>CM040121.1:315352966-316552966 GCA_022559845.1 Amorphophallus konjac | reverse complement strand
ATGTTTATTCAACTTATGAAGCACACTATAGCTTGCATGACCTAACCTGCGATGCCACAGGTAAGCTAGATCAACCTTATTTACAGTTAGACATAGATTAGAGTGTGCTACATCATCTAAATATACCATATAGATATTATTGACTCTCTTACCAGTGAATTTGACAGATTCTGAATTTGGTTCAAAAATAGTGCATGCAAGAGAGTCAAAAATAACTTTATGGCATTTATCACAAAGTTGGCTTATACTAAGAAGATTATATGCTAGCGCATCTACTAACAGAATTTCTTCCATAAAGCAAGAAGAGCACTTACCAACTTTTCCTGACCCAATGATTCTACCTTTTGTATTACCTCCAAATGTTAGATGACCTGCATCTTTCTCTACCAACATGCAGAATTTGCCTCTATCCCAGATCATGTGCCTGGAGCAGTCACTGTCAAGATACCACCTATTGTGATTGGCTGCCAGGCATACCTGCAACCAAGATCAAGTGGAAGTTTGGAACCCAAAAGTGTTTGGGCTCCATAACAACAGTCACATCACGCAGGCAGGACAAGAGGTGTTTTGGAATCCACATTTTTTTTTTGAGTTTTCAATTGAGTTGTGGACTTCTTAGTTTTCTATTTTTCTTGCTTCAACCTAGCATTTTGATTTCTGGTTGAAAGCATTTGTGGTCTGATATTCTCATTATTAACATTCTGAAACTTCCTGTGCCAGTGATTAATCCTATGGGCATTTGAATGAATGTGTCCAGTGTGGATCCTAGACTGACCAGATATGGAATGGACAAACCGATATGTATTCTGATTTCTAGGTTGCCCAAAAGAATTTCAAGTGTAAGGTTGATGGTTCTGACTAGGATGTGAGTGCTGCATAGACCTCACACTAGAACTGCCTCGACCTGATCTACCAGGATGGTAATGGTAGGAGGTTGAAAATGAAGGATAGGCTGATGCACTGGGGTGTTAGCCTCGACCAGAGTTGTCCCTGCTCAGACCTGGACTCCTAATAGACCTAGACCCAGAAGAAGTATAGGTAGGTTTTCCTTGGAATTGACCTATGATGGTTTGACTCCTAACCTGTCCTATGGTCTAAGGTGGAGTGTTGTGTGTGCATAGACCACTAGACACCCCAACCTTTTCTTTGCCCTTGTCCTTGGCACTGGGTTTGTTTTGATTGACATTTTTTACTATTTTATTATTGTTGTTTTCAGAATTTATTCTTATTAAAGGTTTGAATGTGGAGTTCCCTTTTTCAGCAACAAAAGTAACGATCTTCACATCAAGTGTCTTTTTATTAGTTGGGTTAAAACCCAATCCTTCTTTTCTAAAATTTACTCTGGTTCCCAAGATGGCATTGAGATTTTCAGTTCCATGTGTCATGCCTTCAAGGGATTGTTGTTTGTCTTTATTTTCCTTTTCTAAATCTCCAATGGTCCTTTTTAGTTCATTATTTACACAAGCAATAGCATCATATTTTTCTTTGGCAATTTGTGTTTCTTCCTCAAATTCTTGCATTCGAATTTTCAATTCGTCAATAACATTTTTCATACATTCATTCTCACACTTCATGTTAGTTAAATCATCTTTCAAATTATCACATTCAACAATGGAATTTTTCAGATCACAATTCTCAGAATCTAAACATGCTACTTTATCATTCAAAGAGGTGTCATTCTCTAAGAAATTAATTCTTTTCTTTAAATGCCTATTCTCCCTACGCACATAATCATATTTATCTAAAATCTCTGCATAGGCATCTTCCCATTCATGAAGAGTATAATTTTCCAAGGGATTTGTTACCTCTTCATTGCATTCTCTGTCATCATTCTTGGCCATTAAGCAAAGTCTTTCATCCTTATCACTGCCTGAGCTGATGCTAAGGTTGCCTTCATCCTCGTCACTCCAAGTACTAATCATTACCTTTCCTCTCTTGTTTTTGGACTTGGGTTTCTCTTTCTGCAACTCGGGACAGTCTGCCTTTAGGTGGCCTGCTTTCTTATAATTGTAACAAACATTAGAGTCAATTTTCCTAGCAGGATCAGATCTATGCTTAGACTGTCTTTTCCCAGAAAAATATTTTCTTCTAAGCCCCCTTCCTTCTTTTCTCAGAAATTTTTTAAAATTCCTAGTAAACATGGCAAATTCATCTGTATCCTCCTCGGAACTAGAAGAGCTATGCTCACTATAGGATCCTTTGCTGCTGGAAGTAACTCTCAGAGCAAGAGGTTTCTTCTTCTTTTCAGACTCGTCCACTCTCTTGAGGTTCAGCTCATAGGTCATGAGAGAATCGATGAGCTCATCCACAATGGTTGTGGCAAGATTCCTTGACTCCTCCATAACAGTGGCCTTTGTGTGCCAGATGGGAGTTAAGGACCTAAGAATTTTTTTGACCAACTCATATTCACTGTAAATCTTACCAAGACTTCTTAAACTATTGGTGATGACCATCAGCCTGGCGTACATCTCAGTAATGGACTCATCTGATTTCATCTTGAAGGCTTTATATTCTGAAACAAGCATGTTAGCCTTCGTTTCTCTTACCTAAGATGTACCCTCGTAGATTACCTCTAACTTATTCCACATTTCCTTTGCAGTAGAGCACGAAGATATTCTCGAGAACTCTGTGGGATGGAGAGCACATTGAATCGCGTTGTTGGCGCTCCAATTTAATGTTGATCTACGAATTAGCTCTCTCGTCCAAACTTCCTCGTCCTCTGGGAGCTCGGATGGTCCCTTGCTCACCACCTTCCAGATCTCATAATCTTTCGCACGAAGGAAAACCTGCATGCATTTTTTCCAGTAAGCATAATTGTTACCATCGAAGTAGAGAGGCTTACTTGTTGAGTGGCCTTCTGCTGTCAGACCTCTAGCATCCATTTACATGATCTCTTTGGGATGTTAATCCCCTACAAAGAGTTAAGCTCTAATATCAATTGTTGGAACGGATGAATTTGGATCTAGAGGGGGGTGAATAGATCTACCCCAAAATATCGGTGACTTTTAAGCAAATAGATGTAGAAATTAGACTGCTTAAAATAACCACTACCAATTCAAATCAAAGTGATGTCTAGACAGGAAATCTAGTACGATGTAAGAACTGACAACAGAAATGATTAGCAGTAAACAAGATTATAATAGAATAGAAATGCAGATAGATGAGATTTAAACATATTGTGGAAGAGGTACAAGGCGGAGGTGGAACTCAATGAGTTTACTCACGCAAGAAACACTACCTTTCAGATAAGTACAACCTATCCTTCCAGTGGCGTCTTTTTATATACCTTCTTCACACAATAATTATATGAGATAACCAGCAGAGAGAGATCCAAGTAATCAGTAGAATTATAAGAGATATCAACGATGTAATTGCAATAAGCTAGCAAGATAGATCAACCACATATGCAATCTCACGCAAGACACAAGGTTTTTAGGTGGTTCGATCTCTATCCAGAGATCTATGTCCACCCCTTACTCAACCGAGTAAGGATCACTGCTGACTCATAGCTTGAATCCGCTGATTCACATCTTCCAGGAATTAATCTATACAAACAGCTGAGCTTCACAGCTTGCTATCCGCTGAGCTTCACAGCTTGCTGTCCGAGATACACACCTCGCCTGCTGAGCTTCACAGCTTGCTCTGCTGATACACAGCTTTGAAAGGTTTATAAAAGAAAACAACCAAGAGACAAAGAATAGATGATAAGAAAATGAAATCAAAGATGTAGTTCACAATGAGCAATTCGACTCTGGATTTGATCCAGAAGTCGAAATACAACCCTCTCAGAGCTTCCACACTACGATACTCTGTTTTCCTTCCAATTGGCTGCAACTGGCTCTCACAAACATCTCTCAGAATCCTCTCTTCTTTGACTGCACTCCTTATCCCAACTTTTCTTACTCTCTGCTGCTCCTGCTCTCTTTCAGACTTTTTCACGCTCTGCACTTCTTCTTCTCTGGTTTTTCTTCTCTCACTTGTTCTTTCGAATTTTGGAGATCTGGCTCCTATATATAGCAGCACAAGAGTTGGGAGCGTAGAAACCACATTCCCGCCCAAGGAATTTTAAAAAGGTGCGTTGCTAGAAGTCCACGTGTCAGGAGATCAGAGTGAGTTGTCCATGTGGTAGACTCTCTAGGCGCCGCTCCTCCTTGGATCATGTGCATGTTTAAGTTCAGCCTCGAGCCACGTGACTTCAATCGTGCGTTGCTGGAAGTCCACGTGTCCGGAGATGAGAGTGAGTTGTCCATGTGGCAGACTCTTCAGGCACGAATCCTCCTTGGATCACGTGCCTGTTTAAGTTGAGCCTCGAGCCACGTGACTTCAATCTGCACTTGAAGTGTTCGATCCTGGTTATATAGTGAATTAACCTTTTTCACACTTAAGTTCCTATCAAAAGAATAAAAGGCATTTTGTCAAACAGATTGTAACCATGAGTGGATAACTAATGTGCATTGTCTGTATTAAGCAAACTAGCAAATGTGCTCAGATTTGATAGTGCCAGCTAGCATATATGCTCAGACTTGGCTAACTAGGAATTCATGCAAGTACACCAATCTTGAGTTCATGTGCTCAGACCTGCATGGCTAAGAGTTCATGCATGTGCACTGACTTTTGTTGCTGTGCCTACTCGATGTGCACCGACTTCTGTATACACAAGGCATATGTGCACCGACCTTCATTTTGAAGAAGCCAGATGTGCACCAACCTCTGTATGCATAAGGCATATGTGCATCGACCTTCAGTATGAAGAAGGTAGATGTGCACTGACCTCTGTTATGCACAGGGCAGATGTGCACCGACCTTCAATATGAAGAAGGCAGATGTGCACTGACCTTCAATGTGCATGAGCAAAGTGTTCTTTGACCTTGTGCGTGCATGTGCAAAGACTTCAAATGAATATGCTCCGACCTTGCATTAGCACATTGTTCATGTGCACCGACCCTAGAGAACGTGCTCTAACCTTAAGTATGAATGTGCTCAGACCTATATGAAAACCAACAAAATGTGCACCGACCAGTTAAACTATGAACAGGAATGTGCACCGACCTACATATGCAAACCAACAAAATGTGCACCAACCTGTATGAGGTGTGAACAGGATATACATCGACTTTCATTTGCTATGAACAATTATGTGCATCGACCTTCATGCAATGAACAGTGATGTGCATCGACCTTATGCATGCACAATGCAAAATGTGCATCGACCTCCATTCTGTGCAAGGCTAACTAGCATTGACCTTCTACATGCACAAAGCAAAATGAGCATCGACCTTGGTCCTGCATCAAGCTAACATGTGCACCGACCTATGTGAATGAAGCATTGATGTGCACCGACCTATGTGTCAACACTTTGTACATGATACTTCAGAATAATAACAGTGATGCCATAATGAAAATTAATGATCAAAAGCCCATTCAACATTAAGATATGACTCTAATGCATAAAGCATTGTTACCAATATCAAAATATGAAACCACATATTACTGTTGCCAATATCAAAGCATGAAGCAAATTTCTTTGTTGCCAATCATCAAAACCAATCAAAACACATTTAATTCAAGGAATTAAAAGGATAGAGAAAACACAACATTCTCTACCACAAACTCCCCTCAACAGCATCGACCTTAGCGAGAAACATACACACACTAGTGTCGACCTTAGTGAGTACTCGTACACACTAGCACCGACCTTAGTATGTAACAGACTGAAAAAAGCGTCGACCTTACTATGCATGTATTCTACATTAGCATCGACCTTAGTGTGATGTGCACAAACTTTACCTTGTGCTGGCAAGAGGTGTACCGACATTACCTTGTGCTGGCAAGAGGTGCACCGATCTTACTGTCAACCAATAGTCCAGCTTGTAGTGACTGGAGCTTTGACTGGCTGAGCTTGACTATTGACCCTTTTTGTTGACTGTGCATTGACTTCATTGACCATGTTGATTTTTCTTCATTTCTTCTAATTTTAACAGGCTTTACTCTTACCTCATGATGATTTCCACTGTCAATTGTTCTCCATAGTCTAACTGTCCTACCAATGTCCTATACCATACTTTCCAGCATGCACATGAGAATGCACATGAAGAGTTAAGACATATATCATCATCAAGCGTACACACACATCATGACATCATCAAAATCACATAAATGCAGCATCAACACATATGACATCATGCTTAGATGAGTCATAGTGTTTGGCATCATCAAAACCACAGGGGTACAACAATCTCCCCCTTTTTGATGATGGCAACACTATGAGTCATAAAACAACATGCTGACTCATATCAAACTATTCTCCCCCTTTGACTTCATCAAAAAGGAAATGATAATTTGAGAAAATCAGTAGAGAAAAATGCAAGGCATGAATGATATGATTGAGTCACGAGTTATACTCTCCCTTTCCAAATGATCTAAAACTGACACTCAGAGCAAATCATGTAACCCTACTCCCCCTGAAGGTGTGACATGTATGGAAGTGGGGATAGGAGTATGACAAAAGGCAAACAAGATAATGATCAGCAAAACCACAGGGACAGCCAAGAAGGAATATCAATATGAGCATGGAGAAATCAGACTAATTTCCCCCTTAATACCAGAAAGATGTTGATGAGTCAATCTTCCCCATTTTGTTAGGATCAAAAGATGATATCAACTAAAAACATCGGAGTAATCATAGATAATTTCAGGTCATAACCAGGAAGCATCAAGAACAGTGAGCACAATCTGTGTTTGGATTTCAATAGTAAATAGGAGCTGAGCATAGGAATTCCACATGAGTTTCAAACACATGAGTATTTCAACAAGATTTTCAAAGAGATACCAATTTCATGAATCTAAAAATAAGAATTTTTAGAGTCTTCCATTATAAGGGCTTATGAATGAATCTTTATTGAACAACATGATTTAAATAAGATGTATATACAGTTTGCCAAAAAAGTTCTGTACTCATATCTGAAATCAAGCTTTAATAAGAGTGAACCAAGCCCTCATATTTACATCTTGATTAACCTCTCTTCATCTTACTCAGTCAATTTCAATGACTTCTTTAGGAATTACATTCATTAGCATTGAGGTTAAACAACCATGAAATCATTTAATTTTGTCTAGGGTTACATCAAATTATCTTTTGCAACAAATTTTAGATATTTCATTTGTTCAACAAAAATTTCATACTAACAATTTTGAGAGCAATCTAGTTCAGTCCACACTTTGTAACTAGAGGATATACGTTGTTTAGACACCAATATCCCTAAGCAGTTAGTGTGACTTAACAGTCATGTCTCAGATAGAACAGAGTTAACTTCTCACCTCATGACATACCTCAACTCATTTCTTTGATAAGTGAGATGTGTTTCTCAGTGTCCAAACCATTGCTCTGCCTAATTTTCAATCATTTTTAAGCAGAGTTAACTATGGCACCTCATGACTCAGTCCTTTGGACATGGTTTCTCAGTGACCAAAGGCATTGCTCTGACAATTATTTACCCTTTGGACATAATCAGAAAAACTCATTTGTTTAAAAACAATACTGATTTCATGTATTTCAACTAAATAAAGCCATGATTTTGATATTTCAGATTTCAGAAGATTTTATAAGACACAACATGAAACAGTTGGTTACAGTTTATTAAAAGATGGTTCAGATATTTTCAAGACATTCAAAACCAAACTCAATGAATACATTGAACTTAAACCAATATGATCTTTTTGAACATTCATAAACATGTATAATGGAAGATTCCTTGTTAGAGTATTTTTCAGATTTATGATCAAGGTATACGGATTTTAAATCTTCCTAAATTACAGAAAGATCAAGTGATTTGTCAGAAGCAGCCAGTATGAATCAAATGAACCAACAAAAAAACCATCATGTGAGAGAGAATTTTAAATTCAGACATGTGACAGAGGTGATCATGAGTGCATCAAATAAACTCAAATGATTTTTCAGCAGATAGTGGAGATCAAATGATATGAGAAGTAATGGAAATATTGATCCAACTGAAATCAGATCAACTTATGAGATAGTGAAGAATTCGGTTGACCAATCAAGACAGAATCAAGATCAGAAGTACATCAAAGAAGGTGTCGACACTGCTCACAAACTGCATAAAATAGAACACTTGCAAAAAAAATGTCGACTCATGGTGTCGACACTTCTAATCAGGACTATTAAGAAGTGCAGCAAATGTACTCCTCCTAACAGTATGCAATGTATGCAATGGACACAATGTTTTCTTAACATGAACTCCCCTTATCTATATGAACTATATGATAATTTTTGAAATGTCAATTATGATATAATGACATGCAGGGGACTTAATTTAAATAAATATGCATGAGTTACAAGATTTCTCTTGACAGACTCCCCCTGACTTTATGCACTATATGACTGAATTCAGAGTGCAATATATGCAATGGAGTCTATGTAGGGAGTTTAATGAATTACGCTCATGAATAATCTAGACTGCTCTAAGTGCAGATTTGACCCAAGGTACCAGGCGGAGGGCTAGCCTCTACGCATGATGTGGGTTTCCAGACAGACATAATATGTCCTTCTCCCAACGTACCATTTTATATACCTCTGGGTCATGCATGACAATGCAATACAGATGCAGTTGTCATAACAAATATCAGTCACAAGTAGTTCAGATTTTTCAGAATATGACATTTAGTTCATTCTCAGCCAAACATATGCACAAATAACTCAACATATGTAATGATAGACTCATGAAGATAAATGCAGATGTCAGATGTAAATGCAAACATGTATGCATGAGATTCTAATAGATTTAGAATGATATGCAGCAATACAAAATCCTAGATGCACAGTCAACCCATGGTACTTGGCGGAGCACTTAGGTCCAAAGGACCACCTCTCGCATGGTCAGAGCTTCCAGGCAGACTTTATCTGCCCTTGGGCAATTACCATTTGATATACCGATGGGTCACACAACAATGTGACAGTTAAGCATGATATGCAATTCAATCTCAATCTGATATATGCACAATTTATTCAACATATGAATTGAGAGACAAAAATACAACTGACAAATATGTATGCATGAGATTTTAACTAACAAATAAAGCATGATTTGTATATATCTCAAGGAGGTTATTGAAAGCTCAAGTAACCATCCTGTGAACATGTAGCAAAGAGGGGTTTTACCATGCTCAGGTGTCTTGGCTTATTAACCCCTTTTATTCATCAGCTTCCAAGGCACTCCTACAAAACAGCTTTTATTTTGCATAAATAGGTACCCAAGAGGTCTTGGGTCCTGTCATGACAGTGGCACTTAGGAATTATGCTCTCAACATTTTTTGAGCTAGTATGTCATCATATTTCATCAGTGAACAATCAAATATGGAATGCCCAAAGTGTCCACAATAATGACATGATATAACAGACTTTGGATTCTTTCTGTGCATATTAGCATTAGCATGAAACTGATGTACATGAGCATGAATGTTTCTATTGTTAATATGGAGATTCTGTCCTTTGTTATCAGCCAGCCAGTAATTCGTAGCTCTGTGGCCTGGCTTTCCACATTCAAAGCATGCAAATGATCTTTCTTTAAAACCAGATTCATTCTTACCAAAATCAAATTTATTTGCAGAGAATTTATTAGTTTTAGAATTAACTCTTTTCCCTTGAGCATGCCAACAGTCCTTGACTGTGTGGCCAATCTTCCCATAATGGAAGCACACAATGTGTTTACTGTAGATATTTTTAATCTAAAGAAAGTGTGTGTGTTGGTGAATGAGTATGACTAATGTGGCATCAAATGGAACATGGGGTGAAACAAACGATGCAACGAAATCAACACCCACACACACTACCAAGTCATGATCGCCACCAAGATAAATAGTGCAAAGAGAAACGCACTACGTACCTTGGACAAGAAAGTAGATGAAGACACTCGCCAGACCAAGACAGCGCTGGTGCAGGATGAAGATGGTCTTCTGACGACCGCTGAACGGTGAAGACGGCCGAACGATAGGCCGCTACCAACATTGAAGTAGAACACAAGAAGAAGACCCGGGTGTAGGACTTGGACGGTCTTCAATCGGCCACAAACAGAGGAGAGACTGTAGTGCCCCAAAATTTATAAATAATTTTTGAATTATAAAATAATTTTCTAGAAATTATAAAGGCTTAAATAAATTAATGAAGGGGTTATTGGATTAATAAGTCAATATAAGGCTCAAAAAGGCTAATTAGTTAACCTAGCCTATCTAATAATTGTCCAAAAGGTTTATGGACCAAGCCCATCAAGTTTGGCCCATATTCTAAAAGGGTAATTGGATTATTCACGTATTTTGAAGATAAATATTAATTATATAAGATAATTATATGGATAAATGAATAAAAGAGTTTTATCAAATTAAAACTCTATATACGTTACATGTAACAGTCTATCGGGCGACCGCCACAGCCCTGTAATGCACCTAGACACGACCGTTACATCCTGCAGATTCCGTAAGGTGAGGAAATTACAAAAAGATTGGAACTTTGAAATCCTATCTACAAGAGATCGATTTGGGATAGATTATAACATTGCTAAGGACTCTTAAGGATTAGGTTCTGACAAATTAAGGACTCTATAATCGATCTAATCTTCAAATCCTAACCAAAACCCTATAAATATGACCTAGTTCTTAACTGAGCGACCCTTACTTTTGGCCCGTGAAGAATCAAGGTAAGGAGTCATAATTTCGGGTAAGTTCTTTAGAATATTTTGTTTAGTATATTATAGACTAATAGTTCTCCAAATTTCGTGCTAGGAGACCAAGCAACTAAGAAGATAAAAGCTTCCAAAGTTGCTGATTCAACCTTAGCAACTCAGGAATCTGAACGCAAGACCCCTGAAGATCCAGAGATTAGGACGTCTAAACGAGGTAATTATAGTTCAATCCTTTAGAACTTTTTGTACCCAATAGTTTCATCTCCTTACCCTCAAAATTTCACATCCTTAGGTCAAGAGACTGAGGAAATAGAGCAGATTGAAGTTGTTGATTTATCACAAGAAGTATAAGGGTCTAAGGGTAGCACCTAGCATTAAATTCGAAGTTTGAAGGTCTTAAAAGAGGTAGGTTATCTCATGATTGACAAAAATAACTTGTTATAGATAAAAGCCCTCTGATTGTGCTTGATTTCATGCATTATAGACTAAGAATTTCATGATTTCATGGTTTTATACATTCATGCATCTCTTAGCCCTGAATGGAAATTAAAAGGTATTATCTTGTCTATTCACTAAACCCTTGCACATAGTTGGCCTATGCATCGTTATCTTGACTAGGACAGTGGTAATATGTTGATTTCCAGGCATGTTATGTTTTCATAAACCTTCACTTTAGTTTACTGCTAGCAGGTTCTCTGACGCACTAACGTGAGACCGTCACATGCATGTAACGGCCTTACGATAGACCGTCACATTCAGTTGTGTTTTTATGTTCTATTGTCTCTGACGCACCCTAGCAGGAGCGTTACACCACTGTAACGGCCCCTCGATAAACCGTTACAATACTGTAATGCGCCTATCCTAGACCGTCAGGCATTGTGTTCTGTCAGCCCGAGGTAGAATGATAACCAGTTAGAGTTTACTTATAAATAAGCTTAGATAGCTAAGTTTGGACATGCTATCATGACTTCAAGTTTAGTTACTGATTCATAATCAAATTGCATGATTAATGTATCTTAGGTTATTTTAAGTTATGCTAATTTCATTGGCTAAAACTCTATAGTTTTGTATTCTAAATCATGATTTTCCAAATGTTGTATTGATGGAGTTTTCTCATTGTTTCACATTGTTACACATTCTTTTTCATCTATAGAGTCATTTCTTTAAGTACATGGCGCATATTCCGGTATGTTGTCCATTTAGTTCACTTTGCACTATAGGAACACTATTCTTGGACATGAGGACCTCTCTATTGGATATTCCTTCCAATGGACTAGGAAATCTTATTTCAAGGCCTCCGTAATTCTCCGCGAGCCTGGGATTCCCACTAGGATGCCGAGTTGGTTATACCATTAAAGCCCATTAATTAGATTACACTATCGATATTTTTGGTTATCGGTAATGTAACGGCTCTACATTGGACCGTCAAGAGCATCTAACGGTCCAATGTACGACCGTCACATTCAACTGAGTCTGATTTCTTAGTTCTGGATTCAGACTAATGTAACGGCCCAATACTGGAGCGTCACATCATGTAACGGCCTAATACACGACCGTCACACTACTTGAGTATTTTAACCCAAGGATTGACCAAGGGTTGATATTCCAAGGTTCTAAATAGACTCTTGATGATCTAGAACTTATCATATTGATCAAGGAACCTAATATAATGAATGAAAGATAAAGAATGTATCGTTATGCTGCCGATTTATTTCCATAAGCATAACCTTATCTAAGTCATTCTTGATTTCTCATGATTCTTATTGAAGCAATCATTTATTGAATTGTCGTTATCAAGAGCTTGTTGGAATTGTACATTCTTGGCCATACTTTATTGTTACATGTGTGGATAAAACTTGATTTATACTTGAAGATGCGATCGAGCACTGATTGTGTTTAAGGGCTCTATGCTAGTCCCCTCGGTTGATTGTCGGAAACATAATATTATAAACCATGGGGTATGATGCTACTGGCGTCGCATTGCGCTGGGAGTACTTTCTTTATAAATAAGTGAAAATCCACAACATAATACAGCATGATTGATACTTGACTTTCTTGATATTCCATAAAAATTCATGAGGTACTTGCTCATAAGCAAAAGATACTGGAGTGATGATTATGTGGCTTGCTAGTACATTCTCGTTACATTTTTGTTCATGAAAGGCCATATCATGTTCTTGTTTCATTCTTGCTAGTTCATACTTGCTCTCATTCTATCTTACATGATCGTCTTGTTACTTGATTTAATCGTGTGATTGATCGCATTCGCATGATTCTACCTTATTCTTTAGAGCTAAATTGTTAATTACTTTAATAGTGCCTTCATGTTGATGCGAAGATACCTACTGGGTAAGTGTTCTCATTATCTATTTCCAAACTTTTCAGGAGATGGAAGTGATTCGAATTCGGATTCGGGTTATTCAAGTAGCGGGTCCGAGAGAGAATGAAAGTATTGTCAAGATGAGAGTGAAGACTTAGAAAGTCTAAATTGTTTAGATTGAGTCTGTGTAATTTTCCTATTTTCTTGAGTCTGGTATATTGGAATAAGTGGAATTAATGATTGTATTTGAGTATTGAATTTGATTATTATGAAATAAAGTTGGAGTTGAGTAAATATTGTGCAATTGCATTTATGTATGTGATTGTCTTGCGCTCTGATCGTTCTTGCTTGCAAGAGGCTTACCATGCCGGCTGTTCACGTTTCTCGAGCGAGTCTTCCGCTGTCATAAAGGCTCGGGGCGTGACTATTAAGTTGGTATCAGAGCCTAAGTCTCAGGACTTAGGAAGAAGAGTCATGTCATAGGAAAAGTCCAAGGTTTTAGGACCCCTACCTATGAACTAAGGAAGAATTTTTATACCCATGTGAGAATTGGGTAGAGTCGGGATAAGAAAATTAATTAGCTTTAAGGTTACTCCTTCCAATTTCATGAGAAATAACAAGTTGTTATTTTTCTCTCAGGTACCTTATCTTACGAATGGCTCATCGTGTAGATTGGGATGGCATGCAACAAACAGTTGCCGACATTACTCAGGCATTGTAAACTATAGCGCAAGGTGGCGCAGGGGCAAGGGCTGGTGACCTACATCGCAATTTCTGGGGTTTAAATCCTCCGCGATTCTATGGCTCTTCTAATCCCGACGAGGCAGAGAACTGGATTGATGAAATGAATCAAATATTTGACGTCATCTAATGCACCGATCAGGAGAAGGTGCGTCTCGCAAAATTTCAACTTAACAAAGATTCTCGCACCTGGTGGAAGTCAGTTCCGGCACCTCCAGCCAATGCACCTCATACATGGGATGGGTTCCTCACCCTATTTCGTGCCAAATACTTTTCGGAGCACGTAAAGGAACGAAAGGCTATGGAGTTCGCCACCCTTCGGCAAGGAATGATGACGGTTGCCAAATATGAACTACAATTATCAAGGCTAGCACCGTATGCATCACATCTAATCAGTATCGATTTATTAAAGGCGAATCAGTTTATGGACGGGTTACGTCCCGGTTTCATCCAGTAGCTCGGGATCCAAAACATCCGTACTTATGCGGAGATGGTTGAGCGGGCATACCTATGTGAAAGGACCTTAGAGAAGGTCGAAAAATTGAAAGGAAAGGGAGAAGAATCCAGCCGACGTTCTGATCGGCGTTATAAGAAAGAGAAATTCAGCATCACTGAGCCTTACAAGAGCCGTGATAGTAAGAAGAGATCCAGAAATGGGAATGGTGGAAGTTCCCATAAGCAAAAGAAAGTCAAGGAGGAGAAGGAGCAGGTCACCACGGCTTGCACATTTTATGAAAAATTTGGCCATTCGGCTGAGGAGTGTTGGAAGCACCTTGGCGCATGTTTACGTTGTGGAAGTTGGGAGCATCGCATGCCAGAATGCCCCCTTATGAAGGACCAGTCATCTGGTAATGGACGCAGGAGGCAGGCTCGCCTCAATGCCGTTCTAGAAGAAGAGGAAGTGCCCAGAGATGATGGGCTTATGGAAGGTACTCTTCAAATTTGTTCTCATCCTGCATTCATGCTATTTGATACTGGTGCCTCTCATTCTTTTATCTCCACTACTTTTGCTAAAACATGACCAATCGCATCAGCTCCCTTACCTTCAGATCTTGCTATTTTCACACCCTTAGGTTCTGGAACAAAGCTTACCGATTATTATCCTAATAGCGAAGTGATAGTAGAGGGTCATAATCTCCCCGCAAATTTAGTATGTCTTGACATGAAAGGTTATGATGTCATTTTAGGGGCAGATTGGCTTGTAGATCATGATGCTTATATCAATTGCCGAAATATGATTATATCCTTTCGAAAGCCCGGTCTTCCAAGATTTTCTTTTCTTGGCATCAAATACAAGAAGCATCCTACTATCATATCCTCACTTCACGCTTGCAAACTTATCTCGCGAGGATGTGAAGCTTTTCTTGCTTCTGTCATTATTACGGAGTCCAAAGAAATTATCATAGCAGACATCCCTATTGTAAATGAGTTCCCAGACGTGTTTCCATCCGAATTACCTAGTTTACCACCCGAAAGGGAAGTGAACTTCACTATTGAACCCATTCCAGGAGCGGCACCTGTTTCTATAGCCCCTTACAGGATGTCCCCCATGGAGCTTAAGGAATTGAAAAGGCAATTACAGGAACTACTAGACAAGGGCTTCATCAGACCTAGCACATTCTCTTGGGGTGCGCCTGTCCTATTTGTCAAAAAAAAGGATGGTTCTCTCAGGCTATGCATCGATTACCGGCGACTGAATCAATTCACAATTAAAAATAAGTATATGTTGCCACATATTGATGAGCTCTTCGATCAAATTTTAGGAGCAGAGTATTTCTCTAAGATTGACCTCAGATCAGGTTATCATCAGCTTAGAATTAAAGAAGAGGACATTTATAAATCGACTTTTAGAAGTAGTTATCACCACTATGAATTCGTAGTGATGCCGTTTGGGTTAACTAATACCCCAGCAGCATTCATGCAACTTATGAACAATGTCTTCCAGCCATATCTAGATCAGTTCATCGTCGTCTTCATTGACGATATCTTGATATATTCCAAGACAAAAGAGGAACATGAACAACATTTGAAAATAGCTTTACAAACACTTAGAGAACACAAGCTTTATGCCAAACTCAATAAGTGTGAATTCTGGCTCGAGGAAGTTTCATTCCTAGGCCACATTATTTCAAAAGAAGGTATTGTTGTGGATCCTTCTAAGGTAGAAGCTGTCAAGATTTGGAGTTGGCCAACGACTGTATCGGAAGTAAGAAGCTTTCTGGGTTTAGCAGGTTATTATAGAAGATTCATTAAGGACTTCTCAAAGATAGCAGTTCCTTTAACTAGACTCACAAGAAAAGAAAACCCTTTTGTCTGGTCAAAGGACTGTGAAAAGAGCTTTCAAAGTCTTAAAAATCATCTTACAACAGCTCCTATTTTATCACTTCCAATGGAAGGTGGTGGATTCGAAGTGTATACGGATGCGTCTGGCATTGGCTTAAGATGCGTTCTCATGCAGAGTGGAAAAGTAATCTATTATTCTTCTAGACAACTAAAACGTCACGAAGAAAATTATCTTGTACATGATTTGGAATTGGCAGCAGTTATTTTCACCTTGAAAACTTGGCGTCATTACCTTTATGGAGAAAAGTTCACAGTATACTCGGACCACAAAAGCTTGAAATACTTATTCTCTCAAAAAGAGCTTAACATGAGGCAGAGGAGGTGGTTAGAATATCTCAAAGATTTTGATTTTTCTATTCAATATCATCCTGGCAAGGCTAATGCTGTAGCTGATGCACTCAGCAGAAAACCAATGGGTATGCTATCAAGTCTTATGATTAGTGTAACTAACCTTGTTCCCCAATTTGCTCAGTTGAACTTAGATATAGACATAAAGGAAGAAGATTGTTTTATAGCTAATATCCGAGCCCAACCTACATTGATAGAAGATCTGGTCAAACTGCAAAATGATGATCCTATATTACTGGAAGTTAAGTCCAATATTGAACAAAGACCGGATTTTTCTATTTCCAATGACGGAAGATTGTTATTCAAGGGCCGAATATGTGTACCAGATCATGAGGCTACGAAGAAACTGATCCTAGATGAAGCGCATAATTCCAAATACACAATTCATCCAGGAGGAATAAAGATGTATCAAGATCTCAAAAGAAATTTCTGGTGGCCCAACATGAAGAGAGAAATAGCTGATTTCGTATCCCGTTGTCTCACCTGCCAACAAGTAAAAGCAGAACATTTTAGACTCACAGGTAAATTACACCCCTTGAGTATTCCCGAATGGAAATGGGAGAGTATAGGGATGGACTTCATTATGGGTTTACCTAAGACAAGAGGTGGACACGATGAAATATGGGTAACCATAGACCGATTGACTAAATCCGCACACTTCATACCAATAAAGAGTCGATGGTCTGTGGATATTCTAGCAGCATTATACATAAAGGAGATTGTCAAACTACATGGTGTCCCAGTCACTATTATATCTGATAGAGATCCTCGATTTACATCACAGTTCTGGAAGGGTCTACAACAGTCACTAGGGACTAGATTAAATTTCAGCACAGCTTTTCATCCACAAACAGATGGTCAAACGGAAAGAATAAATTAGGTAGTAGAAGATATGCTCAGGGCTTGTGCTATCGACTTTGGAGGTAGTTGGCATGATCATTTGCCTCTAGTAGAGTTTGCATATAACAATAGTGTTAGCTAGGTGCGATTGATAAACACAGATCCAGAGGGGGGGTGAATGTATCTTTCAAAGAATTCTACCTAATTTAAAATTCGCATGAGATGATAACAACAAGATCAGTTGACAATTGATCAAACATAAGATATGCAAACTCAATTAAACTCTAGGATATAGATAATCAATTAAATCACGATCCTAGCATGCATCTAGCGGAATCAGGCAATCAAACAAACCACTGCACATGGATTTTAGGTGGTTCGGAGACCTACGTCCACCCCTCACTCCCAACCGGAGTGAGGCTTTCACTAGTAACACTAGCACAGCAGACTCAATCTGCAACAAATGCTGCCAAACAGCTTGACCAGGGGAACAGCCTCCCCTCTTCCTCCCAACCGGAGGGACACCCCAAGTGACTACCAGCCACTTGGAAACCAGAGACACACGGTCTCTCTTCCTCCAGACCCGGAGGGAACCCCTGGACTTGCTACCCACAAGCCCAGAACTGGAGGACCAAACCTCCCTTCCTCCAAACCGGAGGGGAACCTAGAGACCCAAGTCTCTCTTCCTCTGAAACCCAGAGGGAAACACAAGTGACACCAAGTCACCTGCAGACTAGAGGTCTTGGACCTCTCTTCCTCCCAACCGAAGGGAAACAACCAATGACTCCCAGTCAAAGGCAACCAGAGACGCAAGTCTCTCTTCCTCCACACCGGAGGGAACCCGACCTCACACTAGAGGATCGGAAGAACAGTAAGTGAATAGTTCAAAGGAAAAATAAAAACGCAGCAACAGAAAGCTGAAAAGATAAAATCAAATGTGGCTCTCGCAGGAGCTGGCTGGCCTGGATTTGATCCACGGTCCAGCAAGAACTTCTTCTTCTGCTTCTCTCTTTCTCCCAGCACAAACTCTCTTTTCTTCTTCTTCTTCTTTCTTTCTTCTTCTTCTTCTCACTGCTTCTGCCTTCTCCTTCTTCTCACTTCTTTTCTTCTTCTTCTCTATTCTCTATATCGTGGAGGCACTCTCTGCATTTCAGCTTTTCTCGATGGCTCTCTTCCTTTCGATCCCTCTCAGCCGATGGAGGAGTCTCCATAAATATACCAGCAGCAGGCAGCTAGGGCTTATGCTCTTTTCGATTCCCGCCCACGCTTCAGTGGTCCACGTGTCAGCATTTCAGCCTCTAGGATCACGTGCAAGTCTTGATGGCCTCATCCATTAAACCTGTCAGATAATCAGTTGAATAACAGTATCAGATGATGTATAGACTTGAAATTTTAACTGAGTGTCCAGACTTCGTGAGGACATTAGCCCAAGGCGTCAACGCTTCCATCGTGCAGCGTCGCCTCAGCTCCTCAAGTGAGATGCTCACGCCCTTGGCAACTGGCCAATGCATCAGCGCATCCTGTGTCAGCGTCGACGCAGTGAACAAGACAGAAAGCGAATGACGCACAATTGCGTCTACGCAGTCAGCCAAGTGCGTCAACGCACTAAAAGCACAGAACCCATGAAGACAGACAGGCTGTACAGACTTTGAAGACGTGAAGGAACGAGTGTATAGACTTTGTGATGCCAACAGACAATGACTGTGCAGACTTGTTAAACCATGCACACTGTATAGACCCTTCATGCAACAATGTATGGACTTAGTTTATGTGTAGCTAACAGATGTATAGACTTGCTTTCTGAACGATGCACAAAAGCAGTGTATGGACTTAAAGGTTAACACTCGAATGTATAGGGTTGAAGGCCTAACAATCGAGTGTATAGACTTCAAAGGACAAAGCATCCACAGAACAGACGATGTACAGACTTTGCCAATTTAAGACACTGTACAGACTTTGTCAAGTGGCTGGCTGTACAGACTTCAGAAGATGAAGACTCTGTATCGACTTGAAGACCATGAGCCAATGTATAGACTTGCCTTAACAATGAATGTGTAGACTTTGAAACAGGAGTCAGGCAAACGGATGTACAGAGTTGGCCAAAGCAGCAATGTATAGACTTTGAAACAAAGATAATGTATCGACTTTGAAACAAAGGCAGTGTATAGACTTGAGTGTTCTGAGCATAACAAAAACCAATGTACAGACTTCATTCAATGCAAATGAATGTATGGACTTCGTTTCAAGCAACGTAGGTAAAAGAAGAGACACTATATAGACTTTCACACAAAAAATAGACAAAGCAGCATGGCGTCAACCCAGCTGTTCCACTGCGTCAACGCAGCAAGTAAACCAGCAACTACTGCGTCAACGCAGTGTCCTTGTAGCGTCAACATAGCTAGTGAACAGACAGCCAATGCGTCAACCCAATCTCCAACTGCGTCAACGCAGTGCATGAACAATTAGCCACTACGTTAACCCAATCTAGCCATATTCATGAATTAGCTATTCAAGCAAACAATCAGATATTTAAGCAGTCAAACAGTCATCTAAATTAATTAGTACACCTCAGTGTGACTCATGGTGTGTCAGCCATCATCAAAACCACACAGGGGCACAACAATCTCCCCCTTTTTGATGATGGCAACACTATGAGTTACACTAACTCAGATTAGATTCTTCTCCCCCTTTGCCTTCATCAAAAAAAAGAAATAGGGAAACAATTCAGTAAAGCACTGGAATGTTATACTTCCCTTTGGATTGTTGATGGTTCGAAGGAGGCCTTTTCTTTGGAGACATATATCTTCCAAATGTATCCTTTCAAGAGCTTCTCCCCCTGTATAGAATAATGATCAGAATGTTTTGAAGGTTGAAACCAAATAAGATGAAAGGAGAATATCAACAAGAGCACAGGGACACTCAAGTGTGCTGACTAGATCTCTCCCTTTATGAAAAACACTCAGCATGACATGGAAGCTCCCCCTGATTAGATGGAGTGAAAGATGTGATGAGCATCTATCAGCAAAGCACATGGGTATTCAAGAATTACCACAGTCTGTAATTACAATGAATAAATGAGAAAGCAGGATTTTCTTTAGCACACCAAATTCATAAATCTTTATAAACGAATTTCAGATTCTTCAATTATAATAGATTATGAATGAGTTTAAACTTACCATCATGATTTAAGAGTGATGTATTTAAAGTTTATCAGGAAAATTCATTACTCATATCAGAAGCATGTTTTAATAAAGATGAACCATCAACTCATTTGTTATTCATGTTGAACCTCATTCCATCTTACTCATTTAAATTCAATGGCTCCTATGGAAGTTACACAAGATAGTATTGAGATTAAACATAAATA
The DNA here is from genome assembly GCA_022559845.1 of Amorphophallus konjac. Lineage (NCBI taxonomy): Eukaryota > Viridiplantae > Streptophyta > Magnoliopsida > Alismatales > Araceae > Amorphophallus > Amorphophallus konjac. Next base: position 316,532,316 of record CM040121.1, on the reverse strand, counting down.
AATGAGACTGAACTTCTCTCTAAATTTTCAGAATTTTCTATTGAGCATCACTCATTTTTCCTGAGCAAGTTTGGTTCAGTCAACACCTTTTTTCATGAGGCACAACACGTCTTAGGTGAAGTGACCCAGTTACTCAGTGTGACAACCACATTGCCTCTTAAAGAAAATAGAGTTAGCAATGGAGTATCTTTTTACATGAGGAGACACCTTGATCAGAGGCCAGAATCCCCAGTGACTCAACACAACCATGCCATTGCTCTGCCAGATTTTCAAGTATTTTGAAAAGAGAGTTAACTATGGCACTTCATGACATGGGCTTACTCTACTTCATTGATAGAGAACCCAGTTTCTCTGTGATCAAAATCATTGCTCTTGCTTTGAATTTTTAAGTGTTTTCAGATTTTTCAAACAAAACTCAGTACACTTGAAATGTTTAAGAACAATACCTTCTACATGTATCTTAACCAAAGAAAGCCATGTCTTTTAAAATTTTAGATTTCAGAAGGTTTTGCATGAAGTTCATGAGACAACTGGTTAAGATTTATTAAGTAGAATGAATCAGATATTTTCAAGACTTTTACATCAAAACTTTGGAAATACATTAGACTTAAATCAATTTGATTTATCAAAACATTCTTAAGCCAGTATAATAGAAGATTCTTCTTTTCAGAATGTGTCTGATTTATGTCTAGGGTGCACTAACTAAAATCTTCCTCATTCAGATGAATCAATGACATTGTCAGGAAATCAATGGAGTCAACAAAGTAATTTTATTGAGAGAATAGCAGAGAGCAATCAGAAGCCAGCATTAAAGACTAGAATTTTGTCAGATTAGCTTGGACTAGACTTGACAAGCTATCAAGAAATGTGAGTGATAGGAACAAGCTAGCAGTTGAACTTCAAAGCGAACAGAATCAATAGCTAAGTCTGGAATACAGACAGATCAGCTATATCAGTGTAGACAGCAGAGAATTCAAGAGAACCACACATATGCCAAGAGTGGATCAGATTGCTAGACAGAAGGAGTTCAAGAGGTGTTGAAGAGTTCAAACAGGAATGTGAGTATTAGTCATCAGACATGAGCTTTGATGAAAGATATGATGGTCACATGCGATTACATGAATGAATAATGAGAAATGCTCCCCCTCACTGAATGCATAAACTGAAACCCTCCCTTTTCTTTTGAAAAATTTCATGATTAAATGATGCCACTCTAAGATTCAATTAGATGCATTAACTACCCATGAAAGGCATGAAGACCCTGAAGGGTATTAGACTAGTCAAATGTGCATGATATGCAGTGCAGCTCCCCCTGACGGTATGCATTCAACACATTTGAAAATCATTCATGAGTCATGAATTCTAAATGTATGCAGTCATAGAATGAGTATATCCAGAAGCAACAACTATTGCATGGAAATGCAAACATGCATGTTTAAACCACTAATTAACAAATCTATCTATATACCTAATGCCATCTAAGCAGACTCATTGAAAAGTCAAGAGACTTACCTGAGAAGTGCAGGAGTGGGGTTTACCTTTTTAGGGTGTCTTGGTTTATTTGCCCCTTTTATTTCTCGTTCCCAAGACACACCTGCAAAAAGTTTCTCACTTGGCACATTTTGGTACCCAAGTTTCCTTGGGTCCTTCAGGGTTAGTGGCACTTTGATGGGATGTTTTCCAAAGCTTCTGAGCCATCATATCATCATGCTTTTTCATATAGTAACTAGGCATGGAATGTCCAGACCGACCACAATAATCACATGAACCACTCGGTCTGAATTTCTTACTATGCATGTAAGCAGGTGTGCTAAATTCATGAGCATGAATGTTTCTATTTTTACCACCACTTTGTTTCAGATGGTCAGAAAACCAGCAATCAGTCACCTTGTGACCTTGCTTTCCACACTTAAAGTATGTGAGGGATTTTCTTGTTTGAACAGATTTGTTCCTATCAAACACACTTTGTTTAACAAATTTAGAGTAGACCTTCTTTCTCTGAGAATGCCAGCAGTCTTTGACTGTATGGCCAGGTTTCTCACAGTGATAGCAGAAGATGGAATTTCTTCTACCAACATTAAGCCAGCAGTCAACCGCCCTATGGCCTGACTTGCTGCAGGTGGAACACACCATGTGTTGGCCCCTGGACCCATTTTTGTTCCTTGTAAATGTTAGGTTTCGATCAGAGGAGCAGCGGAAACAACGAAACCCTAAGAGTCGTATCGTTGCTGGCGATCAAAATCAAAAACTATTCATCGTAGAACCCGCTAAGGAAGAACAGTTCTATACCTTTGCGGGATTAATCAATTCCCATATGCCCGAAGACGATCGAGTAGAGGCTCGTCGGGCTGCTAGCCGTCCAAGTGTCCGGCCTCTAGATGTATCCACACGAGTAGCGGGAACGGACGGAGTCTCCTTCTCGATCTCCACACGTCGGCCACTCCTCAGCACCACCATCCACCGTCGTAGGAGGAGGGAGAGAGAGAGGGGTGCACCCAGGTCAGGGAGGAGAGAGAGAGAGGGGGGGCGGCCAGGGGAGAAACCCTAGTGCTTGGCCAGGGTTTCTCTCCTCAGCGTGTATTTATAGACTCTGGCATTTTTCACAAAAACCCAGAAACGGTCTATAATTACCGTCCTTCTCCGTCTGATCCACTACTCTAATGTGTGTGACCCTCTAGGCCCAATAGTCTGTTTAGTTTTCAAGCCCATTAAGCTAAGAACTCTTCTTAACTTAATTAGTTATAATTCAATAACTCTTAATGGATTTAACAGGCTTTCCGACCACGAACGGCACCAAGCAACACCTCGTGATCCCAAATGACTTTGGGAGGGATGCAACCCATATTGAACCTTTCCGTCATCAGATTCCACACAGTTATAGATCCTCATTCATATAATGCTCCAATCAGAATTAGGGTACGGTCAAACTGTCAAACCCTAAAGCATCCTGATCTTATGGACCCTTGTACTCTTAAGTACAGTTCACTAGAAAACTCCTTTTTCTAAGTGAACCCCCATACCCTGGCCAGGGATTTCTAAGTACATGTCCATAGAGCATTCTCTCTCTTAATCCATGCAGAGAGTGAATGATCCCTTGTTGTCCACCAAAGTGTCTTCACATGAATCCCACTGAGTCCGAATAGCTAACTATTAAGAACCACAAGATTGAAGTTCATGAGTCAGCAATCAAGCGCTCAGTGGAGTCCACGCAAAACCTCGTTAGTGACTCAGGTCAAAGATCCAACTATGCTACTGTGGCACTAGAATCTCCTGATTGACAGTCAGCATGATTACCATTCAGGAATTCTAGATCGGGTCAGTTCAGTGAACTCATTCCACTAACGAGCACCTGCACGCGTACCTTGATGTCACCACACCGGTGATTATGAGATCGACCACCCTCATCACATGAGTGAGTACCACGTGCACCAGTCTATCCGGATCTTCAATGTCCCTTCTTGAAGATCCTATGACCAGGAACATTTAGAATATAAACATCTAGATGACTGTTCTCATTATCACAATCTCATCATGATCCAGTCATCATAGCTCATATTCAAGGACTTCATCATATTACAACAAACATACTATAACGTGCTAAGAATATAATGAAGAAAATGCCATTAGTATATCGAACAAAATTGTACAAGAAATGTCGCCATCACAACACTTGTGATTGGCTTGAAGGGCATACATCTCCAACAATCTCCCACTTGCACTAAAGCCAATCACCCACATGCTTGATCCCCATCAGCCCAAGGTGATGCTCAAACACACTTTGAGATAAAGGCTTAGTCAATGGATCTGCAATATTATCAGCAGAAGATACTCTATCTACTATCACATCTCCTCTAGCAATAATCTCTCTGATCAAGTGATAACGCCGCAGAATATGCTTGGACTTCTGATGAGACCTCGGCTCCTTTGCTTGTGCAATTGCCCCATTGTTCTCACAAAACATGGGGACAGGATCAGAGATGCTTGGGATAACTCCCAATCCATCGATGAACTTATTCATCCAGACCGCCTCCTTTGACGCCTCGGCAGCAGCTATGTACTCAGCCTCGGTTGTTGAATCAGCAGTGGTTTCTTGTTTGGAACTCTTCCAACTCACTGCCCCACCATTGAGAGTAAAAATGAACCCAGAGGTTGACTTGCTGTCATCTTTGTCAGACTGGAAACTAGAGTCAGTGTATCCTCTCAGTTTCAAGTCCTCTCCTCCATATACCAGAAATAGATCATTAGTCCTTCTTAAGTACTTAAGGATACATTCACAGCTATCCAGTGTTGTTCACCTGGATCTGCTTGATACCTGCTCGTAACACTTAGAGCATAAGCTATATCAGGCCTAGTACATAACATCGCGTACATGATGGACCCTATGGCAGAGGCATAGGGAACCCTACTCATGTACTCCCTCTCTTCAGGAGTTTTAGGGGACATTTCCTTAGAGAGGTAGACTCCATGTCTAATTGGTATTAGACCTCTCTTGGAGTCTTCCATGCCAAACCTTTTGACAATGGTGTCTATGTACATTGATTGGGACAAGCCTAGCATCCTCTTTGATCTATCTCTATAGATCTTAATCCCCAACACATAGGATGCTTCTCCCAAATCCTTCATGGAGAAATACTTTGACAGCCAGGCTTTGACTGACGATAACATACCTACATCATTCCCAATGAGTAGTATGTCATCCACATACAGTACTAAAAAGGTGATTACACTGCCATTTGCCTTTTTGTACACACATGGCTCATCTTCGTTCTTAACGAAGTCATAAGATTTGATTGCTTCATCAAACCTTATGTTTCAACTGCGAGATGCTTGCTTTAGTCCATATATGGACCTTTGAAGCCTGCACACTCTATCTGGATACTCTTTGGATGTGAATCCCTCAGGTTGTGTCATGTACACTACTTCCTCAAGGTTTCCATTGAGGAATGCCATCTTCACATCCATCTGCCAGATATCATAATCATAGTGTGCAGCAATGGCAAGTAAAATTCTAATGGATTTTAGCATGGCTACAGGAGAGACGGTTTTGTCATAGTCAACCCCTTGCCTTTGACGATATCCCTTCGCTACAAGCCTTACCTTATAGGTATCAACCTTTCCATCTACTCCAATCTTTCTTTTAAAGATCCACTTGCATCCAATAGGTATCATACCCTCAGGTGGATCCACCAAGTTCCAAACTTGGTTGGAGTACATGGAATCCATTTCAGATATCATGGCCTCTTGCCATTTCCTGGAGTCAATGACACGCATTGCCTCCTCGTAGGTCTTAGGATCATCATCCTCATTATGTGATACCTTACCAGAAATATGTCCTACATATCTTTCCGGTTGAACAGGTATCCGGCTTGACCTACGCACAGTTTGTGGGTCAGTTTGTACTGGATCTTGAGAAGGTACACTGACAGGTTGTGGTTCTAGAACTTCTTCTAGTTCTACCGAGCTCCCACTGTTTCCTTCAAGGATATACTCTTCCTCAAGGAATACAGCATGTTTAGCTACAAACACTCTTTGATCGCTAGGCTGGTAGAAATAATATCCATAAGTTTCCTTAGGATATCGCACAAACCTGCACTTCTCAGTCTTAGATCCCAGTTTATTAGAGTCATGTTTCTTTACATGGGCAGGGTAACCCCAAACCTTAAAGTACTTAAGATTTGGCTTCTTTCCTTTCCATATCTCATATGGAGTGGAGTCGACAGACTTCGATGGGACTTTGTTCAACAAGTGTGCAGCAGTCTCCAAGGCATAACCCCAGAGAGACAAGGGTAAATCAGCAAAACACATCATGGACCATACCATATCTAATAGGGTACGATTCCTCCTTTCTGCCACACCATTCAGCTGAGGTGTATAAGGAGGAGTCCATTGAGACAATATTCCATTATCCCTTAAAAACTGTGTGAACTCCGTACTCAAGTATTCACCCCCTCGATCTGATCGAAGAGTTTTAATACTTTTCTCGGTTTGTTTCTCTACTTCATTCTTAAACTCGACAAATTTCTCAAAAGCTTCAGATTTGTACTTCATTAAGTACACGTATCCAAATCTTGAGAAATCATCAGTGAATGTAATGAAGTATGAATAACCTCCTTTGGCATGTATGGACATAGGTCCACACACATCAGAGTGTATGAGTTCTAATAACTCATTTGCTCTTTCTCCATGTCCAGAAAATGGAGAGTTGGTCATCTTTCCCATGAGGCAAGATTCACAAGTCGTGAATGATTCATAATCAAATGGATCAAGGTATCCATTCTTACACAACTTTTTCAATCTTTCCTCATTGATATGACCAAGCTTACAATGCCAAAGATAAGCTTGATTCACATTGCCTCTTTTTCTCTTAAGAGGTTTGTCCACACACATCACAGAAGATGCCACATCTAAAATATACAAACCATTCATTAAGCTCCCACTGGCAAACAATTCACCATTTAATAATAAAGAACAACCATTGTTTCCAAAACTTACAACAAATCCATATTTATTTAAGCAAGAAATGGAAATAATGTTCTTTATTATAGAAGGAACATAATAACAGTCTATAAGCTCTAGTGTAACTCCTGTAGGCATCTGGAGGTTCACCTTCCCAACCGCGAGCGCAGCAACCTTTGCTCCATTTCCCAGTCGCAAGTCAACCTCGCCTTTGTTCAATTGCCTACTGCTTGTCAGCACCTGCAAGTCATTACAGATATGAGATGCACATCCAGTATCTAATACCCACGATGTGGATCTATAAGACAAGTTTAGGTCAACAATCATGAACATACCTGAAGCTTCTCCAAGCTTCTGTTTTGCCTTTTCTGCAAGATACAACTTACAGTTCCTCTTCCAATGACCATCCTTATGGCAGTGGAAACATTGGCCCTTGTCCTTCTTAGCCTCATCCTTTTTGGCAGTCTTTCCCTGCTTATCCTGCTTTTTCTTCTTGTTTTTCTTAAAAACAGATTGATTCTTTCTCTTCTTGTTGGTCTTACCAACAAGTAGCACAGAAGATTTTCCATTGTTCATTGTCCCCTCAGCTGTCTTCAACATATTAAGAAGCTCTGCTAGAGAGCACTCTATCTTATTCATGTTGAAATTCACTATGAACTGGGAGAATGAACATGGGAGAGACTGCAAGATTAGGTCAATGCACAAATCCTTGTTCATATTAAAACCTAATTCTTTTAGCCTCTCATTCCACTCTATCATTTTGAGAACATGTGTCTGCACAGATGTTCTCTCAGACATTTTGGCCCCGAACAGATTCTTAGATATCTCATATCTCTCTGTTCTACTCTGAGCTCCAAAGAGCTCCTCCAGATGGAATAGGATGGATCTAGCATCCATCTTTTCATGCTGCCTTTGTAACTCATTAGTCATGGAGGCTAGCATATAACATTGGGCCAGAGTGGCATCTTCCTTATGCTTCTCATAAAGAATCACCTCAGCCTCATCGGCATCATCAGCAGGAACAGGGGGAACAGGCTGCTCAAGGACATAGGCTATTTTCTCAGCCGTGAGAACAATTCTCAGATTCCTGAGCCAATCGACATAATTTGGACTAGTCAGCCTGTTGGCATCCAATATGCCTCTCAATGGGTGGTTCGTCATTGCGATCTATAAGAGGAAATAACAGAATTTAGAACAACATTGCAGATATTCATGATATTAAATTAAGACATGGACTTTTATGCTAACTTAATACTCCCACTAATTTTTGACGATTTTGCATAACCCCTAATATACAAAGACGGGACACAACGACTGTGTCCTAGTGGGTACTAGGATCCCATTAACATTATGGAAGTAGTCTTGTGGTAGCACAACAAACTACCCCATACTTAATGGGTAGGCAACTCTTGCCAATTACAACTCCTTGTAACTCCCAGTAATTTAGCCTCCAAACGCTTTGTGATCTTGTGGTAGCACAACAAACCACGAGCGTTGGTTAGGTCCAACCCGTTGTTACGTTATGAGAGTGGGTTTATGACATAACTCTTGTGGTAGCACAACAAAGCCATGCCAGCCCCCATCCCAAGGTTCGGCCCAAGCCCTAGCCTAAGTCTCCGTCTCCTTGCTGTGATAGTCTTGTGATAGCATAACAAACTCCCACAGTCTAAGGACGGCTCACTTTGACTATAACAACGGAAGGCTACGTGGAGCATTCTTAATGTCTCACGCTTATCGACCTAATATTTGATTGAAGGGGATTTGAATATTTTGGTCTCATCAATATAGGTGATATATATATAATAATAATTTGGAGTATCGAATATACTCTAAAATTATGTATATATATACAATTAGTAGCATAATCACATATATCAAAAATATGCTATAACACCGATGGATGATCATGGACTTTAAACCTAGCAACATTACCAGAGCCAGTTGGTAATGTACACACAACATGGTAAATACTCAAAGACATGGAGCATCCAATGCTCTTACAGGATGTGAAGAATCTCCCGAGCCATCGTAGTCGGCCTCCCTCTTAGTCTCCATCCGCTTCTCATTATTACAAGTAAATTTGAAATATTGGACACGCAGGCCCATAAATATACATCAGATAATAATAAGAAACCTTGAACCAGTCAAGGGGAGTACAACACAGGTGGGAGATAGAATGTACAACCCAGATTAATAAGAGAGGGAGAGAAGGAGGCACGCAGGCCCCAATAATCACATCATGATCCATTCACCACAAACCATACCATCACATGATATCTAAGTCCATGACCATCCATCCACACACATGACACATCACATGCATCATTAAGTAATTATCATATAATTACAGCGAGATATAACATTGATTTCAAAATAATAGTAATTAATTTTGAAATCACGCAACATTAAATAACTAAACAATTTAGTTAAAACAATTAAGTCTAAACAACTTTAGACAAAAGTCATACACATTCACTGCATGGGCTCAACAATAATATACTGTTAATTAACCTCATAAGAATCACATCCTTATAGTAATTAACATTAATTAATTAGATAATAGGAAATACTTTAAACCATTTTAAAATTCCCATTAACTAATTAACCAAGGGCCAATAATGAAAAATAAGTTAACAGATTTCTAAAACAATTTTATAATCCATTAAAATATTTTTCAGAATTTTTTCGAAATTTTTATGGCATTATATGCATTTTAAACATTTTAAAATGAATAAAATTCAAAAAAAAATTAAAGGGGGGGCCTAATCGGGCGCGGATCCGGGCGCGCGCCGGAACCGGCGCGGATCCGGGCGCGGGCCAGATCCACCCGCGGGATACCCGCGGGGGTCGTCTTCCCCGCCCGATCGCGAAGGGGAGGGGGCTGGGGTAAAACCCTAGCCCCCGGTGCTCGCCGCAGGGGGACTGTCCGCCACCCCCGACCACCGCGGACGACCCCTGGGGTCCGCCGGCTCGTCTGCCGGCCACCGCCCTCGACGCTGTGGCCGGAGGAGGCGCCCGCGACCTTCACGGGGCCATTCCGCCCTGTTCGCCGCGAACCTCGCCGGAGCTGCCCCATCCGGCCGCCGCACGCACCCGGACGCCATGGGATGTCACGGGGAATCTTCCAGCAACCCTTGCCAGCCCCATGGACATCCACAATCAGAGATTAACGGCCTGAATCGGCCTCCCTCTCCCTGTGCGAATGGCGACCGTAGCCCCGAAGACATGTTCGATTCGCCCTCACCATAGGGTCAATCAACGCACCAAAACGTGCTTTTTGATCCTCTTGATACCAGGAACAATTCCATGGGATCAATTGACCAAAAACTCATCCGTGAGAGACTCAATCGAACACCCTAAATTGAGCCCTAAGCATGAACGTGAAGGATGAAAAATAATATAATAATCTCAATTTTGATCAAACCAGCAACCTAGCTCTGATACCACTGTTAGGTTTCGATCAGAGGAGCAGCGGAAACAACGAAACCCTAAGAGTCGTATCGTTGCTGGCGATCAAAATCAAAAACTATTCATCGTAGAACCCGCCAAGGAAGAACAGTTCTATACCTTTGCGGGATTAATCAATTCCCATATGCCCGAAGACGATCGAGTAGAGGCTCGTCGGGCTGCTAGCCGTCCAAGTGTCCGGCCTCTAGATGTATCCACACGAGCAGCGGGAACGGACGGAGTCTCCTTCTCGATCTCCACACGTCGGCCACTCCTCAGCACCACCATCCACCGTCGTAGGAGGAGGGAGAGAGAGAGGGGTGCACCCAGGTCAGGGAGGAGAGAGAGAGAGGGGGGGCGGCCAGGGGAGAAACCCTAGTGCTTGGCCAGGGTTTCTCTCCTCAGCGTGTATTTATAGACTCTGGCATTTTTCACAAAAACCCAGAAACGGTCTATAATTACCGTCCTTCTCCGTCTGATCCACTACTCTAATGTGTGTGACCCTCTAGGCCCAATAGTCTGTTTAATTTTCAAGCCCATTAAGCTAAGAACTCTTCTTAACTTAATTAGTTATAATTCAATAACTCTTAATGGATTTAACAGGCTTTCCGACCACGAACGGCACCAAGCAACACCTCGTGATCCCAAATGACTTTGGGAGGGATGCAACCCATATTGAACCTTTCCGTCATCAGATTCCACACAGTTATAGATCCTCATTCATATAATGCTCCAATCAGAATTAGGGTACGGTCAAACTGTCAAACCCTAAAGCATCCTGATCTTATGGACCCTTGTACTCTTAAGTACAGTTCACTAGAAAACTCCTTTTTCTAAGTGAACCCCCATACCCTGGCCAAGGATTTCTAAGTACATGTCCATAGAGCATTCTCTCTCTTAATCCATGCAGAGAGTGAATGATCACTTGTTGTCCACCAAAGTGTCTTCACATGAATCCCACTGAGTCCGAATAGCTAACTATTAAGAACCACAAGATTGAAGTTCATGAGTCAGCAATCAAGCGCTCAGTGGAGTCCACGCAAAACCTCGTTAGTGACTCAGGTCAAAGATCCAACTATGCTACTGTGGCACTAGAATCTCCTGATTGACAGTCAGCATGATTACCATTCAGGAATTCTAGATCGGGTCAGTTCAGTGAACTCATTCCACTAACGAGCACCTGCACGCGTACCTTGATGTCACCACACCGGTGATTATGAGATCGACCACCCTCATCACATGAGTGAGTACCACGTGCACCAGTCTATCCGGATCTTCAATGTCCCTTCTTGAAGATCCTATGACCAGGAACATTTAGAATATAAACATCTAGATGACTGTTCTCATTATCACAATCTCATCATGATCCAGTCATCATAGCTCATATTCAAGGACTTCATCATATTACAACAAACATACTATAACGTGCTAAGAATATAATGAAGAAAATGCCATTAGTATATCGAACAAAATTGTACAAGAAATGTCGCCATCACAACACTTGTGATTGGCTTGAAGGGCATACATCTCCAACAGTAAAGACATGCTGATTTTCATACAAATTGACATGATTATAATTTGAAAAATATTTGCCTTTACCTTTGGCAAACCAACATTGTTCACTAACATGACCTATTTTTCCACAATGATAACAATAACTTTTTCTTTTCTGTTCAACAGGACTGTTTTTGTTATTGTACTTCCTAGCATGCATTCTATCATCATGTTCCATCAATTTACATTCATGCATCAAGTGACCAAACCTATGACAGTAATGGCATGCAATTTTCTTTTTATTTGCATGAATGTGTTTGTTCAATTTAGGCACAGCATTCTCAGTTTTATCATGAGAGTTCCTTGAATCTTTGTTCTGAACATGAACAGTCTTTTTCTATTTTTGAACTTGTTTCTCAGACTTAGGGCTGTCAGTGGAATTTTGATTCTTCTTAGCACTAAATTCAAAAATAGGCACATTCGATGTGCTGCCAGACTTAGAGCTACTCATGAATGAAGTTTGAAGCTTACTTTCAAAGCTCTTTTTATTTATTGGTTTGTAGCCTATTTCCAAACTTTTCAGGAGATGGAAGTGATTCGAATTCGGATTCGGGTTATTCAAGTAGCGGGTCCGAGAGAGAATGAAAGTATTGTCAAGATGAGAGTGAAGACTTAGAAAGTCTAAATTGTTTAGATTGAGTCTGTGTAATTTTCCTATTTTCTTGAGTCTGGTATATTGGAATAAGTGGAATTAATGATTGTATTTGAGTATTGAATTTGATTATTATGAAATAAAGTTGGAGTTGAGTAAATATTGTGCAATTGCATTTATGTATGTGATTGTCTTGCGCTCTGATCGTTCTTACTTGCAAGAGGCTTACCATGCCGGCTGCTCACGTTTCTCGAGCGAGTCTTCCGCTGTCATAAAGGCTCGGGGCGTGACTATTAAGTTGGTATCAGAGCCTAAGTCTCAAGACTTAGGAAGAAGAGTCATGTCATAGGAAAAGTCCAAGGTTTTAGGACCCCTACCTATGAACTAAGGAAGAATTTTCATACCCATGTGAGAATTGGGTAGAGTCGGGATAAGAAAATTAATTAGCTTTAAGGTTACTCCTTCCAATTTCATGAGAAATAACAAGTTGTTATTTTTCTCTCAGGTACCTTATCTTACGAATGGCTCATCGTGTAGATTGGGATGGCATGCAACAAACAGTTGCCGACATTACTCAGGCATTGTAAACTATAGCGCAAGGTGGCGCAGGGGCAAGGGCTGTTGACCTACATCGCAATTTTCGGGGTTTAAATCCTCCGCGATTCTATGGCTCTTCTAATCCCGACGAGGCAGAGAACTGGATTGATGAAATGAATCAAATATTTGACGTCATCTAATGCACCGATCAGGAGAAGGTGCGTCTCGCAACATTTCAACTTAACAAAGATTCTCGCACCTAGTGGAAGTCAGTTCCGGCACCTCCAGCCAATGCACCTCATACATGGGATGGGTTCCTCACCCTATTTCGTGCCAAATACTTTTTGGAGCACGTAAAGGAACGAAAGGCTATGGAGTTCGCCACCCTTCGACAAGGAATGATGACGGTTGCCGAATATGAACTACAATTATCAAGGCTAGCACCGTATGCATCACATCTAATCAGTATCGATTTATTAAAGGCGAATCGGTTTATGGACTGGTTACGTCCCGGTTTCATCCAGCAGCTCGGGATCCAAAACATCCGTACTTATGCGGAGATGGTTCAGCGGGCATACCTATGTGAAAGGACCTTAGAGAAGGTCGAAAAATTGAAAGGAAAGGGAGAAGAATCCAGCCGACGTTCTGATCGGCGTTATAAGAAAGAGAAATTCAGTATCACTGAGCCTTACAAGAGCCGTGATAGTAAGAAGAGATCCAGAAATGGGAATGGTGGAAGTTCCCATAAGCAAAAGAAAGTCAAGGAGGAGAAGGAGCAGGTCGCCACGGCTTGCACATTTTATGAAAAATTTGGCCATTCGGCTGAGGAGTGTTGGAAGCACCTTGGCGCTTGTTTACGTTGTGGAAGCAGGGAGCATCGCATGCCAGAATGCCCCCTTATGAAGGACCAGTCATCTGGTAATGGACGGAGGAGGCAGGCTCGCCTCAATGCCGTTCTAGAAGAAGAGGAAGTGCCCAGGGATGATGGGCTTATGGAAGGTACTCTTCAAATTTGTTCTCATCCTGCATTCGTGCTATTTGATACGGGTGCCTCTCATTCTTTTATCTCCACTACTTTTGCTAAAACATGACCAATCGCATCAGCTCCCTTACCTTCAGATCTTGCTATTTCCACACCCTTAGGTTCTGGAACAAAGCTTACCGACTATTATCCTAATAGCGAAGTGATAGTAGAGGGTCATAATCTCCCCGCAAATTTAGTATGTCTTGACATGAAAGGTTGTGATGCCATTTTAGGGGCAGATTGGCTTGTAGATCATGATGCTTATATCAATTGCCGAAATATGATTATATCCTTTCGAAAGCCCAGTCTTCCAAGATTCTCTTTTCTTGGCATCAAATACAAGAAGCATCCTACTATCATATCCTCACTTCACGCTTGCAAACTTATCTCATGAGGATGTGAAGCTTTTCTTGCTTCTGTCATTATTACGGAGTCCAAAGAAATTATCATAGCAGACATCCCTATTGTAAATGAGTTCCCATACGTGTTTCCATCCGAATTACCTAGTTTACCACCCGAAAGGGAAGTGAACTTCACTATTGAACCCATTCCAGGAGCGGCACCTGTTTCTATATCCCCTTACAGGATGTCCCCCATGGAGCTTAAGGAATTGAAAAGGCAATTACAAGAACTACTAGACAAGGGCTTCATCAGACCTAGCACATTCTCTTGGGGTGCGCCTGTCCTATTTGTCAAAAAAAAGGATGGTTCTCTCAGGCTATGCATCGATTACCGGCGACTGAATCAATTCACAATTAAAAATAAGTATATGTTGCCACATATTGATGAGCTCTTCGATCAAATTTCGGGAGCAGAGTATTTCTCTAAGATTGACCTCAGATCAGGTTATCATCAGCTTAGAATTAAAGAAGAGGACATTTATAAATCGGCTTTTAGAAGTAGTTATCGCCACTATGAATTCGTAGTGATGCCGTTTGGGTTAACTAATACCCCAGCAGCATTCATGCAACTTATGAACAATGTCTTCCAGCCATATCTGGATCAGTTCATCGTCGTCTTCATTGACGATATCTTGATATATTCCAAGACAAAAGAGGAACATGAACAACATTTGAAAATAGCTTTACAAACACTTAGAGAACACAAGCTTTATGCCAAACTCAATAAGTGTGAATTCTGGCTCGAGGAAGTTTCATTCCTACGCCACATTATTTCAAAAGAAGGTATTGTTGTGGATTCTTCTAAGGTAGAAGCTGTCAAGATTTGGAGTTGGCCAACGACTGTATCGGAAGTAAGAAGCTTTCTGGGTTTAGCAGGTTATTATAGAAGATTCATTAAGGACTTCTCAAAGATAGCAGTTCCTTTAACTAGACTCACAAGAAAAGAAAACCCTTTTGTCTGGTCAAAGGACTGTGAAAAGAGCTTTCAAAGTCTTAAAAATCATCTTACAACAGCTCTTATTTTATCACTTCCAATGGAAGGTGGTGGATTCGAAGTGTATACGGATGCGTCTGGCATTGGCTTAAGATGCGTTCTCATGCAGAGTGGAAAAGTAATCTATTATTCTTCTAGACAACTAAAACGTCACGAAGAAAATTATCTTGTACATGATTTGGAATTGGCAGAAGTTATTTTCACCTTGAAAACTTGGCGTCATTACCTTTATGGAGAAAAGTTCACAGTATACTCGGACCACAAAAGCTTGAAATACTTATTCTCTCAAAAAGAGCTTAACATGAGGCAGAGGAGGTGGTTAGAATATCTCAAAGACTTTGATTTTTCTATTCAATATCATCCTGGCAAGGCTAATGCTGTAGCTGATGCACTCAGCAGAAAACCAATGGGTATGCTATCAAGTCTTATGATTAGTGTAACTAACCTTGTTCCCCAATTTACTCAGTTGAACTTAGATATAGACATAAAGGAAGAAGATTATTTTATAGCTAATATCCGAGCCCAACCTACATTGATAGAAGATCTGGTCAAACTGCAAAATGATGATCCTATATTACTGGAAGTTAAGTCCAATATTGAACAAAGACCGGATTTTTCTATTTCCAATGACGGAAGATTGTTATTCAAGGGCCGAATATGTGTACCAGATCATGAGGCTACGAAGAGACTGATCCTAGATGAAGCGCATAATTCCAAATACACAATTCATCCAAGAGGAACAAAGATGTATCAAGATCTCAAAAGAAATTTCTGGTGGCCCAACATGAAGAGAGAAATAGCTGATTTCGTATCCCGTTGTCTCACCTACCAACAAGTAAAAGCAGAACATTTTAGACTCGCAGGTAAATTACACCCCTTGAGTATTCCCGAATGGAAATGGGAGAGTATAGGGATGGACTTCATTATGGGTTTACCTAAGACAAGAGGTGGACACGATGGAATATGGGTAATCATAGACCGATTGACTAAATCCGCACACTTTATACCAATAAAGAGTCGATGGTCTGTGGATATTCAAGCAGCATTATACATAAAGGAGATAGTCAAACTACATGGTGTCCCAGTCACTATTATATCTGATAGAGATCCTCGATTTACATCACAGTTCTGGAAGGGTCTACAACAGTCACTAGGGACTAGATTGAATTTCAGCACAGCTTTTCATCCACAAACAGATGGTCAAACGGAAAGAATAAATTAGGTAGTAGAAGATATGCTCAGGGCT
Organism: Amorphophallus konjac; assembly: GCA_022559845.1. Taxonomy (NCBI): domain Eukaryota; kingdom Viridiplantae; phylum Streptophyta; class Magnoliopsida; order Alismatales; family Araceae; genus Amorphophallus; species Amorphophallus konjac. Next base: position 316,516,065 of record CM040121.1, on the reverse strand, counting down.
TGTGCTATCGACTTTGGAGGTAGTTGGCATGATCATTTGCCTCTAGTAGAGTTTGCATATAACAATAGTGTTAGCTAGGTGTGATTGATAAACACAGATCCAGAGGGGGGTGAATGGATCTTTCAAAGAATTCTACCTAATTTAAAATTCGCATGAGATGATAACAACAAGATCAGTTGACAATTGATCAAACATAAGATATGCAAACTCAATTAAACTCTAGGATATAGATAATCAATTAAATCACGGTCCTAGCATGCATCTAGCGGAATCAGGCAATCAAACAAACCACTGCACATGGATTTTAGGTGGTTCGGTCCAAAGACCTACGTCCACCCCTCACTCCCAACCGGAGTGAGGCTTTCACTAGTAATACTAGCACAGCAGACTCAGTCTGCAACAAATGCTGCCAAACAGCTTGACCAGGGGAACAGCCTCCCCTCTTCCTCCCAACCGGAGGGACACCCCAAGTGACTACCAGCCACTTGGAAACCAGAGACACACGGTCTCTCTTCCTCCAGACCCGGAGGGAACCCCTGGACTTGCTACCCACAAGCCCAGAACTGGAGGACCAAACCTCCCTTCCTCCAAACCGGAGGGGAACCTAGAGACCCAAGTCTCTCTTCCTCTGAAACCCAGAGGGAAACACAAGTGACACCAAGTCACCTGCAGACTAGAGGTCTCGGACCTCTCTTCCTCCCAACCGGAGGGAAACAACCAATGACTCCCAGTCAAAGGAAACCAGAGACGCAAGTCTCTCTTCCTCCACACCGGAGGGAACCCGACCTCACACTAGAGGATCGGAAGAACAGCAAGTGAATAGTTCAAAGGAAAAATAAAAACGCAGCAACAGAAAGCTGAAAAGATAAAATCAAATGTGGCTCTCGCAGGAGCTGGTTGGCCTGGATTTGATCCACGGTCCAGCAGGAACTTCTTCTTCTGCTTCTCTCTTTCTCCCAGCACAAACTCTCTTTTCTTCTTCTTCTTCTTTCTTTCTTCTTCTTCTTCTCACTGCTTCTGCCTTCTCCTTCTTCTCACTTCTTTTCTTCTTCTTCTCTATTCTCTATATCATGGAGGCACTCTCTGCATTTCAGCTTTTCTCGATGGCTCTCTTCCTTTCGATCCCTCTCAGCAGATGGAGGAGTCTCCATATATATACCAGCAGCAGGCAGCTAGGGCTTATGCTCTTTTCGATTCCCGCCCAAGCTTCAGTGGTCCACGTGTCAGCATTTCAGCCTCTAGGATCACGTGCAAGTCTTGATGGCCTCATCCATTAAACCTGTCAGATAATCAGTTGAATAACAGTATCAGATGATGTATAGACTTGAAATTTTAACTGAGTGTCCAGACTTCGTGAGGACATCAGCCCAAGGCGTCAACGCTTCCATCGTGCAGCGTCGCCTCAGCTCCTCAAGTGAGATGCTCACGCCCTTGGCAACTGGCCAATGCGTCAGCGCATCCTGTGTCAGCGTCGACGCAGTGAACAAGACAGAAAGCGAATGGCACACAATTGCGTCTACGCAGTCAGCCAAGTGCGTCAATGCACTAAAAGCACAGAACCCATGAAGACAGACAGGCTGTACAGACTTTGAAGACGTGAAGGAACGAGTGTATAGACTTCGTGATGCCAACAGACAATGACTGTGCAGACTTGTTAAACCATGCACACTGTATAGACTCTTCATGCAACAATGTATGGACTTAGTTTATGTGTAGCTAACAGATGTATAGACTTGCTTTCTGAACGATGCACAAAAGCAGTGAATGGACTTAAAGGTTAACACTCGAATGTATAGGGTTGAAGGCCTAACAATCGAGTGTATAGACTTCAAAGGACAAAGCATCCACAGAACAGACGATGTACAGACTTTGCCAATTTGAGACACTGTACAGACTTTGTCAAGTGACTGGCTGTACAGACTTCAGAAGATGAAGACTCTGTATCGACTTGAAGACCATGAGCCAATGTATAGACTTGCCTTAACAATGAATGTGTAGACTTTGAAATAGGAGTTAGGCAAACAGATGTACAGAGTTGGCCAAAGCAGCAATGTATAGACTTTGAAACAAAGACAATGTATCGACTTTGAAACAAAGGCAGTGTATAGACTTGAGCGTTCTGAGCATCACAAAAACCAATGTACAGACTTCATTCAATGCAAATGAATGTATGGACTTCGTTTCAAGCAACGTAGGTAAAAGAAGAGACACTGTATAGACTTTCACACAAAAAATAGACAAAGCAGCATGGCGTCAACCCAGCTGTTCCACTGCGTCAACGCAGCAAGTAAACCAGCAACTACTGCGTCAACGCAGTGTCCTTGTAGCGTCAACGTAGCTAGTGAACAGACAGCCAATGCGTCAACCCAATCTCCAACTGCGTCAACGCAGTGCATGAACAATTAGCCATTACGTTAACCCAATCTAGCCATATTCATGAATTAGCTATTCAAGCAAACAATCAGATATTTAAGCAGTCAAACAGTCATCTAAATTAATTAGTACACCTCAGTGTGACTCATGGTGTGTCAGCCATCATCAAAACCACACAGGGGCACAACAATTAGTTACCAGGCCAGCATACAAATGGCACCTTTTGAAGCTTTATATGGAAAAAGCTGTCGATCACCAATATGTTAGAGTGAAATAGGGGAAAGACAATTTCTAGGCCCTGACCTTATCAGGAATTCTACAGAGAAGATCAAGCTCATTCAAGAAAGAATGAAAATGGCACAAGATAGGCAAAAGTCTTATGCTGACAATCGAAGACGTGACTTGGAGTTTCAGGTAGGAGATAATGTATATTTAAAGATTTCTCCAGGTCGTGGTATTCGAAGATTTGGCATTAAAGGGAAGTTAACTCCAAGATTCATTGGCCCATTTGAAATTCCCGAACGGATTGGTGAAGTGGCTTACAAACTGGCTTTACCTCCACAATTAGCAAGAGTTCATGACGTATTTCACGTCTCTATGTTGAAGAAGTATGTATATGATCCTGACCATATTATCACTTATGACAATCTGGAGATTCATAAGGATATGACGTTCGAGCAAACACCAATAAAGATTCTGGAACGAGAAGTGCGTCAACTACGAAATACAGTTATTCCTATGGTCAAGATTCAATGGAAGAAAACATGGCCATATGAAGCAACATGGGAAACCGAAGCAGCCATGCGGAAAAGATTCTCAGAATTATTTAACTGTAAGTACACTCTCTGAAATCCATATATTGAATTTGGGGACCAAATTCTTCTAAGTGGGGGAGGGTGTAGTGCCCCAGAATTTATAAATAATTTTTGAATTATAAAATAATTTTCTAGAAATTATAAAGGCTTAAATAAATTAATGAAGGGGTTATTGGATTAATAAGTCAATATAAGGCTCAAAAAGGCTAATTAGTTAACCTAGCCTATCTAATAATTTTTCAAAAGGTTTATGGACCAAGCCCATCAAGTTTGGCCCATATTCTAAAAGGGTAATTGGATTATTCACATATTTTAAGGATAAATAGTAATTATATAAGATAATTATATGGATAAACGAATAAAAGAGTTTTATCAAATTGAAACTCTATATACGTTACATGTAACGGTCTATTGGGCGACCGCCACAGCCCTGTAACGCACCTAGACACGACCGTTACATCCTGCAGATTCCGTAAGGTGAGGAAATTGCAAAAAGATTGGAACTTTGAAATCCTATCTACAAGAGATCGATTTGAGATAGATTATAACATTGCTAAGGACTCTTAGGGATTAGGTTCTGACAAATTAAGGACTCTATAATCGATCTAATCTTCAAATCCTAACCAAAACTCTATAAATAGGACCTAGTTCTGAACTGAGCGACCCTAACTTTTGGCCCGTGAAGAATCAAGGTAAGGAGTCATAATTTCGGGTAAGTTCTTTAGAATATTTTGTTTAGTATATTATAGACTAATAGTTCTCCAAATTTCGTGCTAGGAGACCAAACAATTAAGAAGATAGAAGCTTCCAAAGTTGCGGATTCAACCATAGCAACCCAGGAATTTGAACGCAAGACCCCTGAAGATCCAGAGATTAGGATGTCTAAACGAGATAATTAGAGTTCAATCCTTTAGAACTTTTTGTACCCAATAGTTTCATCTCCTTACCCTCAAAATTTCACATCCTTGGGTCAAGAGGCTGAGGAAATAGAGTAGATTGAAGTTGTTGATTTATCACAAGAAGTACAAGGGTCTAAGGATAGCACCTAGCTTTAAATTCAAAGTTTGAAGGTCTTAAAAGAGGTAGGTTATCTCATGATTGGCAAAAATAACTTGTTAGGGATAAAAGCCCTCTGATTGTGCTTGATTTCATGCATTATAGACTAAGAATTTCATGATTTCATAGTTTTATACATTCATGCATTTCTTAGCCCTAAATAGAAATTAAAAGGTATTATCTTATCTATTCACTAAACCCTTGCATATAGTTGGCCTATGCATCGTTATCATGACTAGGACAGTGGTAATATGTTGATTTCCAGGCATGTTATGTTTTCATAAACCTTCACTTTAGTTTACTGCCAGCAGGTTCTCTTACGCGCTAACGTGAGACCGTCACATGCATGTAACGGCCTTACGATAGACCGTCACATTTTGTTGTGTTTTAAGTTATTCTATTGTCTCTGACGCACCCTAGCAGGAGCGTTACACCACTGTAACGGCCCCTCGATAAACCGTCACAATACTGTAACGCGCCTATCCTAGACCGTCAGGCATTGTGTTCTGTCAGCCTGAGGTAGAATGATAACCAGTTAGAGTTTACTTATAAATAAGCTTAGATAGCTAAGTTTGGACATGTTATCATGACTTCAAGTTTAGTTACTGATTCATAATCAAATTGCATGATTAATATATCTTAGGTTATTTTAAGTTATACTAATTTCATTGGCTAAAACTCTATAGTTTTGTATTCTAAATCATGATTTTCCAAATGTTGTATTGATGGAGTTTTCTCATGGTTTCACAATGTTACACATTCTTTTCCATCTATAGAGTCATTTCTTTAAGTACATGGCGCATATTCCGGTATGTTGTCCATTTAGTTCACTTTGCACTATAGGAACACTATTCTTGGACATGAGGACCTCTCTATTGGATATTCCTCCCAATGGACTAGGAAATCTTATTTCAAGGCCTCCGTAATTCTCCGCGAGCCTGGGATTCCCACTAGGATGCCGAGTTAGTTGTACAATTAAAGCCCATTGATTAGATTACACTATCGATATTTTTGGTTATCGGTAATGTAACGGCTCTACATTGGACCGTCAGGAGCATCTAACGGCCCAATGTACGACCGTCACATTCAACTGAGTCCGATTTCTTAGTTCTGGATTCAGACTAATGTAACGGCCCAATACTGGAGTGTCACATCATGTAACGGCCCAGTACACGACCGTCACACTACTTGAGTATTTTAACCCAAGGATTGACCAAGGGTTGATATTCCAAGGTTCTAAATAGACTCTTGATGATCTAGAACTTATCATATTGATCAAGGAACCTAATATAATGAATGAAAGATAAAGAATGTATCGTTATGATGTCGATTTATTTCCATAAGCATAACCTTGCTTAAGTCATTCTTGATTTCTCATGATTCTTATTGAAGCAATCATTTATTGAATTATCATTATCAAGAGCTTGTTGGAATTGTACATTCTTGGCCATACTTTATTGTTACATGCGTGGATAAAACTTGATTTATACTTGAAGATGCGATCGAGCACTGATTGTGTTCAAGGGCTCTATGCTAGTGCCCTCGGCTGATTGTTGGAAACATACTATTATAAACCATGGGGTATGATGCTACTGGCGTCGCATTACGTTGGGAGTACTTTCTGTATAAATAAGTGAAAATCCACAACACAATACAGCATGATTGATACTTGACTTTCTTGATATTCCACAAAAATTCACGAGGTACTTGCTCATAAGCAAAAGATACTAGAGTGATGATTATGTGACTTGCTAGTACATTCTCGTTACATTCTTGTTCATGAAAGGCCATATCATGTTCTTATTTTATTCTTGCTAGTTCATACTTGCTCTCATTCTATCTTACATGATCGTCTTGTTACTTGATTTAATCGCGTGATTTATCTCATTCGCATGATTCTACCTTATTCTTTAGAGCTAAATTGTTAATTACTTTAATAGTGCCTTCATGTTGATGCGAAGATACCTACTGGGCAAGTGTGCTCATTACCTATTTCTAATCTTTTCAGGAGATGGAAGTTATTCGAATTCGGATTCGGGTTATTCAAGTAGTGGGTCCAAGAGAGAATGAAAGTATTGTCAAGATGAGAGTGAAGACTTAGGAAGTCTAAATTGTTTAGATTGAGTCTATGTAATTTTCCTATTTTCTTGAGTCTGGTATATTGGAATAAGTGGAATTAATGATTGTATTTGAGTATTGAATTTAATTATTATGAAATAAAGTTAGAGTTGAGTAAATATTGTGCAATTGCATTTATGTATGTGATTGTCTTGTGCTCTGATTGTTCTTACTTGCAAGAGGCTTATCATGTCGGCTGTTTGCGTTTCTCGAGCGAGTCTTCCGCTGTCATAAAGGCTCGGGGCGTGACAGAAACGGTCTAAGAAAGGCCGCTATCTCTGGTAGACGGTCGGAGGTAGACCGCAAAAGCTTCTAGAACCCCAGTCGGGGAACTCGATTCTCCACCCCTTCCAGCCGGCCAGGAGGGATGGGCCTCGCGCTGAAACACCTGCTGACCTGCAAGATAACGCAAATGACAAAAGAAAATGACCCCAATTAGTTTATGGAAGTGTAATATCTATAAGCGGGAACGATGAATGAAACACATAATTGGAAGAGGAAATACCTGGGGGTTTTGGGTTTTTTAACCCCTATGGGGTGCGGAAAACAATAGGAGGATGTAAAGATGCTAAGATGCCAGTGAAAAGCGTGGAGAGAAACGAAGAGGAGTGGAAATGAAATGACTAAAAATGTGACCAAAAATGTCTTAAGCTATGACTCAAAAATGCGACGAAAATGGACTACTCCCGGGACCGAAGGCTTAGAGGATGTAGAAAGTCTTTCTCCCTGACTAGATTTCGCTCTAGAAGGTGGCAGCACTTTGATATAGACCCTTGAAACCCTAGCTCGAATGGAGGGCTTTTGGGGGAGAATTAGACTTCGATTGTTTTGAACAAAATGGAGATAATACTCCTAGCCACCAGTAGGATCAAACGGCGCCCTATTTGGCTGAGAATCCGCGGAGAAATCTGTGGATGAAGCAACCATTTTGACCACAAAAAGAGAGAGAAATCACCCATCGACGCAGGAATCCCGGCTGATAGAAACGGTCCATCGATAGACCGCCCGAGATGCTAAGCAGTCCATCAACTAACCGCTATTCATCTGGCCGTTGAAAAATAAAAAAACAAGATAAATATGCTCATTTATCCAAAGACCAAGTCAAATCTGGGAATCCCGCCAAGTAGAAACGGTTCTTGACAGACCGCCAATGATTCAGCGGTCCATCAGGCGACCGCTATTTACCGGGCCGTTGAAAAAAAAAAGGTGAGATAAACAAGCTTATTTATCCCAAATACTAAGTTATATCAAGGCCCTTTAAGCTCTAATTCGAGAAATTAAGTGAGCAAGCCCAGTCAAGGAGAAAGTGACCCATAAAATAGGCCCAAAAATCATCTAAAAATGGCCCAATAAATAATGGACAACTTGGGACATCATAAATAAGGGTAAGAAAATAACCCAACTTAAAGGTATAAAACGGGTGTCAACATTTACCTCTAGGCTCAAATTCATTTCTATCAACAAACTTTTCATTGACAGGGAAATTAATATGTTTTGAGTGAACATTTCTTCCCTGGCCAACCTAGCAACATGCAGCAATGTGGCCTTCCTTACCACAATAATAGCAATGAATTTTTTTATTCTGAATAGAAGGAGATTTCTTAGCACGAGGATTCCTAGCATGTGTTTTACCAAAATTTAAATCATCCTTCTTCATTACAAAGCAATCATTCATCAAATCTCCATACTTACCACAGTAATGACAAGACACATTAGATTTCTTTGAAGCATGCTTTTTCTCATTGTTGAATTTCTATTTTTGAGTTTTCAGATTTTCAGGATGTTTCTGAGTTTTACTTTGTTTCTGGATTGTGGTCTGTTTAACTTGTGAGGTGGTGGCTACATTAGATATTTTTACAAAAGATGTTGTCAGCTTATTTTCAAAAGATTTTTTATTGACCGGATTGTAGCCCAACCCCTCTTTCTGGAAGTTCACCTTACTTCCAAGGAGTTTATTCAGATTTTCTGTTCTGCTCACGAATCTAGACAAAGAATTTTTTAAATCCACTATTTCTGTTTGAAGGGATGAAATCTGAAGTTCATAGTCTTTTATCTCCTCTTCACAGGAAATGATTTGTTGATGCATGGCATCATTCAAACTTTTGAGATTTTCAATTTCCTGTTTCAATTTTATTTCATAGTTAGCTTCATTTTCTTTCAAAACAATTTTTTCCTTTTCAATAGCTAACCATTTTTTTGACATGACAGTATTTAAGACCATGAGCTCTTTATTATGTTCTTTCATATTGCCATTTTCTTCCATCACGGTTTCTTCGAATTGTTCAACTTCCTTTTTCTTTTCAAGCAAACATTCATTTTCTTCTTTTAAAGACACAATCAGATTTCTTTACATTTCAACATTAGAATTAAGATCATCAATTAATTCCTTCAGACAGACACATTCATTACATATAGATTCATTTGAACATGAGTTTTCAGCTTTCAGTTCTTCAACTTCAACATGATCAGATTCAACATAGTTGTCAGATTTCAGTTTCTTTTTCAATCTCTTATTTTCAGATTTTACTTTCCTATACTTTTCATACAGTCCAGCATACATTCATTTTATATCAGCAACAGTCATTTAATCAAAATCAGATTCAGACGTTACCTGATCCTCTCTTTCCTTGCTCGAAGTGCTTCCTTTAGCTATAAGACATTTCTGGTTCTCATGAAATGTGATCAGTGAATCCCAGATCTTCTGCACAGTCCTGCAGGTAGAAATAGAGGAAATGACATTAGTATCTACTACATTCTGCATAATGTTTAGAACTTTTATATTCTCAAAATTCTTTTGTTTGTCCTTTTGGGACCATTTACTCTCCTCTCGAGACAAAACATGTGGACCATGTTCAATGATATTCCACAGTTTTGGATCTATAGAGTTTATAAAATCGCACAGACTGCCTAACCAATTACTAAAACTTGAACCATCAAATATCATCGGAGAATTCATTGAAACGATTTAAAGAACAGATTCAAGATAATGCACTAAAATTACTAGGGCACTAAAGACAAGCAGGATCCTATGTAGATCGTTGGATCTGATGAATCAGAGACCCGCTCTGATACCACTTGCTAGGATATATGGGTGCAAGGCTGAGATTCAGAGGGGGGGTGAATGAATCCCCATTTAAAATTTACTTCGATTAAAACTATCTCAGAAGGATTAGTGCGGAAATAACACTAGGAGGCTTAGCTGAGCAGATGTACTATTGAGGTTCACACTCGAACACTTAGCCAGCACACGCAGTCTAACACTTTGCAAAGCACGCAAAAGCACTGAGCAGCTGGGTTGGATGAAGACAGATAACATGCAGTAGAACTGCAAATAGAAAGACTTAACCAACCTACGAAGGGGGATTGAAGATATGGAAATACACACCACAAGCAATGTTGGGTCCCGTGAGGTGTAAATGGATCTAGAAGGGGGGGTTGAATAGATCCTATCAGAAACTTTGGCCTATTTAAAAACTCTTAGCTAGCCGAAACTTAAACCACTCTTTTTAAGTGAATGAATCACTTAGGCACGATGCACAGCGGAATTAAGTAGAGTGGCTCAAATGAAAAGACTTGAATTGTAAGCTATGAAACGTCCACACTTCTTTAAGTGAATTACAAAGCATAACACATAGATGAACATGCAATAGCTTGCAACAACCGTGTGTGTGTGTGTGTATGCTATGTTGATCACTCAAAGTGCATATGTGTGTGAGCAATATAACCAAGTGTGGAAGCACACGAACCTGCGAATGGGGTTAGAAGATATAGATCAATCACACAAAATAAACAACCCACAACACAGGGATTTTAAGGTGGTTCGGTTGCAACCCCGCAACCTACGTCCACCCCTCACCAAAACCCGGTGAGGCTTCCTTGCTGGCTCACAGCTTGACCCGAGGACACGCCCCAAACCACAGAACAGAGAAGACTCTCTTTCTGTCTTCCTACACACAAAGCCGGCAGGGACGGCTACACCACAGATCGGAGAACTCCCGATTGCCTTCCTACTAACCACCGGTAGGGACGTCAACCGCAAATTGGAACACCCTCCAATTGCCTTCCTACTAACCACCTGGTAGGGACGAATCACAACTTCAATGTTTAACAATATTGAAAGTAAAACAGATGTGAAGGAATTAAAACAAGAGATTGAGTAAGAAGGAATTGGCCCTTGTATCGATATGCTTTGTTGATCAGCAGCAGGGATCTCTTCTTCTTGCAAATCAATCTTCTTGTAATCACCCTTGAATGGATGATTGTTCTTCACGGAGTACTGTTCATGTGAACAGTAACTGTTCTTCCAATCCTCCTCTTTTGATCTTCCTTTTGATCTCTTTGAATGGATGAAGAAGTGAATAGATGCTACCTTGATCCTTGCTTCCTTCTTCACAGATCTTGGAAGATGATCTCTTTGATATGAGCTTGAATACCTTGGATTGGATGAAGATGTTCTTCACGGAGTACTGTTCATGTGAACAGTAACTCTTCCTTCAATCTCCTCTTTTGATCTTCTCTTTGTATCTTCTTGAAGTGGATGAAGAGAGTAATTGATTCTACCTTGAATCTTGTTTCTTCAACAGCTTCTAGGAGTTTGAATGCTTCAGAAATCACCTTGGATGAATCGGAATGATGTAGATGATTTCTCTTGAAGATCTTGAATGAAACTAGCTTCCTTAGATCACCTTGATAGCCTAGCTTGCATCTGATCTTCCTTGAAGGTTGTTTGCCTTGATTTGAGCTTGAATCAACCTTGCTTGGATGAAGAACTTCTTCACGAAGTACTGTTCACGTGAACAGTACTTCGTCCCCTTTAGATCTTCAATTAAGCATATGGAAGCCCCCTTGAAGCATTAGGTTTTCCATCCCCTCAAGTGTTGGTTTTATAACCCTTGAATGGTCCATAGATGCCCCCTAGACCAGATCCACAAATCATGGAAGATTAGGTAAGATTTGATTAAACAAATCCATGGAAAGGGGCTAGCCACGAGGTGGATTTCGAGGTCAAATAAGGTTGGCTCGGGGCTGGCGGTCGACCTAAGGCTCCTGGCGGTCGACCGCCACTGAGAACGGCTGTAGAAGATTAGTCCCTGGCATTTCCGGTCGACCGCCACTGGCTGGCGGTCGACCGCTACTGAAAAAGCCTGTAGACGGTGAGGCTCTGGCTGGGGCGGTCGACCGCCCCTGTGCTGGCGGTCGACCGCCAGCTGGGCAGAGCCCGGGTCACCCCGGTTCGGTCCGTTGGCCGCACCAGCTCCGTCGCTTGAGTCCGTTAGCCGCCCATTCATGTTTGTGGCATCAACCTTGACTGTCTTGTAGATTTGATTATAGAGTATTCAATCAAATTTTTGTTCCGGGGGCTCCGCCCCCGGAAACCCCCGCAAGGGGCGCTGCCCCCTTGACCCCCCTGACCTGACCGCGCAGGTCGATCCGCGTGCGAGGGCGCAACATTGAGCTATCATATTTGCATTGAGCTTTCACATTTGCATTGAGCTTTGACATTTGCATTGAGCTTTCACGTTTGCCAATTCCACTTCATTCCTTGGATTATCTTGTAGCATGCTATCGAGAAGTTGCACCGACCTTGAATCATCCATAAGGTAAGACATGCACTGACCATATGAAGAATATGCAATGACCTTATGTGTGATGCTATTCAGCTTGATTTCTGTGCTTGAAACATGCTATATTTTCATGCATCCAATATTGTCATATGCCTTGATATCTGTCAATTCAGTTGTCTAGATGGGTGTGCCATTCTTGAGCTTTTATACTGGAAGTATAATGACCTGCAATGTATGAATATTAACATTATCAAATGCAGGTATAGTTCATTAATGACTAAAGAGGCAGACATCATCAAAACCAACTAAAGAGGCAGACAGCATCAAAACCATAAAAGGATTAATCATGTTGCACACATGTTCAACATTCTCCCCTTTGTTCAACATTCTCCCCCTTTTTGATGATGGCAACTATGAGTCATTCTGAACTATGAGTCAAAACAAAATGCACATGACAAGTATGAGTCACTCACATGTTCTCACCCCCTTTGACACACAGAGCGCATTCTGATTAATGACTCACATTAACACTTCTCCCCCTTTGACAACATCAAAAGATCCAGAAAAGAGAACGAGGGACTCACATTAATGGCGCACACAAAATGAAATAGATGTATTGAACATGGTGGTGTTCCGTGGCTTGGCAAAGACAATGTATGTGGTAGAGGTGGAGCCAAGTAGCATGATTCAATTTCTTAAATAGTGGAGATGGATAGAGTTGCCAAAGATCAAATTTTTGATTTCAAAATTTGTAGATTTTTAGTGGTTTTCCAATATTCAGATTTTGTTTGAATTTTCTATGCAATGCATGGAACTGATCAAATTATGATGCAAGCTACAATTGTATGAAGTCAAGACATGCATGTCACCCTAATGCATGAAAACATGATGCCAATGATGCTAGAACTTATGCCACATGCCAATGAATGAGAAAGCAATATGATATCACTGGACAGAGGACACAAATGATTTTGGATGCGACATAAAAGGTGAATCAAGATGATACCACTTGTTGGATTATAGCACTTGTGAAGTATGGTGATGTAATCATGGCAGCCTGAATGATTTATGTAGATGTGACAGATGAAGGCAAACAATAAGGAGCATCAAGATATGACTTCTCAAGAACGAATGGAGGTTCTTTAATCTGAAACTAAGTTCATAAATCAGAGTTATGGATTTTTCAGAATTTTCAGTTATAGAACCCAAATGAACTAGCTCTGACGTTCGGACTGGTTTAATGCTAATGAGTTCTGGCCTACTCAGTAGAATCACATGAAGACATTTGCATGCAAGTTTAATAGTAGTGAACCAGAAATTCATGTCAAAACCAGATTAACCTTCTCTTATCTTACTCATTCAGTTTCATTGGTTCCCTTGAGAGTGACCACAATAAGTATTGAGGCTAAACACTTAGATGACTTAGATTTGATTCATGAGTGCTACACATTCAGATTTTTCTTTTTGAAATCATATGAAAGATGATTGTCATTATTTTACGAGCAGTCAAGTGTAGCAATCACCTTTTGACGTGAGTGTGCATGTTTACCAGACGCAAGCACCCCCAGTTACTCAGTGTAGCTCACGATTTTGCTTCACTTAGAACAGAGATAGCATAGTCACCTCATGACATATCGAACCTAATTTTCTTTGATGAGGAGATATATTTCTCAGCAACAGTGCCATTGCTCTGCCTTGAGCTTACTTTAAGTATAGCCACTTTTTGAAATATACAGATTCAACAAATGTTTAAAAACAATACTTAGCTGAAGTTTCTCAATCAAGGATGCCTTAAAAAAATCTTTCAGATTCAAGACGGCATATCAATTCAAAACATGAGTAACTAGTTTAAGTCTATTAAGCCCGACCACAAATATTTTCAAGACCATTAAACTTCAAGACTCAAAAATCATTAATGTTAAACCAAAATCATTCATGTTCAAGGCAATCACAAGACTCTATAAAAGAAAATTCTTCTAGAAGATTTACTCTGATAAACTACCTCAATAAAAGATAGGGAATCCTCCAAGAAGTTCAAGGCACTTTGAATCCAAGTTGAACCATAAAAGGATTAAGCAATATGATGCAATGGTTTGATATAGAAAAAGAATGTTACATATGAGTGGAAACTTGAGAATTAATGGTGAACACTCCCCCTGAGGTTATGCACTGAGCTCAGACTGGAATGCAAGAGATAAAGTTATCAGGTGGATAGAGCTGTGGGGTCGACCTATCAAAGGAATGAGGTCGACCGGCAGAACATTGACTGGATTTTCATTATGAACAAGCTCCCCCTGAGAAGATGCATTCTATGCCATGATGTCAACAGAATGAAGATGAAGAATATGCATGAATGCTATGAACCGACTCATGGTTGTACACTTATTAAATGCAACATAATGAATATGAACCATATGCACGAATGCCTCAAGAAGACAACTCCCCCTAGCTATATGGCCTATATGCGACAGTGACGCATGGTACTTGGCGGAGGTGAAACCTCACGCATATTGAGTGCTTCAAGGTAAGCATAACCTGCCCTTCAATACATCAACATTTGATATACCATGGTCATGCACGAATGATATGATGTAAAGTGATTCAAGATAGGTTGATGTTGACTCCCCCTGAATACATGCAAGGGTTAGCAATGAACTATGCATCCTAAGATTTATGTGAATACACAATGCAATGACGATGCTGCAAAATGATTGTGCATTATCATTTGTCTTCTAAACATGATGTGCATTAAGGTATGTGTGATTATGAGATGATGCAAACACAAATCATTCACAATAGATTTTGAACTGAATGCAATATGATGATGATGATGCCAATAGACTCCCCCTTTGAGCAGTGCTAACATGAATAATGAGTTGAAAATGCAGCCATGGTACGCATCATCAAAACCAAAGTCCAAGAATTGCAAGTGGCTGATATCAGGTAGCAAACAACTCATCATCACATCAACTTCATCAGCATAACAAGTTTTTCATAAGTTAAATAGCTGAAATCAAGTATGGTGTGAGCAAATTATCTAGCTCAAAAGTTCATCTCACACCATGGGGGTTTTGCATTTCAAAAAGTGATTCAGTTTACAGAATCTAATGACATTTGGCAGACTTATGATGCACTATCTACATGTTAGGACTAAACATGCAAGATGATTAAAATTAAAAGGTTTATGTACATACCTGTGCCTTGAGCTTTTATTTACCTTATGATCCTTTGTTCAGCTCCAAGGCATCCTGCACCCAAAGTTCTCATTTGAAATTTTTAGGTACCCAAGATTGCTTGGGTCCTTGTGAGTTAGCAACATGTTTAGCATCTTGGCCCACCTTTTTCAGGGCAATCACATCATCCTCCTTCATTGTGAGGCAATCATATATCTCATGCCCATTTTTCCCACAATAGAAACAACGCACAAAAGATTGATTTTTCTTTTTCTGTTCATGTGCGTGTGCATGTGAATTATGCTTTTGTGAGTGAGCATGGGATTTACCTTTCATGGCATGAAGGTAATGCTTTCCCTTCAAATGCCAGCACTCTTGGATAGTATGGCCAGACTTACCACAATGAGAGCAGCAAAGAGAAGCATTTCTCTTAAAGGCCATGGGGAGTGTCGACCTGTTTGGATAGGAATGTCGACACTTCTGATTCTCCATGTGGTTTTGTACAGAATTCTGTTGAGCAAGCCCTCTGCCAATGTTGACATGTTTCTTTCCTTGCTCTTTCACTTGATTTCCTGCTCTAAGCTCATCATTTCTCAAGATAAAACAATCATGCACAGTGTGACCATGTTTACCACAATAATAATAATTGACATTCATTTTGTGGAAGGCATGGTATTTAGCATTGGACATGTTATGGTGCATGTTTGGATGAGCATGCTGAGTTTTGCTTTTCTTTCGAGCAATATGCCCTTGTTGGTGACCACAGGAAGTGGTGGCTTCCGGTGAGCTAGAATCTTGGATTTGGGCAAACATTGACAGGAAATCATTCAAACCTTGAATTTCATTTTCAAGTGAGGAAATATGCTGTTTAGATTCAACAAGGCCCTCTTCGCATGCTGCCAATTGCTCATTGAGCATGTCATTTACTGCTTTAAGATTTTGATTTTGTTGTTCTAAAGCATGCAATGTTTCGGAGTGATCATCAATGATAGATTTACCTTTTTCATGTGCAGCCAATTTTTCATGTAATTCTTCTTCAACTTTTTCACATTCAATTTTATTTTCCAACAACTCTTTATTCTCCTCCTTTAGAGAATCAATCAAATTTTGTTGCCATTCAAGATCATCATGGAGACCAACATTTATGTTTCTCAAGAGTGAACATTTTTCACATTCAAAATTAGCAGAGCATGAAACAGAATTTTTATTTTCTTCAATCAACCTCTCATCATGAATAAGCCCATCGGCCATAGTTTGATCATTAGAGATTGCCTTAGGTTGGTTTTGAAGTTTTATTACAATTTCTTCCAACCTAGTGATTTCATCATGAAGATTTTCATTTTCATATCTTAGACATGCAATGCTTTGTTTATGTGTGTCTAGATCAAAAGAGAGCTCTTCAAACGTAGAACACTTTTTACATATCAAGCTTTCATGTTGGTTATTTTTGTTGAGATCCTTTTTCAACTTTTTATTTTCTGATATTACCTTTTTGTATTGTGTAAACAACTCATCATAGGATTCCATAAGTTCTTCAAAAGTGAATTCCTCGGAATCAGAATTTACCTTTGATGAGGATGGTTTGCTTGACTCTTCTGCACGGTCGGCCATGAAGCATTCTTGTTCTTGTTCTTTTTCTTCATGGATTTTCACCAACTTGTCCAGCACTTGCTTGGCTGTGCTGCAAGAAGACACAAGATGAGTTAGTCTTTGATCAACTACAGATGTAATTAAGTTATATGCAAGATGATTATCATTGTGTTTGGTCTCATGTTCGGCTAACCAATCAATTGAATTTGATGGCAGCTCATGAGGACCATTATATATAAGAGTCCACAATTGTGGATCTATGGAGCTAACATAGATGAACATTCTTCCAACCCATGTAGAAAAATCTGAACCATCATAAATGGGCGGAGAAACCATCGAAGCAAGTGTAGCACGTGAATCCATCTAAATAATAAACACCGGGATCTTTCCCTGCAGATCGTTGGATCTGGGAATGACAGAGCTTAGCTCTGATACCACTTGTTGGGTCCCGTGAGGTGTAAATGGATCTAGAAGGGGGGGTTGAATAGATCCTATCAGAAACTTTGGCCTATTTAAAAACTCTTAGCTAGCCGAAACTTAAACCACTCTTTTTAAGTGAATGAATCACTTAGGCACGATGCACAGCGGAATTAAGTAGAGTGGCTCAAATGAAAAGACTTGAATTGTAAGCTATGAAACGTCCACACTTCTTTAAGTGAATTACAAAGCATAACACATAGATGAACATGCAATAGCTTGCAACAACCGTGTGTGTGTGTGTGTATGCTATGTTGATCACTCAAAGTGCATATGTGTGTGAGCAATATAACCAAGTGTGGAAGCACACGAACCTGCGAATGGGGTTAGAAGATATAGATCAATCACACAAAATAAACAACCCACAACACAGGGATTTTAAGGTGGTTCGGTTGCAACCCCGCAACCTACGTCCACCCCTCACCAAAACCCGGTGAGGCTTCCTTGCTGGCTCACAGCTTGACCCGGGGACACGCCCCAAACCACAGAACAGAGAAGACTCTCTTTTTGTCTTCCTACACACAAAGCCGGCAGGGACGGCTACACCGCAGATCGGAGAACTCCCGATTGCCTTCCTACTAACCACCGGTAGGGACGTCAACCGCAAATTGGAACACCCTCCAATTGCCTTCCTACAAACCACCTGGTAGGGACGAATCATAATTCAATGTTTAACAATATTGAAAGTAAAACAGATGTGAAGGAATTAAAACAAGAGATTGAGTAAGAAGGAATTGGCCCTTGTATCGATATGCTTTGTTGATCAGCAGCAGGGATCTCTTCTTCTTGCAAATCAATCTTCTTGTAATCACCCTTGAATGGATGATTGTTCTTCACGGAGTACTGTTCATGTGAACAGTAACTGTTCTTCCAATCCTCCTCTTTTGATCTTCTTTTTGATCTCTTTGAATGGATGAAGAAGTGAATAGATGCTACCTTGATCCTTGCTTCCTTCTTCACAGATCTTGGAAGATGATCTCTTTGATATGAGCTTGAATACCTTGGATTGGATGAAGATGTTCTTCACGGAGTACTGTTCACGTGAACAGTAACTCTTCCTTCAATCTCCTCTTTTGATCTTCTCTTTGTATCTTCTTGAAGTGGATGAAGAGAGTAATTGATTCTACCTTGAATCTTGTTTCTTCAACAGCTTCTAGGAGTTTGAATGCTTCAGAAATCACCTTGGATGAATCGGAATGATGTAGATGATTTCTCTTGAAGATCTTGAATGAAACTAGCTTCCTTAGATCACCTTGATAGCCTAGCTTGCATCTGATCTTCCTTGAAGGTTGTTTGCCTTGATTTGAGCTTGAATCAACCTTGCTTGGATGAAGAACTTCTTCACGAAGTACTGTTCACGTGAACAGTACTTCGTCCCCTTTAGATCTTCAATTAAGCATATGGAAGCCCCCTTGAAGCATTAGGTTTTCCATCCCCTCAAGTGTTGGTTTTATAACCCTTGAATGGTCCATAGATGCCCCCTAGACCAGATCCACAAATCATGGAAGATTAGGTAAGATTTGATTAAACAAATCCATGGAAAGGGGCTAGCCACGAGGTGGATTTCGAGGTCAAATAAGGTTGGCTCGGGGCTGGCGGTCGACCTAAGGCTCCTGGCGGTCGACCGCCACTGAGAACGGCTGTAGAAGATTAGTCCCTGGCATTTCCGGTCGACCGCCACTGGCTGGCGGTCGACCGCTACTGAAAAAGCCTGTAGACGGTGAGGCTCTGGCTGGGGCGGTCGACCGCCCCTGTGCTGGCGGTCGACCGCCAGCTGGGCAGAGCCCGGGTCACCCCGGTTCGGTCCGTTGGCCGCACCAGCTCCGTCGCTTGAGTCCGTTAGCCGCCCATTCATGTTTGTGGCATCAACCTTGACTGTCTTGTAGATTTGATTATAGAGTATTCAATCAAATTTTTGTTCCGGGGGCTCCGCCCCCGGAAACCCCCGCAAGGGGCGCTGCCCCCTTGACCCCCCTGACCTGACCGCGCAGGTCGATCCGCGTGCGAGGGCGCAACATTGAGCTATCATATTTGCATTGAGCTTTCACATTTGCATTGAGCTTTGACATTTGCATTGAGCTTTCACGTTTGCCAATTCCACTTCATTCCTTGGATTATCTTGTAGCATGCTATCGAGAAGTTGCACCGACCTTGAATCATCCATAAGGTAAGACATGCACTGACCATATGAAGAATATGCAATGACCTTATGTGTGATGCTATTCAGCTTGATTTCTGTGCTTGAAACATGCTATATTTTCATGCATCCAATATTGTCATATGCCTTGATATCTGTCAATTCAGTTGTCTAGATGGGTGTGCTATTCTTGAGCTTTTATACTGGAAGTATAATGACCTGCAATGTATGAATATTAACATTATCAAATGCAGGTATAGTTCATTAATGACTAAAGAGGCAGACATCATCAAAACCAACTAAAGAGGCAGACAGCATCAAAACCATAAAAGGATTAATCATGTTGCACACATGTTCAACATTCTCCCCTTTGTTCAACAAGCAAGCCACTGCACACTAGATTTTTTAGGTGGTTCGATCTCAACCTGAGATCTACGTCTACCCCTCACACAATCCGAGTGAGGCTTCCCTTGCTCCAAGCAAGAACAAGCAGACTCAGTCTGCAAACATACGCTGCCTAACAGCTTGACTACCCGAGGGAGACAAATCCCTCAACCTGGTTCTACAACCCACACAAAACCAGACACCTAGTTCTGCTACCCACAGAGTTAGAACCGGATGTCCAACCTCCCTTCCTCTGAATCCTCAGAGGGAACCCACGAGCAACTACCCGTCACTCACAACCGGAGACTAAGTCTCCCTTCCTTTGAGTCCACAGAGGGAAACCGGAGATGACACTCCCTTCTCCAGAACACACAGGAGGAACCCCGATCCCTAAACAGGGAATCGAAAAACACACAATTGTTGGATATTGTGTTTTGATGATGACAAACATTATGACTCATATGTATGATGTCATATGTACTTTTATGATTCCATATGTGCTTATTGCATACAGCATGTGTTTTGTTACATACAGTGTTTGTTATGTGCATACAATGCTCATATTGCTGTATAGATGAATTACATGGAATGAATTGCTGCACATGTGCATGTTTGTGGATGTCTCTATACAAGTCTTGCATAAAGTCTGGTACAACCGTTCATATATGTCAATGCATCACTAGTCAACCATAAGTCAAAGCAAAGTTAATAATGTGTACATAAAGTCAACGCGTCTGCATAAATTATGTGCACATGATAGTTTACTGAATAACATGTGTCCATGGCATTTGGTCGAACAGGTGGTGTGCATCCTCATGTTGCACTATGCTTATATAGAGTCAATGCCAGTTGCATCATGCATAACTAGGGTCGGTGCTAGTTGTGTTTTCACACAGCTAAGGTTGATGTTAGTTGATGTTGTTTAAGTGCATTGGAGTCGGTGCATATTGTCATTTCGCATGACAAAGGTCAGTGCATGTCTTGTCTTTCGCATGTAGAAGTCAGAGCATACTTTACACAAGGTCGGTGCATCTTTTGTCCCGTGCATATATATATAGGTCGGTGCATGTGTTGTCATATGCATACCTAGTCAGTGCATATTTACCTTGTATCTATACAAGGTCGGTACATGTCTTGCCCTCAACGCATATAGGTCTGTGCACACACTGTAGCAGGACGGTGCACACTTTCAGTTGTGCACAATGAAGTCTATGCATTTTTGCCCTTGGCTATACAAGGTCGGTACAATATCTGGTCTGTGCATAAACTAGGTAGATGCACATTTTGGTTGTGCATAAACAATGTCGATCCACATTTCTCCTTGTGCCTTGTAAGGTTTGTGCACTTTAGCATTTTTGCATAACCAAGTCAGTGCATGTTTTTCATATAGCACTACTAAGTCTGATCACATATACAAATCAGTGCATATCATCGAACAACTAACCTTCATGAATGGTTCTTTGACAGGTGAGTCATATTGCAGGTCAAACATCTATTGAGCCATGCGAACTTACCTCACGTGGAATTAAAGTACCAGGATAAAAGTGCACGTGATCCAAGAAGGAAAGCAGCCTGAAGCTTCTACCACTTGGAAAGTGAATCTTCTCCATCTGACACGTGGTTTTCCAATTATTGGCGGGAACATTCCCTCCACACGACCAGGTGATTTCTTTTGGAGATCGCTGGGATCCTACCACATGGAGCCATCTGACGGAGGGAAAATCATCATCTTCATCAAATTATCTTTGGTGCCCCTGTTCTCTATATAAAAGCACCTGCAAAGAAGAACAAGAAAATAAGCAAGTAGAAGATAACAAGGGAGAAATAGAAGAGAAGAGCGAGCAGTAGAAAGCTAGCAAAAAATAGAGAAAAGAGAGAAAAAAAAGATATCAGAGAGAGAGAGATTAGACTGAGAAGAATTAGAGAAAGTTTTGAGAGCAGAGATCATAAGAGAGTACAGCAGCAAGATCGAAGGAGAAAGAAGATCTGTAGCCTCTAGATCAGATCCAAGCTACATTGCTCCAGAGCGAGCTATATTTTCTGAGCTTTAAATCCAGCTTTTTGTTACTGAATTTTATCATACTTGTTTTTCCATTTTACATTCCATTTTAAAAGCTGTGAATCAGTGGTGGCATAAGCTGTAAGGCCCAGCGGTTTGAAGCTGTGAATCAGCGGTGGCTAAGCTGTATTGCCCAGCGGAGCAAGCTATAAGTCAGCGGTTGTAGGCAAGCGGTAAGGCCCAGCAGTTTAAGCTGTGTATCAGCAGAATCCATACTCTGGTTGGAGTGTGGGGTGGATGTAAGTCTGGAGGACCGAACCACCTAAAAATCTTCTCTCTACTATGGTTTGATTGCTTATCTATTTTTCGTTAGATGAATGTCTAGGTACGCTCTGATCGATAGTTTTACTTGAGTGCCTCCAGAACTCATAAGTGTGCTTAGTCTACTTCTGCGAACGGCTGAGAAGCTCCTGTGTAGTTCACTACATAGACCATCGATCTGTTCGTTAGAGTGCCTCAACATATTTGATTTTGTGCCTTACGATCAGTTAAAGTCAATTAGTCGAGATGTTCATTTTAAAAACATGAAGGGATTTGCAAGAAGAAGCTGGCTAAAGGCTAAAGACAATATTCTCCAATATAAGAAGGTTATTATTGGGGATGGCTTCAATACCAACTTTTGGCATGATAACTAGCTGGGCCACCATTGTTTAAATACTTATGTTTCTGATGTCCTCATTCCAAATCCTAAAGCATCTGTCAGAGATGTTCTTCTGCACCCATCTTCTGAAGAATCAGCCCTGCTAGAAGCATTGCTTCCCAATAGTATCCAGCAAGCCATCAGAACAGTGAAATTGAATCAGGAAATGGACTTGGGAGTATGGAGTCTTTCTCCATCTGGTCGGTGTTCAGTAGCCTCGACCTATAAATCTTTGGCAAATAATCAACTCCAGACTGATATTCCTTGGACTCGACTGTGGTCTAATTAGATTCCAATCAAAATCTCAGTCCATTTATGGAAGATTATGAATAACTGTCTACCGAGTGATGATAATATTCAGAGAGTGGACGTTGTTCTCTGCTCTAAATGTTCTTGCTGCATGGTGCCTCATGTGGAAGACCTAAACCATATATTCCTTAATAGTGAGATTGCAATTTCTATTTGGACTGCTCTTAAAGCTACAGGTCACACTGTTAGGGAATTCATTCTGAATTCTATCACCCATACTCAGCAACCAGGTTCGGCTTTTGCTCTCTTCAACCTTGCATCTGTTGGGTTTGGAATGTGGGAAATTTGGACAGCTAGAAATTCTATCAAATATGATGATAAATCAATCTCAAAACCCAACATCATTCACCATATTACTTCCCAAGTGACGATGGTTTGCTCGATTACTGCTCTTAAGGAACCAAAGAACAATAATAGGAAAACTTTGGAACAATTGGGAATCAAATCTCAATCCCCTTGCAGACAACAGCTGAAGATTGTGAAATGGCTCTATCCTCCTTGGCCCTTTCTAAAATTAAACACTGATGGTGCTTTCAAACTATCTAGAGATTCTGGAGGAGGCGGCATTATTAGGGATTCTAGAGGCAAGGTCATCCTTGCCTTCTCTCATTTTTATGGACAATCTAATAGCTTAATTGCTGAAGCCCGTGCCCTTCTTGATGGCATTAAATATTTGCATAATGTTGATTCCAAGCCAGCACTTATTGAATGTGACTCCCTCACCCTTGTCCGGATTATCAAAAAGGAAATTCACTGCCCTTGGTCCATTCTCAGCTATGTCAGGGAAATCTGGGGCATCATATCTCAGCATGACTCTATCTCTCATATCTACAGAGAAGGCAATACAGTAGCAGATTTACTTGCTTCATTAGCTTGCACCACAAAATGTAATTCTTTTTATTCTTACATTGAGCTCCCTTCTATTATAAAAGGTGCTGCTCGGCTGGACTCACTAGGCATGCCTAGTATCAGATTGATGTAATTTTTTATTCTTTATCAATGGGAATATAATTTGCCTCCTAGTGGTTTGATGGTGGAGTGGCTTTCTCCTTACCTCTGGTAAGGGGTGCACTCTCCCATTGACCCCTAGGTCAGGTTTCTCTATTAAAAAAAAATTAGTTTTAATTCCGCATAGTTTTACTGATTGTAGCTTAAACTTTAAATTGGGCAGAATTTCTAAAGGGGATTCATTCACCCCCCCTCTGAATCCGTGTGTCCACCATTGCACCTAGTCCTCACAGACTAACAATTGGTATCAGAGCGGGTCTCTGATTCATCAGATCCAACGATCTGTAGAGGATCCTGCTATCCTATTTTTAGGTGCATTTCTATTTGTGCTCAGTCTATTGCTTGAATTACTCTTGAACTGATTTCCATGGCTCATCCACCGGTTTTCAATGGGTCTAATGTTGATTCGTGATTTAGTAGTCTGCATGGCTATGTTAAACTGATTGATCCTGATCTGTGGAAGTTAATTTCACAAGGTCCTCACAAAGTACCAAAGGAAAAGTCCAAATGGACTGACGGTCACAAATCAAAGTATGGAGAAAATCAGAAAGCTTTGGACTTAATGAAAGCAGCTACTGACAAGGCCTTACATTTTTGCCTTCATGATTGCAGGTTAGCTAAGGATATCCT
This sequence comes from Amorphophallus konjac, assembly GCA_022559845.1. Lineage (NCBI taxonomy): Eukaryota > Viridiplantae > Streptophyta > Magnoliopsida > Alismatales > Araceae > Amorphophallus > Amorphophallus konjac. The sequence goes on along the minus strand of CM040121.1, from coordinate 316,491,732 downwards.
GAATAAACTGAAGACTACTTGCCGTGGAAATAAAGACCGATGCTTGATGGCTAATGGCAGTGATCATAGCAGCAACCAAAATGAAGAGGAGGACGATGATCAAGTAAACCCCTTTGAAAATTTCTCTCTAGATGACTGGCAGGATGCATATGATAAATTATTAGAGTCACATGAGATGTTAAGAAAACAATATAAAAATTTGAAAAAGACAACTGATTTGAATAGTTCAAATTTTTCTTGTGAAAAGTGTCTGGAGTTGAAATAATCTCATGATGCTTGTTTTTCTGATGTTAAAATGCTTAAAAAACAAATTGGATTGTTAAAAAATGAAAATCAAGAACTTGCAAATGAGATCTCTGAACTAGAAGAAAAGTTTAGCTCAACTAGTGACAATCATTTCTCTACTAATGATCCTGTTCAGAATAAAAAATTGCTGAAAGATCTTGAATGTGTTAAACTTAGAACTGAACAAACTGAAATCTGAAAATGGATCTCTCAGAAAATCTTTTAAAGAAAGTGAAGAAAAATCTAGGAAACTTGAAGTTGAGAAGAATGTGATGGTTGAAAAATCTGATGCAATAAAATCGGTGAACATGGAGCTGCAGAGAAATATTGAAAAACTTTAAAAAGTTCTGAAGAAAAGTTCTGAATATAAACCATCTTCGGAAGCCAATTCAGATGATTAAATTTTAATAAATGAGTTAATTTAAAATGATAAAATTAAGAAATAAAATGAAAAGTTAAAACAGCTGAACTCTGCCATGTCTGAAAGACTTCTTGTCTTAGAAAAAGAAAAAAAGGTTTGAAATGAAGAATCTGAAAACCTGAGTAATCTAGAACAAGAAATTGAGAAATATAAAATTACAAACAAAGTATTGAATGAAGCTGTTAATTGCAGTGAACAAGAGATTGCAAGTTATGAAATACACATTGCATCTCTAGAAAATAAAATTCAAGATTTAAAAAACTCATTGTCTAAATTTGTTGATGGACAAGAAAATTTGGATATGCTGCTAGGTGTCAAGGTCAACTTCATAAAAGAAGGGCTGGGCTACAAGTCGATTAATAAAAAATAATTTGAAAATAAATTGATGACATCTTTTGTAAAAGCATCAAATGTAGCCACCACATCCCAAGTGAGAAAGCCCAAAAATCAAAAAATGTTGGAACAAAAGAAAATTCAAAACACAATAATAAATCTCAGAAACATCCTGAAAATCTGAAAACTCAAAAACAGAAATTCAACAATGAGAAAAATAATGTTTCAAAGAAATCTAATGGTTCGTGTCATTATTGTAAGAAGTATGGACATCATATGCATAATTGCTTTGTAATGAAGAAAGATGACTTGAGGAGTGATAGAATTCATGCTAGGAATTTTCATGCTAAGAAATCCTCTTCTGTTTAGAACAAAAAGCTTCAGTATTTTTACTGTCATAGAATTGGTCATATTATACATGAATGCAGACTAATGAAGCAAGATGATATGAATGCTAAGAAGTCTCATGCTAGAAATCATGCATATCTGAATAAGAAAATTCATTACTTTCATTGTGGCAAATTGGGTCACATTGTTGCTCAATGTTGGTATGCCCAGGGAAAGAAACCTAACTCTGGATTTGTTAATTTCCCTGTTAACAAAAATATTTTTGATATAAATGATTTCGGTTCTAGATGCAAGCACAATGTGTGCTTCGAATGTGGGAAATATGGCCATACAGTCAAGGACTGCTGGCATACTCAAGGGAAGAAATTTAATTCTAAACCTGTAAAATTCTCTGCTCCCAATACTACTGGTAGAAATTATTTGATTGATAAAAAGAAATAACATTCATGTTTTAATTGTGGAAAGCCAGGCCACAGGGCTGCAACCTGTTGGCTGGGAGTCTATCATAAACAGACTGCTTTGTTAAACAGAATATTCATTCTGTTAGAAGGAATTTTCATGATAATGCCCATAGGTTCAATGTTCATAGTAATGTGCATGAAAAGAATTTGAAAAATGCTGCATCATATTATTACTGTGGACATATAGGTCATTCAATGAATAACTATCACCTGATAAAATTTAATGACCATCATGCACAGAAATTATTTAGAGCACTTGATAAAGGTGTCTCTATTATTTCAAGACCCAAGATATCTTGGGTGCCTGTTTGTGCCAAATGATTTGGTGTTTTGCAGGTGTGCCTTGAGTTGAAGAATAAACTGGGGGTAATAAACCAAGGCACTCAAGCATGAAAACCCCATTTCTGCATTTTTCAGGTAACATTCTTACATTCTTCATGCTTGTTTATTTGAATTCTTCAGAAATCTTATTTGTTGCATTTCATGCTTAAGTTGTTAAATAAAAACTCATGTTCCTAACTACTTTGTCATTTGCACTGCATAATATGAGCTTCTTCATGTATTGAGCTATGTGTGCACATATTCATTGAAGACATGTTGAATTCATTTCTCATCTGCATGCATTAATGTCTTGTCACTTGATTGTGCACATAGAAGAGGTTAGAAACTCATGAGCATAGTCTACATATTAGTGCATATATGTGAATTGCATATGTCAATTGTCTACTTGCACATGTGTTTGACGTACAGTTATTGAATATCTGATGCATTTAGGACTGTGTTGGTACTGCATTGCCATACATGACCACTATGGTATATCAAATGGTAAGCTACTAAAGGACAGATGAAATATGTCTGGAAGTTCTTACTATGTGTGAGGTGGTCGTGTAGACCAAGTCCTCTGCCTGGTACCATGGGTCATATTGCATATAAAACATAGTTCATGATTTCCCTTGCATAAAGGTCCATGCACATGTGGCATATAGAATTTTGTTTCATAATGCATATAGTCAGGGGGAGTCTGCTTAGTCATTGCATGTCAATCAATTTTAAAATTCTAAAAAGAAGTTAATCACTGCATATAGACAGGGGGAGCTTTTTAATTCATTAGTCTATCATTGTCTGAATTCCTACTGTCAACACACTTTCAACTCATCTGGCTGTATCTGGGTGTCAGTGATTCCTATCATCAAATGATTTCTGTTGACTGCCTCTGAATTATCCATCATCTGAATTCATACCTTTCTTGAATCTGAAATTTCTGTCTGCTACTCAATGTATTTTATTTTGGCAAGATCACCCTTGATATTCTTCACTTAACTGTTAGACTGGTTTGACTGAAATTCAATCTCTGCTATTGGCTTCTGAACCTCTGTTCAATCTCAACCTCATTGTTCCTGCTGTATAACTTGAAATGTCTGTCAGTTTACTGATCTTCAACTAAGCCTCCTGAAAATCTGCTTGATTCACTTTGATAAAATCTATAACAAGCATGAATTTTGAAACCATCACTTTCTATGCATGCTTGTTTACATTTTTGATGTTTGTTGCTGCTCAGATAATGACTGAACTGAGATTTGAAGATAACTTCAGCCTGTGAACTGCTTCATAAATTTGAAATTATTTTTAATGTGGAACCTTCCATTATACAAGTTTAAGAATATTTGTTGATATGCATTGGTTTAAGTCTAATGTATTCTTAAGTTTGAACTTAACGGACTTGAAAATATCTGATTCAATCCTTTTAATAAAACTTAACTATTTGTCTTATATAAGTTCATGTAAGACTTCCTGAAATCTGAAAAGTTGAAATCTTGATTGAAATACATAGGGTAAGTATTGTTCTTGAACATTTAGTTTGTCTGAAATTATCTTAAAGAAATTATGTACAGAGCAATGACTTTGGTTACTGAGAAACCTGTCCAAAGGATTGTGTCATGAAGTACCACAGTTAACTCTGTTTAAAAATATTTGAAAATAATGTGAAAAGATGGTAGAGCAATGGCATGGTTGTATTGAATAACTGGGGATTTCGGCCTCTAACCAAGGTGTCTCCTCATGTAAAAGATGCTTTTAATGCTACCTCTATTCTCTAAGTAGAGAAGCAATACGGTTATCACACTGAGTAACTGGGTCCTTTCACCTAAGACGTGTTGTGTCTCATGTAAAATGGTGTTGATTAAACTAAAATTGCTCATTGAAAAAAAGCTGTACTGATGCTCTATAAGATAAATCTGAAAAATATATGCATTAGAAAATTCTGTAAGAACAGTCAAATTCAGATATAAACATGAATGTTTAATCTCAATACTACCTTGTGTTACTCTCAAAGGAGTCATGGAAATTAAACTGATTAAGATGGAAGATGGTTGAACTAGAATTTTATATGAGCAAGTTGTTTATTTTTATTAAAGAATTGTCTTAGATATGAGTATTGCATCTTATTACAAGAACTCTGATTACATCATTCTTAAACCATACTTTTCAATCAAAGCCAATTCATAAGCCCTTACAATGGAAGTCTCTGAAATTTAGATATTGATTTATGAAGTTGGCATTGTTCTGAAAAATTCTTCATCTCAGATTCTTTGAATATTCACTGATACATCTGTTCAAATGACTACTCTCTATCCATACCAACTCTTGATCACTTACTCAATTGTTTCTGAAAAATCTATGTTTTGACTGATCTCTACACAGTAGCTTTGTCAAAGGGAAGAACAAATTCATGTCTAAACTCCATTCATTATTTTTTCAAAGGGGGAGAATTATCTGTCATTTCATCTGTTCTGTCCAAGTGGGAGAATATGCTTTCCTTAGACTGACTTTACTCCTTTTCATAGGGGGAGGATAGCTTGTGTCCTTATCTGATTCAGTCAAGGTGTAGATTATGGTACATTGATCTTTGTCCCATCTGCATCTCGTAAGCATAAGGTTCTACATGACATGCATTCATCTTTCAAAGGGGGAGAATGAGTTCCATTTCTATTATCTTCATTGGTTTCATTCCATCTATGCATTTTGACCATTCTTTTTGATGAAGTCAAAGGGGGAGAATGAGTTGAGTCTTATGAAGGTCATAGGCTGAGAATGTTTTGGTTGTCACTTGGATAGAATGAATTGATGGATTGTCTGGTTTTCGTGACTCATATGACTCATAGTGTTGCCATCATCAAAAGGGGGGAGATTGTTGGATATTGTGTTTTGATGATGACAAACATTATGACTCATATGTATGATGTCATATGTGTTTTTATGATTCCATATGTGCTTATTGCATACATCATGTGTTTTGTTACATATAGTATTTGTTATGTGCATACAATGCTCATATTATTGTATAGATGAATTACATGGAATGAATTGTTGCACATGTGCATGTTTGTGGATGTCTCTGTACAAGTCTTGCATAAAGTCTGGTACAACCGTTCATATGTGTCAATGCATCACAGGTCAACCATAAGTCAAAGCAAAGTCAATACTGTGTACATAAAGTCAACGCGTCTGCATAAATTCTGTGCACATGATAGTTTACTGAATAACCTGTGTCCATGGAATTTGGTCGAACAGGTGGTGTACATGATCCTCATGTTGCACTATGCTTATATAGAGTCAACGCCAGTTGCATCATGCATAACTAGGGTCGGTGCTAGTTGTGTTTTCACACAGCTAAGGTCGATGTTAGTTGATGTTGTTTAAGTGCATTGGAGTCGGTGCATATTGTCATTTCACATGACAAAGGTCGGTGCATGTCTTGTCTTTCGCATGTAGAAGTCATAGCATACTTTACACAAGGTCGGTGCATCTTTTGTCCCGTGCATATATATATAGGTCGGTGCATGTGTTGTCATACGCATGCCTAGTCAGTGCATATTTGTCTTGTATCTATACAAGGTCGGTACATGTCTTGCCCTCAACGCATATAGGTATGTGCACACACTGTAGCAGGATGGTGCACACTTTCAATTTTGCACAATGAAGTCTGTGCATTTTTGCCTTGGGCTATACAAGGTCAGTACAATATCTGGTCTGTGCATAAACTAGGTAGATGCACATTTTGGTTGTGCATAAACAATGTTGATCCACATTTCTCCTTGTGCCTTGTAAGGTTTGTGCACTTTAGCATTTTTGCATAACCAGGTCAGTGCATGTTTTTCATATAGCACTACTAAGTCTGATCACATATACAAATCAGTGCATATCATCGAACAACTAACCTTCATGAATGGTTCTTTGACAGGTGAGTCATATTGCAGGTCAAACATCTATTGAGCCCTGCGAACTTACCTCACGTGGAATTAAAGTACCAGGATAAAAGTGCACGTGATCCAAGAAGGAAAGCAGCCTGAAGCTTCTGCCACGTGGAAAGTGAATCTTCTCCATCTGACAGGTGGTCTTCCAATTATTGGCGGGAACATTCCCTCCACACGACCAGACGATTTCTTTTGGAGATCGCTGGGATCCTACCACGTGGAGCCATCTGACGGAGGGAAAATCATTGTCTTCATCAAATTATCTTTGGTGCCCCTGTTCTCTATATAAAAGCACTTGCATAGAAGAACAAGAAAATAAGCAAGTAGAAGATAACAAGGGATAAGTAGAAGAGAAGGGCGAGCAGCAGAAAGTTAGCGAAAAATAGAGAAAAGAGAGAAAAAAAAGATATCAGAGAGAGAGAGAGCAGACTGAGAAGAATTAGAGAAAATTTTGAGAGCAGAGATCGTAAGAGAGTGCAGCAGCAAGATCGAAGGAGAAAGAAGATCCGTAGCCTCTGGATCAGATCCAAGCTACATTGCTCAAGAGCGAGCTATATTTTCTGAGCTTTAAATCTAGCTTTCCGTTGCTAAATTTTATCATTCTTATTTTTCCATTTTACATTCCATTTTAAAAGATGTGAATCAGTGGTGGCATAAGCTGTAAGGCCCAGCGGTTTGAAGCTGTGAATCAGCGGTGGCTAAGCTGTATTGCCCAGCGGAGCAAGCTGTAAGTCAGCAGTTGTAGGCAAGCTGTAAGGCCTAGTAGTTTAAGCTGTGTATCAGCGGAATCCATACTCTGGTTGGAGTGTGGGGTGGATGTAAGTCTGGAGGACCGAACCACCTAAAAATCTTCTCTCTACTGTGGTTTGATTGCTTATCTATTTTTCGTTAGATGAATGTCTAGGTACGCTCTGATCGATAGTTTTACCCGAGTGCCTCCAGAACTCATAAGTGTGCTTAGTCTACTTCTGCGAACGGCTGAGAAGCTCCTGTGTAGTTCACTGCATAGACCATCGATCTGTTCGTTAGAGTGCCTCAACATATTTGATTTTGTGCCTTACGATCAGTTAAAGTCAATTAGTTTTAATTCCGCATAGTTTTACTGATTGTAGCTTAAACTTTAAATTGGGCAAAATTTCTAAAGGGGATTCATTCACCCCCTCTCTAAATCCGTGTGTCCACCATTGCACCTAGTCCTCACAGACTAACAACAATGAACAGACAAAACAAATAATGAAATGAAAAATAACAAGAAAATAAAGACAGAAATAAACTGTTGCTCCAAGGAGCAGACAGACTCTGGATCTGATCCACGAGTCGAAGCACTGGCCGATTTGTAGCTGATGATATGGCTGCTCTCTTTCTCTCGCCCTGTGGCTGCTCCTCTCTTCTTCTTCTTTCTCTGCTTCCTCTTCTCTCACTCACAGAATTCTTCCAATGGAATCTCACTTTTTTCTTCACTCTGTTGCTCTCTTTCACTTCTTCTTCTTACTTTTTCCGATACTCTGTTTTTCTCTCCTGCTCTCGTGCTTCTCTTCCCATTTCTACTCTTCTTCAGTTCTCCTCTTAGATAGGCGACTCTCACTTGCCTGTTCGCTCGCTCTCCTTTTTATATCCAAAATTGGGGCTCCGGAAAGGCTCTTTGGATAGGGTGCTTTTATTCCTTTTCTTTCCAATTAGACCATGTGGCAGGGACGAGAATGTTCCTTTTGATTAAGTATCCTCGGATCACGTGCCCATTATTTGCTCCCTGGGTCCACGTGCCAGCTTCCCGCGATTCTTAGGATCATGTGTCCATCATTAGCTCCCTGTGTCCATGTGCCAACTTCCCCCATTCTTGGGATCACGTGCCCATGATTAGTTGACTTGGGATCACGTGCCTCAGCCTCAGTTAGAGCTCACGTGCTTGCCTTAATCCTATCAATTAGAAGAAAGGCATTTCATCAAACACTTTGTTATCATATTATCATAATCAAATGCAGACATAGTCAACATCATATTGGTCAAACATTCATATCAGAGATGTATAATATGGTGTACATGCTTAGATGATGAAGATTGACCTTAATGATGAATGTTGTAGTGTGAGAATAGATAATGACTTTAGTTGCACAGACTTGGCTATGTTAAATGCAAATGTGCACAGGCTTGAATACATGTGCTTCGACCTTGTGCATGCATGTGCATAGACTTCAAATGAATATGCTCCGACCCTGTGCGAGCATATGCTCTGACTTATATGAATATGCTCATACTTATATGAATATGCTCTGACTTTCATAATGCATGTGCACTGACGTGTATGCATGTGCTCTGACCTATGTGAAGATGCTCAGACCTCCATGTTGCATGTGCTCAGACTTTATATGCAGCACTGAACATGTGCACAGACCTAACACAATGTGCACCGACCTTGACTTCCAAAAGTGCACAGACTTGAATATTGCATGTGCACAGACCTTGTATGCATCAAGCTAAAATGTGCACCGACCTTATGTGCATTAAACTAAACGGTGCACCGACCTTATAACAGCTAGCATGAAAACGTGCACAGACCTTATGCATTGCAGTAAAAACATGTACCGACCTTGGTTAGCACTAGGTGAAAACATGCATAGACCTTGTTATTGAAGTAAAAAGCATCCACCGACCTTGGTTAACACTAGGTGAAAACATGCACAGACCTTGTGTATTGAAGTAAAAAGCATGCATCGACCTTGGTTAACACTAGGTGGAAATGTGCACAGACCTTGTGCAAAATATGCACCGACCTTTCACACAGGCACCGACCTTGGTGAGAAACACATACACACTAGCGTCGACCTTAGTGAGTACTCGTACATACTATAACCGACCTTAGTGAGTACTTGTACACACTAGCATCGACCTTAGTATGTACCAGGTCCATCGTGCAACAACTTGCATCGACCTTAGTGAGAAACATATACACACTAGCGTCGACCTCAGTGAGTACTCGTACACACTAGCACCGACCTTAGTATGTAATAGACTGAAACAAGCGTTGACCTTACTATGCATGTGTTCTACATTAGCATCGACCTTAGTGTGATGTGCACCGACTTTACCTTGTGCTGGCAAGAGGTGCATCGACCTTACCTTGTGCTGGCAAGAGGTGCACCGACCTTACTGTCAACCAATAGTCCATCTTGTACTGGCTGAGCTAGACTATTGACCCTTTTTGTTGACTGTGCATTGACTTCATTGACCATGTTGACTTTTCTTCATTTCTTCTGATTTTAACTGGCTTTACTCTTACCTCATGATAATTTCCACTGTCAATTGTTCTCCACAGTCTAACTATCATGCCAATGTCCTGTACCATACTTTCTAGCATGCACATGAGAATGCACATGAAGAGTTAAGAAATATAGCATCATCAATCGTACACACACATGATGACATCATCAAAATCACATAAATGCAGCATCAACACATATGACATCATGCTTAGATGAGTCATAGTGTTTGGCATCATCAAAACTACAGGGGTATAACAACTATGTGGAGCATTAATGAATTATGCTTCCATCCCTATGGCGCTAGTGCTCATTTATAAGTAAGAGGATAGGGTGAGTTTATACTCTTAATGAATCTGAGACCCAAGAGGCAGGGTGGTTATCTTGCTTACACCCTTTGAAGGATTCACTGACATGTGTAGAGTCGTGAGGCTGTGACTATGAGATGTGGGCTATCTTCTAAAACACACGAGATACCTGCGTAAGGCCATTCATAGTGCAACCCGCCTAGAATCTGGATCTAGCTATACTATGTGTGAATTTGAAAAAGTCTGAACCATGGGACCTGGTTCAAGGCTTAGTCCACCAAGCATTCCTATAGATAATTTCAAATATCACTAAGTGAAAATTCAAATCAAAAGGTATTTTCACCTATTGCATAGTATATGGGACTCAACAACTTTGATTTATTTATTTTTATTTATTATTTTAGTTTAATGACTTTAAAGGTTTTAAATCATGTGGGGTATTGTTAAAGCAAGTGATTTAAAACCCACCAGCATCCTTAGCAGACGTTATGCATGTCCGTTGGTGAACGGACGCGTGCGTCCGTCGCAGACGTGTTTCACGTCTGTTTTCACCCGTGTTTTGGAAGTCTCTCTCGTCCAATAAATACACGCTTTGGCCGGCCTAAAAATATACACAACATAGTATTCTCATATCCTTTTTGTTCTTTCTCTCTACATTTTGTTCTATAATTTATTTCTTTGTTGAGTTCCTAAAAGTAAGATTGAGTTTGTAAAGCTCTCCTTGAAGATGTGATGACGGGAGAGAGGGTGTTGTTGACACCCGTTTTTTGCCGATAAGTTGAGTCGTTCCTCTTACTCCCATTTGTTGATGCCTCGAGTTATCCATCACTCATTGGGGCTATTTTCAGGCATGTCTTGGGCCAGTTTTATGGGTAGCCTCTTTCCCTGGTTAGGTCCGAGTTGATTCAGGACTTAACGGGCCTTGGTTTTGGTTGATTGGACTTTTCTATGAGTTTCAACACCCATGTACATGTACGGTTCATACATGGCCGCTCAATCAATGTGCGGTTGACTGTGGACCATCCATCTATTTCAAAATATTTTGGTTAATTTTCTGAATTTCCACCGACAAGCATTTATGCGGCCCTCCTCTGGCCATTCAACTTGATGAACGGACGGATGGTAGCCGCTCATCTCTCAGAGTCCTACGCTTGGTGGTGTTCTCAGATAATTATCCAATTAATCTATTTATCACAGACAAGGCTAGAACGGTTTGTCTTTGGTTGCTTCACCTTTGAACAGTCTCATCTGAGCCGTTCATCTATGAGAGCCCAACGGCGAAGGTTTCGGTCAGTTCGATGGATAATTTAGATTATTTATGATTTATTTTGAATTTCCACCGACGGGGTTGGACGGCCAGGACATGACCGCACATCCAGTTGAACGGTCTATCATAAGACCGTTCATCCGTTCAATTCTTGAATTTCAACAGATTTTATCTCTTTATCAGTGATTTTATCCCCAACTTCTCCCGTCATTTTCTCCGCGGATAATGAACCATTTTGAATGCCGTTTCGACTGGATGAGAGATAATTTGATTATCTATGATTTTCCTTTAATTATCTTGACCTGAAAATACTTCTAAACCCTAGTTTCGGGGCTGGCTTTCTAGGCTCTATAAATAGACCCTAAAGGCCGGGTTTGAAAGGGGGGAGATTTTTGGTCGACGGCGAAGCCCTGCCACATTCTTGAGCGACCTAGCAACAAGGAGAGAGGCTTTCCACGTCCATATAAGTCTCCGGTTCAGGGAGTAGTCTAATTTTTTAAGTCTTGTGTGTTTGATACGTTTTGTCCTCTTTTCCCTTGCATGCATCACTTTTCTCACTTTCTCCCCACGTTTTTCTTCATCTTCATTGCCATGCACACACCCACCCACGTTTATGACACCCTAGGGGTTTAAAATCCCCCGGGTATCCCCCTTTCCACTTATTCATGTTCATTTCTTATTATTTGGGCATCTACTACACTTTTCAGTTCTAATCTAGATTTTCTCTTTGTGTTTTCACGTCGTTTTGTAGGTCAGCAATCCCTAGCACGAGGCCCATCCCCTCTGGCCGGCCGGAGAGGGTGGAAGTTGGACCCTTTGTGACTTCTGGCTTGGTGGTATTGCACGGTTCTCTACAGTCCATTCAAGAAGACGTGCGGTGTAGCCTGGACCGTCCTTCTTCATCCTGCGGTCGTGATAGAGCCGTTCAACTGCCAGGAGTGCTTCCTCCCTCATCTTCTGCAGCGTTCTTAAACGGTCTATCATAAGACCGTGCATCTTACGGGCGGTTCTTCCTGAACCGTCCTGTTGGGTTCGGTGCTATGATTCAGAGTGGGGGTGAATGAATCTCCCATTAAAAACTTCACCCAATTTAAAATCTAATGCTCACTAAAATTGCTAGTTCGCTAACTAGACAAACCTGAAAGCTAATAAGCAGTTGCTGAATTAAACAAACACATAGTGAGCAATCAAGGCAAAGCGCACCTAAGCATTCATCTAGCGCCAATCAGATAGAAGAAATCAAACCACTGCACAATGGGTTTTTTAGGTGGTTCGGTCCTGCAAACCTACGTCCACCCCACACTCAAACCGAGTGTGGAATCCGCTGACTCACAGCTTGAACAGCTGGGCATCACAGCTTGTCATACAATCCGCTGAGCCTCACAGCTTGCTGTCCGAGGAATCCTCCTCGCCTGTTGAGCCTCACAGCTTGCTCTGCTGGGAAATACAGCTTAGCCGTCCAGTGGAGTCCTCCACTGCAAATGCTGAGCAACACAGCTTGCTCTGCTGACAGACAGCTTGAGGAAAGGTATAAAAGAAAACATGAAAATGGGAAACAAACAGCAATCGAAAGGCTGTAAATAATGAAGCACAATGTGGCTCTTAAAGAGCTGACTGTAGTGGATCTGATCCAACTTCCAGTAGGAACGATCTTCTCTGATCTTCTCTTCTCTCTCTCTTCCTTCTTCTTCTCTTCACACTCTGCTCGATCTCTCTATCTCTCTCCTTTTCTTCTTTCTCTTCTGCTTCTTCTCTCTTTTTCTTTTCTCTGTGGATCGTGGCTCTCTGCTACTTCTCCTTCTATCTCTCTGTACAGACTTCACCTCTTGTTCGAGCTACCTCCTTCTGCTCACTATTTTTCTTCTTCTGAGGAAGAAGATATATATATATAGCAGCAGCAGATTAGGGCGGCGTGTGCTCTCCACATCTCCCGCCAAGAAGCCTCAGTCCACGTGGCAGCATTTCAGCACAGTGCTTCCACGTGTCACGATCAGGGAACCTCGTCCTTCCTTGGATCACGTACCTTCATTAGGCTCTGCGAAGGGTGCCTGTCAGACAGAGAATCAAATTATCAGTTTAAGTCTAAACCCTGTACGGACATCATAGTATGCACAATGCAGTGTATAGACTTTCCAATGTCTAGACTTGCAGATGTGAATGACACAATGTATAGACTTGGCCCCTTGAAGGATGTACAGACTTTACGACCACAGTCCAGTGTATAGACTTTGTGAAGCACAGTCCAATGTATAGACATTGCGAAGCACAGTCCAATGTATAGACTTGTAAGTTGAACTGCATTGTATAGACTTCAGACTGTATGGACTTGTGAACTTGAATGCAATGTACAGACTTCATATAAGAAGGTAACCGCTGTACATACTTAGGCAATGTAAAGACTTGACAGTGTATGAACTTGATGAGCATTCAGCAATGTGCAGACTTCGACAAAACACAACGTGCAGCAGTGTATAGACTTGAAGCACTAGATGCACGATGTACAGACTTCATTCATGCAAGGCTATGCGTTGTATATACTATGTGAATGCAGTGCAATGGCCTGTACATACTCTATTCATGCAAGGCTATGCGTTGTACAGACTATGTGAATACAATGCTGTGCAATGTATAGACTCTGCATATGCAGAGCTTAAGCCCTGTATAGACATCAAATATGCAGAAGTAAACATGCATCAATGTGTAGACTTAACAAGACAAAGTGTAAATAAAGCAACACAATGTGCAGACTTCATGAACGATGTATGCAATGCACTGGACAATGTATGGACTTAGCCGAAGCAGACTAATCCGATATACAGACTTGCTCGTTGTTCAGACTTCATGAATGATGTACATACTTGCCAAAGAAAACTCTGTACAGACTTGATCAAAGCAAGGCAGTTGAATGTATGGACTTCACGATGTGCAGACTTGCCAAAACAACTGAACGATGTACAGACTTGGGCAAGCAAAGTCTGTACAGACTTGAAGGTTCACGATGTATAGACTTCGGCAAGAGAACGATGTACAGACTTTATGTGAAAGCCCAATGTACAGACTTGCACAGTTCTAGGATGTATAGACTTTGGCAGAGGAAATGGCTGTACAGACTTCAACTCAACTGCGATGTATAGACTTTGAGGGGCAACGTAGATAAAACTTCCAATTTACAGACTTCGAAGTTGAACAGGTGGATGTACAGACATCACCAATGTATGGACTTTGAATGTTCAACTAATGGATGTATAGACTTCACCTCGAGCAATCTACAGTGCAGTGTATGGACTTGAAGAACAATGCATGACGCTGTACAGACTTCACTGATGCATGCTACAGTCCAATGTATGGACTTAGCTTCGTGCATGCTACAGTCCAATGTATGGACTTTGAATGTTGATGCATGAACAGTCCGATGTACATACTTCCAATGTAATGCAATGTATGGACTTCAAATAAGACGCTGCATGAGACGCTGAAGTCTGTATAGACTTTGGCCAAGGCATAGGACGCTTAGAAAGAGGCTAGACGCTGTACAGACTTAGCCTAAGACAATGCATGAGACGGACGATGTATAGACTTGGGCTGAATGCATGAACAGGCCGTTGTATAGACTTGTAAAGCTTGAAGGCCAATGTAATGTATAGACTTACATGAGACGCTCAATGAGACGCTCAGTGTACACACTTCAAGTCCAGTGTATAGACATTGCCTTAGACTCTAAATGAGACGGACGTTATGCAGACTTTAGCCAATGCAATGTATAGACTTAAAGAATTGCTTCAAGTGGATGGATGTACAGACTTCATGAATGTGCAGACTTGTCAACGAGATGCACAATGTATAGACTATGCACATGCATGAAGAGCCCTGACGATGTATAGACTTGCTAGCCAAACACTACACAGATGCTCATATGCAATGAATGTATAGACATGCGAATCTAAGGGGGTCGACCCATCTAAGAGAGGGTCGACCCACAGACTGGCACACTCATGCACATAACAGATCAAATAGAACACACTCATGCATTCTTCCACAGAATAGATCAGATATAACACACTTAAGCATTCTCCAGATAATATAACAGTCATATGCATTCATGTTGCTATCATTCAATGTGATGTTCTTAACAAAATAATATGGTGACTCATTCATGTTGCTATCATTAAAACACCACATTATCATGAAAGCACAAGGGGCACAATAATCTCCCCCTTTTTGATGATGGCAACATAATGAGTCACACTGACTCGTCAAACTATTCTCCCCCTTTGACATAATCAAAAAGAGAGGGAATGGTTTGAGAGACAAAATTCAGCACACAAAGTCAGAGAATGAAACATGATTCATGAAAATGAAGTTCTCCCTTATGATAATGAAACAGCTCTCCCCCTATCAATATGCAAGATGACCCATAACTTCCCCTGAAGTGCAAGAATGAACTCTGGTTATCCAATAAATCAATCTGAAATCTGCCATTACAAAGAATCTGAATTCTGGTTGCATGAACAGAATGAACCAAGTGAAACATCCACAGAACCAGAGCTGATTGCAAAACAAGATGGAAGATTCCAACAGTGTGGAGAGTAAAGTGATTGAAGATAGAAAGGCAAGAGTAGATAACAATCATCACAAGACATCTCAATGAATAATCAATATCAAGATTTATGTTGATCAGGGTATCTGGAAAGAATCTGATCATGAGGGATTTTAAAGCTTGCACCACTTCAATAAGTCTTAAGAAGTATAGACTCTTCTATCATAAAGGGTTATGAAGTGGCAACTTAACCAATCTGATTTAATTTTGATGTATACCAAATTTACCAAATTAAACTCAATACTCATATCTGAATCCAAGTTTTAATAAAGGTGAACCAAATATTCAGATAACACTCAGAAACAATCATCTTTTATCTTACACATATGATCTCAATAGCACCTTTGAAAAATATACACAGATTAGTACAGAAGTTAAACACTTTTCTAAGAACATGAGTTGATAGAATTTTTCAAAATATTTTTATTTGAAGCACTTTTTATTTTCCTGAGCAATTTAGGTTGATCAACACCTTTTTACATGAGGCACAACACGTCTCAGGTGAAGTGACCCAGTTACTTAGTGTGATAACTGCCATTGCCTCTCAACTTCGAGAACAGAGTTAGCAATATAAGTGTCTTTTTACATGAGAAGACACCTTGATCAGAGGCCAGACTCCACAGTTACTCAACACAGATATGCCATTGCTCTATCAGGTTTTCAATGAATTTTCATTTTAAGTGACTATGACACTTCATGACTTGGTTTCACTCCATTTATTTGATGGAAGTCCCAGTTTCTCAGTGAACAAAGTCATTTCATTACTCACTGATTTTATTTCCTGTCAAATTTTTCAAAGTTAATGTTTAACAACAATACTCACTCTGTGTATCTTAACCAAAGTAGCCATGATTTCAAATTTTCAGATATCTGATGAGAGAGTCTAAGGTTTTTATGACATAGATGGTTAAGATTTATTAAAGCCTATCATTCAGATATTTTCAATTCATTTAATTACAAATCTGAGAATACATTAATCTTATATCAGTCTGATTCAGTGGTAATTCTTAAACCTATATGATAGGAATTTCTACCAAGTTCTCAGACTGAATTGCATGATATGCAGCTTAAGTACCTCAGATCAGAACAAATAAATTTAGCTGACCAACAATCAATAGTAGCAACAAATCAGTCACACCAGCTGAGACAAATGTGAAAGGTGAGTATAAGCTGGTGCAAGAGTAAATCACCAATAGAGAAATATTTCAGAAGAGTGAACATCAACACACAGTGGCTGAGTCTGGAATTCAGACAGATCAGCTGACAGGTAGTATCATGAAAGGAGTTGAAGGAAACTCTTCTTTAACAACTCAACAAATGGAAGGCATAATCCATTTTCAAGAGAGAGAAAAATATGATAGCATATGAGAGTTGATCAATTACTAGACAATAGGTGTTCAACATATGAAAATTAAAAACACCAATTCTAAATGCTCCCCCTGTCTAGATGCAATGAAATTTCTTTTAGGTTTTTCAACTGCACTACTCTTCATATGCAACATCAGACAAACTCCCCCTGACAAAGTGCATGAAATACAATTAATGAACTGTTCATGATTTTAGAGTATGCTCAAGAAGAATTCATGCTTTGTTCAATCAGAGAGAGAATTTATCAAATGCATCAATTTCATTTCAATTTTTCAGATTTTTCAAATTTTCTGACATTCAGAACACTGCTCTATATGAAAACTAGACCCTTGGTACTTGGCGGAGAATCTGGTCTCAAGGACCATCTCACACATAGTAAGAACCTCCAGGCCGATTTCCCTGCCTTTTAGTAGCTTACCATTTATATACCAAAGTGGTCATGCAAAGAAATGCAGTGCAAAGCAGTCCAATATGCAGCCAGTTACTTCTTTTTGGAGTTTTCAGTATGATGATGTGCAATGCATTCACAACATATATGCATGTGCAATTTCAGACAATCATCAATATGTAAATCATGTATGAGGAGAGTTCAGAAAATCCAAACATGACAATGCTAAACATGATAGAATGTGCAAAACACATATTTAACATGCTATGCTATCATCTAAAGGACACAACTTCAGAAAACAGAATTTAAACTGAGTTTTCAGAACTAACCTGAATAGTCCACTTCTGGGGGTTTCACTTTTGAGTGCCTTGGATTATTAACCCCTTTATTCTTCAGCTTCCAAGGCACACCTGCAAAGATTAATCATTTTGATCCTGCAGGAACGCAAGAAGTCTTGGGTCCTGAATTACCCCTATCAGGTGTTCTAAACAGTTTCTTAGCAACATGGTCATCAAATTTCATCAGAAAATAATTGTCCATAGAGTGACCAAATTTACCACAATATCTGCATGATGTAGCAGCTCTTGAATTCTTTTTGTGAACATTTATATAATCATGGAATCTATGTGAGTTAGCATGAAGATTTCTGTTACTTGCATGAAATTTTGATTTACCATTACCTGCCCACCAGCATTCAGAAGCTCGGTGGCCAGGTTTTCCACATTCAGAACATACAAGTGTCTTTCCTTTAAAAACAGCTTTATTTCTACCCAAAAAATTTCTATTTGCAAGGAATCTGACAGATTTGGAATTAAAGTGATTTCCCTGAGCAGTAGTCCTTGATTGTATGACCATATTTCCCACATTCAAAGCATCTAAGATGCTTGCTTCTTGATTCATTGTTACCCCAATGATTTCCTGACTAGCACTCATCTGCCTTATGCCCAGGCTGGTTGCAAGTGAAACAAATAATATGCTGGCCTGAAGTAGATTTATATCTATGTGGGCCATGAGCATTTGTGAAAAATCTAGAATTCACATTGTTGTCTTCTTTCATTTTAAAGTATGCATTCATTAGATGACCACGCCTACCACAGTAATAACAGGATGCATCAAATTGCTTAGTGGCATGGTTTCTATCAGATAAGTTCTTAGAATGCATTGCTTCACCAGCATGCTCATCTTCAATCAACAGTCTACAATCATCCATTACATGCCCTATCTTGCCACAATAATGGCAGGACACTTTAGTTTTTCTGGCGACATGATTACTAACAGACTGACTAGATGCATGAGAATGAGTACATGAAGCATGAGCATTTTGCATTGACCCATTACATTCAGCAGAGCTAACTGATTTCAAGATGTACTCAGAAATATTGTTTACCTTCTTTGTATGACCCTTCTTTTTCAATTTCTGATTATTCTTAACAGTTTTTGTTTGTTTTTCATTTTTCTGGGCTTTGAACTGAAATACAGATGTTGAAGGTGATTTCTGATTTTCATTGTGTTTTGGGGATTGCTTTGAAGTACCAGCTACATCTGAGCTTTGCACAAAGGTGGCATATAGCTGGCTTTTAGTGATTTCCTTAACATCAGAAGTGCAATATGTTCCCCCTTTTGAATTCTTATCCTCACTTTTCACAACAGTTTTTATTTTTCTTTCAATTTTTGCAAACTTGGATGCTGAGTTTTCCAGATCATGAATTTTATTTTCCAAGGATGCTATATGAAGCTCATAACTAGCTATCTCCTGTTCACTATAATTGACACATTCACTTAAGACTTTATTTACAGTTTTGTACTTCTCAATTTCTTGTTCTAGACTGATCACCCTTTGTGAATCTCCATCACAAGTGAATTTTCCCTTTTTTAATGTGAGAAGTGTTTCAGATAAGCCAGTGTTTAAACACTTTAATTTTTCAATTTCAGCTTTCAGTTCAGTTTTATGGACATTCTAATAGTTTAATAGCTGAAGCCCGTGCCCTCCTTGATGGCATTAACTATTTGAAGACTGTGGATCCCAAACCAGCTCTTATTGAATGTGACTCCCTCACCCTTGTCCGGATTATCAAAAAGGAAACTCATTGCCCCTGGTCCATTCTCAGCTATGTCAGGGATATCTGGAGCACCATATCTCAGCATGATTCTATTTCTCATATATTCAGAGAAGGCAATATAGTAGCAGATTTACTTGCTTCATTAGCTTGCACCACTAAATGTAATTCTTTTTATTCTTACAGTGAGCTCCCTTCTATTATAAAAGGTGCTGCTCGGCTGGACTCACTAGGCTTGCCTAGTATCAGATTGATGTAATTCTTTATTCTTCATCAATGGAATATAATTTACCTCCTAGTGGTCTGATGGTGGAGTGGCTTTCTCCTTACCTCTGATAAGGGGTGCACTCTCCCATTGACCCCTAGGTTAGGTTTTTCTATTAAAAAAAAGTTTTCAGTTCAGTGTTTTCCTTCTCAAGTTTTTGAGGTTGAGCTTCCTTAAAAATAGATTTCTCTTTTTCGATAGTCAGAAACCTCTGTGAGAAAATAATATTTAAAACCATCAGTTTTTTGTTTTGTTCCCTCAATTCTTTGTTCTCTTCAGATAGCTTCATGACTCCTTCATTACATGTTCCATTTCCAGACATAAGCTCCAATTTTTCAATTAGTTCATCTTCTCTTTCTTCTGCTTTAATTTTCTCAGCAAGCAAATTTTTGTGATCATCTTTAAGTGAGGCAATTTGTTTATTTAGCCATTCATTCTCACTATAAAGATTTTCATTACGTTCTCTTAAAGCTGAGCACATTTTACAGTTTGATTCAGCAGAAGAAGAGTGTGAAACCTTAATCCTTTTCAACTCTTCTAGATTCATCAATTGTTCATTAGTTTTCAGTTTCAGCTGACTTTCTAATTAAGAAATTTTATTGAAACCTTCTTGGTTTTCCTTTTTCAATAGGCACATTTGTTTCATATTCAAGTGATTCTCAGACAGACATTTATCATACAATTCATTTATCTTCAAGCACTTTTCACATGATGAATTAGAATCACTTTTATCAATTTTCCTTTTCATTTTCTTATGCTATTGTCTTAAGTGATCATAAGATTCCAGCAGTTCATTATATGCAACAATCCAATCATCCAGGGTGTAATTTTCGAAGATGTTTACCTGATCATCGTCTTGTTCTTCATCATGATTTCTACTTGGTTCACTCCCTTGAGCCATCATGCATCGATCATTATCTCTATCGCAAGCAGTCTTCAACTTATCCAGGACTTCTTTGGCAGACCTGCAGGATGAGACACATGAAATTTGTGCTCTGTCAATTGATGATTTTACCAAAGTCAATGCTCTAGAGTTGATGGAGTCTTTCATTCTATCCTTCTTGGTCCATTTGGATTTATCCTTCGACAGTTTGTATGAACCGTGAGCCATTACCTTCCACAAGTCAAGATCGGTTGTCCTTACATACCGATGCAACTTTTCGAGCCATGGGCCAAGGTTACCACCTCTGAATATCGGTGGATGAGCCATCAAAACAGATAACAGACAGATTCAAAGCACAAAACAATCGACAAGAAAAACACCACAACCGGATAAGCAAAACACGGCACTAACTCAGTGATACTAAACAACGAGCAGAAGAAGCCCACTCTGAAATGCACCAAACAGAAATGCCGGATCTGCTGCGGATTGTTAGATCCTATGCACAGCAACCCGCTCTGATACCAAGTGTTGGGTTCGGTGCTATGATTCAGAGGGGGGGAGAATGGATCTCCCTTTAAAAACTTCGCCCAATTTAAAATCTAATGCTCACTAAAATTGCTAGTTCGCTAACTAGACAAACCTGAAAGCTAATAAGCAGTTGTGGAATTAAACAAACACACAGTGAGCAATCAAGGCAAAGCGCACCTAAGCATTCATCTAGCGCCAATCAGATAGAAGAAATCAAACTACTACACAATGGGTTTTTTAGGTGGTTCGGTCCTGCAGACCTACGTCCACCCCACACTCAAACCGAGTGTGGATTCCGCTGACTCACAGCTTGAACAGATGGGCATCACAGCTTGCCATACAATCCGCTGAGCCTCACAGCTTGCTGTCCGAGGAATCCTCCTCGCCTGCTGAGCCTCACAGCTTGCTCTGTTGGGCAATACAGCTTAGCCGTCCAGTGGAGTCCTCCACTGCAAATGCTGAGCAACACAGCTTGCTCCGCTGACAGACAGCTTGAGGAAAGGTATAAAAGAAAACATGAAAATGGGAAACAAATAGTAATCGGAAGGCTGTAAATAATGAAGCACAATGTGGCTCTTAAAGAGCTGACTGCAGTGGATCTGATCCAACTTCCAGTAGGAACGATCTTCTCTGATCTTCTCTTCTCTCTCTCTTCCTTTTTCTTCTCTTCACACTCTGCTCGATCTCTCTATCTCTCTCTTTTTCTTCTTTCTCTTCTGCTTCTTCTCTCTTTTTCTTCTCTCTGTGGATCGTGGCTCTCTACTGCTTCTCCTTCTATCTCTCTGTACAGACTTCACCTCTTATTCGAGCTACCTCCTTCTGCTCACTATTTTTCTTCTTCTGAGGAAGAAGATATATATATATAGTAGCAGCAGATTAGGGTGGCGTGTGCTCTCCACATCTCCCGCCAAGAAGCCTCAGTCCACGTGGCAGCATTTCAGCACAATGCTTCCACGTGTCACGATCAGGGAACCTCGTCCTTCCTTGGATCACGTGCCTTCATCAGGCTCTGCGAAGGGTGCCTGTCAGACAGAGAATCAAATTATCAATTTAAGTCTAAACCCTGTACAGACATCATAGTATGCACAATGCAGTGTATAGACTTTCCAATGTCTAGACTTACAGATGTGAATGACACAATGTATAGACTTGGCCCCTTGAAGGATGTACAGACTTTACGAGCACAGTCCAGTGTATAGACTTTGCGAATCACAGTCCAATGTATAGACATTGTGAAGCACAGTCCAATGTATAGACTTATAAGTTGAACTGCATTGTATAGACTTCAGACTGTATGGACTTGTGAACTCGAATGCAATGTACAGACTTCATATAAGAAGGCAACCGCTGTACATACTTAGGCAATGTAAAGACTTGACAGTGTATGGACTTGATGAGCATTCAGCAATGTGCAGACTTCGACAAAACACAATGTGCAGCAGTGTATAGACTTGAAGCACTAGATGCACGATGTACAGACTTCATTCATGCAAGGCTATGCGTTGTATAGACTATGTGAATGCAGTGCAATGGCCTGTACAGACTCTATTCATGCAAGGCTATGCGTTGTACAGACTATGTGAATACAATGCTGTGCAATGTATAGACTCTGCATATGCAGAGCTTAAACCCTGTATAGACATCAAATATGCAGAAGTAAACGTGCATCAATGTGTAGACTTAACAAGACAAAGTGTGAATAAAGTAACACAATGTGCAGACTTCATGAACGATGTATGCAATGCACTGGACAATGTATGGACTTAGTCGATGCAGACTAATCCGATGTACGGACTTGCTCGTTGTTCAGACTTCATGAATGATGTACATACTTGCCAAAGAAAACTCTGTACATACTTGATCAAAGCAAGGCAGTTGAATGTATGGACTTCACGATGTGCAGACTTGCCAAAACAACTGAACGATGTACAGACTTGGGCAAGCAAAGTCTGTACAGAGTTGAAGGTTCACGATGTATAGACTTCGGCAAGGGAACGATGTACAGACTTTATGTGAAAGCCCAATGTACAGACTTGCACAGTTCTAGGATGTATAGACTTTGGCAGAGGAAATGACTGTACAGACTTCAACTCAACTGCGATGTATAGACTTTGAGGGGCAACGTAGGTAAAACTTCCAATGTACAGACTTCGAAGTTGAACAGGTGGATGTACAGACATCACCAATGTATGGACTTTGAATGTTCAACTAATGGATGTATAGACTTCATCTCGAGTAATCTACAGTGCAGTGTATGGACTTGAAGAACAATGCATGACGCTGTACAGACTTCACTGATGCATGCTACAGTCCAATGTATGGACTTAGCTTCGTGCATGCTATAGTCCAATGTATGGACTTTGAATGTTGATGCATGAACAGTCCGATGTACATACTTCCAATGCAATGCAATGTATGGACTTCAAATAAGATGCTGCATGAGACGCTGAAGTCTGTATAGACTTTGGCCAATGTATAGGACGCTTAGAAAGACGCTAGACGCTGTACAGACTTAGCCTAAGACAATGCATGAGACGGACGATGTATAGACTTGGGCTGAATGCATGAACAGGCCGTTGTACAGACTTGTAAAGCTTGAAGGCCAATGTAATGTATAGACTTACATGAGACGCTCAGTGTACACACTTCAAGTCCAGTGTATAGACATTGCCTTAGACTCTAAATGAGACGGACGTTGTGCAGACTTTAGCCAATGCAATGTATAGACTTAAAGAATTGCTTCAAGTGGATGGCTGTACAGACTTCATGAATGTGCAGACTTGTCAACGAGATGCACAATGTATAGACTATGCACATGCATGAAGAGCCCTGACGATGTATAGACTTGCTAGCCAAACACTACACAAATGCTCATATGCAATGAATGTATAGACATGCGAATCTAAGGGGGTCGGCCCATCTAAGAGGGGGTCGACCCACAGACTGGCACACTCATGCACATAACAGATCAAATAGAACACACTCATGCATTCTTCCACAGAATAGATCAGATATAACACACTCAAGTATTCTCCAGATAATATAACAGTCATATGCATTCATGTTGCTATCATTCAATGTGATGTTCTTAACAAAACAATATGGTGACTCATTCATGTTGCTATCATTAAAACACCACATTATCATCAAAGCACAAGGGGCACAACACGTCCATCTTCCCAGCGCTGCAGGTCAGGGGACTACCTCTCCCTCTTTCCAAGGTACGGCGTGTTCATCACGTTCGGCACCTTGGTGGCGATCACATGTTTTTACACCTCCCTTTTCTTCTGTCTTCATTCGTTTCCCATGTTGAATGTGGTAGGATAGACATTGGGAAGGCATTGGAAGAATGGACGGGAGGAGAAATATATCTACACCCTTCTTTTGTGGCGATCATGGTGGGACACCTAGTGCCCATTGTGTTAGTGGCTTGCTGACTCCCCCTTGCTTTGTTAGTTCTGTGCTTTGGGAGTGGTTTCAGGTTTTCTGCTGGCCTCT
Source organism: Amorphophallus konjac (assembly GCA_022559845.1). Classification (NCBI taxonomy): domain Eukaryota; kingdom Viridiplantae; phylum Streptophyta; class Magnoliopsida; order Alismatales; family Araceae; genus Amorphophallus; species Amorphophallus konjac. The sequence continues at coordinate 316,467,215 of CM040121.1, read as the reverse complement.
GCTCCTGGATGTTGAGCGGTTAGTATAGAGCCGTTCAAGGTCTTGGGCGGCTACCAAGGCACCGTTCTTCTCTTCGACAGGGTCTTGACACCTGTAACTCTGCTGCTATAGACGGTCTGTCTTAGACCGTTCAAGTTTTGTGCGGCCAGCCTTTGTCCGTCTATCCTCTTGGCACAGGTTTCCTTCCAGCAGTTTCTGATTGTCTATTTTATTCTGATACTGCGCCGTGGTTGGAACGGTCCACCCCAGACCGTCTATCTTGTTGTGCGGTCCCCCACAGACAGTCCTTCTGATGCCACAGTGCACCCGAGGTTGCTTTGATTGCCATATCTATATTATCTTTGTTCTCCTTGGTGCCATTTATTGATCTTCCCCTGGTTATATGTTGTTGCTGCCTATTTGCTTTCATCCTGGCATGTTTATTTTGGTCATTGGTTGCTAGTTCACTAGGCTACATCTTGCACGCACTCCGATGTATATAGGACTCATGTATTTCATTCACATCTAGTTGCATTCCTACCAAGGTAGGGTTTCCTCTCGTCTCCATACTCCTTGGAGCCGACCAGGGGACCTTGCCGAGGAACTCCGTAAGCCCCCGTGAGCCGTGGATTCCCACACGGACGCCAGGCAGGTTGTACCATACCACCCCCTAGTCTAGGGTCTGCATTCGTGCGAAAGAGAGTCCTTTAGAGTCTGCCAGTTCTCCATTCTCACCCTATTTAGGTACCTTGTGGTTGAGTGAAGTCACATTTTTAATCAATCCACTAAGGTCCTAAAAGAGAACTTATAAGAAATCTTCGCGCATCATTTGGAATTTGTTTAGGTAATTGGTTGATTCTTTTCTCATCTCTCTCCTCCATTGTATGTTGCACAGTGTCATCATTTGCATCTTTTTGTCAGATTAGGCTCATTAAGTCTAGTTCATCTTTGTGTGTCTCCCTTTAGTTGCATTTGTCCTGCGTTCATTTCCCTCCTTGTATTCATTTGAAATTCACTGTATAAAGTCTCCATTCTCCCCATGGAGCACTTCTCCTCTGTACCTTATTCCTGCACCTCTCCATCTTCTTACCCCCGTGTGGATTCCTCTTCCCATGCGGGCCCATCTCCTTATTCCCTCGTTGGACCCTATTCTTAAACGGGCCTTCTTATCCCGCCCGTGCTACTGCTAGCCCAATCAATCCTCATTCCCATATACATGATTCTTCCAGGCCCATGCATTCCTCCATTCCTGGAATGGGTTTTCCTTCTTCTCAGGTCGGATCTCCTTATCCGGCCCATCAACATTATCCTGGTCTAAATTCATCATCTCTTGCTCAGGCTGGCTCATATCCTTCTCGGACTCTTCCTACCGAGGAGATGTTCGCTCGGGCCCAATGCCAGCTTGATGAATTGCAACGACGAATCAATCCTCAGACTTCTTTGGACATCCCATTTGCATTCCAAGGTCTTCAACTCCCACCACGTTCACAGATTCCAGCTTATCGTCGTTATGGTGGAGTCGGTGACCCCTACGTGCATTTGAAGGAGTTCTTATATGAGTCGGCCCAGTTCCAGCATGATCAATGCTTGATGGCCTATTTATTTGGCCTATCTTTAGAGGGCTCGACCAATGATTGGTTCTTCACATTGCCGCAGGAGCAAATGATGAATTTTCAAGCCGTTCAAGCAAGATTTATTCAGCAGTACCAGGACCAGGTTGGGCCCAGATATTCTATGGTTGATCTGGCCCAAGAGAAGATGACGCCCGGGGAGGAATTCTCCACGTTCGTCGACCGCTGGTGTCGCCTAGTTGCGCAAGTCCCGGGGCATATTCCGAGGGCGAGCAGATCAAGATGGTTATTTCTAATGCAACGCCCGAGCCCAGATGTATCTTAGCCCTGAATGATATTACATCCTGGCAACAGCTTTACAGTCAAGCCCGCTTCATTAGCCAATAACTCCTAGTTTCCTTTGACCACGAGTCCCCTCCACCTTCGCCTTCCACATACCCCTTCTCTTTCCCATCCGCCATGGGCCAACCCTCCACTCCATATCCCTCCACGAGTCGGCCTTCTGCTTCCCCACACCCATATACCTCCATGTCCTCCACCGCATACCAACACTCCACGAGTCAGCCCTTCACTATTTTATCTTCCCACACCCCTCCACTTCCGGTCAAGGAAACACTACACCCAGAGCGGGTAGATGCCGTCCATTACATTCCCACGCCTCCACATCATTTTATCCCTCCGTCTTTACCTACGCAACCCCCGCTACCATCTTCATTACCTTTTCATACCCCTCGGCATCCACCTTGCCCGAAGCGGGCTTCTCACTCTTCGTTGCCGGAATCTCTTACAGGTGTTTTCAGGGCTTTGATGGCCACCCATGCGTTATAGCTCCCTCTGGTTATGCCTTGCCGACCCGCGGTCAGGAATTTGCTCCAGTTCTGTGAATTCCATCGTCAACAGGGGCATTTGATTGAGGACTTCCCCGAGTTCCGGGAACTTGTTCACAACTTGGAAGACAAGAAGATGATTGATTGGGCTGTCATACGCCAAGTTATTTCAGATCTCAACAGCAAGCAGCAACAGCAGCAAGCCGTGCCGCCTAGGCAACCGTCTCCACGTCAAGACCAGGGGCACCCTGGTGTTTCTTAAGTTGATAAGGTACCTGCTCCGTTACCCACTTCTTCCTCTATCCCATCTCCTCCACCACCTTTGCCCACTTCAGCCTCCGCTCGGGCAACTTCTCCTTCACCCTCTGTTTCCATCACCACTCCTGTCCCCAACGCCTCTCGACGTGTTGTAAAGATACGCCAAAGAGTGCCACCACCCGCCACTTCCTTCACTACGCCACTACCTTCCTCTCCTCCTTCTTCCCCATCCCTACCTTCACCTCCTTCCTCTTCACCTTCACCATCTCCGTCAACCGCGTCACCCCCTTTGCCACCACCTTCTCCACCCCCATCTTCGCCGCCTCCATTGGCCACATCTCCATCATCACCTTCTCCAATATCCCCATTACCCTCACCACCGTCTTCATCACCTCCCCTCGTAATAATCCCTATTCCGTCGCCTTCACAACCATCCCCGCGACCGATGCCACTTCTTTCGCCATCATCCTCTGAGCCCGAGCAGGCCGACCCTAAACCCATACCTCCACTTTTGCCTTTACCTCCACTCATGCCCATCATCATCAGTATTTCTCCATCACTTGCGCTAACGCCACCCGCACCCTTCAAACCTCCTCCTTCTAACCTCCCCCTACCACTTCCCACTTCGCAGAGCAGGTACGCGTTACCTTTGGTGCCCTCGGGTCTAGTCCCCAGGGAGATAAAGACCCAAGCCAGGTTTCAATCATGCATTTCAAGATCCAGGATGTTATTTCTCGCATGCCGATCCGAGTCCTAGCCCTTGGCTGTTTTGGGGACAAGGAGCCTACATTTGCTATGAAGGCGGTTGCTGAGAAGAGTTACTTGGCACTGGTTCCAGTTCCTTCTAAAGCGAGGCCGGTGGCAGTCTCTTTGCTCGCAGGAGAATCCACGATTGATGTTGTTATCACCCCTCGCTTGATTACTATTCAGTTCACTGGCCCAGAAGAGTTTTTCGCCCGGATGGTGCTAACCCACACGGCCGCCGAAGGTTTAATGAATTCAGCTTTCAAGGGGCAATTGCCCGTGTCTTCTACATTTTCCAAGGACATTCTACACGTCTTATGTAATCTTCCTCGGTTTATTGGTGAATCGGCCACGTCAACGCCGCGCATCACCCTCCCTCAATTCCGTCATGCGCTTCTAGCAAGGGAGTTATGCTTCATGCCCGATTGCCGAGTGGAGTTGCCAAATCTTATGCTTCTAGTGCTGAATGATAAAACTCTATTGCTTCCTGATGCTCATCCCAAGGAGTTAATTGTTCTGGAATGTCCTTCTGAGGTTAGCACCGCACAGTTAGGGGCAGCCGCCCCGATGAAGTTGCATGTTCACAGCCGGGCCAGGCCGTCTGCCAGGTGGGCCCGTTATTTGAGAAGGTATTGTAAGATAAGAAGCCCGAAGGTTCAAGTCCGCGCCAGGCGGCGTTGTTTCAAGAAGATTTCTGCTAAGAAGAGGCGACGGCATAAGTTCAAGGGCCGTCAGTTGTGCACTTGGGGGTTCACTTCCTCCTCTCCTTCTTCCGTCCATTCGTCTTTTCTTCTGCTCGGTTCTTATCCTTGGGTGGTGTACCTTCCACCACCTGACCATATTTCCACCAGCTTCTCCTATTCTCACCATTCTAGGCATCGGCCTATGTCCCCCTCTTCCCCTGATCTAGAGGCATCTTCTAGTTTTTCTCCCTGGGTACGCCCGGATTTCACTTCTCGTCTCTTTCCCCCGACCCTGTTGGGGATTCCTTGTGCTCGTTCCCCAACCTTGTCGAGTGGTTTTTCTGATCCTTCCCCGACTTTGTCGGGTAGTTTCCATTTTATTTCCCCGTCATTGGCAGGTGATTTTCATTCTCCTTCCCCGACCCTATCGGATGATTCTAATTCCTTTTCTCCGACCACGTCGGATGATCACTCCTCTTCCCCCTTATCTTTGCCACAATCTTCTTATGGTTCGTCTATTCTTTCTGTCTCACCCTTTCGGGGTCATTACCCTTTTTCGTGCTATTTTCGAGACTTTAGCCCGCCTTGATCTCAGTTAATCCCTGTTTATTCTGTATCTGGTTCCTTGTTATCAGGGCCTCAGTGCCTTAACGAGGGAGTTCTAGCCCTCGTCTCTCTTCCTTTTTATCCCTTCTTCGTCCAGTATGATGTCTGCCACTCCTCTGTGTCGAGGAATCCAATCCTTTGCTCTCCTTTCATCCTTTATCCTGGCAAGCAAGGAATGCAAAGCTACTCGCGCTCCTCAAAGCTCGATGATCGAAATCGCTTCAGGATGCTGGTTTCCACGCCATGGATCTGCAAAGGTATCTTTATTTTATGCAAGAATGTGCTTTCATTTCCATTATTTCTATTGTTTCTGCACATGATTCCTTAACATGATTGAGTGGCTTTAGAAGTCTTTGTTTAATTAGATCTTAACTTTGTGTCAAATAAAAAAGTTAGCTTCTGCAGCATCCTTAGGCTGATGATAGCTCCACGCTGGGAGTCTAGTTTCTTTCCTCGATTGTTGAGGGTGACCTATGAGTATGGATTTTTCACACACTACACGGCAAGCCATAGCCGATCTCTCTGAGGCACACCGTTGCTGCTTTGGCCATACTTTGGGTATGCACAAAGGTCTTTTCTTTTCTCTACTCGGCCAAGTGCAGGGGCAAGAGATTGATGGATAAGATGACTAACCTAGGCGCTCCCTAATACGGGAGAGGTCTCAAATAGGGGCAGTCTTGACCCTAAAAGTGAGCTTTCATGCTATATCTGGCCAATAAGGGCTACCAAAATGAGAAAATGAATCAATGTAAAATTATGAATCAAAGGCATGACAAGAGTGGTAGTACAGTTCCCCGCGGGACGTCATGAGCCCGGTCGCATGCGTGCCTGATAAATATGGGTCTAAAAATCAAAGACACAAAGTCCCAGCGCAACAGGCTATCTCTTTGAGGGGTAGTGCCTTGGAAGGAATTCGAGTCTTGATATCTCCCATCCTGCACGAAGCTTATCTCCAATTTTTTCTTCTGCTTCTCTCTCTTAGGCTGGGTTGTATCCCGGGTATGGCCTTAGTAGGGGCACCGTCCTTTAGAAGCTGTTGGTTGTGGTAAGCCACCCTCGCATGCACGCCCTACTTAAGTGAAGCCTTTAATGAAAGGGGTAGGAACGACGATCCCTGGCCAGTAGTTTGAGCCCGTCTTTAGGTGCTGCGGATTGCTATGTCAAAATCAAAATTTTTTATAAAAAAATCAAATATTGTCAAAAATCTAAAAAAATCAAATACTTCAAAATTTCAAAAAAAAATCAAATATTTCAAAAATCTAAAAAATCAAATACTTCAAAAAAATTCAGAAAAATGAAATACTATTAAAATCTAAAAAAATAAAAAAAGTAAAAAAAAAAGAGATCACAAAAATCCAAAAAAAATGTGTCTTTTTCATGTATTTGCATTTATTTTAAGGACAGATACGTAATCCGTTTACTAAGTGTGCAGGTTACAAGTACTCAAGCATTCCTTGCTATATCTTTTTGCTCTGCATCCTATTCACATCTTCTAATCTGTTTCTTTCTACATATCTCTCGATTTGTTCTGAAGCTCATGTCCTCCCAACTTTTATTTGCAATGATCATATCTTTATGAGAGGGCTTTACCTCACGATTATGAATCTGGCGGTTATGTTTCATTTTGATCTTGAGTTTTGATTGAAGTGCGTGTTTGTTCATGTGTTGTCCCGCCGTGTCCTTGTCTCGTGTCTATGTTCTGCCGTGTTGTCCCACGCTTGTTGTTTTGCTCCTTACCACATAGTTGTCTTGCATGTGTTGATATTCGTCCCTCTATGTTCCAGGTGTTGTCTCAAACATGTGATCCGTCATGTTCTTATCCCAACCATGTGTTGTCCCGCCGATTGTTGTCTCGTCACACCATGTTCATGCATACGTATTATCTGTTTATGCCTTTGCCTAGGTGCTTGTCCGTCTTGTTGTGTTGTTTACATTCGTCATGTTATGTCATGTTATTTGTCATTATGTTAATCGCTATGTTTATCTTATTTGTCTTATTCATAAAAATCTATAAAAATCTAAAAAAGAAAATCCAAAAACTTGCCGTTTCACTTACGCAGGTAAGTCAGGTATGGCCTTTTAACCTTATCACCCTTATTGCATTATTATATGGTACTATAATATATTATCTCGAGAACTAGTTGGCTATCTGCGTGTTCCAGGATTTGATGTTCCCCTTTAACAAAAACGATGATGATCCAGGTTCACGTGTTTAACCTTCGGATAGGCCGTTAGGTTGGGATGTCATGGGGAGGATGGTTCTATCCTGCACGCTGTGGTTGCGGATGGTATCTTGACTCTGATTTTCCCAGCTTAGCAATATTATTCTCGAGTATTTTGTATTTTAATCTTTCTTTGTATTTGTTTTAACGATTTCTTTTATTTTAGCCCAGCATGCATTATATGCATCTTTTTGAGCTTTCATGTCCCATGGTTTGCCTGCAGAATGTCCCATTAGTAATGGTTAACTGTGCGTTCAATGTTTGAGTAAGAGGAACTAATTCCACTCTGAGTTGGAAGGTTCTCTTTGATCAATTCGCTTGGTTTGGATGATTAAAAGGTCCCCGTCTGGAGCTTTAGCATGTTTCTTTACTTTTGCTGCCTGCTTTTGGCCTCCTCATTGGACCGTGGGATTGTGTCCCCCATGAGGTTGGTCTTGTCGATTTGTTTCATTTAGTTTAGTTCCTCTAGACTGGTGTCGCTTTTGGTTTTATCATTCTTTGCGTTTGGTTCAAAGTTTTCCAGAAGATTCTTGTCGCTTGTTGGTAAAAATGGGTGTAATTTTACCTTAACGCCCACTTTTTCGGTCCACTCCGCTGCATTTCCGCTCCATCTCCATGTTCCATGTCACTTTTGCTTCACCTCCGCTCGCTCCCCTACAAAGAGGACGTTAAGGAGGGGCATCTCTGAGAACACCACCAAGCGCAGGACTCTGAGAGATGAGCGGCTACCATCCGTCTGTTCATCAAGTTGAACGGCCAGAGGAGGGCCGCATAAATGCTTATCGGTGGAAATTCAGAAAATTAACCAAAATATTCTAAAATAGATGGACGGTCCACAGTCAACCGCACATTGATTGAGCAGCCATGTATGAACCATACATGTACATGGGTGTTGAAACTCATAGAAAAGCCCAATCAACCAAAACCAAGGCCCGTTAAGCCCTGAATCAACTCGGACCTAACCAGGGAGGGAGGCTACCCATAAAACTGACCCACGACATACCTGAAAATAGCCCCAATGAGTGATGGATAACTCGAGACATCAACAAATGGGAGTAAGAGGAACGACTCAACTTATCGGCAAAAAATGGGTGTCAACAGGTGTGGCCTACCTGAGGGTCTTCGTATCTCTAGGAGGCCTTTGCCGTGAGACTCGCATGTCGGGTGATAATAGAACTCTTAATTCTAGTGATTACGCGCTTCGACCTGACATGCTATGCTTCTAACTTCATTCATTTATTTATATTGATTAGTTGTGGTTCATGTTTGTTTTTAATTTTTAACAATATTTCCAACAGTCCCTTGGCCCTCCCGACGCTAGCCGCTAGATGACCTGCAGAGCCCCCGCCATCCCCTGGCCTCCCCTGGTCAACCCTCACTACCCTGCAACTTCACCTTCCTCTGCCGCGTACAAGACCACCGCCAGTGCCGACGAGTCATCGGAGTACGATTGGCAGTGTTGCCTGTAGACCAACCGCTCCAAGCAACCCCACAAACGAGCGGCCACTGTCCGTCGCCGCCATAGCGATCCCGATGCCCTCCACCTTAGGCCATGCCAGTGCCCTGCCCCGCCGAAAATCACCGTGCAGTCCCCATCACCGCCACCGTCTTCCTATTCTCCTGTGCAGAGGGCCACTCGCCATCACCGTCCCCGAGCATCCCCTGCCCGTAAGCACTCCGGTGCGGTCCCCAGCCACTTCGGGGCACCTGCCCAGTTGTCCACCGTCCGGCCACTCTAAGCGGGAGACAACCTCCTGCACACTATCGCCTAGCAAGAGGATGCATGAAGGCGGAACACATATCCCTCCGCCTCTCACTCTCGTCGTTCACCTCTCTCTCTTCGTCCCTCTCTCTTTCACGTTTCTACATGTTGCTATATACAATAAGAAAAAAAGAGACAGAAGACATGAGAACAAAGAGAGCAACCCACCCCATGTTCTCTCTCTCTATTATCTTCTCTTCTTATCTTTCTCTCTCTCATTATCTCATTTTCTTGCATGTTACTGTACAGAAAGCTCCTCTCTCCACTGTGTTCCCTCCCTGTCTCTCTCTCTCATTCTCTCTATTCTGTCTCTCTTCGTTCTATGTTCTCTCTCTCTCTTCACTTATCTCCCTCATGAAGTCAATAACTTTACCGTATAAAAAAATAATAGACAAACAAAACAACAAAAGAGATAAAATTAAAAAAAGAAAGAAAATATTATCTGAAAAAAAAAGAAGGCAAAGAAAAAAAGAGAGAAGAATATTTTCTGGAAAAAAGAAAGAGAGATGAAGGCAATAGAAATAGAGAGAGAAAGTATTTTGTGAAGAGAAAAATATAGAGACAAAAGAAAAGAGACAAAAAAGAGAGAATCTCGGACTCGGGCTAGCTCTTTGTCCCGCATCATTCTCATTTCTACAAAATAGACAAGTACCCTTTTATTGTCTGACAGTCTTAGGAAAAAGGAAAACCTATGAAAAAAGATGCTAACACAAAGGATACGATGTAAAGGGAGATCTTCTCCTTAGAAAAATATTTAAAATAAAAAAGAGAGATTTTCTATCTGTCCCATTACTAAATAGGATGTAGATCTATGCAAATGAAGCTATGTAATAATAACAAGCTCTCACGTTCTCTCTAAAGATCTCTTGGATGAGTCTAAGGGTTAGCAAACTATGTCTAACGTTCTCCAAGTAGAGTCTAATGGAATCAACTCAAGAAGAGCTATATATACGTGTGTGAAACTACTAAACAAGGTAGAGAGGAAATAGCATAGAGTGGGCAAATCTATGCAGAACAATTGAGTGATCAAACATACATCCACAAGCAAATCCAATGAGAAAGCCCAATCTCCAACACATGCTTACATAAAAAGCGTAGAGTGAAAAGCAAGCAAATTTCTTCCTCAACCACTTCTACAGCGTGCTCAAGTGAAGAAGGATCAAACACGCCAGTCATCTACTGCATTCTTCTTTGATCTTTTTTAAGCCTTCTGTAATTCTTTAATCTATCATTGAAGGCTTTTTGATTTAGTTCAAGATTGTTGTATTTCATTCTGGTCATCCATCTTGAACGTTTCTGTATTTAGTGTACACAATCTGTCTATTTAGAGGTATTATCTGTGTAACCTCATTTAAAGAGGTGTTCTTCTCCTTGTGAGGAGAAATCCTTGCTTGTGAGCAAGAGTACCAGCAGGAGGTCAGTATCTTGTAGGTTTGGTTGTGCCTAAGAGTCAGCTGGGGTCTTAGTGAGAAGACGCCCGTGGTGTGGTCGAGCGCCTGATCAAAACGACTGGGTCTGACTAACCCACAAGTCAGCTGGGGTCCTAGTGAGAGGATGCTCATGGTGAGCTGAACACCTTATCAAAAATAATATTTGTACTATTCCCGGTTGGGGGAGATAGTGAAAATCCCAATAGTTACTGGGTACTAGACGTAAGGCTGATAGAGATCAATATCGAACCAGTATAAATTCTGTGCGTCCCTTGTGTGATTGCTCCTGTTCTTCACATTTAGCTTCTGTTGCACACAAATTTTCACTATCCTATAACAATCTATTTTGATTGATCACAATCGCTATGCGTAAGTCAAATTTCATTGCGATTACTTTTTGTAAACCCATTCACCCTCCTTTGGGTTTACAGCCATATCTGGACAACAAGTGGTATCAGAGCCCATGCTCTCTATATATACTTAAATATCTAATGATCTGAGAGTAAATGGTTGTAATGACAGAAGGTCATTCTGTTGACTGTCCTCCATTGTTCAATGGTCATGACTTTGACTATTGAAAAACTCAGATGGAGTTTTTCCTCAAAAGTCAAGACTATGATCTTTGGATGACAGTTGATGAGGGAGACCTCGCTATCATCTGGCCCAGAGAGAGTTGGACTGAAACTGATAAGGCTAATTTCTCTCTGAATGTTAGGGCAAAACACTTCCTATGCTTTGGACTGCCAAAGGAAGTGTTCAACAAGATCTCAACCTGCAACTCAGCGCAAGACATCTGGAATAAGTTGAGATTGGAATATGAAGAGTCCGCCTCCTACTCGTTACTAGCATAATCAAATGAGGAGGATAATAAAAATGAAGAATCAGACAAGCTATGTAACGTTAATCTTAATTCTGATTCTAATTTTAATGGTGAGAGTGCTAGCAGAAAAAAAAGCTGTAATAGTACTAAGTCAATTTAAACTAACATGACTGAAGTTTTTCATTATGCTCCATATCGTTGGGGATTAGAGTTTTCAAATGAGACTAACTTGACTGCACTTATCATTATGACTGTCCTTTTTTTATTTTAGTTAGTGTGATGGATGCCTACTTTCCTTAACATTCTTATTTCTAATATTTCATTATCTATTTGTGTACCATAGAGTTGCTGAAGGTAAATATTATTTGTCCTTCAATACTTTAATGTTAGATATATCTTCTCTCTTTCATTTTTGTATGTCAGCACATCCTGCAAGATCATGTTTTACATGAGAGTCTTAAAAAAGAACAGAACAAGTGTAATGATTAGGAAGCATGTGCATATGTTGAGATGCAGGTAGAAAAGCACTATCACTTCTCCATAGACAATAATAAAGATGTATGTTGGGATTTCATTCTGCATAATAATATCAACTTTTGGGATATAATATTCTGCCTTCATCTCAGAGACCTGTAATGAGTAGAAGGAGATTAAATACATATTTAGCACTGATAAACAATTGGGGACAATGATTTGGGTGAGTAAAATACTATCCAATCTTCATCCTTGTTTCTGTAAGGTGCATATTATTATCATCACGTGTCTGTCTTTTTGCTACTATAGGGAAATTGAAAATGTATATAGTTTGGTTTGATCTTCTTGGTAATATAATTAACATCACGAGCGGGGACTGGATAAGACTTCTTACCAACTGGATTATTATATCCTCTGAGACTCCTTTGAAGGGAGATGCACTTTCTAATATCCTCCGGAAGAAATGCCGTTGAATGCTTGATCTTATTGTCATGGGAAGGTCCGCAAGAACCTCTTCTTGCTGTAACTCCACTGTTTTGAATTTGATGTACTTATTGCTGGTCAATATTCATATCTTTGATATACTTATCTGGCAGCTTTAATATATAAACAGATTTGTTTAAAATTCAATTCTCCAAAGTAAATAGATTTCTTGAAAAATCCTGCTCTTTTTTTCTATGAAATTCTGTCAAGAGGAGAAATAAGCTTGGGAGCAATTGTTGGAGGATCCAATTTAGAGTAAGCGTAACTGAGTGCTAGAGAAGTGGCAAAAAGAAATGTCCCAATTTGTTTGATCTCTATACGTTATCTTGTCATTTTATAACTGGAAGTGTAATGTGTGCTTACCGTGTGGATCCAAAGATAGATCTGAAACGGGCACCTGATTTTGGATTAGTGCTTGAAGTAATCTATTAGGATCACTAGTTATACTTTTATTGTTTGTATGTACTTTTTGGATCCGAAAATATATGCAAATTCAGATCTATCTGTTTCATTACATGTAAAAAATGAATACATAACGTACTTACTGTGTGGATCCGAAAATGGATCTATATATACACGTGGAAATTCATCTCTAGCCATTACATGTTAAAAAAGGTATATATAGTGTACTTAATGTGTGGATCCAAAAGTGGATCAGAAACGGAGAGATGATTTTAGATTAGTGCTTCAATTAAACTATTAGGATCACAATTTATTTTGCATGCACCTTTTAGATCCGAATATAGATCTACGTTTGATAAGAGTTCTGAAAATAAATCTTTCTGTAAACAAATTCAGATCTCTCCGAACATTGCATGTATAAAAAATGTATACATAAAGATTTCGATCAGATCCGAATCCAAAATTTTAAGTTCAAATTTGGATCAGATCTAAATCCAAAATTTCTTTTTATTTTAGATTCGAGTTGGATTCGAATTTTAAATTATCAGATCTGGTTTCAGATCACAAGGGATCCAACCCGGATCCGATCTGTTGACAGGGCTAGCCATAGGGCAAACATTTTGACGATATATTGTCACATTCATCGAGAGCTGTTTGATCATTTGAACAAATAATTCCTCGTACAGGCATTTTCGCACAACTTTTGATGAATAATTGGATGAATACCAAGCGTGTGGCAGTATAGCTGGAGTGTGGTATCATTTGCAGACAGTTGAAGATCCTTATCGGTTCCATGTGTAGTAAGGTGCACAAATATGAGCGCTCAAAACCTCAAAAAGCTGAAGAGAGTCACAAGCACAAGAAAAAAAATACATCTTTTCACTCTGCTTTGCTATATAACCACAAGGTTCAAGGCCTGTGCATTCATTTATTAATCATTTACAGTGACTACCAGGGAAATAAAATGACCAATCCATCTTTTTATTTTAGTGCACAAGACATCTGACATAGAAACAGGCTCCCAAGTTTGAAAAAAACCAAGAACATCAATCATGCAGGAATAGCAAAACTCTGCTCAGTCCAACGGGAAGCATCCACCACAAGGCAAGGATCTGACTTCTCAAAATCGGCAACCTGCGGGCATTTTAGAATCATTAGCACATGAAGAGAAAAGAACGAGAAAACATATCCAGCAAGAGTTTGTCTTGCTGCACACCTTGGTGTGCAAGAAAGGTGGCACAACCCCATGTGATTGGGCCACCTAGGCCCCATGGGGTTACGCAATAAGTCTTTTCCATCCAACAACGACGGAGAAGCAGGCTAGCTGTGAACAACCCACCTTTTCTCCGCAGTTGGGGCAGTAGTGGTACTTGTGCCAGAGGCAATCCATGGATGGGCAAAGGAAGCAAACACCAAGCATAAACGGCATCATGCAACCGACAACAGCTGCTAGACTGGGTTTTGATCTGTAGATCATTGAAAGAAGGTTTCACATCAGTAACCATAAAATCAGTACATCAATCCATCAATCAGTCAAAACTTTATCCCATCAATCTGCGGATGGCTAGGATTGAAAGTCTTAAACAAGGTTTGACAAAAATAGTGACTGGCTCTCTACCTAACATCATTTTTGCTAAACACAATACAAGTAAGAAGAAGATATGAAGGGTTGCAAAAAAAGAACACACTCAGTTTTATTGCACCAAATATATTATACATCAAATGACAAGTTTAGCATTATCAATAAATAGCTTGCACTGGGTTATCAAACTAAATGGTCGGCATAAGTAGGCTACCGTATTCAATTTGTTATGCAGAGAGGGTCATCTTTGTTCTGGGCTTTGTATGACTCGAAACAACAATGCTGGATGCCTGGGATCTGAGATTTAGACTCTAGTAATTCCTTCTTATAGCCTTATATATATTACAATAATATTTTGAAGTCGGATGAACAGTTACTTCATGTCCGCACAGAAAACCTCAAGAGACGTCTCTTCAACAAAAGGCCACAAACTCAGGCCCATGAAAGTGGAGCCGTACCTCCTAGGTTCTTCATGCACACAAGATTGAGAGTGGCCCATGAGAGTGAAGGCTAATTTAAGGAATGCTTTTGATTCTGTCAATCAAAAATTTGTATATTATCTTATGCAGGTATGCACCTGCTCCCTCATCGATTTGCAGTGCAACACCAGGCGCTTCTAGAGCGAGAAACTCTGAGAATGCGACAAGGCATTCAGGGAAAGGGTCGGCCTTCCTTGGGAGGCACACCCATGCCTACGCAGGGAGGCAAGAGAGAGGCCCCTCTCCGCAAGGGACATCCTCTCTCACAAGCTGCCCCACCTTCTGCTCATCGATCACCTGCTCTCTCTAACCTTCTTTCCTGCAGGCTCTGGAGGGCTCTCATCGTCCGGGGGGAAAGGGGTCGATCCAGATCCAGATCCTGGGGTCATTCAAGATCACGTTTCAGAGCGCTGGTGTCCCAGGCTCCGGCACGCTGGACCAATCTCTTTCAGGCCTCCAAGGCTGCATCCGATTTAACTCTGGAGTTCTTGGAACCCCAGGTTCTTTAAGATGAGAGGATCACTGTTCGGGAGGACTCCAGTGACCGGATGGGGTGTGGTCTCAGGCTTCGTGGGCCACATCGTTGGCCTCCGAACATCATTCATTCCCTGAAATCCTATATTCAGTAACAGTGGAATCCGAGTGGGTATGAACTTCATATGCTGGGTAGTGGGTTCTAGGCCTGGCAATTATCCGTTTAAAATTCGAACCAAATTCGAATTCGTATTTGTTTAATCGGATAATTATCTGAATAAAATATCCTACGGATAATTTAATCGGATAACAAATATCCGATTATTAATCAGATACTGGGATATCAATGTTGAATATTATCCGACCGAATATGAACCCTTAGATAAATATCCAAGGACAAACATATTCTATATATAACTAACTCAAATCTTAATGTGTTGTTTGATTGCTCTTTTTTACCTTTTTATTTATCTCAAAATATAATTTAAAAATAAGAACTTCACTTACACCCATTTGGTAAGTTATCTCCTATTTTTTAGGATGAAGTCTAATCTTTTGATAACATCTCCCAAAATAAAAATAACTTCCACTCTTTCTTTTTTTTTGAGAAAACAATCTACGACGCTCCCACACGGCTCACACGACTCACCTCTAAGTAGGCCTAACAATTATCCGTTTAAAATTCGAACCGGATTCAAATTCGTATTAATCGGATAATTATCCGAATAAAGTATCTGACGGATAATTCGATTATTAATCGGATACGAATTCGGATATCACACTATCCGCTCTGTATCCGATCCGTTTACAGGTCTAGTGGGTTCTTTCTGTGCCGGTTTGATGCAGCATGTGCTTGAAGGATTCTGGACGGTCAGGGGTCACCCTCTTATTATCTGGAAATGGCCTACAGCTGTCAGCCTGGAGAAGGATAGTTTGAGAAGCATCCCTCTATTGAGTTACTTTTCATGATATCCCTTTACACCTGTGGACCAAGAGGTTTACTGGCAACTTGTGCAGTTTGCTGGGTACGCCATTGTATCCTGATAAGCTGACTGCCACACCGGTGTCTCTTATACTCGAGCTTGTGTTATGGTTTCTGCAGAACATGAGTTGCCGGATGATGTGAAGTACCAGGATCAGGCAGGGGTGCTTCAAAATGTCCACATTAGTTACCCATGGGAGCAAGGAACTCTTAGTGAAGCTCTGTGTTCGGACACTTCGAAGGACAATGCCAAGAGAAGGGCCAGAAGAGGAAGAAGGATCATACTCGAGTCTACAGGCCGAAGAACATGGTTCAGAATCTCCCTAAGGTATCTATATGAACTTGGAATCAGTTCTCCGCTCTTGTGGGTGACGATGAATCTCAGATTAATGGCAGAGAAATGGACGGGAGCCAGGAGCAGCCGGCGGCGCATCAGGTGTAGCCGATGGCGAGCCAAGGGCATGAAACTCAAGTTGGCTACTACTTGGCCTCGTTCAACTCAGAAAGAGAAAGGGCCTGCTGGGGTTCGTAACAATGCTTCTCCAATTTGTTCGGGAAGGGTGAGCAAGGCCAAGGAGGTTTACGTGAGCCTGTTGCGCAGGTGGTGGGTTCCATCACACTTTAGGACTCTTCGGAACCTTGGAGAATTCAAGATGAGAGCGTGCCAGACTTGGGTTCGTGCCAGCAAGCTCGCCTATTTTTCGGTGGCATCTCGGAACCAAGGAGGTAGAAAGGAGTTTGAAAAGCATCACCAGGATCAGGTACGCCGGATTTTTCTTCAAAATTTCCAGCCCTCCTAGCAGTGGATGAAGTGGATAAAATCAGAGGAAAGTGGGGTCCATAGACGCAGCTTCCTCCGGTCATCAGCTATCCAATAGAGGAAAGGATGAAATGGATAAAAACAAGGATAAGGATAACAATCCTGCTCGCAACTCTAAAGTTCCTTCTCGGACCTAATATCCTTCCTACTGCCCATCCTATTATCCTTTTATTTATCCTATGAATATCCTAATGAGAAGAAACTTGAAAGGAGGTGTGCTCTTAAGAATCATTTACTTTCTGCTAGATGTTCTATTGTTATTTTAGTTGAAACTAAAGTAAAGGGACAAAATTATGCTCTTGTTAAGCATCAGCAGTGGCCTGAGGCAGATGGGGTTCATAACTATGACAGTCACGAGGGTGGTCGAATTTGGGTTATATGGGATCCAGGTATTATTGAAATACACAAAGTTGAGGAGTCTGATCAATTTATTCACATGAAAGGGCTGGTGCATTCATCTTAATCTGCATTTTATATGACAGTAATGTATGCATCTAATCTGCACAATGAGCATAGATTGTTGTGGAGTGCCAAGGCTGATTGTTTCTTCAGACCCACGGATTGTCTTAGGTGATTTTAATTCCATAAGATTAAGTGATGAGAAGAAAGGAGGAAGACCTGTAAATCGTTCTATGCTTGGAGAATTCAATGATGCTATCAGTACTAGACGGTGCTGGCTGCCTTTGAGGGATTCTGACACAAGATATGTGTATGCTTCCCTCAAAGCTTGAAGGGCATTCAATACTATAAGGAAATGTAAAAAGGAGGATGGTGCTGTTATTGAGGATATGGAGGAGGTTAAATCCCATGTTGGCATGTTGAATCCTTCTTTAACAGGTTATTGAATCAAGAACAGCTGGAGAACAAGGTGTGAAAAATCGGGGATCGGGATTGGATCGCCCAATCCAGATCCGATTTGGATCGGCCAGATCAGGCAATCCGAGCCTGATCTGCAACCGATCCAATAATTTTCCTGTTTTTTAAAAAGAAAAAGTTGAAATGTTTTTATATCAATGTGGAAGGGCTTGTATACAAATTTCATCCCCCACTTTGTCTTCTTGAAAGTTTCAAGGTTTACGGCGGGCGAACCAAGGCGGCAGTTCCTCCCCTCCATGAGGCAGTGACAGGCTTCAGTGGCAGCGGCAGCAGGAGTAGCGAGCCGGTGAGGGCGTCGGCAACGGTGACAACAGCGCAGCTGCAGGTGAGTCTGTTTGTCTCCCCCAAACCCCCTTTCATTTGTCTTATTGGATCCTCCAACTGTTGCTGCTGCTGCTGCTGCCTTTTTTTTTGAAAGTAGGTAATACCACTGATGTATATAATGAAAAGAGAATGTACAAGTAAAGACAGAGGCAGCCCCAAAAATGATAACACCCAACTATTTATACAAGAAACGGCCACACCAAAAAACCATCTGGATCAACCTAATCCCAAAAAGCCAAAAAGAGAAGAAGGGAATTCACATTACAAAGAATAGAAGCTCCTTCCCTTACTCTACCACAAACAAAAGAAACAACAGAGTCCTCAGCTCGAGACTCTTTTCTAAAAATCTAGTTGTTCCTCTCCCCCCACAGCATCCACAAGGTGGCATGAAGGATAAGCCACCACACCTTCCTATCACTCCTGCTGCTTCTTCTTCTTCTTCAATTCTTCTTTTGGTTCTCGCTCCCGCCAGCTCCCTATGAGAATCGGGATCGAGTGGTCAGGTTAGATCGGTTGGGCCTAAAACCGATCGGATCGGTCGGGATTCTACCTTCATGGTGGAGAATAATTTCCAGCACTACCAAACTGAGCCTAAATCCGAATCAAAGGTAAAATCTAATGATCCTGGTTGCAAATATGCTTATCGGCCAAATCCGAATGACAAAAATAAGGTTAAATTTGACCTTTGTGGGTTTGTCTCTAAAGGAGGAATTAGAAGGAAAAAGTAACACTTAATTGGAGGCTTTGAAGATGTTGCCAAGTGTCCGAACACTACTGCAACAATTGCTACTGAGTTGTACAACCACATGATGAAGAACAAGAAGAAAAAGCCTTAGATGACATTCAAATACGAAGGGAACAGACTGAAGCAGAAGATGATAGTGATGAAGATTGGAACAAGAACAACAAAACCTAAACAAAGGTCATATATCCAAGGACAATGTAATTGATCTTACCAAGAAAAGGAAAGCACAAACTAGAAGACCCATTCATACTTATGTGAAGCAAAATCCTGAAGAAGTAGTGGACAAGAGGAGAAAAGGTATTTATCAGACAAGAATGGAGAATCGGTATGAGAAGGAAGATCAGGAAAATGTGGATCAATATGTTGCTCAATGGTTCTATATGGTTGGAATACCCTTCAATGCTGCAAGATTGAATGCATTTGAAGTCATGGTGGAAGCTATTGGACAATTTGGGCCAATATATAGACCTCCAAGCATTCACAACTTGAGGACGCTTCCCTTAGAAGCTGAAGTGAAGAATACAAGAGCCTTGAATGATCAATATAAAGCTTCTTGGAAGACTTATAGATAAAGTTTAATGTGTGATGGGTGAACTGATAAACGATAAAGGCATTTGATGTATTTCCTCGTCAATTGTCCGAATGGAACATAATTTATAGAATCAGTTGACACCTCAGATAAAAGAGAGGATGTACAATTGATTTTTCAGCTACTTGACAAACCATATTGAAAATATTGGAGAAGAATATGTAGTACAAATGGTGACTAATAATACTTCTGCTAATGTTGCTGCAGGTTCTTTATTGGTGGAGAAAAGAAAGACATTGTATAGGTCTCCTTGTGTTGTTCGTTGTTTGAACTTGATGTTAGAAGATATATGTAAGATGAAGAAGTACAAGAAGACAATCTCTCAAGCTAAAGCAATTACTTCATTCATCTATAGACAATGAGAAAGGTGACCAACAGAAGAAACATAATTAGATGTGTTGTCCCTAGATTTGCCTCTGCTTTTCTTACTCTTCAGAGTCTATACACATTTAAAGATAAATTGAGGTAATTATTTGTATCTGATAGTTGGAAACTCTTTGCCATACTCCCCAGTGCATCAAGACAATCTCAAGACTATCCCTGGAGATCATCTGGAATGGCCCCAAAACTCAATGGTTTCAGATGTATAGTTTCATCTCTCAGAAGCAGAGAGCAGGCATCGGTGTAGTAATGGGAACATGGTGAAAATGGGGGGTCTAGTATGTTATTCAACTTTTATTTAAGCATAGGAGCAGGAATGATGGCAAAATTAGCAACCGTGCTTCTAAGTTCCTTCCAAATGGAAAACAGATGCTCTGAAACAAACATTATAAAAGTGAGCTTACATGTTTAAGTACAGGAGGAGCAATTAACTATAGGTACGAAGAATGTGAAGGATCCAACACAGATATTCTTGGGCCCTGTGATAAAACCATAGTTGTTAAGGCGCCCGCCTAGGCGCCGCTTAAACGGCGCCTAGGTGGGCAGGCGGTTTTTTGGGAGCAAGGCGCCGCCACGCCTTGTTGCCCCTGAAAAAGGCACCGCCTAGGCGCCGCTTGGGCGGCCTAGGCGCCCAAAGCGGCGCCTAGGCGCTCCCCTGCTACCTTCGTCTCCCTCTTCTCCCCTGTTATAAATAGAAATTTTCTTCCGGGAGCTCCGCCCCCGGAAACCCCTGCAAGGGGCGCTGCCCCCTTGACCCCCGCGACCTGACCGGTCAGGTCGAACCCCGCGACCTGACCGCACAGGTCAATCCGCGTGCGAGGACGCACGATGGCGAGTTCGGGCTTCACACTCTAACACTCTCTCTCTCTATTTCTCTCTCACACTCACAACGAGACCCACCCTCTCTCTCTACTACCCCCTCTCTATGTCTATCTATCTCTTCTCTCCCCTTGCCCCCTTCTCTCTCTTCCTCCACCCTTCCTCCTCTCTCTCTCTCTCTCTCTCACACACACAGTTCGCAACTATCTCTCTATCCCTCTCTCTCTATCCTGCCTTCCCCCCTTTCAATTAATAATGGGGTTAATTTGTTAATAAAGTATTTTAAATTTTAATTAGAATTTTGTATGTCTTAATGGTTAATTTTATCTCAAAATAAATTTTGATATTTTATTGCAATGTCATTTCTATTAATTTTTATTTCTATATTCATACTAGTGTTGTTTCCCATATTTGTAATAATCATGATTAATTTATATATAAAAATTATGTGTATATTAATTATAATATTTTTTATGAACTTGACGCCTAAGCGCTTAGGCACTCGAGGACCCCAAGCTCGCCTTGGTCGCCTTGTCGCCTTGACAACTATGGATAAAACAAACTAACTCACAATCCCACTACATAAAATGAAGAAGAAAACTTGTTATAGGAACAAATAAAAGTCATATGGTTGGACATAAGCTTCGGATCTGCAACCTCTGTTGACAAATCAATCAAGATGCCCAACAATTTAATCAGTTTCTGAATAATGATGTAATGCCATTGAAGCTAGTGGGTCTTAACTTGTGCATATCTAGTTTTCAGGACCTTTCCTAGTCCCCTATAAATGGGTCAGAAAAAATAAAAACCTCTACCCTGTGTAAACGTAATTGAGTATTCACATATCTAACTAGGACTATTTTCAAGACTTGTCATAAACTTACAACTTAGGCTGTCTGAACTTTCTAAGATGCCACACGTATGTCAATGTGAATTCCTTTTATCCATCAAGAATCCTTTCAAAAAGATCCAAAAGGAAAAGGACTCCTCAGAGGTGTCAGTTTTACCACAAAATCCCCTCTACAGCCAATTATTTTCCCCTTTGTGTGTATGTTTTTGTTTTTCTGCAGGAGTGAGTGGGGAAAGAAGAGGGAGGAGGGTTCCAGAAACCCATCCTGTATTGCATGTGGCATGTCACTAGCTGTGACGGGTAGATTCAGTAAAACCCTCCAGATTATGCACCTGGGAAATGTGAATGACTCCTAATCTGGAACCCTATGTCTGAATGTGTAGTAGCTGTTGATGGATGAAGTCAAACCTGCAACCATGTGGACAGCCACAACATGCCTTTCCATTTGATTCACCCGCCGGGGACAAAAAAAAAACTATTCATAATACATTCCACCACATACAGAAAGGCATCCAAAAGCTTCTTAGCAACCAGAGCTGTTCAGCCTAGCACAGTGGACAGCCTAATTAAATTCTCCCTTCTTATCGTGCCTATGTCCTATGAACAATGTTATATGAAGCATGCTTGGTTAAAGCATTTGCTTTCTAATTTTCCAGCTACTCCAACACACTGCTTGGTTCAACACATTAGAGCATCATTTATGCATATTCATCACGGCATTCTATGCCCAGATATCATGTTGCCATCCTAAGTCATGTGTCTCAACCTTGGGTCAAATTCGGATTTATTCTAAATCCCCGGAGACTTGAGCAAGTATGTGACCACCAAAATGACGACCAAACTCCCAGAAATACACCTTGGCCCTAACATATGGCTAGATGTAAAAAGGAAAAAAAAGAACTGGCTAAAAAGAAGCAGTCCTTTCCTTGGCTTTTTGCTTGGCAGTGAAGACTTAAGCATATGCAATAGCACCCAGCAACCAAAGATACTAATGATGGGAAAGAACAGCCCATGAGAAGACATCAAAATTTTCATCTTGGTTAGATGGTAAGAACTTTTTCAAGATGCAAAGTGAACGAATGAAGAAGAAGAGGATGAGAGATAACTGAAATAATAAACATCAGTATTGGGGAAGAAGTAATTCGCCTCCAGTATCCTGCAAGAAAAGGATATAAATTGGCCTGCACAGATGCCAATCCCCAAAAGCGAATAACCCTCTCCCCACTCCCACCCAATGACCACAAGGTCCCCTTTGAGAACTGTGGAAAAACAATTCCCATCTGATTTTTCTTACAATTTATTCCTGGATTCTCATTATATAGCGTAACCAACCAAAGCCTAAGAAATACAACTAAAAGCTAGAGTTTTTTTTTACAAAATTGATATTTGAAGTACAGTGGAAGATGTACCAAATACATACATGCCTCACCTAAGAGTCCTAAGAGGCTTTTGGCTTTTTTACCCAAAAGTTTCCAGATTTCAAAAGAGCCATCCCTTAGTACCATTTGTAATCTATGTTTTATCACCTCAGTCCAGCATTAGAGTTATTTACTAAATATTATTAAATAGCATATACTAAGGGCAGAGGTAACATGGCTTCACTTAAGAGACCTAGTTAGAGAATTTGGCTTCTACACAATTTTTTCACAGATAAAGAAGCTGTCCCTAAATGTTAAAAGTCCCCTGCCATACTTTAACCGCACCCATCCATATTGCTTTATCTTCCCTTTTCCAAAACCCTTCAATAGTAATGCACCTTCTTCCACACTGATACTGATATAATGAGTCTACATTTGATATGCCAAAAAATACCCCTCAATTGTTGCTCTTAGTTTTTACACTACTGATATCCAAATGACTTTCATCTTTCCTTTTAACAGTATCATACGCAACATTCTCCTCTTTACAAAGAAAAGACAACACAAAAAGGCTTCAAATGATTAAATGGGACAGATTTTACATAAAAGAGGGAAAGGTATAAAATAAAGGTCATTCATCTATTCAACAAAGTGCTTCTGGGAAATGGCCAGTGAGGTTATTAAGAAAAGGGGGAGAGTGCAGAGAGCTATATCAGCATGTACTATTCAATATAAGCACAATTCTGGCAGTGATGAATGAAAATTAAATGGAAAAAATAAAACTGGGATCTCTCCTATGAAGATAGGCATCTTGAAAGAAGCAAAATTAAGACGTGGCTCATGTGAGATGGGGGCGTACAGCCTTTTGGGGTGATAGTCTGGTAGGCATAACTCTTGAAGATACATCCTCAGTTTTTTAAAATAAAGCAAAGCAGTTGCACAGATGATCAAGAGTGTCTGCATCCAGGACAGTATTTGGAGGCCAGTGTTCTGTCAGAACACAAAAGAGGGGAAGTACTCAATGTGGAAGTGCTGCTACAGGGGCAACAGGATTGTGTTCAGTTAATGAGATGCAATGTACTGAAGCACTATGCTGCCAGAAAAAGAGTTTCATGCTTAGTAACTTTATAACTTAAGTGATCTGAGAGGGCCATAGGAGTAATGTCAGCAGACTGAAGATAACATAACCTTTTATGAATTACATTTAAAGAAGTCAAAGCAGCAAATTGAGGGGACACATACTCATTTGCTTCAAAGGGCAGTCTGAAGTTTCTAGTAAGAAAGAGTTAATTAAAGAAAAGAATATTGATGAGGATCCTTCCCTCACCAAGCAGAGCGATGAAGAGGTATCTGAGAAAGTAGTGATACTTTAAATTCAAACTCAAAACAAAGCTGGACAATCTAAGAAACTTTAGCCAACACTATGGAGAGCTCTGAACATAAATCTAAAAGGATGAAGGGACAAAAAAAATTTGCAAAGTCCATTCAAAGCTTCCTGCAGAAAGCAGCCAGATAGGAAGGTAACAGGGAGAAGACCCAAGAGGCGAGCATGTTCACTCCATTGAAGTGTATCCATAGCAGAGTCTCATTTAAAGGTTTTATCGGATCTGCAACACCAGTTTTCTCTCAAGTTTTGGTTTGGGCTATCAATTGTCTCACCAAGTTTTATGTTGATCACCAACAACATTAACTTGAGAGAAAAAGATTCTTCTCCCAATTTTATGTCCATGAATAATTTCATTAACTAGTAAACCCTTTGTGCACATTGAAACCAGATGGCACTGAATCTATTTCCCCTCATAAAATCCCTGATCAAGGATACAACCTTCAATTCCAGATCCACAAATACAACCTACTAACTTTGCATGGTAGCTTAATCAACCACCAAATCTTGAACTGGACCTCCATGTCCTAACCAGCAAAATTAGCATGGTTGAGGGCCTCTCAATAGCTGACCTGTAAACAACAGTCACTCCAGCGTCCATTTGCTAGATGGCCAAGGAAAATGCATTATTACATTTCAACTGCTACAAAGGAGGATCTACGAGTGGTCCACTTATCTCCTCTGAGTACCGCAGTGAAGATCCTATTTTACTTAGGCCTAAGACAACGACTGGATATCCTTTATTAGATGGTAGACATTAAAGAAACCCAAAGCTTTCCAACAATTTTATCCCTTATTACCAGTGTTGAAAAGTATTTGACTACAAATGCTACCAAGGGGCTCAACAAGCAAAGGAGAACACATACAAAATTCAAGAATAAGATATACTAGTGATTCAGATTGATCCCAGAAATTACAACTCTGGAATTTGTCCTTGTCCACCCAAGAGCCAAATAAAAATCAGTCTCTTCCACACTTCGGTAAGGCATCAAAGACAAGTAGGCACTTCAGTGACAGCATAAGAATCACACTAGGAATCACGAAATATTACCAATTGAATTCAGAAACAAGATTGTTGAAACCTGCCTAGATATATCTACCGTATGGCTGGACCACCCATCAACGGCGCCTAATTTTTCAGATGCACCCTATATAGGATTCGAATAGTTGTTTTCCTACCTCTGAACTTATCCCCTTTAGAAACTTGAGAACAGACCACCCATTTTCATCTTTCCCCATCCTCCAGTCTTCCACTTACAACATGTAGCATAAAAACACCATGTCACCCATGACCTTGCAATTCATTCATTCTCATCACCATATCCAGCATTATTTACTGACCAATATCAGGCCTGACGGCGGCATATACTGTTCCAGCCCCATACATGATCTTCACGCATAAACTAACATATCCTAGGAGACCGTGAGGAATACTGAAATTTTAATGCTTTAATAACTAAATCTAGGGCCATAGATAGGCTAAAGTGTAACAAAGGGCACGAAAGCTATGTAAATTGATGAAGAATTTTCTGTGGCAAGGTGAAAACAAGCAGGCAACTGCCGTCACACGAGGACTTTGGGCCTTGGCTCTTTGTCAAATAGCAAAATACCCACGTCGAAATGTAAATGCTACAACAAAAAATCCGTCAAGGTTTCAACAACGAGAGAGAGAGAGAGAGCTAAAATGCAATCAAATAGAGAAGCACCCGCCACAAGGTCGAAGCATAATAGACCCAATATTTTAAATAGCACGAACGAACCCCCGGCCCCTCCGGCGCGGGAGAGAGAGAGAGAGAGAGATGCGATCTTCCTCGCACATCACGTTTCCTTTTTACCTGACGAGGGTGAGGCCGGAGGAGCCGCAGAAGACACAGTTGAAAGGG
This sequence comes from Amorphophallus konjac, assembly GCA_022559845.1. Classification (NCBI taxonomy): domain Eukaryota; kingdom Viridiplantae; phylum Streptophyta; class Magnoliopsida; order Alismatales; family Araceae; genus Amorphophallus; species Amorphophallus konjac. Next base: position 316,441,408 of record CM040121.1, on the reverse strand, counting down.
GCGGGTGTATCCCTGTACATGGTCTGCTGCAGGGGGATCCCCTTTGGGTCGCCGTATACGGTGTTGGGCGGGACCATGCCGGCCTGGTGCGGGTTCTCGCCCACGTAGTAGAACTGCGGCGGGGGCAGAGCCGGCGCCTGCTGGTACATCGGCGGCGGGTGAGGAGGCGCCTGGTGGTAGGCGGCGTAGGGGACCCCCACCGCGGGCTCTTCTCCCGTCCCTTTCGACATCACCGGCTGCTCCCCAAACCCCCTCTCTTCGATCCCTCTTCTCTGCACTTGGCGTGCCTGATCTGCTCTGATGGCTCGTGCTGCTTCTTCTTCTTCCACCCAGTTAGGCGTGTATATTTTAACGAAGGAGGGGCGGTCGCCGGGCGGGCGCGAAGCTGCGGGGAGGTGTAGAAACGCGTCGCCGTCGAAGAAGTTTCCCACTGCGGCGGCCGACGCGGGGTTGCCGTTTGGTTATTTCTTTGTGGGAAATTGACAAATATAGCCTCCTTAATAATTAGTTAGTTTGTAGCATCATCACTCTTACTTGTATGCCCTCTTTAAAAATCTCACTACTAAAGTATTCTGTTGAAATATCTCATTTGATTTTAATTATTTTTTAAATCTCTCATCCCCCCCCCCACCCTTTTCATGCATATATCTTTGAGTCTATGGATGAGAATAAATATATGCTGCATATTAAACAAAGATTGGTGTGAAGAATTTTTATAGGGTTTTTCAATCTTCAGCCCCCAAAAATATTAATATTATGAATATGTCCCTTTAATATACTTATTCAATGTTAAGTCACCTAAATCTTCTAACCCTTAATAAAAAAATCCCTCCGATTGACGATAACATGAAAAATAAAATATGACATCTATTTTAGTGAATAATCATTTCCCTCCCAAGTACTCCTTTTTTGTTCCCAAATTGCCTCCTCTCTCTCTCTCCACCCTACCCCGTTGGATGATGTCGTAGGGGAAGACTCCCTCCCACGCCCTCCCCTCCTCTCTCTTGCACTCTCTCTCCTTTCGTTCTCTCCCTCTCTCTCTCCCTAATTGGGTGACCTTCCCAACGTCAATGTTTTAAAACTCTGATTGGACCGACCGGTTCAAACAATTGACCCGTGACTCGATCCCAAAACTAGGTTGATATCCTACTTAGACTCGTTAACACCCCAAAACTCGATAAAATCCAGTTAACCATAGTGGGTAATATATGACCCACTCGACTCGAGAAAACCTGTGTGACTCAGACCAGGTTTAAACCTATTTCATATTTTCACTCTTTTTATCATTATTTTTTACTTTTATTTAGGATGTGGAGAGGGGAAGATTTACAGCCCAATATTTCACGGCCCAAAGGCCCATAAAGGCCTGCACGGCCTAGTAAGTGACAGCTGATGCGAGATAGACACGCGACCTGAGACTCTAGCTCGCGATCGTCCTTAGGCGAGGGAAAGCTGGATAGTGCGTAGTTAAGAAACCGGCAATGAGTCTCGAGTATCGACTTTTCCGCGTTAACTCGGATCGAGACACGGGACGGGTCACTCACTCTCGCTCTCTCGCAGCGGTGATAACAATATATCGGGCTAAGAATTCTAACACTCGCAGCGGCATATACAAATAGATATGAGTAAAGCAAATGCGAAAGAGAGAGGGAGCAAATTTACCTCCACGCTCCGGGCGTGGGGAAGATGATCCCGGCCAAGTCAGTAACTCCCGGTACAGTAAACATTTAAATTACAGCAGTGAATTTTGATGCCCACTCCATGTAGCGAGGTAAAGGGCTTCAAGTGGGCCCAGGAGGACTGATCTTGGGTTGACGGGCAGCACTTGGATCTGCTCGTCGGTGCCGTCCGGAAGACGCTTGCTGCGAGTTGTGGGGCCCACGTGCGGCTCAGCCCTCCGAGTCTAGCGGGGTGGGTCCCGTTGTGAATGGGGCACCTGGAGGAGCGATCCCTGGAAGGCGGTCGACCTGGAATGCCGGGAGGAGGCCGGGCGGTCCGAGCCAGAGGCCCGAGGATGTGCTGTCCACGGATCTGAAGCTTCTATTTTACAGCGCGCGACCCGGCGAGATCAGCTGCTGCAATCACTCCCGACGTCGGATCGACGCGAAAGTGGTACCGTTGGAAAGCTGATTCAAAATACTTCAATATATGACTAGAGAAAAAAATTTGAATTTTTTGGAGTTGACCTTTTTCGAATTTATCAGTTGTTAGTTGACAGAACCAGATCTAACGGGACAGATCTAAGTTTTCCTGAGAACAAGAGTTGACCGAAGCAAAAACTTCGGATCTAGAAGTTGACTCCTTAATGAAAGTTGTAGAGAAAGAAACAAGAAAGACGGGGATAATTTTTGTGGATTTTCTAGAGGACGTTTGACAGGGAAAATAATTTTATACTAGACAAGGGTCGGATCTGAACTGCACAGGACAGAACAGATTTGGGAAAAGATAGTGATTTTTAAAAATAGTAAAAGGACTCCAGAAATTCCAAGAAAATTCTTGGATGATGGATGTAGTGGACAGAACTTCTAATAAAATTGGTGACTCAAACAAATAAAGGAAAAGGGGTCGAACTGAGGAAACACAGGGTTGCTGTGACACAAAACTGAGTACAGATAGAACTGGAAGGCTAGATAACATGAAAATAGAAAAATAGAAAATGAAAGATATAAAATAGGACAATTTTTTTGGGAGAGGGTATTGACGTGGTGAACCCACCTTCAAAATTTGGACTCCAGAAGATCAGTGAATCTGGAGCTAAAATTTGAACTTGGAACCTCTGGCCTGATTTGGACAGAACTCCGGCGATGGCGGCGGCGACGCGATGACGGTGCGATGGCGGCGGCAGCAGAAACAGAATTCAGAGGGGTAGAGAAGAAGGTAGAAGGACATTACATCCTAGAGAAGGCAGAAATCTATCTGTAAGAGGGGGAGGAGAGAGGAACAAGGGGCGCACCCTTCAAGGCTCAAGCAACTTCACTCAATTTTTCATCATTTATCATTAAACCTTACAAAACACTATACATGGGTTTATATAGAAGGGGAGGAAGGGGGAGGGGGTTGGAATTTCGTGGGAGAGAGGGGAGAGGTAGCATTTTCTTCCCCCATGTGGTCAATTGGCCTAAAAAAAGAAAATACAAAATGTCATTTTAATGGGGGGCACCCCCTTGACTTAAGGGGAGACATCTTGGACATTTTTCACCCATTGTCCCCTTGACTTGTCCAAGAAGGAAAGAATCCTTCTAGAAGCCACCTTGACATTTGACTAGTCCCACATGGACCCCTAGGGCTTAGGTGGACCAATGGGGAAGAAGTGGGGGCCCCCTTACTGGACCTACTACACTTTTGTAAATAAACCCAAAGATCCTTAGGGAATGACACATTGGCTTATAAAGCCTTACAATTGCAAACATACTTTCCCAAAGATATAAAAATAAACTAAAGGACACAGATGCAAAAGTAAAAGGTTAGTGCTCGGTGTTGATTCCCATCAACAGCCTAGCTCCGCATTGAGGGTCTGCTTACCATAAAATCAACGGTCAAGGGCCCAAAAGAGGGCCACCGAGCCTCGACATGGTCGCTCATGCGGAAGCCTCCCCTATGCTCGGGAGGAACTCTGGCACGCCATCGACTGAGCCAATAAAAGGCAAATAAGATGCTCCCTCAGGGATGCCCGGGGCTGGAATGTCATACTCGGAGCTCGGACCTGGAAGGGGAATATCCCTTATCCACCCATGGATCAGCCCTTCACTGGGACTCCCCGCCCCTCTAGCAGACCAGAGCGGATTCCTCGCGACCGGGCACTTATCCCTTATAACTGTAAGTGAACTTTACGCTACATCTGAGAGTGAGAAGTCCATGAAGATAAGAGAAGAGCAAGAATCCTACAATAGTAAGAGTTCACGCCGTGGACGTAATGTCCCTGCCCCACAGCCTCTCAAGATTCCCACTATTCTAAAGAGGGAGCTTGTAATTATTTAATCCCAGGGATTCCCTCCAAAAAGATAAGCGAATCCTAGCCTCCTCAACTAGTGAAGAGCAGTCATGTGCCCTATACCTCCTTTCCCTCCCTTCACACCTCACTCTTGCCTTTACTGACTTAAGCATCATAGGGTTTTCCTGGGATTAGTAATCCCAGGTCTCCTGATCGCTTCTTCCCTTTTTGCAGCAAACCATCTTGAGGTGGCTTCGTACGATTAATCTGGGATCTACTTCACCTTGGATCTAATGGCTTGCAACTCAGCACGATATCTCGCCTCTCCATCTGGCCCCTTCTATGGGAAACATGAACAAGAAGCCAACATGGTGCATAGGAGTAGTAGCATGAGGTTGACTGGCAATAGGGGGAAGGCGTCGGCGGCCATAAATCAGGAGCCCGTGCCATCCCATTTGTTAACCGGCCCCACTCCAAACACTCAAGCCAACGCCCCCCCCCCCCACCATCGCCCCAGGGGGGACAACCTACCGTGCTGGATCCTGAGGCCTTCTGTTCCCTCAATGCCAAACTAGATACCCTTGTCGATTTGATGAGGGCCTAGGCGGTCAGGGAGGAGCGGTCCCAGCAATCGCGCTCGGGGCCCCCTTTGGTAGAAGCCTCTCGATGAATGGCGAGAGGCTGTTTCATTATCCAAGATGGCCGCATCATCCGCAACACAGCAAGTGAACCTTCTCACCCCCGCCTTTAGCTGTGGAACAGGAGGCTTCCTCCAACCCGCAGAGGGGGAGGAATGATGCCCGACAACCTACTCCGTCGGTGGCGACCGTCGCTCCCACCGCGCGGCGACATGGAGAAGAGGGAGAGCGCACTAGGAGTCCCTTGGTTCCCTCTCATACCCATCCGAAGCTTACCCTCCAGCTCCGGGACTTTGAGCGGCGATTGATAGAACAGGAACGAGCACTCCAAGCTCTGCAGTAGAGCTCCGTGAATAAGGAGGATGAGGAGCAATCCACGTTCTTCCTTGAAGTTTTGGAAGCCAGATTGCACCCAGGGTCCCACTCTTGGCCTTTAAGTCTTATGATGGCCTGGGTGACCCGGCCGACTATTTTGACAGTTTCGACGCCCTGATAACCTTACAGGGGGCGTCGAAACCCGATTAAATGTCGAGCCTTTGCCACTACTTTGGTGCAAGGAGCTCAAGCTTGGTTTCGAGCCCTCGCCCCCAGAAGCATCACCAGCTTCTGGTAGTTCGGGCGATTGTTTAAGAAAAGTTTCACCGGGAGCGGTCCCCCAAGGTCGATTGCGGGACTCTTGGCGCTTAAACAGGCTCTGGGGGAAAAGCTGCGGGCCTATGTTAACCACTTCAAGGTGGAGGCCCTGCGCATCCCCCACCTTGACGTTGTGTCTGCAATCACCACCCTAATCGGGGGAACCCGCGACGAAGGGCTTCGGCGAGAGCTGGTGCTTCATCCTCCCACCTCCCTTGCCGACCTTGTGACCTTAGCTCTATGCCACACGGAGTGTGAGGAAGTCTTAACTGTCTGTCGGGATAGCATCGGCCAAGGGAAGGAGGTGGAGAGGAAGTGCCCATCTGATCAGCCCTTCGGCCAAGGAAAGAGGAGGAGAGGAAGTGCCCATCTGATCAGAAGGGTATGCCCTGCAAGCCAATCACTTATGAAGTGATGGCGTCATTTCTTATATATTCTCATTTGTATTTATGATAATTTCTTCATTATGTCTTATTTATTTATGTGTATTACTGCTTAACGTGACGAAGTCCTTGAACGCAAGCTATGAAGGTTGAATCATAATGAGATTATGATAGTGATATCAACCTTCTAGATGCATGTGTTCTAAATGTTCCTGGTCGTAGGATCTTTGAGATAGGACATCAAAGAATCCGGATAGACTAGTGCACATGATATCCTCTCATATGATGAGCGTGACTGATCTCACAGTCATTGGTGTGGAGACACTAAGATATATGTGCAGGTGCCCATTACCAGAATAGGGTTCACTGAACTGATCCGATCAAGAATCTCTGGATGGTAATTATATCTAACTATCAACCAAGAGATTCTTCAGTCGTAGTTGCACAGTTGGTCCTTTGACATGAGTCACCAAAGATACCTTGCATGAGGACTTCTGTATTTTGATTCCTGGCAAAGGGACTTTATCCATAAGTCTTGGATGCTCAGGTATTCGGATACATCGGAATGCATGCGAAGGTAATTGAGTGACAATAGTGAATCATTCATTCTCAGATATAGCGTGAGAGAGAATGCCCTATGAATAGTACTTGGTTAAATCCTTGGCCAAGGTAGATAGTTCAATGGAAAATGAGTTTTCCATTGGAACTCGGAGTACCTTCATCAGGTCATAGATAAGAAGGGTTTGACAGTATGACCATACCCTTAATTATGACCAGGGACATTAAGTATGAATGGAGGACTATATAGCTGTGTGGTAACTGTTGATGGAAAGGTCTCAGAGTAGTTTTATAGACCCCCTTTGTCTTATGAGGTCACGGAGTGTTGTTTGGTGCTTAACGGAGGAATAATCATGAGATGATTATTCATCATAGAATGATAAATTAATTATTTAAGTCATGAGATGATGTGGACGCACTTATTTCATTAATTAGTTGTTTATTCATTTATTGGGTTTGTTTGGCTTATTAAGTGCGTGGGCGTGCCAGTCACAAAGTGACAATTTATTCGGGCTTCAAGGAAGCCCATGGTGCGCTCGATCTGACTCGATCAGATGATTGTGTGGTTCGGGTCGGGACTGAGACCCGCCGTGCCATAAAGGTCACGGCGTCATTTACATCCCCTCGGAGAGGGGAACACCCTTGATTAATTGCCGAAAATAGGGGCTCTACGGCCGAAAGAATTACTAATTAATGTAGGAAGAAAGTGGCAGTTGGGCTATGTTGAAAGCCCGTATCGGGGGTATGAACATTCAAATTATGTCGGTCACTGATGGACCATTCCGTGTTTGGACAAAAGTCCATACGGAAAACAAGACGGTGACGGGGATAAATCTGTGCAAATGTCTGCCAGGAGTTGGCAATTTGATACAGAGATAGGATCAGATCCCGGTGGAAAGGAAGACTTCGATGAGATATTGGCCCAAAACGAGGTCGGACGATAACCATAGTGGGGGGGAGGGTAACTCCCGAAGGTGAGGCCCGACCTACGAGGGCATCATTAATGCTTCCGGATCCAGAGTCCAAGGGAGACGAAGGCCGTGTCGATTTTTCATGATTATTGTCATTGTTCATTATCATCATCTATTTCCAATTATTATTATTTGTTGATTCTTCTTCTTTATTACCCATGGGTCATGAACTCCCTTCCCATTTATTATTACTTTTGTTAGATCTTTCCTTTTGATTTTTTTTATTATTGTCCTCAATTAAAGTCCCCTTTTTAGCATTATTATTATATAAATCCCCCCCCCCTTTTTATTATGCCTCCCCTCCTTTTGAATGCAGGGTGTGCCAGAATGGGTGTGTAGAAGAGTGTACCGCTGGGAGAGGTGAGTTGAGGGTGTACCGCTGGAAGCATAATGGAAGGGTGTACCGGCCAGGGCGTGAGCTGGGGGGTGTGCCGCTGGAAGGGAATGGGAGTGTGCCGGACGGAGAGAGGCACAAGTGTGTCGGCAGGGAGAGGTGGCAGCGTGCCGGATGAGAGGGCTGGGGAGGACTGAAGGTGTGCCGGGTAAAGGCTAGGTAAGGTTGTGCATGTCTGGGCTCGTTTGGGACAAGGTCTATGCTAGTGTAGCTAGGTCTGTGCACATACGGGATGAGGTCAATGCAGGTCGTGGGTAAGTCCTGTGCACTCTGAACAGGGTCTGTACACATACGAGATGAGGTCAATGCAGGTCGTGGGTAAGGTCTGTGCACTCTGAACAGGGTCTGTGCAATGTTTGGCCAAGGTCAGGGCAAGGTCCATGCAAGGTTTGAGCAAGGTCTGTGTAAGGTTATGCAAGTGATGGGTCAAGGTCAGATTGGAATGCAAGTCAATGCAACTGAAGTGTGCTGGGGAAGGCTTGATTGAGGGTGTACCGGGTAAGCATGGGCTTGACTGCACCGGGTGAAGGGGTGGCCAGGACTGTGCCGGGGAGAGGAAGAGAGGAAGGCACGAGTGTACCGGGAGAAGTTGGCAGGGCTGTACTGGCAGGGAGATGTAAGAGTGTGCCGGATAAGGAGTGGGCCAAAGGGGCCAATGCAGTTGAGGCAAAGCCCTCATGAGTGGAGTAAGATCTGGGAGGAGGGTCTCTTTGCTCATGGAATTCAAGTGAAGGGTCTCGAATGACAAGCCTCCAATTTACTGTCATGTAGTTAAATCCAGAGCCATGTTCAGTAATCCAATTCTTTGAGTCTTGCATGGTTCCTTTGTCTTAATTAGAATGTTGTATTGTTGCTTATTTCATTTGTTTGTTGCTTCCTTTTATCTTTTAACACATTGTTATTTCAGACAAAAATTCGGCAGCATCTCCCCTTGACCCGAATGGTAAGGGAGTAAAAGGGGAACACGCCCACAAGGAGTGGCATGACCCAACAGTTTGAGGTGTGTGCCGAGACAGCCACCTTTGAGAATACTTCGGAAAACTCAGAGAAAACATCGAACGAGAAGCCACTAGACTGACACAAGTCACAAATGCACCGGGGAAGCAATGGCTAGGTGTGCCGGGCTGGACTGGCCAGGGGTGTGCCGGACAGGGAATGGCCAAAGTGTGCCGGGCAAGACTCAGCTGGAGTGTGCCAACATGGCACCGCCAGGGAGTGTGCTGGCCGAGAAGGTCAAGGGGGGGAGTGTGCCGACCAGAGCAGGTATCAGGGAGGTGTGCCGGGCAGGAGGACAGAGGAGGTTGTGCCTGGTAGGCACCCAAGGGGTGTGCCGTTGGGAAACTCAGGTAGGTATATGTATACCATTGGCTCTGAGAAGGGAGCAAGGGAACGTTTTGGCCAGTGGGTGAGTCCCAAGTGCTAGTAAAGGGGCAGTAGGTACTAACAAACCCATGGAAAGAAAAGGGGTGATCATGCTACGGAGAAGCACTAAGAGGAGGAGGAAGGAATGATTATGTTGTAGCAAACCACAGAGGATGGAGGAGGCCAGCCGTATGCTATCAAGCGTGACGCACCACCTATCGGGATAGATCGGCCAGTGCCATGGGGAAGCAGGTAAGACAAAGGGTTAGAGAACTAGGAGAGATAGTACAAACCATAGGCCAATGGCGAAGGAGAAGCTAATGAGAGCAACAAGAATCAAACAAAAAGAAGGTATTTCATTCATGGGGAACATGATGACAAAAGGTTATGGCCAAAGGGCCAAATACAATACAATACATTCAAACGAAAAGGGGGAGGAGAAACAAGAAGGAAGAAGAGAAAGAAAACAGTCAGGGAGAAGGTTGGAATGAAGAAGGGTAACCATCCCCTTCCCCATTCCTTCCCCTCCGCTACATCTAGCAAACTCTCTCCTTCTCTCCCTCTACCTTATTCTTCTCTTTCTCTTTTCTCTGTCATTCCTACTGTGGGTTTCCTTCTTCTCGCATGCCTTGTTCTTCTTCCAGCAGTCTTTTTATATGTGTGTCGTTGACGGGGGGACCTCATGATGGCACTGCCATCCGAGGTTGACTCCGGTCTCATCACTGTCAGGCGGAGATCTCATGGCCGAATCAGAGGGTGACACCAAGGCAGGGCGTTAGCTGGCGTTGAAGTGGCCGAGCTGCGCGCCAAGGGGCTCACCCAATGACCGTTGTGTTTTCTACCGGCTTGTGCCGTTCTAGCGGTTGCAACGCTGTGCCGTTGGAAGTTGCTTGAAGTGTGCCGTTGAATGGCAACCAAAGGTGTGCCGCTGAAGGGCAGAAAGACTTGTGCCGTTGGAGGGCACATTTGGTGTGCCGCTGGCGGGCACAAGAGTGTGCCGCTGGAAGGGGCACAAAGGGGTGTGTGCCGTTAGAAGCACCTGGAGGGCGTGCCGCTGGGGGCACTAGGCAGTGTGCCATTGTAAGGGCCTGTTTAGCGTGCCACTGGAGGGCACGAATTGGGCGTGCCGGTGAAGGACACCGAGTGAGTGTGCCGCTGGGGGCACCTCAGGGGTGTACCGCTGGGGCTTTCCAAGCAGTGTGCCGCTGAAAGGGCACAAGGTGTGCCGTTTGGAAGGGGCCTCTGCTTTTGCTTCAGGGACTCACAGTTGTGTACTCTTTGGGACATTTCTTCACCGTTAGGGACTCCAGGGTGGGTCCATAGCAGTGTATAAATTTAGGAGGGGTCTCCTGTGTGTTTTCTTTGTCATTTAATGCCCCCGTACAAATGTGAGGATTTGTCGGACGGTAGTATTCTCTGGAGCCCTGGATGCCCAGTCTCCCCGGGTCTTCTCTCTTTAATTCTAATACCAATGCGGGGATTCGGTAAGACATATGGATGTGTGATTTTACACGTCCACAAATGCCCCCCACCTACGGGCAGTGCGGGCGAAGGATGAGCCGGGCGGTGCTCGTGGGTGTACTTGCGTAATGAACATACATTATTGTGCATATATATATATATATATGTAAAATATATAATGTAGATATTATTATATTTATTATTTCTCTTTTCTTTTCTCTCTCTTTTTTTTCTCTTTTTTTATATCTCTCTTTCCCCCTTTTTTTCTTTTTTTCTTTTTCTTTCTTTCTTTCTCTTTTTTTCTCCTTTTTTTGAAACCCCTATAAAAGGAGGTGGGGGAGTTCCGTTCGAACTCCCCCCTCCATTTCAAACTCCACTTCTCCCTCTCTCTCTCTTCGGCCGCCACCGCCACCTCCCTCTCTTCTCTATTTTCTTTCGCCGCCGAAGGCCGCCGCTACTCACCGCCGTCACCGGTGCCTGGGGTAAGGAGGCCACCGTGCCCTCTCCCTTCCCCTTCTCTCTTCTTCCTCTTCCTCTTCTCCTCCTTCTCTTCCTCTCCTCCTCTTCTTTCGTTCTCCTCTTCCTTTTCTTTTTCTTCTTCTTCTTGTTCTTCTTTCGCTCAGAGGGCGACGGAGCCCTAGGCTCCCTTCTTCTCTTCCTCCTTTCTCTTCTTCCTCTTCTTCTTCTCTTCTTCTTCTCCATCTCTTCATCTTTTCTTCTTTTCCTCCTTCAGAATGAGGTTGAGGCGGTCACGGTGGAGAGAATGCTCCGGGGTGTGCCAGAGACCGGGTGGCACGGGTGTGCCGGATGAGTGAGGGATCGGGTGTGCCGATGGAAGGGGTGGCACGGGTGTGCCGTTGGGACCGAGGGCATGGGTGTGCCGGAGTGGGTTGGCACGGAGTGTGCCAGTGGTGACAAGGGCACGAGTGTGCCGGGGTGAGCGGGGCACGGGTGTGTACCGGGTGAGCACCCAAGGGGGGTGTGCCGGGTGAGGGCGCCAGGAGGGAGTGTGCCGTGGGAGGCACCAAAGGGGTGTGCCGGGTAGAGCACTGAGGAGGTGTACTGGTGCAGGGAGATTTCCTCGAACCGAAGGAACATCCGGTGTCGCCCCTGGGCACACTGTGATTTTGTTGGGGCCGTCACTCCTTGTGGACGAGCACCCGTGTTTTCCCCTTACGCCTCCAGTCTAGGGAAGACTCTGTCGAAATTTTGTTAGAATCTTTCGGCATCTTGTTCATTTTAATTACAGTGTAGTCCCTTTATAGTCTTTTCTTCTTGTCTTTGCTCGGGGCTTATTCTGACTCTAAGTCTTTTGCACCTTGTAGATAAATGGCTGCTCCCAGTGGTTCTTCTGCTCATGTTGCCGCCAGTGCCAAGTCTGGTCTGTCATTGGCGATTCCTGCCGTCACGTGGCATAACGTGGAAGACCTCGACCGTGAACACACTGAAGCGGCGAAGCTGGCTGAATCCTCAGATTCTGAGACTGACACTATGGAACCCGGCCGTGTTGGACTGACTGACGGCAGTTTCACATTTGACCGAGCCGGTGACTATCGGGCGGATCATCCGAAGGACAGGCACCTTCTTCATTTCTTGAAATATCTCCGCCACCATGACAAGAGGGATTTTAGAATAATCCGGGGCGCTGAACGCGCCATCCTACAGTCCCGGGACAGCTTGCTATACAACGTCCGTCGGAGTGTACCGATGTATTTGGTGGGCGAGCCGAGGGAGTGGAACCCGATGCTAGGTTTGGAGGCAGTGACCCCAGTGGAAGGCAAGCTAGTACGGGCGCCGGAGTTTACCCCTACCCGTTGGGATAATGCAGCAGGACGGGTGCATAAGGAGCAACCCCGCTTTGGCTTATTTCTAGCACCGCTGAAGTGGGGGTATCGGGAGGAGCCCTATCTCCTAGACTGCCTAGCCATCCGATTCAAGCATGAGCTCACCCTGGGCTGGTTTGGGGAACTCAAGGTTCAAGATGCACACTCTTTCCGGGAGGGAGCGGTGGAGTTCACCGAGTATGTACTATTCAACTATGCTCCTTTGCTGATCCGGGCCAGCGTCTACCATAGTGTTTACGCTTCCCGGTATGGTTACCCGATCTCCAAAGGCCTCTACTGCGGGATGATAGAGGTCTTCAATGCCGAGCTGAACACATTTTACACCGTGGAAGGCGAGACTTCGATAGACTTGTGGAGTCTGCATCAGTTGAGCGGCCTGCCCATTGACGGGGAGCCGTATGAAGAGGTGTGCCTCCCCGACCTCATCAAGGACGAGACAGATGGGGATGGCATCTACGCACTGGGATACTCTTACCTGTTTCTCATGAAGGCGTACCGGGAATTATACCAATCATCCCATGGCGGGAAGCAGCCTCCCCGCGAGGACCGCAAGAGGGTCCGGCTGAGCCTGTGGCTAAAGTACTTTTTTGACGGGCCGAAGAAATATGAAGAATTCCCTTGCGTCGGCGCTGCTGTGGCTCGGAAGAAGCGCAGCAAGAGCAGAGCTAAGGTGGCGCTCCCAACTTCAAAAGGGCATCGGAGTGGTGCTAACCCAACAGGGGTTGACCCGTTGACACACTGCGCGGCCTTTCTCACTTACTGGCTCTGCTCTTTCCCTCTGCCATACGGGGATGAAACCGTCATCCGGCCAGACACCATTTACCCTGCCTGCCAAATGGCATGGGGCATTAAACTATCACTGTGCCTGGCTGCACTGTGCCTCATATTCAAGACGCTGGGGGACGTTAGTGTTTATCAGTTCCCGCGTCAGGCTCGCTTCATCGGCGCATTGCATTTTTTCAATGCTTGGATCTATTCCCTGTTCCCGGAGTACGCCCCCCGCACCATACAGTCTTGGGGGCTATTTCCGCGTATGGTGGAATTCGCAAATGCTAAGGTGGGCTTGACAACATTACAGTTATTCAACATCTTGGGTAGGCTCACAACAGTCCCCCAGGACTTACCGGGCAGCATTCATTTCTGGACCTTGGCCGCCCATTGGAGTCCCCTGGTAAATAGTAAGAGGGAATGCTGGGATGACCAGGTGGAGAAGTATCCTCATCCAATTAGCCAGCAGACCGTGGTTCGCCCGTTGATAGAGCCGGAGCTTCGCGATTGGGCATTGTCTATCCGCCCGAGCATGCTGGTCTTCAGAAAGGGGGAAACCTTGTTGCTGGAACCCTACTACCCTTTTCGCTTTGGGCGCAACTTTGGATATGACCAGCATATTCCAACATACATTGCACAATTTAATTTGCCTGTACGAAGCCTTCGGGGTAGCCCGACTGCTGAGCATGCCCGGAGCTGGTGGGATTACTTCCATCGGATCGACGAGTCCGCGTTCAGAGTGCCGGCGCCTGGACGAGTTCCACGGGTGACAGTGGACTATATAAAGTGGTGGAATGCCAGGACGGGCTTTTATCGGTTGTGCAGAATCGATTGCCAGGATGGCGCCGAACAGAAATTCTTGAGTAAACAGTTGGTGCCCATCCTTGATATTGATTCGGAGCATCTGCTCCGACTGAAGCATGGCAAGGAGAAGGAGGTGGTTGCATACTTGGCTGCCCGCAAGGAAGCCCGGGAGGCCAGACCGACCCCGCAGCCGAAGATGCCACCTGTGGCCCAGGATGAGTTCAAGAAGACTCTTATGCATTTGTACAAGATTGTTGTGCCCCTGTGATCATTTGAGTCTTCCTGTGGTTTGGGTCATTCGACATCGTTTTGTGGTCATTTGAGTTATTGGATATTCTTGGTTTTGATAATAGCTAAACACTATAAGTCATTATTGTTTTAACTCTCATATGACTGACATATGTGATGTTTTGTTCATGACAGATATGCCAATGAATTGCCAAGGAATGAAGTGGAGATGGCAAATGTGAAAGCTCAATGTTTCGCCCTCGCACGCGGATCGACCTGCCCGGTCAGGTCGCGGGGGTCAAGGGGGCAGCGCCCCTTGCGGGGGTTTCTGGGGGCAGAGCCCCCGGAACAAAATTTTGATTGAAGACTCAGTAATAAATCTTCAAGACAGTCAAGGGTGTTGCCACAGACATGAACGGGCTGCTAAAGGAGAGAAGTAATGGAGCTAAAGCGGTTAACGGACTGAACCAGGAAGACCCGGGGTCTGCCCAATTGGCGGTCGACCGCCAACACAGGGGCGGTCGACCGCCCCAGCCAGCAACCTCCAGGCTGCAACTCTTTCAGTAGCGGTCGACCGCCAGCCAGTAGCGGTCGACCGGAATTCCTAGTGACCATCAGTCTATAGTGTTTCTTAGTAGCGGTCGACCGCCACCTACCTTCGGTCGACCGCCAGCCCCGATGCAGCCATGTTTGACTTCGATTTCCACCTCGAGGCCAGCCCCTTTCCTTGTATTTATTTAACCCCAAAATCACCCAATCTTCCATAGATTGTGGATCTGGTCTGGGGGATGTCTAAGGACCATTCAAAGGTTATAAAACACATGCAAGAAGGTAGAAACCCTAGTTGATCATTTGAGAAATCAAGGGAGGCTGCAAGGGTGTGTTCAAGGGAGAGTAGTTCGAAGTACTGTAGCCGTGAACAGTACTACGGGAAGAAGCTTCATCCATTCCAAGGGATTCAAGTCCAGATCTGAATCCATCTCAACCTCCAAGGAAGCAAGAAGCAATCAAGATTTTCAAAGGTGATCTAAACTGCATTCTTCATCCTCTTCATCAACTCAAGAAGATCAAAAGGAAGATCGAAGCTACATCCATCGTCTTCTTCATCAACTAGAAGAGATTCAAGGAAGATCATCTCGCAAGGAAGAAGACACCTTCAAAGCATCTGATTCAAGCTTCTACAACTCAGACAAGATCTTCTTTCTTTGAGCATACTCTATATCTTGTTTGAGTGATTTCATATTTGTTATCTTTTTCATTTCATACAAATGATTGAAACTGAAGATCGTCCCTACCGGTGGTTAGTAGGAAGGCAATCGGAAGTTGTCCGATCTGCGGTGTTGACGTCCCTACCTGTGGTTAGTAGGAAGGCAATCGGAGGTCTTTCCGATTTACGGTTTAGTGCGTGGCACTAGTGGAGCCTCACCGGATTTGGTGAGGGGTGGACGTAGGACTGGGGATTCAGTCTGAACCACCTTAAAATCTTGTGTGTTGTGATTTTCTTGTGTGATTGTTTCATTCTAGATGCATGCTTAGGTTCAAATCAATATATTACTTGCTCGTCTTGTCAAGCGAATCATAGTGTTCTTCGATAAGCTAGTTATATTCCGCTGTAATTTATTTTATCTAGCTATATAGAGGGTTGTATTACGAAAAGAGGGGCAAATCTATTCACCCCTCCCCTCTAGATCCGCTGACCACTACTCAACAAGTGGTATCAGAGACTAATCTCTCATTATGGGGTCCAATGACCTTGAGGGAATTGGTGGATCAGCGTCCAAGGGTTTTCTACCTAAAGGACATTCTGTGAACATGCCTCCTTATTTTACTGGAGCTAATTATCCCTATTGGAAACATCGTATGCAGGTGTTCATTCGCGCCCATGACTACGAACTTTGGCGAGTGATCAGCAAAGGTCCGTATGAGCTGCCGGATGATGAGGACTTGTGGACCAAAGAACAAATAGGGCAATCCACTGTCAACTGAAGTGCTAAACACATCATGCAATGCTCACTCCATCAAGTTGAATTCTCAAGAGTGGCTACCTGCGCATCTGCAAAACTAATGTGGGACAAGCTAGAGGTAATCTACGAAGGAACCTCTCAGGTACGAGAAACAAAAGCCAACATTTTAGTTTCTGAATATGAAATGTTCGGCATGAAGCCTGATGAGTCAATTCAAGATATGTATGCCCGATTAACTATGCTTACTAATAGTTTGACTGATTTGGGAAAGAAATATTCAGAGCAAGAAATTGTAAGAAAAATTCTCAGATCGTTAACTCCAGCATGGCACACGAAGGCAACCGTGGTTGAAGAATCCAGAGATCTCGCAACAACTAAGGTAGATGAACTCATTGGATCATTGATGACCTATGAGATCAATCTCAAGAACAAAGAGGCTGAGGCACCTAAGAAGAAGTTCCTAGCTCTTAAAGTAGGACCCAACGGTCAAGGCTCTTCTGATGAAGGTGAGGATTCGGAAAGTGAGCGAGATGAGGATGACGTAGCCATGCTCACACGTAAGTTCAAAAAATTCCTGAGAAAGGAAGGTAAGAGCTTCATGAGAGGAAGGTCAAAGGTAAGAAATGATTTCAAATCTAATTCTGAAAACTCTAAGAAATCTGATAAAATCATTTGCTATTCTTGTAACAAACCAGGACATTTCAAGAATAATTGTCCCGACAGATTCAGAAAAGCCGACAAATGGAAGGGCAAGAAGAAGAACAAGGCCATGGTGTCTACATGGAGCGATGAAGAGGAAAGTGATGACGGAACTAGCTCCTCGGACAAAGAAAAAGAAGATCTCTGCCTCATGGCCAAAGGTGACGAAGAAACTGAGATAAATTCTCCATTTGAAGATTATACAATTGATGATTGGGAGGATGCATATATACAACTCATGGAAAAATATGAAATGTACAAAAATGAGAATAAATCATTGAAAAAGAAAGTTAACACATTTGTGCATGATCATGATATGAATGATAAGAATGCTCTACTTGAAGCTGAAATTGAAGATCTTAAGAAAATGATTGAGAACTTGGAGGAAGGAAGAAAAGAAATGGCTGACTTGGAAACTAAAAATGAAGATTTGAGAAATGAGATTGATAGTATGAAGCTAAAAATGCAAACCTATGAAAAGGATAGTAAATTGAGCAATGAAAAGTATGAAGCTATCAAACAAGTCAACATTCAACTTCTTCAAAATATTGAAAATCTACAAAAAGAGTTCAAGGATAAACAACAATCTTTAGAAAAGTTTGTGGATGGAAGATAAAACCTAGATGCATTGTTAGGAACTAGAATGAACCACAACAAAGATGGGTTGGGTTTTGATCCAACAAATAAAAGACCAATTGGGCTAAAACCAGCCACATTTGTTTCCTCTTCTAATGCTTCAACCTCAAAAACAACATCCAAAGGAAAAGAAAAGATTGAAGAGGCAGTAACTGAAATTCTCAAAAAGTTTGTCCAAAAACCTAAGAAAGGTCGACCTTCCCCGCAGCATAGGTCAACACTTCCTTGGCCATTGCATGCTCAATCCTCCAGATGTCACCATAACTGGATTGCACATTCATATAGACCAACACCACCATACTTGTGGGAAAATTGTGATTCATGTGTTCACCAATCCTATAAGTTTCAATCCCCTAGGTGGCAAAATAATCACTTTCAACCCAAAACCAACCAACGGCCTCAATGGTTTAAGAAGCAAACTTCCTCAAACTTCCACAAAATTCAACAAAGAGCTTCTAAACAAAATGTGAATGTCAAAGCTGAAAAGAAAAACCAAATCCCCGCTCCAAGCAAACAAAACATGAATGCTAGGAAGGTGTGGATTCCAAAAGAAATGGTTTCATGTTTTGAAAATCTAAATAGTTTGATGGGACCCAAATTTGGTTGGGTTCCAAACACAATTGCTTAATTGTTTGTGCAGGAATATCTTGCAGCCAAGCATAACATGTGGTACCTTGATAGCGGCTGTTCAAGACATATGATTAGAGACAAAAAAAAAATTTATCTCTTGGAGGAAAAGGAAGAAGGATACGTCACATTTGGAGGGAACAACAAAGGAAAAATCATTGGGACATATTGAACCCCCTCCTCATGTATTATGTCTTATGGATTTTGATGATGACCAAATGAATTTATATGAACTGAAAATGAGATTTTCTAACGTTTTGGAAGTGATCACATCACATAAAGATTTGGCGTTTAGAAGGCTCAAGAACATCATCTCAAGAGTAAGTGTTTTGATTTGAATTTGGACGAAGAATCTAATTCAGAAGTTATTTTGACAGGACAATCTATATGGCCAAAGATTACCAACGTTCTAGGACGATTGGTGAGATCGACTTCAACATATTGACTTTTGAATGTGTGGTTTGAAGTTCTTTATTTTGATCTCAAGGATTAAATTGGTTTAGAACTCATCTAAGTTTAAATGGTTTGAGTTTCACTCCCTCTCATGCTTTAAAAACCATCTTGAAACCCCTAGACTTGTTCTTAGACTTAGTGAGTCTTTCAATCAATCTTCTGGATGTTCTGGAACAAGGGTCGACCCATTGGGTCGACCCCTAGGTCCCCTGGTTCTGTTAACATGGGTCTTTTATCTCCAGCTGAAAGGGTCGACCCCAAGGGTCGACCCCTGGTGATTATTTTTTAGAACCCGGCGGGCTCCTTCACCAGACCTGCAAGGGTCGACCCCTGGGGTCGACCCATTCACTCGAGGGTCGACCCCAAGGGTCAACCCCTGAAAACCCCTGTTGCCAGAACTGTTAAACCAGCATGGGTTCTTGGAAGGGTCGACCCCAAGGGTCGACCCATGCTGTCTGGCCCATCTGGCCCCTCACGAGGGTCGACCCCAAGGGTCGACCCTTTCTGGTCTACGCGGCACCGTGATTATGGACTCTTGGCATTTCGACCAAATGGTCCAACCACACTTGTGTGGCTGTCCTTAATCCACTCCATAACAAGTGGATCTTGTCCCATGGCTGTCCCTTGACCACCCTTGGCCTATATAACAACTTGTAGAGGATGAAAACCCTAAGAGAAATTCGTATGCCCTGATTTTGGATTTCTTCCTAACATTTGTGTGTGCAGGTCGCAGCAGCCACCTCCAGCCCTTGTTCCACCTTGGTGTGTGCGTGAATGTGAAGGGAAGAAGGAGGAATCAAAGTTCCAATCAAGCCTCTGCTGCTGGCTACGAGCGAAATCGAGATTCAGCCACATCCGAGCCAAGATCGTCAAGAACTGTCATCGTGCTGCACAAGTGTTTGATAAAATTCGCAGAAGAGAAAGGGGGAGCTCCAACCAGGATAAATCAATCCTTCTTCACTCTTTCCACTCTGAATCATTTAGCTTAAAGTTGAGCATACATTTGTAATCATCATTTCAGATATTTGTGTGTGGCGTTCGTGTTTGGTAACACGAACGTGCGTGTGTGTGTGTGTGTGTGTGTGCTTGCTATTCTACACAGCGTGTGTGTGTGATTCACTACATAGTGAAGCCTTAATCCTCCATGTGAGGGGTGGACGTAGGGGACACGACAGTGTACCCGAACCACCTAAAAATTCCGTGTGTCAATTGTGGGTTGCTATTCCGTTTACTTGTCGAGTGGGCTTCGCGGTGAGGTGAGCATTCACCATTTTCTCTATCAATCACACCCACTTCACACGCATTCATGAGTGTGATCCTGTTCGTGTAAGGCTAGAGCTTGTGTGCATAATTAGTATAGAATTCACGTAGGTAGTTTCTTTTAATTGGCCAATCAATTCACCCCTCCCCTCTTGATTGCCACCCTCCGGGACTCAACAATTGGTATCAGAGCCTTGGTCTCTGTTTAATCTCGACCACACGGTCATCAGAGCTAGATCCCATTAAATGGCAAACAAGGGGATGATGCCCGAAGGGCATTCTATTCAAAGACCTCCGTTCTTTGATGGATCAAACTACCCCTACTGGAAAAATAGAATGTATGTTTTCCTACGTGCCCAGGACTACGATGTTTGGCGTGTCATAAGTAGGGGTCCATATGTATTATCTGAAAATGAGAATGAGTGGGATGAAGAAGATATTAGGAAGTGTTCAGCGAATTTTAAAGCTATGAATATAATTCAATGTGCTGTTCATCCTAATGAATATTCACGTATATCTATGTGTTCCTCTGCACAGGAGATGTGGAACAAGCTACGGCTTATCTATGAAGGAACGTCGGAAGTAAAGGAAACCAAAGCCATTCTTTTAGTCCGGGACTACGAGCTGTTCGCAATGAAGCAAGATGAGTCCATTTCTGACATGTTTGCTAGATTGACAGAAATTACAAATGGACTAAAGGGACTTGGCAAGGAGTATTCCAACAAGGAGCTTGTCAGAAAAGTTCTAAGATCCCTCTCTCCACAGTGGCATACAAAAGCCACTGTAATTGAAGACTCCAAGGATCTCAACACTCTAACTCTGGATGAGTTGATCGGCTCGCTGATGACATATGAAATAAACATCAAAAGGAGCGAGGAGGATCACAATAAAAAGAAAATTGTCACACCATTGGCCCTAAGGGTGAATCCACAAGATTCATAGGGCAGTGACAATGATTCCATTGGCAACACTGAAGATGAGGAACTGGTTGCCATGATCACACGAAGAGCAAGAAGGTTCGTCAAAAGAACCAGAAACTTTGGTGGTCAGTTCAGGAAGGGACCAAGAAGGTAAGGACCAAACAGAGGAGAAAGTAGCAAGAAAGAAGAAGTGATTTGCTATGAATGTAAGAAACCCGGCCATATGCGGGGTGAGTGCCCCGATCTCATCAAGAAGGTGAAGAAAGGCAAGTTTAGGAAGCCCAAGGCCATGATGGCCACATGGAGCGATGAAGATCAGGAGGAATCCGGAAATGAAGATGGACTAGATGAGCTAGTCCAGAATCTATGTCTCATGGCCAATGACGACGAAGGAAATGAGGTAGATTCTGAAACTAAAACTCTTACTTGTGAACAATGGTAAATTGCATACGAATCTTTATATGAAAAATGTAAAAGATTCAAATCTGAAAATAAAAATTTAAAAAAGAAAATTGATCATTTTGTGCATACTAAAAAATCATGTGAAGAGTGCCATACTTTAAAATCAGAAAATGAAAACATGAAGCATGAAAATGAAATTCTTGCATCCAAAATTGAACTGTTTGAAGAAGAGATTTCATGCATGAGAGAAGAACAATCCACATTTCTGAAAATGCATGAAGAATTGAAAAATGATATGAAACAAGAAAAGTTTAAAAGCATTACTTGCAATGAAGCCAAAGTAAAGGCTGAAAAATAAAGCCAATCTCAAATGGCTCAAATAAAAGAGCTAAAGGATGCTCTTGCCATCCTTGAAAAATCAAAAGTTCAAACAACCCATTGGGCCCCCATAAGTTCAGCATCCTCCAAACCAAAGAAACACATGCATAATTCCTTTTCAAATGTTGGTAGAAGGAGAAAAAGAGATAGAGCTATCACTTGTTTCTATTGTGGAAAAATGGGTCATGACATGTATGATTGTAGAATTCTGAAATATGATGAAGAAAATTCTGCTAGATTCAAAAATAAATCATATATGCATCATGCCTCTAACCGTCATGGACCCAAGCTTGCTTGGGTACCAAAATATCCATAAGCACTTTGGTTGAATTGCAGGTCTACTCGAGAGCTCAAAGGAACAAATGGTATTTGGACAGTGGTTGCTCTCGGCATATGACGGGAAACAAGGAATGGTTTGTGGACCTGCATGAAAAGGATGGTGGGACGGTAGCATTCGGTGGTAAGGACAAAGGTAAAATCATCGGAGAAGGTAAGATAGGTAAGAATCAAAATCATACCATTGAAAATGTATTACTCGTGAAAGGTTTGCATCATAATCTCTTAAGCATAAGCCAACTTTGTGATAAAGGATGCAATGTGATTTTTGATTCTAACCACTGCACTGTTTTAAATAGAAATACTCATGAGATAAAGTTCATTGGTTTCAGGTATAACAATGTTTATATGATAGACTTGAATGATGCCTCTCATGAGAATTTATGTTTAGTTGCAAGGAACAATGATGATGCTTGGCTCTGGCATCGCCGGCTTGGGCATGCTAGTTTCAATGTTTTGCTGAAATTATCTAGAAATGATTTGATAATTGGACTGCCCAAGTTGAAGGCCGTCGATGATGGAGTGTGTGGGGCGTGTAGCATGGGGAAACAAACAAGGACATCATTCAAGAGCAAGAATGATGTGACCACATCGAGATCCCTTGAAATCATCCACATTGATCTTTTTGGACCAAGCAGAACACATAGCTTGGGTGGTAAATTATATGGTTTTGTAATTGTGGATGATTACTCAAGATTCTGTTGGGTTTACTTCCTTTCTCATAAAAATGATGCCCTGACGAATTTGAAGTATTTTGCAGGGTGGTTCAAAATGAAAAGGGGTTTTGCATCAAAACCGTGCGGAGTGATCACGGCAGGGAATTTGATAACCATGAGTTCAGCAATTTTTGCAGGGCTCAAGGCTACACTCATGACTTCTTTGCACCAAGAACCCCCGAACAAAATGGCGTTGTTGAAAGGAAGAATACAACACTGATCGAAATGGCAAGAACCATGCTAAATGAGTATAATCTACCGAGGTACTTTTGGGCTGAAGCAGTGAACACAGCCTGCTACATAATCAACCGTGCCATGGTAAGATCGTTGTTGAAGAAAACCCCCTATGAGCTGTACCGAGGTAAGAAGCCAAACATTTCATATCTTCGACCATTTGGCTCAACCTGTTACATTCATAACAATGGTAAGATAGACCTGGAAAAATTTGATCCCAAAAGTGACAAAGGTATACTTCTTGGGTACTCACTTAGCTCAAGAGCATATCGAGTGTACAACTTGAGAACTCTTGTAGTTGAGGAAAGCTCCCATGTCATTATTGATGAATCATCTCAAAATAGAACTAATGAAAAATCTGTCTTGTAGGATGATGAGTTGGATGTTGGAGATATCGGGAAGATAGAAAGAAAAATTGAGAAACAAGAAGAAGAAGAACCACAAGAAGATGATTCTAATAAGGAAATTCAAGTTGAACAGTAGCTACCAATGCAATGGACCTTTCCAAAAGACCATCTGCCGGACAATGTGATGGGCAATGTAGAAGAAGGAATACGGACACGAGCCTCTTTCAGGGAAGTTGAAAATCAGGATTACATAGCCTTGCTTTCTCAATTTGAACCTCACTCCATAGAAGAAGCCTTGAATGATGAGTCATGGATCAGGGCCATGCAAGAGGAACTACACCAGTTCCAAAGGAACAAAGTGTGGTTCCTTGTTCCATGCCCTAAGAATCACTCCGTGATCGGAACGAAATGGATTTTCCAAAACAAAACAAACGATCAAGGAGTGGTAACTAGGAACAAGGCCAGGCTAGTAGCCAAAGGCTATAGCCAAGAGTTAGGAATCGACTTTGATGAGTCTTTTGCTCCAGTAGCAAGATTTGAGGCAGTGAGGGTTCTCTTAGCATTTGCATGTTGTTACAATATCAAGTTATTTCAAATGGATGTTAAGAGTGCATTTTTGAATGGCTATATTGATGCGGGACGGACCACGGACACGACAAGCTCGCGATTGTCCCTTAACGAGGGAAGCGTCGGACGTGCGCGGTTGAGAAACCGGCAATGAGCTAGGGTGGTCAGCTCTCTTTTGTGCCCGGATCGGGTCACGGGACGGTCACGCTCTCACTCGCAGCAACGGTAATAAACTATATATAGCAAGCTAGATATCCCTACACATGCTCTCAAGCAGCGACATAAAGATGTATATACGAAAGAAAGCAAATGCCGAATAAGGGAGCGAAAACGATACCTCCACGCTCTCAGCGTGGGGGCGAGGGACCTGGCTGAACTCGTACTCCCGGGACAGTTAATACACGAATATTACAGCAATGAATTATGGCCCACTCCACGCAGGGAGGTAAAGGGTGACACAATGGGGTCCGGGAGGACCGATTTCGGGTTGACGGGCGGCTTCTCGCGTAGCTTTGGCAGCACCCGAACTCGTGACTGTGGGGCCCACGTGCTGTCCGGAGGGACCGTGTGGGACCGGGGCGGCACCACTGCGGTGGGGACACCTGGAGGGGTGCTCCCAAGGATGGAGGCGCGCTGGTTAGCCGGCCGGAGGCTAGGCGACTCCGATCAGCACCGGTCGGAAAAGTCGGCCACGGATCTGTTGTTTCTATTTTTCAGCGCGTGACCCGACGAAATCACTCGCTGCGACCAGCACCGATGTCGGAATGCGACGAAACTAGCGCCGTTGGAAAGCTGCTTCGAAATCTTTCAAGATAGGACTAGAGAGAGACGCTGGATCTTCACATATCTGGGCCTTAACTATTTTTGAAGCTGCTGTTATACAGTACTCGAACCCTCAGATCAACAGGGAACTTTCCTGTGGATTGCCTTTGACCGCAAGGTATACGTCCGAATCTGAAGTTGGGTTATTCAGTAAAGTTGTAGGAAATCAAAAGAGGAAACCAGGACTATTTTTAGATCTAGAACATATGGTGACCTGGATTTTCTAGAGAGTTTACACTAGACTGTGGTCGGATCTGGACTGATGCAGACAGAACTGTAGATGAGTTGGGACAAGAATTTCTAAAAATAGGAAACGAACTTTCTATATTCCACGAAAATTTGGAGAGGTAGAGGAGGGTGGACATAACTCCCAGTAAAATTGGGGGCTCCAAGAAAAATCAAAAGGTGGTCAGGAAATGGAAAACTCAGGGAAACTATCACTGTAGATAGAGATCTGGCAGAACTAGAATGACAGTTTGAACGAAAATGGAAAAATACCAAATAAAGGAAATATGACTTGAATTTTTTTGTGAAGATAAGGGTTCGAGAGGTGAACCACTCCTAAAAATTTCAACTCCAGAGGAAGAGGGAGGTGGGAGCAGAAATTCGTGGAAGTTACCTCTGTCCTGGATGGACAGATTACCGAAGACGACTTCGCGGTGGCTCGATGGCGGCACGAACGGCGGCGGCGGCGGCACCGATGAACTCAGAGATTGAGGGGGAGGAGATAGAGGTGATCCACTCTAGAAATGGGGGTTAGGGAAGAGGAAAACTAGAGGGAGAGAGCTGGGGGCGCAAGGAGCTCCAAGAAACACAATGAATTTTCTTCTTTTCACTAATTTTCAAATGGAAAATACAAGTATTTATATGCTACTCTTCAAATCCAATCTCCACCATTGGATCTAGGGATGGGGAATGGATGGCTGGGATTAAGTGTGATCAACACATAAAAAAAATAAAATAATCCAAGTGGAATGGGGCGCCCCCTTGACTAGATGAAAGGGGTTGAAAGGTAGGTAGCCTACCTTGGAAAATTTTAACCACTTATCTCCCATGTGGTCAATTGGCATTTCAACCTTCTAGATGGCCACCTAGAATGGTTGACCAGCCCCACATGGTCTAGGTGGACCAATGGGAAAGGGTGAGGGTCCCCTTGCTTGGGCCTACGGGAATTTTACATATAAACCCACTAAGACTTACAATTGCATACCCATATAACACAAGGGTATACATACAAATATGAAAGGACTCAAATGCAAACAAAATGCAGAGGGTCTTGCCTCGATGTCCCCATCAATTCTCCCCGGGTGGGAGGAACTCGACCCCGTCGAGTAGGGGTATGGATGCTCGAGTACTCCGGCGGATCCGTTACCGTGCCAAGTAACGCGGGTATGCTCTACTCCAAGTGACCGTCACCTGCTCATTCCATATATACTCGATATGCACAAGCTGCTGTGGGCTAGAGGTGGACACTCCGGGTGGGGCACTCTCAAAATGGGAGGAGGCGGCTTGAAGACTCACTAGGAATCACCGCTGACTCCCTGTAGGTGACTGATCCGGGTATAGATGTAGAATCGATCCCATACTCATCGAGCGAGTCCACTCGCCTCTCACTCATAAGAGACTGACATCGACGAGTTTGCACAAGACACATGCAGACAAACAAACGACACACAAACCATGTAAACAAACCACACAAAGAAAAGCACATTGACTCAACTATGACCCTAGACACACCTAATGTTAGTCCGACCCGTACATGGATGACGGCGGACTAGGACACCCGAACGTGTGCCATGCATGCATGTTATGTAACCGGAGATGGGTGACATGGAGAACACCTAAATGGCCAAGTATGACCCAGTCATGCATGGACGCCCCTTTGGATTTGGGAGACTTGAGAGGGCTAGGGAAGCCGGGTGTGGAAGGGTCGGATGTGGGTGTATCGGAGATGGGTTTAGGTGGGTCGGAGAAACCAAAATCTCCGTTACCCCCAAATGATGGTTCGGACCTATGGCTATGTAGAGGTTGCTTGGCCCGAGTGGAAAAGGCATGATAGTGAACTCCGCGGAGGAAGTGAAGTGAAGATGGAGACTCGGGAGATTCACTAGTGAAGGGGTCAAAAGGGTCGAAGAAGGTATGACCCCGTGAGATGGATTCCAACATGACATGGTCCCAATCGTGAAATTCTTGAAGGTGCGGGTGGTCACCTTCCTCCGTCATGGTAGATGGGACCGTGTATAGGAAATATGACTCCTCCCTCGGAAGCAAAGTCATGAAGTCGGGCTCATCCGGTAGTGGGAGAAGTAGAAGAACCTCCGTGGTGACACAACACACGGTGCACTCGGAGGTAATGGACTCGAAGGCCGGATGGGTGAAGCTACGACTCGTGGGTTGGTTGAAGCCTCGGGCCAACATATGTGTCAACTTCCATTGCGTGTCTAGTCCCATAACAAGATCGTCCAACGTGTCAACATGGTGACTAGATTGAAATGTGGTATGGAAGGAATTGACCGGCACTAGAGGTAGGATGGGGCCCATGGATGGGAAGGGAGGTGGGACCAGGCCTTCTTTGAGCCATCTAAGAAGTGGCTCGGCTATGTATAGCGTACCCGTTAGAAACACGGGAGGCTCGGGATGTGGTGGCCCCAAGTTTGACGGCTCCGGATGAAGATCGGAAGTAGATAGCAATGGAGCATCCACGGGTGGTGAAGGAGCACGTGTCCTTTCCAACCAATCCGAAATCATTTCATCAAATTCCTCGAAGGAGGCGCGGGTTGGAGTAGGGGGTGGCAAGGGAGCCCTCACAGGTGGTGAAGGAGCACGTGTCCTTTTCAACATATCCAAAATCATTTTCTCAAATTCCTCAAAGGTGCGGGTTGGAGTAGGGACCTTGGGGTGGACTAGCTTCTTGACTCTCGGCTCGGGTGTGGGCCTAGGCCCAACTAGGAGCGGGGCTTCCACTTGACTGGAGGTGCTTGGATGGGAGTGGATGGAGGTGTCAAGGGACAGTTGGTTGGAGGTGACTGGGTGGGCCACTAGATTGGGGTTGCTTTGGTGGAGTGGGCGAGTGGTATGACCCCCGTGATTGGAGGTAGGTGGGCGGGGAAGGTAGGCCCTCCTAAGCGCTCTCTTCATCTCCCACCATGACTCGATGGGCCTTAGACTCCTATCCTCCCTCCAATATTTGATGTCCCTCCATGTTTCGGCGGCTTCACCAAAAAGTCACCTTTTGGCAACATCGACTTGCATGGGCCCAGACATATTGTACACCTCGAAGTAATCGTCCATGATGGCTTCCCACTCTAGGTAATCACTCGGGTTATCGGAGCCGTAGAAGTCCCGGGTTTCGGGCCTCTTGGAGTGGTTCGGGTGGTCCTTCCATTTTAAATAGTATTGATACCAAGGATAAGATCCGGGTGTTCGGTAATCCATGGGACACGGGGAAGCTAGTGGATGGCCATGCCGACACTCGGACAAAACACTAGACACGACCCTAAGTAATGAAAAGGTGGAATGCCGACTCGACTACCAACCTAGACATGACCAAGACTCGGTACGCGGCGAAGTTAATCGATCCGAAGATCACTCGCGCAAGTGTGCGGCCTTTCCGATAGGTGTAGCCTAACGTTCGAACAACACCTTTTGATATACCGAACAATGGTATGCAAATGCAACACCTAGGACCGACTTAGACTTGACACACCTAGACCGACTTAGACACTTAGACGTAAATGACACTTTTTTTGTTTTTGTTGTAGACACCCTAGACTCAACCTCGCTCTGATACCAAATTGATGCGGGATGGACCACGGACACGACAAGCTCGCGATTGTCCCTTAGCGAGGGAAGCGTTGGATGTGCGCGGTTGAGAAACCGGCAATGAGCTAGGGTGGTCGGCTCTCTTTTGTGCCCAGATCGGGTCACGGGACGGTCACGCTCTCACTCGCAGCAGCGGTAATAAACTATATATAGCAAGCTAGATATCCCTACACATGCTCTCTAGAAGCGGCATAAAGATATATATACGAAAGAAAGCAAATGCCGAATAAGGGAGCGAAAACGATACCTCCACGCTCTCGGCGTGGGGACGACAGACCCGGCCAAACTCGTACTCCCGGGACAGTTAATACACGAATATTACAGCAATGAATTATGGCCCACTCCACGCAGGGAGGTAAAGGGTGACACAATGGGGTCCGGGAGGACCGATTTTGGGTTGACGGGCGGCTTCTCGCGTAGCTTCGGCAGCACTCGAACTCGTGACTGTGGAGCCCACGTGCTGTCCGGAGGGACCGTTTGGGACCGGGGCGGCACCACTGCGGTGGGGACACCTGGAGGGGTGCTCCCAAGGATTGAGGCACGCTGGTTCGCCGGCCGGAGGCCGGGCGACTCCGATCGGCACCGGTCGAAAAAGCCGGCCACGGATCTGTTGTTTCTATTTTTCAGCACGTGACCCGACGAAATCGCTCGCTGCGACCAGCACCGATGTCGGAATGCGATGAAACTGGCGCCGTTGGAAAGCTGCTTCGAAATACTTCAAGATAGGACTAGAGAGAGATGCTGGATCTTCACGGATCTAGGCCTTAACTATTTTTGAAGCTGCTGTTGTACAGTACCTGAACCCTCAGATCAATAGGGAACTTTACTGTGGATTGCCTTTGACCGCGAGGTAGACGTCCGAATCTGAAGTTGGGTTCTTCAGCAAAGTTGTAGGAAATCAAAAGAGGAAACCAGGACTATTTTTATATCTGGAACATATGGTGGCCTGGATTTTCTAAAGAGTTTACACTGGACTGTGGTCGGATCTGGACTGATGCAGACAGAACTGTTGATGAGTTGGGACAGAAATTTCTAAAAATAGGAAACGGACTTTCTAAATTCCACGAAAATTTGGAGAGGTAGAGGAGGGTGGACAGAACTCCCAGTAAAATTGGGGTATCCAATAAAAATCAAAAGGTGGTCGGGAAATGGAAAACTCAGGGAAACTATCACTGTAGACAGAGATCTGGCAGAACTAGAATGACAGTTTGAACGAAAATGGAAAAATACCAAATGAAGGAAATATGACTTGAAAGTTTTTTTGAAGATAAGGGTTCGAGAGGTGAACCACTCCTAAAAATTTCAGCTCCAGTAGAGGAGGGAGGTGGGAGCAGAAATTCATGGAAGTTGCCTCTGTCCTGGATGGACAGATTACCGAAGACGGCTTCGCGGTGGCTCGATGGCGGCACGAACGGCGGCGGCGGCACCGATGAACTCAGAGATTGAGGGGGAGGAGATAGAGGTGATCCACTCTAGAAATGGGGGTTGGGGAAGAGGAAAACCAGAGGGAGAGAGCTGGGGGCGCAAGGAGCTCCACGGAACGCAATGAATTTTCTTCTTTTCACTAATTTTCAAATGGAAAATACAAGTATTTATATGCTACTCTTCAAATCCAATCTCCACCATTGGATCTAGGGATGGGGAATGGATGTCTGGGATTAAGTGTGATCAACACACAAAAAAAATAAAATAATCCAAGTGGAATGGGGCGCCCCCTTGACTAGATGAAAGGGGTTGAAAGGTAGGTAGCCTACCTTGGAAAAATTTAACCACTTGTCTCTCATGTGGTCAATTGGCATTCTAACCTTCTAGATGGCCACCTAGGATGATTGACTAGCCCCACATGGTCTAGGTGGACCAATGGGAAAGGGGTGAGGGTCCCCTTGCTTGGGCCTACGGGAATTTTACATATAAACCCACTAAGACTTACAATTGCGTACCCATATAACACAAGGGTATACATACAAATATGAAAGGACTCAAATGCAAACAAAATGTGGACGGTCTTACCTCGATGTCCCCATCATATATCCAGGAGGACGTGTATGTGGAGCAACCACCGGGGTTTGAAGACACAAAGCATACAGACCAAGTGTACAAGCTAGACAAGGCACTTTACGGTTTGAAACAAGCACCCCGTGTATGATATGAATGGTTAAGTGATTTCCTCATTCAAAATGAATTCAAACGAGGTAATGTTGATCAAACCCTCTTTACAAAATCGAATGGTAAGGAAATCTTAATTGTTCAAGTTTATGTTGATGATATTATTTTTGGCTCCACTAATGATACTCTCAGAAAAGACTTTGGAAAATTAATGCAAAGTGAGTTTGAAATGAGTCTTATGGGAGAGCTGACATTTTTCTTGGGATTGCAGGTAAATCAAACGGTAGATGGGTTGTTCATACATCAAAAGAAGTATGCAATGGAGTTTCTGAAAAAGTTCAATTTGACATCAACAAAATCGCAACCAACTCCTATGTCCACCTCAATAAAAATTGATCAAGATGAGACAGGTAAATCAGTGGACCAAAAACTCTTTAGAAGCATGATAGGTTCACTATTGTATTTAACTGCCAGCAGGCCCGACATTCAGTTTGCTGTTTACCTATGTGCAAGATTTCAGTCAAATCCAAAGGAATCACATATGTCGGCTGTAAAACGGATTTTTAGATATGTTGCTGGTTCAGTTAACTTAGGATTGTGGTTTCCACGTAATTCGTGTTTTGAACTAGTTGCTTATTCTGAGGCCGATTACGAGGGCTGTAAGATGGATCGAAAAAGCACCAGCGGGTATTGCCAGTTTCTTGGGGGATGCGTGGTCTCATGGGCCTCCAAGAAACAAAATTCAGTGGCATTATCAACAGCCAAAGCCGTATATGTGGCTGTCGGTAGTTGTGTTGCCCAGGTGTTATGGATCCAACAGCAAATGATTGATTATGGCATATCCTTTAAAAACACCTCAATTCTTTGTGACAACACATCAGCCATAAACATGTCCAAAAACCCAGTTCATCACTCTCGCACCAAGCATATTGAAATTAGACATCATTTCATTAGAGATCATGTAAGCAAGGGTGATATTGATATCAGCTTTATTGAGACAGATCGTCAGATTGCCGACATTTTCACCAAACCTCTTAGTGAAGACAAGTTCACATCATTTAGAAGAGAACTAGGGGTTTGTAGGATAGACAAGTCTGAATAATAGCCATGTGCATCAATGTATAAATAGGTCACTACATTACATGTAATTGTATCAAGTTCCATGCATATAGTATATCCCTTGTCATGCACTTGCATCATATTGTGTGAAGAACAAAAGAAAATTCATCTTTATGTGTTACTGCATTTCTTTTATGTATATTGTATACACACAATGCTCTTTGTAATTTCTATGGCCGAAATCATTCTTGAAATATTAAACTTCCCACAAAGGAGCTAATTTGTTCAAAGTCAGAAATCCGGATCAAAAGGACATTACACGTCTCATATATTCCCAAATTTCGACTAACAATACCCCAATTGCTTACACCCCAAATTTTATCCAAAACTCCTTGATTTCATAAATTTTTACAATTGGGGACTCGAGCCGGACATTCCTTGACATTCTCTTCAAGTTATTCTTTCATATTGCTGAAAACCAGAAAACGGGTCGACCCATAGGGTCGACCCTCGCAAACCCAGCAAATGGGTCGACCCCAAGGGTCGACCCTCGCGAACCCGGTTCTGCCCGGGGGTAAGAGTACCAGGGGTCAGCCCATTGGGTCGACCCAAACCGGCGGGGCAGCTCACCCGCACCCAAGCCGTTCGAACATTGGTTCCAACCCTAAGTTGGACCCTCCCATGGCTATAAAATCTCTCTTGCCCCCCTCCTAGCCTAGCCACCACCTTTTGCAAGCCCTAAAAACCATTCCTTGGCATCAAAGACGTCAAGCCCTAGCCGCGGTTCTCCGGGTGGCATCCGCGTGAAATCTTCTCTTTGTGGCTTAAAGCGTCATCCTTTGATCTTCATTCCCTTGAGGTAAGCTTCTGATGTCTATGGAGGATCATAGATTCACACTTCTCGCATTCCTCTTTGGTTGAACCATCAAGATCTATACCCCATCGGTGGGTTCTTTCGGTTTGTGTTTTAGTTGGCCTCGAAGAAGCATACTTCTCGCAGAGGTGAGGCATCGAGCTCCAGGCAAGGGCGTCGATCTCAGACCGCCGCACCTCAGCCCACAAGCAAAGTCTTGGATCAGACCGTTCTACATCCACGGGCGGTAAACTTTGAAAATCTTAGTCGCCATCTAAGTGGATTAGTTGATATATTATGCAGCCAACCGAACTTGGATATTTTCATGTCTGTACATCGCCGTGTTTATCCCAATTTCGTACATCAATTCTATAGCAACTTGGCTATTTCGGGTGATGTTCCCATCACAACAGTAAACGGGCAAGAAATCGTTTTATCACCTCAGTTGTTGGGAGAAGCTTTTCTCCTTTGCAATGCATTTTGCACCATATGATTACGACTCTTTTACTGCCAAGAGGAGGAGGCCACGACAAAGTTATAGAAAAGCATATGTTCTTGTTTTATTGCTTATTCAGTGGAATTCCCATCAACTTTCCAGCTCTTATTCTTGATCATATATGTTCAAGCATGATGCACAGGCACCACACCTTCCCTTATGCTGCGGCTTTAACTGCAATATTTAAATATATGGAAATTGATCTCACACACGAAGCATCTCAGTCAATCCGTGAAGCTGACATCTACACCTTCCAGTCAATATGTCATGACATGGGTTTTGAGAAGGTAGATGGTGTACTGGTCCGTCAAATGAAACGGGCTGCTCCCACTGAAATTTCAGCAGATGAAGAGGATGATTTTGAAGCACAAGTAGGAGATGAACATCATTATGCTCCTGCAGCGGAAATGCCTTCCGAGGAGGTTCAGCTAATCATGGATCGGTTGGATACTATTGATGATCGGTTAGACGAGTATGGGGAGACCATGGCAACTATGCAACTTGAACTATCAGATCTGAAACTCTCTCACCAGGAGCACTCTCGATACGTCACTGACGCTTTGGCCGACCAAACCCACATGATGGAAGAAATTTCGGCATATATTAGGCGTCAACCACGTCCCTCCACTCCGGATGATAATGATGATTAGACTATGATGCTCCTTCAAATTGGCACATTTGTTATCCTTATTTCACCCCCTCCTTTTTGATGCTGCCAAAGGGGGAGAAAAGACTATTCGGCTACTTATATATATTGTGTGATGTATGCTTGCATGCATGTATGCTTTCCTCATTTTCCAAGTTCATTAGTAATGTTGCACTTCCTTTGAGTCTCATACATTGCATCTTGCTATTTGCATTTCAGACTTTGCTCCCGTTACAACTTGTTGTCGGCAAGACCTTGT
This sequence comes from Amorphophallus konjac, assembly GCA_022559845.1. Lineage (NCBI taxonomy): Eukaryota > Viridiplantae > Streptophyta > Magnoliopsida > Alismatales > Araceae > Amorphophallus > Amorphophallus konjac. The sequence continues at coordinate 316,407,831 of CM040121.1, read as the reverse complement.
GAAAATATGCAATGTTAATCAATCTTACATATTGTGTTGTTTTATATTGTGTTGTCTTTTATATCGGTCCAATATGGTGAGATGGAATGATTCATGCTAATGTGGTTTCAACTGTTCATGGAATGAAGTTTTTATATAGAATTTTGTCATCATCAAAAAGGGGGAGATTGTTGAACCCCCTCCTCATGTATTATGTCTTATGGATTTTGATGATGACCAAATGAATTTATATGAACTGAAAATGAGCTTTTCTAACGTTTTGGAAGTGATCACATCACATAAAGATTTGGCGTTTAGAAGGCTCAAGAACATCATCTCAAGAGTAAGTGTTTTGATTTGAATTTGGACGAAGAATCTAATTCAGAAGTTGTTTTGACAGGACAATCTATATGGCCAAAGATTACCAACGTTCTAGGACGATTGGTGAGATCGACTTCAACATATTGACTTTTGAATGTGTGGTTTGAAGTTCTTTATTTTGATCTCAAGGATTAAATTGGTTTAGAACTCATCTAAGTTTAAATGGTTTGAGTTTCATTCTCTCTCATGCTTTAAAAACCATCTTGAAACCCTTAGACTTGTTCTTGGACTTAGTGAGTCTTTCAATCAATCTTCTGGATGTTCTGGAACAAGGGTCGACCCATTGGGTCGACCCCTAGGTCCCTTGGTTCTGTTAACGTGGGTCTTTTATCTCCAGCTGAAAGGGTCGACCCCAAGGGTCGACCCCTGGTGATTATTTTTTAGAACCAGGTGGGCTCCTTCACCAGACCTGCAAGGGTCGACCCCAAGGGTCGACCCATTCACTCGAGGGTCGACCCCAAGGGTTGACCCCTGAAAACCCCTATTGCCAGAACTGTTAAACCAGCACGGGTTCTTGGAAGGGTCGACCCCAAGGGTCGACTCATGCTGTCGGGCCCATCTGGCCCCTCACGAGGGTCGACCCCATGTGTGTGTGTGTGTGTGTGTGTGTGTGTGTGTGTGTGTGTGTGTGTGTGTGTGTGTGTGTGTGTGTGTGTGTGTGTGTGTGTGCGTGCGTGCGTGTGTATGTGTGTGCGTGCGCGCTTGCTGTTCTACACAGCGTGTGTGTGTGATTCACTACATAGTGAAGCCTTAATTCTTTGTGTGAGGGGTGGATGTAGGGGACAAGGCAGTGTACCCGAACCACCTAAAAATTTCGTGTGTCAATTGTGGTTTGCTATTCCGTTTACTTTTTGAGTGGGCTTCGCGGTGAGGTGAGCATTCACCATTTTCTCTATCAATCACACCCACTTCACACGCATTCACGAGTGTGATCCTGTTCGTGTAAGGCTAGAGCTTGTGTGCATAATTAGTATAAAATTCACGTAGGTAATTTCTTTTAAGTGGCCAATCAATTCACCCCTCCCCTCTTGATTGCCATCCTCCGGGACTCAACAAAACAGGTAATGTAGGTAAGAATCTCTCCAACTCCATTGGAAATGTGTTGTTAGTTGAAGGATTGAAATATAACTTGCTCAGCATAAGTCAATTATGTGATAAAGGTCACAAAGTGTTGTTTGATTCTCATGAATGTAAAATCTTTGAACCAAAATCTGACAAGGAAAAATTTTCTGGTAAGAGAGTCAACAATGTTTACATGATTGACTTAGATGATCCTGCTTATTCAAACCTTTGTCTTGCTGCACCAAAATCTGAAATTGCATGGTTATGGCATCGTAGACTAGGACATGCTATCTACAATGTCTTGCATAAATTGTTAAAGCATTCAATGGTGAAAGGGTTGCCTGAATTATCATTTAAACAAGAAAATAAGTTGTGTGATGCATGTGCCCTAGGTAAACGAAAAAGAAAATCTTTCAAGGGAAGATCTGAAAATACATCATCCAAATCACTCGAGCTAATTCATATGGACATGTTTGGACCAACCAGAACTGTTAGCTTAAGTGGTAGAAAATATGGATATGTCTTGGTAGATGACTTTTCTAGGTTCACATGGGTCTTCTTTCTCACACATAAAAATGATGCTTTTGATGAGTTTCAGGCACTCTACATGAAGATAAAGCAGGATGGTGAGTTTAAAATTTCCAAGATTCAATCTGATCATGGTGGTGAATTTGAAAATACTAATTTCTATAATCTTTGCAGGGCTGAAGGTATTTCACACCGATTTTCTTCACCAAGAACGCCGGAGCAAAATGGTGTAGTTGAAAGGAGAAACCGAACACTTTTAGAGATGGCAAGAACCATGCTTGCTGAACGGCAACTTCCAAGGAGATTTTGGGTTGAAGCGGTAAACTCACCATGTTACATTATCAACCGCTCTATGGTAAGGCCACACACCAAAAAGACTCCTTATGAGTTGCTGAAAGGTAAAAAGCCATCTCTCTCACATATGAAAGTGTTTGGATCAAAATGGTTCATTCACAACAATGACAAAAGAGACTTAGATAAATTCGAGCCCAAGAGCGATGAAGGAAAAACGATGAAGATGGGGAATTCCTAAGCATGAAGGACAAGAGTGATTCTCCACAAGAAGAAATAAAAGAAGATGGTGACTGAGCTGAATCATGCAATGCAAGGAATCAAGCTCCAGGAGAAGGTAATGATTCTACAAACATTAGAATTCTTAAGGATCATCCTTTAGAAAATGTCATTGGAAGCTTGAATGACCCACCTAGAACAAGGTCACATTTTAAAATTATGGAAGAATTAGATCAACTTGCTCTTGTCTCTCAGCTTGAACCCAAAAACATTGCTGAAGCATTAAAAGATGAAAATTGGATAAATTCAATGCAAGACGAGCTAAAAAAGTTTGAAAGAAACAAAGTTTGGCATCTTGTTCCTAGACCTTCATCACAATCTGTCATTGGCACTAAATGGGTCTTTAGGAACAAACTCAGTGAGGATGGCAAGATAATAAGAAACAAGGCTAGATTGGTGGCTCAAGGGTATAATCAGGAGTTTGGGGTAGACTTTGATGAATCTTATGTCCCATTTGCTAGACTCGAAGTCATCAGAATTTTACTAGCCTTTGCATGCTCCCTTAGAATAAAGCTGTATCAAATGGATGTGAAAAGTGCTTTCTTGAATGGCTTGATCAAAGAAGAAGTCTATGTTGAGCAGCCCCCTGGCTTTGAGAATTCTAACCATGCAGATTTTGTATACAAGCTAGACATGGCACTTTATGGACTTAAGCAAGCACCAAGAGCTTGGTATGAGAGACTAAGCTCGTTCCTCATTGAAAAAGGGTACACACGAGGTAAGGTAGATCAAACACTTTTCACCAAGAAGCAAGGTAAGAACATCTTGATTGTTCAAATTTATGTTGATGATATTGTGTTTGGTTCTACTAAATCTGAAATGTGTAAGGAATTTGCTAACCTCATGACTAGCGAATTTGAGATGAGCCTAATGGGAGAACTCCAATTCGTTCTCGGTTTGCAGGTCAACCAAGGACAAGATGGTTGCTTCATAAGTCAAGCCAAATACATCAAGGAGCTGCTGAAAAGATTTGACATGACGAACAGCAAAATCATTGCAACTCCTATGAGCACCACAACATCACTGGATTCATATGAAAATGGTAAATTAGTGGATGTAAAGATCTATAGAGGTATGATCAGCTCTTTGCTTTACTTGACTGCATCCCGGCCAGATATCCAGTTTAGTGTATGTCTTTGTGCTAGATTTCAAGATAGTCCTAGAGAATCCCACTTGACTGCCGTCAAACATATCCTTAGATATCTTGTCGGCACTCAAGATTTGGGATTGTGGTATCCATCATCATGTGACTTATCTCTTATATCTTATTCTGATGCGGACTACGCTGGATGCAAGCTAGATCGTAAGAGTACTAGTGGCTATTGCCAGTTTCTAGGCGGGTGTTTAGTTTCTTGGGCCTCTAAGAAACAACACTCGGTTGCCCTCTCAACCGCAGAGGCAGAATATGTTGCTGCGGAGAGCTGTGGCACCCAAGTGTTGTGGATTAAACACCAACTCCAAGACTACTTAGTGGATCTTGGTTGTGTCCCGATTCTGTGTGATAACACTAGTGCTATCAACCTTGCAAAAAATCCAGTCCAGCACTCTAGGACTAAGCATATTGAGATTAGGCATCACTTCATTAGAGATGAGGTCGGTAAGAAAAATTTTGAACTGCATTTTGTTGATACTCTAAATCAAATTGCTGATATTTTCACCAAGCCCTTGTGTAATGACAGGTTTTCAACACTCAGAAGGGAGCTTGGTCTTTGCCGACCTCAGGCCAATAAAAATTGAAATAATGATCTTATTCAATTTAGTTGTGTGTTTTTGCAGATTGGTCTCCATGCATTGTTTATATGTAATTACATCATTTTGCATATGGTGTAGCATTGCATGTAGTCATAATACATAATAAAGTTGAATTCATGTTCACGATGCATTGCATGGTTTGTGTAGCATCCTTCTTGCATGACCATGGTATATTAAATGTTGATGTATGGAAAGGTAGGTCATGCTTGCTTAGAAGCACTCAATATGCGTGATGTTTCACCTCCGTCAAGTACCATGCGTCAGTGTCGCATATAGGCCATATAGTAAGGGGGAGTTGTCTCTTTGTAGCATTCATACATATGTTTCATCTTCATTCTGTTGTATTTAATAAGTGTACAACCATGTGTTGGGTCATGCATTTCATGTCTGCCAAATTCATGTTTGATCAGGTCAACCCCTGCATGGTTCTAGTCTCTCTCTCCTTGACGTTTGTCATTACACTTGCTTGCACACATAACTCCTTGAGTGCATTCCTTGCATATATCCTTAGGGGGAGTCCTACTGCTATTCTTACTCTCTTGCAATCTGAACTTCATGGCTTATAGTCTGAATATGAGATCATGAGACTGACAGAACTACGGCGTAAGAGCATTCTATTATATGCCCTGATGATTGTCCATCCAATGAAAATGGTTCAGATTTAATGATTTCCTTAAAGTTCAAAAATATTTATTCTGAAATCATCTATGTTCTGTGGTTTTAATAGACCTTAACTAGAGATTGCATACTGTGCTTTGCATGACTATCCTAATATCTGAAAATTTAAAATTCATGACCATCTTGGTGATACACTCAGGCTTAGTATTGTTCTTAAACATCTTGATGAGCTGGAATTCTTGGAAATCCATTTGATAGAGCAATGATATTGTTGCACGGAGAAATATGTCACGTCATCAAATCAAGTGACGAATGATATGTCATGATGTGCCCCTGTTATCTCTGTCTTAATTATATTTGGACTCTAGGCAGAGCACTGGCATAATTACTGAGAAATATATCTTCTCATCACAGAAATGAGATTGGATATGTCATGATGTGACTTTGCTATCTCTATTCATTCTGAAGCATAACCGTCAGTCTTGCCAAATACCTAGGGATACTGGCGTCTAAACAACGTGAATTCTTACGGCTAGGAGACATGTACTAGACTTGATTGCTCGTAAAATATGAGTCATGTGCCGTCAAATTCAAAAGATATTGAAAATCAAATTTGTTGAACTCAGCTAATTTCATGCTTTAGTCATGATTGTTTAGCCTCAATACTAGTTTGTGTGTTATTCCCTTTGTAGTTATTGAATATGGATATATAAGACAAGGGAAGGTTAAACACTGCCATGATATGCACCTTTGGTTCATTTCTATTAAATCTTGGATGTAGCTACTTTTCGAACTCTGTTGATGATCTCATATTTCATTAGCTTTGAACCATATATGTTGCTCGAGGTATGTTTCCAGTTTACATATAATGGCTTGCTCTCCAATCTCATTCACCTCTGGTCTCTCAGACATTAGTCACCTTCTATATCTTATCCATCCTTTTTGCTGTTGTCAAAGGGGGAGAATGTCTTGTTGTTGTGAGTCCTTTGTGAGTTGTCAAAGGGTGAGAATGCATTGTGGACGGGGGAGCGAACCTTTGTGAGCATTTGAGTCTTCTGTGAGCTTTTGGGGGATTGAAACTTTGCATTCCATGCATATATCCGCATTCACATCATCCATGCATATATCCGCATTATTGCATTCACATGCTTTCACTATCATGGATCTTGAGCTGCATATGTCGCATATATCATAATGACTCAACTTGGCCATATTGGTTCTTACTACCACATAATGACTCACAGTGTTGCCATCATCAAAAAGGGGGAGAATGTTGTGCCCCTGTGATCATTTGAGTATTCCTGTGGTTTGGGTCATTCGACATCGTCTTGTGGTCATTTGAGTTATTGGATATTCTTGGTTTTGATAATAGCTAAACACTATAAGTCATTATTGTTTTAACTCTCATATGACTGACATATGTGATGTTTTGTTCATGACAGATATGCCAATGAATTGTCAAGGAATGAAGTGGAGATGGCAAATGTGAAAGCTCAATGTTGCGCCCTCGCACGCGGATCGACCTGCCCGGTCAGGTCGTGGGGGTCAAGGGGGCAGTGCCCCTTGCGGGGGTTTCCGGGGGCGGAGCCCCCGGAACAAAATTTTGATTGAAGACTCAGTAATAAATCTTCAAGACAGTCAAGGGTGTTGCCACAGACATGAACGGGCTGCTAAAGGAGACAAGCGATGGAGCTAAAGCGGTTAACGGACTGAACCGGGTAGACCCGGGGTCTGCCCAGCTGGCGGTCGACCGCCAGCACAGGGGCGGTCGACCTCCCCAGCCAGCAACCTCCAGGCTGCAGCTCTTTCAGTAGCGGTCGACCGCCAGCCAGTAGCGGTTGACCGGAATTCCCAGTGACCATCAGTCTATAGTGTTTCTCAGTAGCGGTCGACCGCCACCTACCTCCGGTCGACTGCCAGCCCCGATGCAGCCATGTTTGACTTCGATTTCCACCTCGAGGCCAGCCCCTTTCCTTGTATTTGTTTAACCCCAAAATCACCCAATCTTCCATAGATTGTGGATCAGGCCTGGGGGATGTCTAAGGACCATTCAAAGGTTATAAAACACATGCAAGAGGGTAGAAACCCTAGTTGATCATTTGAGAAATCAAGGGAGGCTGCAAGGGTGTGTTCAAGGGAGAGTAGTTCGAAGTACTGTAGCCGTGAACAGTACTATGGGAAGAAGCTTCATCCATTCCAAGGGATTCAAGTCCAGATCTGAAGCCATCTCAACCTCCAAGGAAGTAAGAAGCAATCAAGATTTTCAAAGGTGATCTAAACTGCATTCTTCATCCTCTTCATCAACTCAAGAAGATCAAAAGGAAGATCGAAGCTACATCCATCATCTTCTTCATCAACTAGAAGAGATTCAAGGAAGATCATCTCGCAAGGAAGAAGACACCTTCAAAGCATCCGATTCAAGCTTCTACAACTCAGACAAGATCTTCTTTCTTTGAGCATACTCTATATCTTGTTTGAGTGATTTCATATTTGTTATCTTTTTCATTTCATACAAACGATTGAAACTGAAGATCGTCCCTACCGGTGGTTAGTAGGAAGGCAATCGAAAGTTGTCCGATCTGCGGTGTTGACGTCCCTACCTGTGGTTAGTAGGAAGGAAATCGGAGGTCTTTCCGATTTGCAGTTCAGTGCGTGACACTAGTGGAGCCTCACCGGATTTGGTGAGGGGTGGACGTAGGACTGGGGATTCAGTCTGAACCACCTTAAAATCTTGTGTGTTGTGGTTTGCTTGTGTGATTATTTCATTCTAGATGCATGCTTAGGTTCGAATCAATATATTACTTGCTCATCTTTTCAAGCGAATCATAGTGTTCTTCGATAAGCTAGTTATATTCCGCTGCAATTTATTTTATCTAGCTATGTAGAGGGTTGTATTGCGAAAAGAGGGACAGATCTATTCACCCCTCCCCTCTAGATCCGCTGACCACTACTCAACAAAGATCGGCACAGACCATCTGGGCCTTATCAACTATCCCTTCTCGGTGGAAGAAGAGGGCACTCCAGCTCGCACTTGGTGCTCAGAGATGGACTCGACATGTCCCTACCGCGCCTTCTTAAGGAGAGAGGAATGCATGGCCGAAAATTACAAAGAAACCACATGGCTGTACATTCTCTTCCGTGCGCACGGGCTAAAGGTGGATGACCCAACGGTTTCCATCCTGGACATGCACCTGAACATCTCCTTTCATTATGCTGATGGGTGGGGCATGGACCACTTCAGCCTCTACTGTCACCTTGCCTTCAAGTAACACGCGGATCTAGCTCATCTCGCAGACCGCTGTGTGAAGATCGGGGACGTTGTTTGGTTGGTCTGGGAGGCGGCTCACAGGGACGTAGAATCGGCCCTGACTTACTGGCCGCTAACTCTACGATTGTACACTGGCCCTCATGGTATGATGCATCTCCATCTCTGTCTTCCACAACTACGACCCTTTGTGATGCTGGATGCTAATCGATTTTTTTCTTTCTTTCTTTACTTTTGCCAGACCATCCTTCCAGTAACCAGCTGGTGCAATATCGGAACCTTATCCGGTTGGTGCAGAAGCCTTCCCACTTTAATGCTGTGGAACCAGCTCCCACCACGACTCCTTTGCCAAAGGCCAAGAAGCGCTCCTGGGCAAAATTACCCGTGAAGGAAGCGCTGGCAACCGCTAAGGTAGCGGAGAAGCAGAAGGCAAAGCGGAGGAAGGCAGAGGCCACATCTGCCTCGGTGGTCATCCCTACAGTTCCCTTACCTCCGTCTTTCGAGGAGTTCACTGCTGCTCGGGTGGAGGCAGGTTGGCCCACAGGTTAGGCCCTTTAAACTTCGAAGCTCCTCAAGGCTTTTCTATATACCAAGAAGGGCCCTCTTGCGACATATGTGTTTTTTTTGTTTCAGCCGTCATGGAGAAGCCCACGTCCGTATCCATTCCCGACGTAGGTAAAGCCGTGGTTCACGGGGTAGTGGAGTATGTTGAAGAGACCTTCTTCGACCCAATTCCTACTGTAGAAGTTGAAGGAGGTATATTATTTCCTTTTTGGTCATTTTGATTGCTTGTCCCCATTCCTCATAGCCCTACGGGCCTAGCTGAGCATGGATCTCGCTTCACTTGACAGGAGTTGGTGCAGCAGTCCCTCGGCCGGAGGTGGCTCCTGAGACATCTCGGTTCGAGCAGACATATAAGAGGAAGGGGTGGAGGTCAGGGAAGTCACGGTTGCTGATCCCGCGTGATGATGCGCCAACCTCGGATTCCGATATGGGGCCCCCTTCGATATCAAAAGAGGTGCCCACCCGGACTAAATCCTCGTCAGGCGAAAAGGTATATTATGGCTACTCTTCTGACGAGGTGCTTTCAATCGAGGGCATACCCGAAGAGTCCGGATTTCGGGTCCCCACATGGAAAGCCCCGGTATTGTTTGCTTCTCTGAGCCTGGTGGAGTGGGCACCTATAAGTGTGGGGCTTGTTTATTCAGACTTTTCTCTCGAGGCTGCCGACTAATCTCTTTGCTATTGTTGTTCTTTGGATTTAAACAGGAACAAATTTCGCCAGAAGGTATAGAAACCCATGTCCCGGGTTCAGCAACCGCCAGAAAGGAGAAGAGCATTATGGCTTTGGACAAATTGGCGTCCATAGTCGAGGCCTTGCGATAGGAAGAAGCTACAGCAAGTTCAGACACCTCCACCTCAGCAGTCTAGGTGCCGCCACAAGAAGGGGCAATAGTGTCCGTGAGTGTATACTTTCTTCTTCTTTTTTTTTCTCTGGGGACTGCTGATTTATTTGAAGCCTTACAGGATCATGCCTCCCAAAGGGTCGTGGAGACTCCCATCTCGGCAGTCGAGACCTTGGAAGAGGGGAAGATAGCATCGGAGATCGAGGCCCGAGAGGAAATAATGTCCGAAGTGGAAATTCAAGAAGAAATGACGCCGGAGTGCAGCATAGTACCGGTGGATGAGGAAAGCATGGGGATCCCTCGGCTTCTTTGAGAATTTAGCAATTTACTTCACATGGTGGGTGGCTAACCTCACTTTGCGTGGCCAGACAATAACAACGCCCCGAAGAGCACGTGCTACCCGGGCTCGCAAGGCCGTCCCCAGGTGGAGAACATCTTTTGGCCCGCAGGCAGCTCGAAGGTTGCAGTCACTTGTGGGACCGGACACAAGATCCTTGGTATTTCTTCTGCGGATAGGGGCCGTCCCACAGCTCGTAGTCCCGCTCCCCCTATTCCGAAGCCGGTCGTACCAGAGGAGGCCCGACTCATGGGGAGAATATTAGCGATCATTACTACACCCTCGGGAGAGTCCCCGACAGACAAGGGTGCAGGTCCTTCAGGAGCGGCGTCGGGCCCGGCTGTGGTTGATATCCTTCCCTCGACCGAGATCGTGACTCTTGCGCTCCCGATCTGTGAGGCGACACAGGATCTGGGCCGTGCTGAGGAGGTGGAGGCAAAAGCAAGTCTGTCCACTACGGTGTCAGATTCGGTCCCTGCGGCCGTTCACTCTTCGGACGAGGCCATGGCTCCGGTCCCGGCGTTAGAGACGTCATCATCAGATGCGGACCTCGCCCGACCAGTGGGGATGGAGCAGCTGCTCATCATGGCGGCGTCAGACGCTTCTATTGCAGTTTCACCTTCACCACTTGCGGTGATCGGCCAGGAGCTATCCTCTGAGCCAGAAGGATCTAGCCATTCAACGTTGACTCTCCCGTCTTCATCAGCAGCGGTGGATGCCGAGCTATGGGCCGCGGTGGACAGCGTCGTCGAGTTCAACCCACCGGCCGTGCCTTCCATAGGTCATGTTACTTCGGACCTGCCAGTCGGTCAGACCTTATTGACGCTACGAGCCATGATGTTCGCCGACCCCCACCCCACGTACTGGGGCGGTGCATATCGTGGTCATGCAGTTGACCGGGGCCCTGCAGATGATGGGTTGTCCCCTGGAGGAATGATCGTGACGGGTTCTATTATTGTTGAAATATGTTAACCGCCGCGAGTTCCTCGAGACATAAGCTCCCACTGAATTCACAGCCATCGGCACCCAAAGGGATGAATATCTGCAAGCCTTGGAGGCCCGGAGGGGCAACATGGAGCAACGTCAGAGGGCCTTGGACGAGTGTAATGCCAACATTCATGCCTTGGAGAGCAGAATAGAGAAGCTCAGAGGCTGGCTTGCTAAGGCCGAGTCCAATCTTGCCGAGGCCGAGGCAACCAAGGCCAGAGAGACCGAGGAATTGGGCGTCACTGAGGTTGAAGTAGCCTCGGTGAAAAAAGAGCTAGAGCGCCTTGATGCACAGGAAGGCCGACTGCGTGAAATGGTAAACTTTCCCTGTGTCGGGATTCTTCCTCTCGAGGAGATCTTTCGGGGGATAGACTAGCCACCGGTCCTCCTTCCTTCTTCTAGCTTCTCCCTTTTCTGCTTTTTGCATGTAACACCGGGGTATGCCCCGAGGCCCATGTAACTTTTTTTTTTAAAAAAAAATGGAATATAATACAATTTTTTCACTTGCCTTTTGTGTATGCGTGGCATTCAGAAATCTTTTTCCTTCTTTCTCTTGCCCTGTGGTAGAGTGCAGGTTCGTACTAATAGCTCATGCAGGGGGGTACCCAGTGGGGTTCGCATAGGAGCATAGGAGAGTGCTCGCCCTTCCAGAGGAGGGACGAGGGGACCACTCCACCATGTCCACCGTGCGATTAACCAAATGATGCCATCGGTGCGTTCGACCCGAGTAGGTTGATCCGACCTCAGAGGGGCGGAGAGAAAAGTTTGTTCATTCGATGACCTAGACGAGAGGTCTTGGTCAAAAGGGGTCGTTTGTCACCCGAAGGGATGGAGAGAAGAGTTTGTTCATTCAATGACCTAGATGGGAGGTCTCGGTCAAAAGGGGTTATTTATCTATGCCGACAGGATGTCGGGGGCGGATGTGGTTTGTTTGTCTCTTGGTGTATTTGTTGGTACGGGACTGGTGCCAACGTAAGGAGAAGGGTTGATTCCCCAATCCCGAACAAAAGGTCCGGGTGGGGTGCTCTTCGTCAGTGCTGACAGGATGTCAAGGGCTGACATGGTTGATTCGTTTATTGAAATATTCATTGGTACGAGGCTGGTGCCAACGCAAGGAGAAAGGTTGATTCTCCGATCCCGGACGAAAGGTTCGGGTGGGGTGTTCTTCATCAGTGCCGACAGGATGTCAAGGGCTGACATGGCTGATTCGTTTATTGAAATATTCGTTGGTGCGGGCTGGTGCCAACGCAAGGAGAAAGGTTGATTCTCCAATCCCGGATGGAAGGTTCGGGTGGGGTGTTCTTCGTCAGTGCCGACAGGATGTCAAGGGTTGACATGGTTGATTCGTTTATTGAAATATTCATTGGTACGGGCCGGTGCCAACGCAAGGAGAAAGGTTGATTCCCCAATCCCGGACGGAAGGTTCGGGTGGGGTGTTCTTCGTCAGTGCCGACAGGATGTCAGGGGCTGACATGGTTGATTCATTTATTGAAATATTCGTTGGTACGGGATGGTGCCAACGCAAGGAGAAAGGTTGATTCCCCAATCCCGGACGGAAGGTTCGGGTGGGGTGTTCTTCGTCAGTGCCGACAGGATGTCAAGGGCTGACATGGTTGATTCGTTTATTGAAATATTCGTTGGTACGGGCCGGTGCCAACGCAAGGAGAAAGGTTGATTCCCCAATCCCGGACGGAAGGTTCGGGTGGGGTGTTCTTCGTCAGTGTCGACAAGATGTCAAGGGCTGACATGGTTGATTCATTTATTGAAATATTCGTTGGTATGGGCCGGTGCCAATGCAAGGAGAAAGGTTGATTCCCCAATCCCGGACGGAAGGTTCGGGTGGGGTGTTCTTCGTCAGTGCCGACAGGATGTCAAGGGCTGACATGGTTGATTCGTTTATTGAAATATTCGTTGGTACGGGCTAGTGCCAACGCAAGGAGAAAGGTTGATTCCCCAATCCCAGACGGAAGGTTCAGGTGGGGTGTTCTTCGTCAGTGCCGACAGGACGTCAAGGGCTGACATGGTTGATTCGTTTATTAAAATATTCGTTGGTACGGGCTGGTGCCAACGCAAGGAGAAAGGTTGATTCCCCAATCCCGGACGGAAGGTTTGGGTGGGGTGTTCTTCGTTAGTGCCGACAGGATGTCAAGGGCTGACATGGTTGATTCGTTCATTGAAATATTCGTTGGTATGGGCCGGTGCCAACGCAAGGAGAAAGGTTGATTCCCCAATCCCGGACGGAAGGTTCGGGTGGGGTGTTCTTCGTCAGTGCCGACAGGATGTCAAGGGCTGACATGGTTGATTCGTTTATTGAAATATTCTCAAAGATGAGAGCGAGGGTTAATAAAAGAAGGACTGGTTCCTCCTCCTCCTCTCTTTCTTCATTCTTTTCTTTTCTTCCTTTTCTTTTCTTTTTTCTTTTCTCTTCTTCTCTTTTTTTTCTTCTTTTCTTTTCTTTTCTTTTCTTCTCTCTTCTGTTCTCTTCTTCTCTTTTTTTTTCTCTTTTTTTTGTTCTTCCTTTTGTTCTCTCTCTTTTTTTTGAAATGCATGGTGAATAGTGGGTAAACCATCTGGACAATAGTAATGCAAATTCGCCCGCGGTGGGGCGGAGAAGTGTATTATTCATTGAATGGGAAAATCGGAGCATGATATAACCTCATATGCCTACCATTAAAGGGTGGAAATTGAATCTCCACCCGATGATTGACTATTACATACGCTCCACCCTCGTAGACTTTCTGGATCACATAGTAAGCCAATTCTCATTCAGCTTGCCCTTGGGGTTGGAAGCCATAACTTCTCTTCTTTTAACCATAACGAGGTCACCCTTCTTGAATTCACGTTCTTTAACGAGCTTGTCAAAGGCGCGAGCTATCCGGGCCTGATAGACCTAGATGTTCTGTTGGGCTTGGAGCCGTTTCCCCTCCAAGTTGGAGAGCTCTTCGAGCCTTCGCTCGACATTTGTTTGCTCTTCCCGGACTAACCCGTGTTGGATTACGACCTGAAGGGAGGATATTTCCAGCTCAATGGCGACGATTGCCTCTGAGCCATACACTAAGGAAAAGGGTGAACAACCCGTTAGAGTTTTGCATACAGTTCGATATGCCCACAGGGCCTCATACATTTTCTCTTCCCAGTCTCTCTTGTTGGAGTTAACAATCTTGGACAGGAGAGTACAAAGAGTTTTATTGAAAGCTTCAGCCAAGCCATTGGCATGTGAGTTATAAGGGGTTGACGTCCTCCAGTCGATCTTGTACTTTTCTGCCAATCGGTAGACCTTCTGGTTATGAAAGTGGCTTCCATTGTCCGAGATAATTCGATTTGGAGTGCCGAACCGGAATATGATGTTGCGACGGACAAACCTGGCAACGATCTCCCCGGTCACTTCTTTCAGAGCAACAGCTTCCGCCCAACAGGAGAAGTAATCAGTCACCGCCAAGATGTACTTGCACTCGATGGATGATGCGGGTAGTGGGCCCACGACGTCTGTCCCCCATTGGGTAAAAGGCCAGCTGGGCAGTGTTGGATGTAGCGACACGGGCGGTCTCTTGGGCACCGTCGCGTGCTCCTGGCATTTTTGACAAGACTTGGCATACTTGCAGTAGTCACCAAATATTGTCGGCCAGTAGTAGCCAAGTTTCTTTATTTTGATTTTCATCTTCGGTCCCGCCTGGTGTGCACCAGCTGTTCTGGCGTGGACCTCCTTCATGACTTTCCAAGCTTCTTCGGTGGATAGGCATCGCAGAAGCACCTTCCGTTTGGCATCTACCATAATTCAGAATAGGATCCCGTTCCGTACCTCATAAGAGTCCTTTGTTCTGATCAGCTTGATCTTCTCTTCTCTCTGCCTGGGCAGTTGCTGGTATTTAAACCACGGCATAAGGGGGTCCCTCCAGTCGGGTAAGCTGACGGCTTCTGCTGTAGCGACCTCGAGTTCTTCCTCTTCTGGCTCTTCTATCATACTAGGCACTTGGCACTGATTTACCACCCGGATGCTGAGGGATCCATCTGGTGGGACTGCCAATGAACTTGCAAATTTTGCCAGTGCATCGGCTTGTGCATTTTCTCCTCTAGCGACATGGCCTATCTCAATGAGGTAGAATTGCTCCATAAGCCGTTTCGCCTTGGCATGGTAAGGGAGTAATTTAGGTTTTCAGATGTCAAACTGTCCCTGGACTTGTTTGACAATCAATAATGAATCGCCAAACACATGTAGTATTTTAATCTCCATTTTCAAAGCGACTTGGAGACCGATGATCAGAGCTTCATACTCTGCCTCATTATTTGTGCAGGGCTTGTTAATGGAACATGAGGTGTGTAATACTTCTCCCTCTGGGGATTTAAGGACGATGCCGGCCCCGGCCCATACCTTTGTGTGTCCGGATGGGGTTGTTTCTATTCTCGAAGCTCCATCAAAGTGTAGCTGCCAGGTGATCTGCTGGACTTGGCTTACCTCCAGTGTTTCATCTTCAGGCAACTCTGTGGTCAATGGGGAATCTTTAGACACAGGGTGTGCTGCAAAGAAATCAGCCACATCTTGACCCTTAACGACCTTCTGCGGTACGTAGGTGATGTCAAATTCCATTAATAGAACGGCCCACTTGCTGAGACGTCCCTTCAGGACTAGCTAGGAGAGAATGTGCTTGACTGGGTCGGCCCTAGAGATCAGGCTCACTTCATGCGAGAGCATGTAATGCCTCAATTTCTTGACTGCGAAGACTAAGGCGAGACATACCTTCTCAATCGGGGAGTATTTTGCTTCTGCCCCCACTAGTCTTCGGCTGAGGTAATAGAGAGCTTGCTCCTTCCCTTCATCATTGTTCTGGGCGAGCATTGCCCCCAGTGAACATTCGGTGGCAGCTATATATAGAATAAGCGGCCTCCCCTTGACAGGTGCCCCCAATACAAGCGGGGTCTTCAAGTAATCCTTCAGCCGATCGAAGGCCTTTTGACATTCTTGGTTCCAGTTGAAAGGTGCATCCTTCATCATCAATTTGTGGAACGGCTGACAGTGCCCTGACAAATTGGAGATAAATCTCCGGATGTAAGCCAGCCGACCTTGCAGGGACCTTAACTCTCCCAAATTCTTCGGAGGAGGTAGCTCCTGAATGGCTTTTATCTTAAAAGGGTCGATCTCGATCCCTCTATATCGGATAATGAAGCCGAGGAACTTCCCATTGGAGATGCCCAAGGCACATTTCATGGGGTTCATTGTCAGTTCATACTGCTGGAGTCTCTCGAAGATGACTCTAAGGTCGTTCAGGTGATCCCCCCTTTTCTTTGTCTTGACGACCAAGTCATCAATGTAGCATTCGACTTTGCTATATAGCTGTTCGTCGAATATCTTGGTCATCGCCCGCTGGTAAGTGGCAGCAGCGTTCTTGAGGTCGAAGGGCATTCTTTTGTAATGGAATATTCCTTTAGGCGATCGAAAGGCCGTATGAAATCGGTCGTGCTCAGCTATCCAGATTTGGTTATAGCCGAACGATCCATCCAAAAAAGACAAGGCATCATGGCCAGTAGTTGCATCAATCATTACTTCGGTGATGGGCACCGAAAAGTCATCCTTCGGACAGGCTTTATTCAGGTGGCAGAAGTCCACGCAGATCCTGATTTGTCCATTCTTCTTTTTCACTGGCACAATGTTAGCCAACCAAGTAGTGTATTGGTTTTTAGATACAAAGTCGACGTCTATGAGCTTGTCGACTTCTTTGGAAATCTGATTTATCAGCTCCGGCCTCATGCGCCGGGGGGATTGCTTCACTGACTCCACCTTGGGATCAATGGCCAGAATGTGTTGGGTCACACTAGGGCTCAGGCCGGGCATCTCTTTGTAGTTCCAGGCGAAACGGTCCCGAAATTCTTGCAGTAATTTGACATATTGTTCCCTCTCCTGTGGAGGTAAAATGGCACTTAGAAAGGTCAGCCTGGGGTCACTTTCTATACCTAGGTTAATTTCAAGGAGCTCATCTACTGTGGCTTGGCCGCCATCTTTAATTTCCTGTGGCGCCGGCTGTAGGTCGATGAATTCCTGGTCTTCACCATCCTCTGCTTCAAGGACACCATAGGCGTCTTCTAGCTCCGCCTCGTTGGGTAGTGAGGCTTTGCTTGTTTCCCCCTCTTTTAGGCTCGTGGCGTGCGGCTCTGAAGGGTTCTCCGACGCGGAGAAGTAAGGGATTTCTCTGGGATCTTCTTGGTAACTATCATAGACGGCCCCTACCGGAGCCGAAGTAATTGATTGCCACACTGGAGACTGCTCTACCACCGACGGCTGGGGTTATTCATTCTCGGTTGCGTCTTCAAAAATCTGGTGCTGAACCGACACCATATAGATGCTTCTTTCGTGGCCACCCATCACATGGGGGCGTGGCGGAGCCACCACATAATCTCCCATTCTGAGCTCATCTCTCTTAATCAAGTCCTGCGCAGTATCCTTGAAGACGTAGCAATCTTCAATAGGGTGACCCAGTATTTGGTGATAAGGGCAAAACTGGGGGTCGCCACTTCTGCGAGCATCTTGCGGCCTTTTAGACCTCGAGAGAGAGACCTTGCCATAGTGGTTGGCCTAGTCAAAGATTCCTCGGGTCTTATTCCTCAAGAAAGAGTAAGGCCTCTGCATTCTCTCTTGTAGTGTAGGATTCCGCTCGGCCGGCCGTCCGATTGGGGAAACAGTTGTATCCCTTGCCTCCTTCTTCAAGTGCATGGGGGCGTTCGGGACGGTGCTCGGGGACTGGTACGTGCTGATGTTTTGCTGGCGGAAGATGCCCCCGATCAAGTCAGACACAAGTGTGGTCACTTCGGCCAATCGAGCCTTCACCATCTCAATTTCCCGCTGCTACTGATAGCACAGGGCAAACAAGGCAGAGTCACACCGAGTGGGGCCCGGAGTCCGACTAGCTTCCCCGTCCTTTGCATCAAGGTCAGGCGAGGGTAATGGCACTCTATTACTGTGGTCATTCAGGGTCGACCCCTCAGAGGAGGACGGGACCCTTCCTCTGTTCCTGCAGGGTAGTGGATTCCATAGGAACACCTCTTCATCTTGATCTTCGTCGGCCGGAGGTGTAGCATGCTGATGATCTTCAACTTCCTGTGGGCCTGCCCTACCTGCGGGGCTGTTGCCGATTGGAGCCGAGACTGATATCGCATCAGCTTCAAAGGAGTATTCTATTGAGAAACCCAAACCTGGGTGCCAGGTAATCTGCAATAACCTCCGGTCCAGGTTTGGCGGGTTCCACATTTTCTTGAACATTTCTTTCTGACTGGAGAGTTGGCGAAGGGGGATCCCTTATTTTCTGGTCATCCTGACTACACGGCCGGATACGTCAGGAAGTCCCATGATTGGGACGAGTGGTTCGTGCAGCTCATTGGGGAGTTTACAATCATCATCCCCTCTGACCGGGTGTTCCTCAGCCACGTAGAAGATAGTGGGCGGGCCTCTGGGGTTAGGCACCTAGAAGGTCCTTAATGGCTCGGCCACTTGGCAATCGACTTCTGCGAGAGGCTTGATGATCTCAGGCGGGACCTTGACATCCTCCAGTAGATTTTCAAGATAGGGCGTCCCCGGTGTAGGGTAAATGGGAAGGGGAGTGACTTTGAATACCCCTTCTGCTTCAGAGACAAATGACACCTGAGGGGGAGCCACATAGCCTAGTGGCGGCGGAAGAAACCAGCTATCAGGCTCTGCCTTTTTCTTCCCTTTGTCCTGGGTGACTTGAGGAGCTTGCTTCGGCTTCTCCAAATACAAAGTGGCATCCGATAGGTGGCATTCGAACACTTCGAAAGGGTGGAGGTCAGCAAAGATTCTTTCCTCTTTCCCGTTGCCGGGGTACTTGATGCATTGATGCAGAGTGGACGGCACCACCCTATTTTGGTGCAGCCAAAGTTGGCCGAGCAATGCCTTGTAGGAGGTATTAGAGTTGATCACATGGAACTAGACCTTGGTTGTGAAGTCACCAAGGGAGAGGTTGAACTCTGCAACCCCCATAGGAACCTCACACTTCTGGTTGAAGCTGGCAATCTTGACATTCTTGACCTCAATCAGGTGTACGTCAAAGTAGTGTTTCTGGTACACCCAGTAGGGGAGTATGTTCACCGCTGCCCCAGGGTCAATCAAGACTATATTGATGGGATGCCCATTCAGCTGCCCCTTCATGTAGAGTGGCCTGTTGTGACTACAGGTGGGTAGAAGCATATCCTCTTCTGTGAAGGCCACAGCTACTTCAGGTGACATTTCTACAAGGCAAGCTTCCACATATGCTGGCGTCTGGAGCGCGGCAATGACGTCTTGCCGTGTCTCTTCATCTAGAGATAGAATCTCCCAGACGGTGAACCTGGCTGGGATCTTCTTCAGGTGCTTGACTATTCTGTTGCTAGCTCGGACTTCGAGCAGCTTCATTTCTTCGGCTCTACTGCGCCTACCTCCACCTTGAGCCTGGGGAACCAGCTCAGCGGGTGTCTCTTCCACTGGGTCGGGTGCCACTTGAGCTTGTGGGGCCTGCTGAGTCACCTCTTTTTCTTGCATGAACTCGGCAAGGTTTGGGGTGTTATCGGGCTCTTCCCTTGGCCGAGGGGGAATCACTACTGATGGGGCCGAGGGGCTGCCTGCCTCTTTGGTATGCTGGGACTCGCGGGGGCATGAATGTCTTCCCCTCTGAGTCGGGAGAAATTCAATAAATGAAGGGGCGCTCTGGCCACTTGGTTCTCCGGGGTAGAGGCCTGATGGAGGGGGGATCTCCATGCCTTGGACCCTAGGCTCGGGGATGTGATATGGTTGTTCTCCCTAAGCAGGATATTATGGTTGGCTTGAGGAGGGCGTCCCCACTTCCTTCCCGACCTGGTAGCATGTTGGGAAGTGGATGCTTCAGCCTGATTCACCTCTGACGGCTCGACGTGCACTTCTTATTCTTCCTCTCCCAGGGAGAGGGCTGTGTCAAATAATGTTGAGAGGGTGTTACAGGAAAGGACGACCCCACTCTTCTTCTTGTTTCTGGGTCTTCTCTTCTTCTTTTTCTTCTTCTCCTCACCAGCTGGTGGCTGCTCCATAGGGGGTTCTCCCCACAGTAGAGGTTCTTCGCTTGCTTCGACTTTCGCTCCTGGAGCCAGTTCGAGTGACTCGAGCTCCTCCCAAGGGACATACTCCTTCAGTTCCACAGGCTGGATCTCGGGCTGTTCATAATCTTCAAGCCCATCAATAATAGCCTGGATTCTTTCAACCACAGGGCTGGTTTCCTTGTGCAACCGCATCGGGATGTGCTTCTTCTTGTTGAGTAGGCCGCCTCATAACTAGCCTGGGGGCTGTGTCATGCCAAACCGGTGTCACCGGTGGTGGTGCTGGTCGGGGCGTAACGCCCCTTATGTGAACCTCCGGAGTGGGCCGTGGAGGTTGTCTTCTTCTTCTATTCTTCGTTGGCGCGGCTTGCCAACCTCCTTGGTCTTGAGTTGGCACCATGATCAAGGCTTGATAAGTGGCCTGTGTACTGGCCTCCGCCCATTCTTCAGGTAGCTGCTGGTATAAAGATACCATGTTGACAGTGGTGCCGAGGTTTGGCATCTCGTGTGGCTACGAATGATCTATCTTGTGCTTCCCCATGTCCAGCTCCCCCTTCTTGATCAAGGATTCAATAACATCCTTGAAGATGTAGCACTCCTCGATAGTGTGTCCGAGCATCTGGTGGTACGGGCAAAAGCGAGGATCGTCCTTCTTCTTCAAGTCACCAGGCCTCTTTGGTTCTGGTAATGTGATTTTATTATACCTGGTGGCCCATTCAAATAAGATCCGGGACTTATCTCGAGGAAAAGAATACAACTTATTGCTCATTTTCTCCCGCAGAGAGGGACCTTCCCGCCGCTTAGTAGATCTGGGCGGAGGAGGACTAGCTGTCACTTTGGCTTTCTCTTTTTGCTTCTTGAAAGCTTCAAAGTCCAACGTGTGAACCTCTGGCGGTGTTGGTCTTTTCTCAACCTGCTTGGCCCTCTGGCTCGATGCAGCTGGAGCAGAAGAGTATCGAGCAAGGAATGCCTCGATCTCTGCCACTATATTATTCAGACGGTCGAATGACCTTACCTCAGCACCGATCATCCTCTCAAGGATTTCCTTTTTTAGATTCTGCTTGCAGATCTGCACTGCATCCTCCTGATGCAGGGGACGTCTACACCTCATGCTAAGGTTCCTCCATCTCTTTATGTAGTCGAGAGCCGACTCATCATTTCTTTGTCTTGTGACGTAGAGGTCCGCTACGGTCACTTCCCGTTCAGCTATGTAGAATCTTTCTTTAAACTTTTTCTACATATCTGGCCAGTCTGCAATAGACCCGGCGGGCAAGCTCGAGTACCACTCAAAAGCAAGCCCGGTAAGTGTTGAGCCAAAGAATTTGAGGAGGTAGGCTTCATCTGCAGCTAGATCCCCCATAACATTCATATAATAGGCAATGTGCTCCCGGGGATACCCTTACCCATTAAATTTCTCAAACTTCGGTGGTTTGGTGATACCGGTTGGCAGCCTCCTGGCAGCATAGTGCGCCGGGTAAGGTACCCGGTATACGTCAAATGGCGTGTGATCACCATCGCTCCTTTCCGCCAACTTCATATCTATCATTTGTTCGAGCATCAGTCTGCTCACTATCGCCGGGTCGACCGGACTTGGGTAGAAATGGGCCGGTTGCACCAGCGGTGTTGTTAACACTGTCGCCTGAGGTGCAATAGTGGACCCCTGGAATGGCAAGTTCTGTGGCGGGGCCGGTGTAGCATGCTGTGGCTGATGCAGGGGTATGCCCCCAGTATAGCTGGGGATCAGTGAAGACACCGTCGCCTGTGGAGAAGCTTCCGAGGCCTGACCGTTACCCACAGGAGTCTCTAGCAATGCTTCGATCTGACCGGATGTCGAGGGTTGAGCAGCTCTCTCGGTCAATTATTTTCTTAGCAACTCAATCTTCCGCTGATATTGCTGCATCATGTGCAATACAGCGGGGTCATTCATGGAAAGACTAAGGGTGTCCCCCCTTTCTTCGGCCGGCGTCTCTTCGGATGACGTGGATGGTCCTCCCGAGGTGCCTTCTATAATAACATTGGCGGCCAAGGTCATCGAAGGTTCCCCATAGTCAGCTTCTCCAGTGTGGACTTGTGTCTTCTCAGTTGCTGCTTTCCCTCTTCTGGTAAGAGGTCTTGGCCTTGTGGCAAGCCTGGCCCCTTCTTCGGGTTCAGTCGGTAAAGCCCCGTACCGGTCGAATACTCCGGCCATGTTGCAAGTGTAGACCCTCAGGTCTCTACCTCTTCTTGCCACTTTTCTCGATGGCCTACCCGAAAAGACCAGTCTGTCAAAAATCGATCTCCGTGGCTTTACTTCTTCCCTCAACGGGGACTGATAACGCTCCTCGGAGCAGTTTCTTGACTTGGCACTGGGCGCCGGTCGGGTCTCTTCTTCTTTAAATGCGGAGGCTACTACCCCCAATAATCTCTGGCGACCCAGGGGAGTGCTCCCTGGTCCCCGTAAGTAGTTCCTCATGGCTTGCTCCACTTCTTCCCAATCTTGATCAGGAGGAGAAGCCGGTGATGTTGCCCTATTGACAACAACGGGCGTGTGGGTTACAGGCTCCGCGCAGGCAGCCTGATAGGGACATCGGTAGTGTCGATTACGGGTGTTCTCCGGTGGGGCCGGTATGGCCTGTGCCGACTGGTATATGGGGGCCGATGTCTTGACCCGGTCTGCTTGTTGTGCCCTTGTTGGGCGGAAGGTACTGGGCTCTGCCTGAGCCGGTGAGGTGAATCGGGCCATCTTGGGAACCCAAACTTGCTTGGCTTTGGCGGCTCTTGAGGTCGGTTGATGTTGTGCTGATGGGGCCTGAGTGGTGGGCGTCATCTTGCCCTTCATCTTCTGCAGTGGCTGAAAGGAGTTGCGCACTGGTACGGCGGGCACAACACGCTCCGGGATCATCTCGGAACGTTGTCCGGCAAGATGCACTCGGATAGTCCTGATGACAGCAGACTTACCGGTGCTGGAGAACCGGCCTCGGGGTGATGTTATGGCATGACTCCTTTGGAGCCTCCATTGGTGAGAGGCCGACCCCTGGCGAGATGGGCCAGAGGTATGGTGCACATGGTGCATGTTACAGCTCAACGTCCTGGTCGGGACGGTCTTGGAAGTTTCGGCCTCTGATCGGCCGGTAGCAGCTTTGGCGGCCCCCTGGATGGGAGCGTTGCTTTCAATCCTGTCAGACGCCTCCACGTCCAGTAGGTTCGTGAAGGCCACCCCGAGGAAGTTGGGGAAGCCTATCACGGGAGGGAAGCTCCCGAAGCTGAGAGGGACAGTCAAGTAGCCGTTCTGGACATGGCTCTCGACGGCCTCCTGACCGAAAGTGAGGGCCATTCTGATGTCCGAAATGCAGCCTGCATTTGTAAATCAAAGAATTAGTATTACAAGAAGGGGGCCGTTGATGCAGGACGGACACGCGACCTGGGACTCTAGCTCGCGATCGCCCCTATGCAAGGGAAGACGTGGGACCGTGCAAGGTTGAGAAACCGGCCGTGAGTCTCAGGTATTGGCTTTCCGCGTGTACTCGGATTGAGTTACGGGACGGTTCACTCACTCTCGCTCTCTCACAGCGGTGATAACAATATATTGGGCTAAGAATCCTAACACTCGCAGCGGCATATACAAATAGATACGAAATCGGCAAATGCGAAAGAGAGAGGGAGCGATTTTACCTCGACGCTCCGGGTGTGGGGAAGACTTCTCGGCCAAGTACGGTAACTCCCGGTACAACTGTTAAAAATTAATTACAGTAGTGAATTTTGATGCCCACTCCACGCAGGGAGGTAAAGGGCTACAAGTGGGCCCGGGAGGACTGATCTTGGGTTGACGGGCAGCACTTGGATCCACTGGTCGGTGCCGTCTGGAAGACGTTTTGCTACGAGCTGTGGGGCCCACGTGCTACTTAGCCCTCTGAAATTGGAGGGGTGGGTCCCGGTGTGAATAGGGCACCTGGAGGAGTGATCCCTGGAACGGCGGCGTGCTGGTTCGCCTTGCGGAAGGCGAGGCGGCTCCGACCGACAAGTGTGAACTTGCTGTCCATGGATCTGCACTTCTATTTTTGCTATGCGCGATCGGGCGAGAACAGCTACTGTGATCAATCCCAACGTCGGATCGACGCAAGATTTGCGCCGTTGGAAAGCTCTTTCAGAGAGCTTCGACCAAGGACTATGGCAGGAATTTTGATGTGACTGAATTTTTGGTGGTGGATTTTACAACTGACTGATTGACAGACTCAGAAAACTTAGGACAAAAATAGAATTTCCTGATAACTTGCGTTGACCGCGATTAAAACGTCGGATCTGGCAGTTGGACTCTTCACAAAAGTTGTAAAGGGGAAAACAAGGAAGACGGGGATAATTTTTGTGGATTTTCTAGATGTGGTTTGATAGGGGAAAACAATTTTATACTGGATATGGGTCGGATCTGAACTGTACAGGATAGAACAGATTTGGGAAAAGACAGTGGTTTTTAAAAATAGTAAAAGGACTCCCAAAATTCTAAGAAAATTCGTGGGAGATGGTTTAGGTGGACAGAACTCCCAATAAAATTGGTGACTCAAACAAAGAAAGGAAAGGGGCTCGAACTGAGGAAACACAGGGTTGCTATGACACAAAACTGAACAGAAGACATATTACTGGTGGAGGGAAGACCGGATTGGGAAAAATGATAAACGAAGGATAGAAATTGGGAAACGTTTTTTGGGAGAGGGTATTTGCGTGAGAAACCTACCCTCAAAATTTGGGCTCCAGCAGATTTGTGGATTTGGAGCTAAAAATCGAACAAGGAATCTCTGTCCTGATTTGGACAGAACTCCGGTGATGGTGGCGGCAGCGCGATGGCGGTGCGATGGCGGCGGCGGCAGAATCAGAACTCAGAGGGGCAGAGGAGAAGATAGAAGGGCATCACACCCTAAGAATGACAGAAATCCATCTGCAAGGGGGGACGAGAGAGGAGAGAGGGGTGCCCTTGG
Source organism: Amorphophallus konjac (assembly GCA_022559845.1). Taxonomy (NCBI): domain Eukaryota; kingdom Viridiplantae; phylum Streptophyta; class Magnoliopsida; order Alismatales; family Araceae; genus Amorphophallus; species Amorphophallus konjac. The sequence continues at coordinate 316,382,949 of CM040121.1, read as the reverse complement.
GCTTGCTCTTGGTAAAAATGCTTAATTCTTCATTAAAATCTCTAATGACACTATACATAGGCTTATATAGAGAATGGTAAGAGGTGGGGGGCTGAGAATTTCGTGGGAGAGAGGGGAGGGGTAAGCATTTTCTTTTCCCATGTGGTCAAATGACCAAATTAAATAAAAAATACAACATGGGATAAACTATATCATAAGGGGGAAGCATCTTGGACTTTGCTTGGTCCAAATTTGAATTTTCTTCCACCTTGTCCCCTTGAATGGTCAAGCATCTAGAAGCCCACCTAGGACCTTTGACCTGCCCCACATGGACCCCTAGGGCTTAGGTGGACCAATGGGAAAGAGTGTGGGGGCCCATTGCTGGACATACTAGACTTTTGCACAAAAACTCACTAAACCCTAAAGACTCACATTTTGACTTATAAAGCCTTACAATTGTAAACCTACTTTCCCAAGGATATAAATGCAAACTAAAAGGACACAAATACAAAAATAAAAGTAAGTGCTCGGTGTTGATTCTCATCAATTCTCCCCGGGTGGGAAGAACTCGACCCCGTCGAGTAAGGGATGCGGCTGCTCGAGTAGCTCCGGCGGATCCATCACCAAACCTGGAAGCGCGCCACTCCATGTAATCGACACCTGCTCATCCCGTATAGATACGATATGCACACGCTGCTGGGGAATGAGGCTAGAGGTGGACACTCCGGGGTGGGGTCACTCTCAAATGAGGGAGGCGGCTCGAAGACTCACTAGGAATCACCGCTATGTCCCTTTATGTGACTAGATCCGATATGTAGGGGTAGAGCCGATCCCAAAGTCCGACAAGTATCGCACTCGAAAGGGACTGACAATGTGAGCGTACAAAGGACCGACTCGACTCAATGCATGTACAGACACACAAGACCCTAGACACACCTAATGTTAGTCCGACCCATACACATGCAAGGGTGGACCAGGACACCTGAATGTGTGCCATGCATGCATGTTATGCAACTGGGGGTTGGTGGCATGTGGAATACCTAGACGTCCAAGTATGACCCAGTCATGCATTGTCCTCCTATGGGATTTGAGTGGGGAAGGGCTCAGAGATCCAAAACTACCTTCGTCTTCACCCTTAGACGTAGGTAAGGCATGCCAACTAGACCGAGGGGTAGGGGTGTGATAGTGAACTCCTTGGAAGAAGTGGAATGAATACGATGGCTCGGGAGGTTCACTAGTGAAGGGGTCAAAAGGGTCAAACAAGGTATGACCCCTTGAAATGGGTTCCCATAAGTCACAGTCCCATGTGTAGAAGTCTTGAAGGTGTGGATGGTCACCTTCATGCATTGTGGTAGGTGAGATGGTGATCATATGTAGGAGGTATGGTTCCTCCCTCGGGCGAAAGGGTATGAAGTCGGGTTCGGCCGACATGGGGAGGAATAAGAGGATCTCTGTGGTGACACAACCCATGGTGCACACGGAGGTAATGGACCCTAAGGCCGGATAGGTGAAGCTAAGACTAGTGGGTTGGTCGAAGCCTCGGGCCAACGAGTGCGTCAACTTCCATTATTAGTCTAATCCCACAATAAGGTCATCCAATGTGTCAACATGGTGACTAGACCGGAATGTGGTATGGAATGAGTTGACCGGCACTAATGGTAGGGTGGGGTCAATGGATGGGTATGGAGGTGGGACCAAGCCATCCTTGAGCCAGCTAAGTAGGGGCTCGGCGATGAAACGTTAGAAACACGGGTGGCTCGGGCTGTGGTGGCTCCAAATAGGATGACTCCGGATGAGGATCGGAAGTAGAAGGTGGCAATGGAGCACTCACGGGTGGTGAAGGAGCATGTATCCTTTCTATCCTATCCAACTAGTCCAAAAACATTTTAATGAATTCGTCAGAGGTGCGGGTTGGAGTAGGGGCCTCGGGATGGACTCACTCCTCATCTCTCGGCCTGGGGGTGGACCTCGGCTCGGCTATAATCGGGGCTTCTTGCCGCACTTGGGTGGAGGTGCTTGGATAGGATTGGATGGAGGTGAAAGGGCGGGGTTGGTTGGAGGTGTGGCCCACTTGATTGGGGTTGCTTTGGTAGGATTGGATGGGGGTGAAGGGGCGGGGTTGGTTGGAGAGGTGGCCTACTTGATTGGGGGTGAGGTGGTGGGGTCGGCTAGTGGTATGACCCCCGTGGTTGGAGGTAGATGGGTGGGGAAAGTAGACCCTCCGAAGCGCTCTCTTCATGTCCCACCATGACTCGATGGGCCTTTGCCTCATATCCTCCCTCAAGTATTTTATGTTCCTCCATGTTTCGGTGGCTTCATAAAAAAGTCACCTTTTGGCAAAGTCGACTTGCATGGGACCGGACATGATATAAACCTCAAAGTATTCGTCCATGACGGCTTCCCACTCTAGGTAGTCACACGGGTCTTCGGAGCCATAGAAGTCCCGGGCTACGGGCCTACTGGGGTGGTGGGGTTAGTTCTCCCAATAAAATTGGTGACTCAAACAAACAAAGGAAAAGGGCTCGAACTGAGGAAACACAGGGTTGCTGTGACACAAAACTGAACATAAGACATTACTAGTGGAGGGAAGACCGGATTGGGAAAAATGATAAACGAAGGATAGAAATTGGGAAACTTTTTTGGGAGAGGGTATTTGCGCGGGAAACCTACCCTCAAAATTTGGGCTCCAACAGATCTGTGGATTTGGAGCTAAAAATCGAACAAGGAACCTCTGTCCTGATTTGGACAAAACTCCGACGATGGTGGCGGCGGCGTGATGGCGGCGGTGGCAGAATTAGAACTTAGAGGGGCAGAGGAGAAGATAGAAGGGAATCACACCCTAAGAATGGCAGAAATCCATCTACAAGGGGGGAGGAGAGAGGAGAGAGGGGTGCCCTTGGGCTTGCTCTTGGCAAAAATGCTTAATTCTTCACTAAAATCTCTAATGAAACTATACACATGCTTATATAGAGAATGACAAGGGGTGGGGGGCTGAGAATTTCATGGGAGAGAGGGGAGGGGTAATCATTTTCTTCTCCCATGTGGTCAAATGACCAAATTAAATAAAAAATACAACATGACATAAACTATATTATAAGGGGGAAGCATCTTGGACTTTGCTTGGTCCAAATTTTAATTTTCTTCCACCTTGTCCCCTTGAATGGTCAAGCATCTAGAAGCCCACCTAGGGCCTTTGACCAGCCCCGCATGGACCCCTAGGGCTTTGGTGGACCAATGGGAAAGAGTGTGGGGGCCCCCTGCTGGACCTACTAGACTTTTGCACAAAAACCAACTAAACCCTAAAGACTCACATTTTGACTTATAAAGCCTTACAATTGCAAACCTACTTTCCCAAGGATATAAATGTAAACTAAAAGGACACAAATATAAAAATAAAAGTAAGTGCCCGATGTTGATTATCATCAGCCATGTGTGGACGCACTTTTCGTTCGTTTATTACGCTCGTCCCCTTCGGGAATGGTTGATTCATCTATTGAGTGCATGGGCGTGCCAGTCACAAAGTGACAATTTATTCAGGCTCCGAAGAGCCCACGGTGCGCTCGATCTGACTCGGTCAGACAATTGTGTGGTTCGTGTCGAGACCAAAACCCGCCGCGCCATAAAGGTCACGACGTCATTTTCATCCCTCATACGAGGAAACACCCTTGATTAATCGCCGGGATTCAGGGCCTCATGGCCAAGAAATCAATTGCATGGAAGGTCTATTACGAGGTATTGAAATCCTCGCGCGAGGGCGAGAAGAAAACCATTCGCGGTCATGTCAGTCGTGTACTGACCATTTAATGTTCGGACGAATGTCCGGCTCGAGAAGATCGCGGTTGTCGCGGGAAAATCGGATCGCATGTATGCCGAGGTACGACAAATCTATTTTTTGGAAGAGCAGAGAACGTTCGGCTGAGCCTCGATTAGAGCGGTCAAAAACCAGTAAATTTGTTGGTCCGGTGCAAGAGCAAGCTGCGACCATACTGCCTGTGGGCCCCCCGCGGTCGAAACAAGACTTTCATGAGCGTCATTAATATTTCCGGTGCCAAGGGGCAACGAGGGAATATCCCTTGAATCGGCTGGAAAGCCCTATGTCTAGGGAAGCAGACGTTCGAAACGTGTCGGTCATTCGGGAGACCGTTTAATATTCGAACGTGTGTCCGGCTTGAGAATACCATAATCATCGCAGAAGGACCTAGAACATATGTTTGCCGGGACACGGCAAACATATTATTCCGAGACTCTGAAAACATTCGGTTAAATCTCGATTAGTGTAGCAGGAAACCAATGAGTTTGTTGGCCCGGTGCAAGATCGAGTCAGGACCATGCCGGGGGCGCCTCCCGCGGTCCAAACGGGGCTTGCGTGGGCATCATTAATGTTCTCGGTGCCGGAGGGCAGCAAGGAAGAGTCCCGTGACTAGATTCCAAAATCGAAAACGTGTTCAAAGGGAGCGGGCTATAGGCCGAGGATATGGGTCAGACAGTGACCATAATCGGGACGGACCCGAGGTCCCAGCATAGCCCACGAAGGCCTTATTGATATTCCCATGTGTAGGGTCCAGGGATGACAGGAGCCATCCCGTTCTATTCCGATTTCTGTCAGTCGCTTGTGGACCACTTGATATTTGGACAAGTGTCCATATTGAAGGTACGACATAGATGGAAGCAACCCCATACAAACGTACGCCGAGTTCATGGTAACTTCAATGAAAGAGCGGGAACAAATCCCATTAGGATGAATCCGATTCGACAGGCTATTGGCCCAGAGCAATGCCGGGTTACGACCATGTCGGGATGGGAACCGTCGGCTATATCGGTCACGCATGGACCTTTTCATGTTCGGACACCGGTCCGTAATAGAAACGCGGCGGAAATCGAGGTGAACCCGTTCAAATGTCTGCCGAACGTGCGGCAATTTTAGTAGTGGCTCGGAAGGGATCCGGCCGGAGAAACGAGTCCGGTTTAATCAGAATATCGGCCCGAGGCGAGGTCAGGTTGTGGCTATTTTGGGATAATTCCCAAGACTCAGGCCCAACCTGGAAGGGCGGCATGATTGATCCTCCAGCATCGGGTCACGGGGAGAGAGGGGGGGGGGTTGTAACATAGATTTTACCATTTTCTTTATCTGGGCTTTAAATTATGTGCATATATATATTTTATTGCTTATTTCCCTTTTATGTATTTATTCTGGATGATTTCTCTATTTTGTTTATTATTATTACTATTATATTTTCCCTTTCCTTTTTCTTACTATTATTATTATTATTTCACATTTTTTGTTTATTTCTCATATATGTATATTCAGGTTTATTTATTAATTATAATTTTTATTAATTTATTATCATTATCATTATCATGACATATATATATATATATATATTTATATATATTTATTTTGGAAGGAAAAGTGGGCCGTTGGGGGCAAAAAGGGGTGTACCGACGAAGGCAGGGAGAGCGTGCCGGAGAGGGGCTGGGAGAGTGTACCGGGTAGGTTAGAGGGTGCCGGAGAAGTGCCAAGAGAGTGTGCCGGAGAGGGAGTTGGCGGGCGTGCCGGGCTAACTCGAAGTCTGTACAACGTCTGCTAGCACACGCGCGGAGTCTGTACACTATCCGTTTGCTGCAACTCAAAGTCTATACATCGGCTGGTTGCTGCAACACAAAGTCTGTACGTCAGCCAGCTCAAAGTCTGTACATTCTCGGACCAAGCCTATGTGGCCCGTGTACTCCATGCATTCAAAGTCTGTACATTTCTATCTTTACCTACGTTCACTGGCTTAGCAAACCCACAAGTCCGTACATTGGTTGCATAGCTTGCCATGCATAGCCGGTGCACTCTTCATTTACTACAAACTCAAAGTCTGTACATCGTCTGCTAGCACACATGCAGAGTCTGTACATTTTCCATTTGCTGCAACTCAAAGTCTATACATTGGCTAGTTGCTGCAACATAAAGTCTGTACATTGGATGGCTGCCGCAACACAAAGTTTGTACATTGGCTGGTTGTTGCAACACAAAGTCTGTACATTGGCCGATTGCATGCACACAAAGTCTATACATTGGCTGGTTGCTGCGACACGAAGTCTGTATATCGGCCGGTTGCATGCACACAAAGTCTGTACATTGGCTGGTTGCTGCAACACAAAGTCTGTACATTGGCCGGTTGTATGCACACAAAGTCTGTACACTGGCTGGCTGCTGCAACACGAAGTCTGTATATTGGCTGGCTGCTGTAACACAAAGTCTGTACATTGGATGGCTGCCGCAACACAAAGTCTGTACATTGGCTGGTTGCTGCAACACGAAGTCTGTACATTGGCTGGTTGCTACAGCACAGAGTCCGTACATTGGCTGGTTGCTGCAGCACAAAGTCTGTACATTGGCTGGTTGCTGCAGCACAAAGTCTGTACATTGTTGTCACAAGCACATTAAGTCCATACATTCGTTCATGGCTTGTCTGAACATCTATTTCCAATGTACATACTTTACTATCTGCATTTGTGCAACCCTTCATGCAAAGTCTATACATTGCTAAAGAGACGGTGAGCATGAGAGAGATGGTGGGGAGAAGAGATGAGACGGTGGGAGCGTGCCGGGCTAGGAAGCACAGGGTATGCCCGGGGAGGCTTCAAAGGGCTGTGCCGGTGGCGGCGGGGGCTTAGAGCGTGCCGGCGAAAGGAGAAAGGGAGAGTGCCGACGAAAGGGGGGGGGCACGAAGGGTGTGTCGGGAAAGGCACGGATAGGGTGCACCGGTGAAGGGCGCAGCGAGGTGTGCCGGCGAAGGGCGTGCCGGCCAAAGGTGGCTAGAGGGTATACCGGCGAGGGTGGCTGAAGGGGCGTACCGGCGAAGGGCATGGGGAGCCCACTCCTCCTCCGTTTCTTTTGAGGATTTTATTTTCTTCTCTTCTGATTTTATTAAGTTTGCGTGGGTTTCTTCTTTTCTTCTCTTGATCAATTTCCATTATTTCTCCCATGAGGACAAGTTGTTTAGTTGTCATTCAATTTGGCTCTCTTTGAGTTGATTGCGGTTCCCTTGCCTCGGTTAAAGCATTTTACCGTTGTTCTCTTTTTTATTTGTCTGTTGCTTTCTTTTAGTCCTTTTTAACGTGTGGTCGTTCCATTTGTTGGTTGCTTTCTTTTATCTTTTTAATATGTTATCGTTTCTAGCGAAAATTCAGCAGGATCTCCCCTTGACCCGAGCGTAAGGGAGATACAGGGAACGCGCCCACATGGAGTGGCGGAACCCGACAACTGGAGGTGGGGGCCCGAGAGCGGCAACACCTTTAATAAAACTTCGGGAAACTCGGAGGCAACGGTGAGTGGAAGACTATCCCAGGACTGGCTAAGGGGGATGCACTGGGCAAGAAAAAGGGGAAAGTGTGCCGGGCCAAGGAGGCCAAGGGCTGGAGAGACGTACCGGGCTAAGGGAGGCCAGGGGCGTGCTGGGCCGGCTGACCAGAGGGCATGCCAGGCTAAGGAAGGCCAGGGGTATGCCGGGCTGGCTGACCAGAGGGCTTGTCGGGCTGGGAGTGGCCAAACTGTGCCGGGGAAGGAGAGGTGAGAGTGGGGGCACGGGTGTGCCGGGCAAGGAAGGCACGGGGTGTGCCAGGTAGCGAAGGCACGAGTGTGCCGGATAGGGGGTTAGAAGGGGCTGTGCGACCGAGGGGCGGCAGGAGCGTGCCGCTGGGTGGGTGCCGCTGGCGGACGCCGAAGGAGCGGGCCGTTGAGAGGCCAAAAGGGAGGTAACTTCCAACAGGCGAACGGGTGAGGGTGGTGATCAGAGGCCCTATGAAGGAGCTAGGCCAAAGGGGGAAAGGATCACTACCGGGAGGCACACCACCCGAAGGGAGGAAGAAGACGGCCAGGCACGCGTAACAGCCCAAAACAACGGAGGCAGTCAGAAAAACCCAAAGTGGGGGGAATTTTTATTCATCCAGAGAAAAGGCCATAACCGGCCGCGTATACATCAAAACACCGGGGTGGAAAATACAACATTGAGGGAGGAAAGATGAAAAAGAAAAGTGTGAAGAGTAGGAAATGGGGAGTTAGGGTCGGGCAGAGGCGACGACTCTCTGGCCTTCCCCAGTCCCCTTGCTACATCTCTCTTTCTCTCTTACTCTCTCTTCTCTTACTCTCTATCACTCGCCGATGCTCGCCGGAGGGCCTTCCTGTTCTTCTCTTCTTCTTCTTCCCTTTCTCTTCTCGCCGACGACGGTGGACGGAGCAGTAGGGGGGGGGGAGCCCAAAGCCTCCCCTCCTCCTCCTCTCTTCTTCTCTTCCTCTTCTTCTCTTCTCTCTCCCCTGGAAGCACCACCGTCCCCCCCCGTTCCTCTCTGTTCTCCCCTCTTTTTATACCCCTGGTCAGGCCGACGACTGTCGAGGATGGGAGTAGGTGGGGTGAGGACATCCCAGCAAGGTGCAGGTATGGGCCTGCCATGCCTTCGCTGCGCACCGAGGGATACGAGCGTTGACTGGCGTGGATGGGCTGAACGCTGTGCCGCTGGGGCTAAGGCAGGCGTGCCGCTGGAGGGCCTCGCTGGTGTACCGCTGAAAGACCCAAGAAGTGTGCCGCTGAAGGCTTGAAATGGTGTGCCGTTGAAGGCTTGAAATAGCGTGCCGTTGAAGGCCTGAGATAGTGTGCCGTTGAAGGCTTAAAATAGTGTGCCGTTGAAGGCTTAAAATAGTGTGCCGTTGAAGGCTTAAAATAGTGTGCCGTTGAAGGCCTGAGATAGTGTGCCGTGGAAGGCCCGAAATAGTGTGCCGTTGAAGGCTTAAAATAGAGTGCCGTTGAAGGCACATGGGGTGTGCCGCTGAAGGCACATGGGGTGTGCCGCTGAAGGGCCCAGGGGCGTACCGTTGAAGGGCCAAAGGGGGTACCGCTGAGGGGCCAAAGGGGTGTGCCACTGAAGGGCCCAAAGGGCGTGCCGCTGAAGGCCTAAATGGGCAGTTATGAGCCCATTGTGAGCGCGAGTTATGGCTTATTTGATTTTCTTCGAGGCCCATGGATTTTGGGGCTCTTGCGGGTTGAGTTCTCTTCCCTATCGTGACCCCAGAGATAGCTCCACGGCAGTGTATGTGCGTTCGGGGAGTCCGAACGGCCCCGCTTTTCCACAGCTTCTTCGGTTGAAGTTGTTATTGGTGCTGGACTAGTTGGGATGTATGGGTGTGTAATTTTGCACGTCCACAAATGCCCCCCACCCACTGGTAGCGCAGGCGAATGATGAGCCGGACGGTGCCCGTGGGTGTACTTGTCTCTTCTTCTCTTTGTTGGTGCCGACAGGGTTTTGGGAGCTGGCGTAGCATGTTGGTCTCTTCTTCTCTTCGTCAGTGCCGACGGGGTGTCGGGGACTAACATGGCATGTTGGTCTCTTCTTCTCTTCGTCAATGCCGACGGGGTGTCGGGGACTGACATGGTATGTCGGTCTCTTCTTCTCTTCGTCAGTGCCGACGGGGTGTCGGGGACGGACGTAACATGTTGGTCTCTTTGTCTCTTTATCAGTGCCGGCGGCGTGCCGGGGACTGAGGTGGCTTGTTGGTCCCTTTGTCTCTTCATCAGTGCCGATGGGGTGTCGGGAACTGAAGCAGTACGTTGGTCTCTTCGTCTCTTCATCAGTGCCGACAGGGTGTCGGGAGCTGACCTGGTTTGTTGGTTTCTTCTTCTCTTCGTCAGTGCCGACAGGGTGCCGGAGGATCGACGCGGCTTGTTTGTCTCTTCTGCTCTTCGTCAATGCCTGACAGGGTGTCGGGCGTTGACATGGTATGTGTTGGTCTTTTCTTCTCTTCGCCAGTGCCGACGGGGTGCCGGGAGCTGACATGGTCTGTTGATCACTTGGTCTCTTTGTTAGTGCCGACATGGTGTCGGGAACGGAAGCAGTGTATTGGTCTCTTCATTAGTGCCGACGGGATGCCGGGAACTGAAGCAGCATGTTGGTCTCTTCATCAGTGCCGACGGGGTGTCGGGAACTGAAGCAGCATATTGGTCTCTTTGTCTCTTCATCAGTGCCGACGGGGTGTCAGGAACTGAAGCAGTATGTTGGTCTCTTCATCAGTGCCGACGGGGTGTCGGGAACTGAAGCAATATGTTAGTCTCTTTGTCTCTTCATCAGTGCCGATGGGGTGTCGGGAGCTAACACAGTTTGTTGATCTCTTGGTCTCTTCGCCAGTGCCGACAGGGCGCCGGGAGCTGACATGGCTTGTTGGTCACTTTGTCTCTTTTCTTTCTTTTCTTCTCCCTTTTCTCTTCTTCTCTTCTTCTTTTTTTCTTCTCCTTTTTTGTTATCTCTTTTTTTCTTCTCCCTTTTTTTTTGTTGTTTGTTTGTTTTTCTTTCTTTCCCTTTTCTTCTCTTCTTCCTTTTTTTCTTTCTTTTTTTTTTTGAAGAACTCCGGGTGGCTACTGGCGTGGATGCCAATGATATAAGAGCTGTCGGCACAGCGGCCGATAATTGGAAGCTGTTGACATGGGAGCCAATAATTGAAAAGCTGTCGATCCGCAGGCCGATGATTGAAAGCTGTCGGCTCAGGAGCCGATGATTGAAAGCTGTTGGCATGGGAGCCAATAATTGAAAAGCTGTCGACCCGAAGGCCGATGATTGAAAGCTGTCGACTCAAGGGCTGATAATTGAAAGCTGTCGACTCAAGGGCCGATAAGGAAAGCTGTTGGTATGGGAGCCAATAATTGAAAAGCTGTCGACCCGAAGGCCGATGATTAAAAAGCTATCGGCTCAGGGGCCGATGATTGAAAGCTGTTGGCATGGGAGCCAATAATTGAAAAGCTGTCGACCCGAAGGCCGATGATTAAAAAGCTGTTGGCTCAGGGGCCGATGATTGAAAAGTTGTCGGCTCAGGAGCCGATAAGGGAGGTCAAAACAGCCAAGGCTAGGAGCGGGCTTAAATAGCCGAAGTTGGGGATTAACGAGCCGCGAGGGCAAGAGGTAGGCCATGGGGGCCAAGATTGGGCTCTACGAGCCGGAGCTAGGAAAGTAGGCTTCGATGGCCGGAATTGAGTTTATTGCATACACACATTCTTGTTATTTTATTATTATTTTTATGTTATTTTTTTTAATCATTTTCCCCTTCTTTTTCTTCTCTCTTTTTTTAAAGCATACAAGCATTCATTAGCAGGCATAACATAAATATAAGTAAGGCAGCTCCCTCTATAGGGGATAGGATAGGGACGTCGCCCGTAATTCGTAGATGCGGTGCGGGCCACGAGGCATAATTGAGGGGTGGTGCACCCGTCAAGAGGATATCACATGTCTTGCATGCATAGCCTAAATTCACGCATTTCACCCGAAGCAATTCTCTGTGGCGTGGTAGTGCAAATGTGTGAACAAAGAGCCCTAACCATAGGGATATACAGGTTTTCCTGGTGACACTCGAGGATCACTATGGCGCCTACACATTAGTTCCAGGCTTTTAACTTTTGGTAGCTTCACACAGCCCCCATCTGTTTATTTTGGTAGCGGATTTCACCGTTCGGCGCGAGTCTCCTCATGTGTCTCAATGGGGGTTCCCAGCTACTAAGATTCGTCCTTATTGTGATTTGCTTCACCATTTCGCGCGAGTCTCCTAATTTGTTTCAGTGGGGATTCCCGGCTACTCGGATCCACGTTTCTCTCTCTCTTCTTTTTCTCTTTTTCTTCCCTTTTTTGTTCTCTCTTTTTTTTTTACAGTGGGGGTAGGCAACTTTTTCCTCATGATTACCTTTCACGCGAGTGCGGGAATTCAAGTTTCCGTAGAGTGCTAAGAAGAAATTCGGGCAATCCCTATAGTCGAAGGCTATTGAACACATTAAGTGCTAGGTGTGGGAGCGTTGTCTCAGGTTTATTTTGTGAGTTGGGCTTAGCGATTCCGCCATGACTCTTCCCCTTGACGTGTGCACCCGCCATAATTGGGTTCTCTTCGAGCGCGTGCCATGACGCCCGTGCATCCGGAATCGGGGTGATATTATTTAGCAAGGAAACACGGTCCTAGAAAATTCCAAGGAGGTGTATTATTCTATATTAAGCAACCATGCAAGCAGGGCAATCATGCATTCTCTTTTTTTTTTATTTTTTTTGTTTTGTGTTTGTTTTGTTTTGTTTTTTTTGCTTTGTCCTTTTTTGTTTTTGTTTTGTTTTTTTTGCATAAGAAAATATTGTTGTTACGTATAAGTGTAGTGGTAGTAAAGGTATTAAGGAAGCATACCATATTTTTGTTCTCTGGCCGGGGAAGGATCCGAACCAAAGTGGAAGGTTTATTCTATTTTATATATTTTTTTTAATTGGGAAGCTGTCAGCTGGGGTGCCAATGATGAGGTAACTGTCGGCTAGGAGCTGATGATGAGGTAGCTGTCGGCTCAGGGGTCGATGATAGGGTAACTGTCGGCTAGGAGCCGATGATAAGGTAGCTGTCGGCTCGGGGGCCGATGATGGGGTAGCTGTCGGCTAGGAGCCGATGATGGGTTAGCTGTCAGCTCGGGGGCCGATGATGGGGTAACTGTCGGCTAGGAGCTGATGATGAGGTAGCTGTCGGCTTGGGGGCCGATGATGGGGTAACTGTCGGCTAGGAGCCGATGATGAGGTAGTTGTCGGCTCGGGGGCCGATGATGGGGTAGCTGTCGGCTAGGAGCCGATGATGGGGTAGCTGTCGACTCGGGGGCCGATGATGGGGTAGCTATCAGCTAGGAGCCGATGATGGGGTAGCTGTCGGCTCGGGGGCTGATGATGGGGTAGCTGTCGACCCAAAGGCCGATAAAGAGGTAGCTGTCAGCTAGGAGTCGATGATGGGGTAGTTGTTGGCTTGAAGCCCCGATGGCTGAAAGTTGGTCGGTTTAGCGCCCCGTCAGTAGAAGGTTTAGTCGGTTTAACGCCCCGTCGGCGGAAGGTCTAGTCAGTTTAACGCCCCGTCGGTGAAAGATCTAGTCGGTTTAACGCCCTGTCGGTGAAAGGTCTAGTCGGTTTAATGCCCCGGCGGTGGAAGATCTCGTCGGTTTAACGCCCTGGCGGCGGAGGGTCTAGTCGGTTTAATGCCCCATCGGCAGAAGGTCTAGTTGGTTTAATGCCCCGTCGGCAGAAGGTCTAGTCGGTTTAACACCCCGTCGGTGGAAGGTTTAGTCGGTTTAACGCTCCGTCGGTGGAAGGTCTAGTCGGTTTAACGCCCCGTCGGTGGAAGGTTTAGTCGGTTTAACACCCCGTCGGTGGAAGGTTTAGTCGATTTAACGCCCTGTCAGCGGAAGGTCTAGTCGGTTTCTATTTGTTGGATGGCTGGAGGTCGGAGGTAAAAGTTTACCTCGTGACTCTTCTTTCTCTTCTTCTCTTCTTCTTTTACGTGGAGAGGCGGGTGCAAAGACCATGTTTGCCTCATGTGTCTTTTCTTTCTTTTCTTCTCTTCTTCTTTTTGTGTGGAGAGGCGGGTTCAAGGACCATGTTCGCCTCGTGACTGCTCTTTCTCTTCTTCTCTTCTTCTTTTATGGAGAGGTAGGTGCAAAGACCATGTTCGCCTCGTGACTGTTCTTTCTCTCCTTCTCGTCTTCTTTTATAGAGAGGCAGGTGCAAAGACCATGTTTGCCTCATGACTCTTCTTTCTCTTCTTCTCTTCTTCTTTCATGTGGAGAGGCGGGTGCAAAGACCGCGTCTGCCTCGTGACTCTTTTTTCTTTTTTTTTCTCTTCTTCTTTTGTGGAGAGGCAGGTGCCAAGACCATGTTCGCCTCATGTCTCTTCTCTTCCTTTTCTTCTCTTCTTCTTTGTGTGAAGAGGCAGGTGCAAAGACCATGTTTGGCCCATGTGTCTTTCCTTTCTTTTCTCCTCTTCTTTTTTGTGATGAGGTAGGCTCGGGGACCACGTCTGCCTCATGTGTCTTTTCTTCCTTTCCTTCTCTTCTTCTCTGTGTGAAGAGGCGGGCTCGAAGACCACGTCTGTCTCATGTGTATTCTTTCTTTTCTTCTCTTCTTTTGTGTGATGAGGCGGGCTCGAAGACCACGCCTGCCTCATGCGTGTCTTTTTCTTTATTCTGCTCCTCTTTTCTCATTAATGCTTCCATGCTGGAGTGTATTTCTCCTAATGTGCCCCTAGGTTGGGGTGTAGCTTTATTTGGTATGCATCCCCCTGAGGGGTGTGTTTTGCCTCTTTGCCTCTGTGCCCCCAGACGGGGCGTATTTTTCAAGGCTTCTATGCCCCCAGACCAGGGTGTGTTTTTTTTCTTCTTTCAAATGCCCCCAAGGCGGGGTATAGCTTCTTCAAATGCCCCCAAGCCGGGGTATACTCTTCACAGCTTCTATGCCCCCAGGTGGGGTATGTTTCTGCTCCTTTGAATGCGCCCCCCCAAAGCGGGGTGTAGCTCTCTTCAGGTGCCCCTGAGCCGGGGTGCATTCTCTTCATGCGCCCCCGGGCGGGGTGTGTCTTTCATGGCTTCTATGCCCCCAGACGGGGTGTGGCTTCGTTGTATGTTGTGCCCCCGAGTCGGGGTGGATTCTCTTCATGTGCCCCCACGGCTGGGTGTATATCTTTTTATGTGCCCCTTGGAGCGAGGTGCGGTTTGCTTCTTGTGCCCCCCCTGAGGCAGGGTATCTTTCTTCTTCAAATGCCTCTAAGCCAGGGCGTATTCTCTATGGCTTCTATGCCCCCGGGCGGGGTAAGTTTCTTCTTCAAATACCCCTAAGATGGGGTGGACTCTTTTCTTCTTATGCTCCCAAGGCGGGATGTAACTTCTTTAAATGCCCCTAAGCCGGGGCGTGTTCTTTACGGCTCCTATGCCCCCAGGCAGGGTATGTTTCTTCTTCAAAGACCCCTAAGCCGGGGTGGACTTCTCTTCATCTGTGCCTGAGTCGGGGTATACTCTTCACGGCTTCTATGCCCCCAGGCGGGGTATGTTTCTTCTTCATATGCCCCTGGTACGGGGCGTGTCTTTTGCTTGTTATACCCCCCCTCATGGCGGGGGGAAATTCTGCTTTTTTTCTACCCCTGAAGGTGGAAGAGTGCTTCTCTTCACATGTCCCCGGCACGAGGGTGTATCTTTTGCTTCTTACGCCCCCCTGAGGTGGGGGTGTATCTCTTTATGGCTTCTGTGCCCCCGAAGCAGGGTATGTTGTTTCTTCAAATGCCGCTTGGGCGGAGTATATCTTTCTTCTTATGCTCCCAGATCGGGATGTATGTCTCTTCGTTTCTGTGCCCCGGGTCGGGGTAGATGCTTCTGCTTCTTATGCGCCAAGGGCGGAGTGTATTTTTTTGTGCCCCCAGGCTGGGGTAGGTGCTTCTGCTTCTTATGCGCCAAGGGCGGAGTGTGTCTCTTTCTGTGCCCCCAGGCCGGGGTACATTCTTCATGTTTCTTATACCCTTTTCGCAGGGCGTATTCTCTTGCTTCTTATGTCCTTGGATCGGGACGTATGTTTCTTCTTCTGATGCCCCTAGGTCAGGGTATATTCTTTCTTCATGTGCTCCCAGGTCGGGATATATGTCTCTTTGCTTCTTCACGCCCCTAGATCGGGGTAAATGCTTCTGCTTCTTATGCGCCAAGGGCGGAGTGTACCTCTTTGTGCCCCCTGAGCGGGGTGGATGCTCTGCATGTGTCCCCGGGTCGGGGTGTAGCTTTGTCTCCCATGGAGGGGGTGTGTTGTTTCTTCCAAAGCCCCCAGACCAGGGTGTATTATTCTCTTTCTTATACTCCCGAGGCGGGAGGGGTTCTCTTCATGTGCCCCCGTGGCGGGATGTGCTTCTTTCTTCGAGTGTCCCCAGATCGGGGTGAAATCTTTTCTTCTGCCCGGCCACACCGGGGGGAATGTTTGCTTCTTGTGCTCCCAAGGTGGGGTGTATTGCTACTTTTGGTGCTCCCAAGGTGGGGCTATTACTGGTTCTGATGCCCCAGAGCGAGGTATCTTTCTCTTCACATGCCCCCGGCACGGGGTATATTCTGCTTATAGTGCCCCCAAAGTGGGGTGTATTGCCACTTCTGAGGCGGGGTGTAGTTCTTGCTTCTTTTTTTTTATATGCACCTGAGGCGGGGTGTAGTTCTTGCTTCTCTTTTCTTTTTTTTTTATATGCACCCGAGGCGGGGTGTAGTTCTTGCTTCTCTTTTTTTTTATATGCACCCGAGGCGGGGTGAGTTCTTCTTCTTCGCTTACGTACCCCCATATCGGGGTGTATTCCTTCCTTCATATGCCCCTCCTAAGCCGGGGGATGTTGTTCGTTCTATTTCAGATGTCCCCCGGGGGGCGGTGCATGTTACTTCATGAACCCCGAGCTTGGGGTATATTCCTTCAAATGCCCCTAAGCCAGCGTGGACTCTCTTTTCTTCTTATGCTCCTAGGGTGGGATGTAGCTTCTTCAAATACCCCCAAGCCGGGGCATGTTCTTTATGGCTTCTATGCCCCCCTGGCGGGGTATGTTTCTTCTTCAAATACCTCTAGGCCGGGGTGGACTTCTCTTCATATGCTCCTGAGTCGGGGTGTGCTCTTTATAGCTTCTAGGCCCTCGAGGCGAGGTATGCTTCTTCTTCAAATACCCCTAAGATGGGGGGTGTGATTCTTGACTTCATATGCTCCCAACGTGGGGTATATCTTTTGTTTATTATGCTCCCGAGTCGGGATGTAGCTTCTTGGCCTCATATGCTGCCGAGGCGAGGAATATGCTGCTTCATGTGCCCCCGGGGGGAATGCATTTTGCCTCTACTACCCCGTGGCGGGATATATCTCTTGGCTTCTTACGCCCCCAAGGTGGGGTGTGTTTTCTTCTTGTGCCCCCGGGGTAGGGTATATCTTTCGCTTCTTATGCCCCCCCTTTGAGGCGGGGTGAAGTCTTTGCTTCAAATGCCCCTAAATCGGGGTATAGTTTTGTCTCATATGCCCCTAGAGCAGGGGTGTATTTCTCTTCATGTGCCCCTCAGTCGGGGTGTATCCTTATTGCTTGTTGTGCCCCCAAAGGGAGGTGTCTTTCTCTTCAATGTGCCCCGGGCACCGGGTGTATCTTTGCCTTTTTTTTATATGCCCCCGAGGGGGGAATTCTTCTTCTTCTGCCCCGACACGCTGGGGAATGTTTGCTTCTTGTGCCCCCAAAGTGGGGTGTATTCTCGATGGCTCCTGTGCCCCCCGTTGGTGGGGTGTATGCTTCTTCTTCAGATTCCCCTAAAGTGGGGTGTATTCTTTGTTGCTTCATGTACCCCCGAGTCGGGGTGGATTCTCTTCATGTGCCCCCGTGGCGGGGTGTACTCTCTTTATGTGTCCCCAGGGGTAGGGTGTGGTTTACCTCCTGTGCGCCCTAGCAGGGTGTATCACTGCTTGCAATGTCCCCCGAGGCGAGGTATCCTTCTTCTTCAAATACCCCTAAGTCGGGGCGTATTCTTTATGGCTTCTATGCCCCCATAGCGGGGTGCGTTTCTTCTTCAAATACCCCTAGGATGGGGTGGACTCTTTTCTTCTTATACTCCCAAGGCAGGATGTAGCTTCTTCAAATGCCCCTGAGCCGAGGCGTGTTCTTTACGGCTTCTATGCCCCCAGGCGGGGTATATTTCTTCTTTAAATACCCCTACGCCGGGGTGTATTCTTGCTGCTTCTCATGCTCCCGAGGTGGGATGTGACTTCTTCAAATGCCCTTAAGCCGGGGCGTATTCTTCATGACTTCTATGCCCCTCGGTGGGGTATGTTTCTTCTTCAAATGCCCCTAAGCCAGGGTGTGTTCTTTTACTTTTTGCGCCCCTCAGGGCGAGGTACATTCCTCTCCATGTGCCCCTAGCATGGGGTGTGCTTTTGTTTCTTATGCCCCCAGGCCGGGGTACGTTCCTTCTTCATATACCCCTAAGCCAGGGTGAGTTTCTCCTTTTGTGTGTCCCCAGGCCGGGGTGAATTCTTTTCTTCTTATGCCCCCATGGCGGGGTATGTCTTTTGCTTCATGTGCCCCCATATCGGGGTGTATTTCTCTTCTTCAAATGCCCCTAAGCCGGGGTGCAACTCTATTTCTTCTTATGTCCCCAGGTCAGGGCGGATTCTTCTTCAAATGCCCCGAAGCCAGGGTGTAGCTTTTACTTTGTGCCCCTCAGTTGGGGCGGATTCTCTTCATGTGCCCCTGGGAATGGGGTGTATCTCTTTTTTTTGCCTCTTATGCCCCCGTAGCAGGGTATATATCTTCTTCTTATCCCCCATGGCGGGGTATATACATGCTCTCTTCGGGAGTGGTGGCCGTGCTTGGCCTCATTGCTATAAAGCATTCCCCACAGCGGGCAGCCATTCACCAAGCTACAATTGTGGCTCGCTGGGTCTTTTAACAGCCACTCAAGGGGCCGTCTTATGCCGGATGGAGGCAGTAGGAAGGAGGAACGAGCGGGGTCATTGCACCGCAGACTCGGAGCCTCCTAGAGTCGGGCGGGATGCCGGGTTTCTTCTTGCTCTTTTAGTCGACGATGCTGGCCAACTTTTCTTCCTTTCTTCTCTCTTTCTCTCTTTTTTTTCCCTCTTTTTTTCTTTTATTTCTCTTCTCTTCTTCTTGTATGATTGACCAGGGTGGAGGTGCAGGAGAGCGCTCACCCCCTCAGGGAGGGGATGAGTGGTTCGCTCCACCGCATCAACCCCACAATGGTAATCTTTGTTCAGCACGGGTCTCGACGGACGTGGCCGTTCAACCCTCTCTTGCCAATTCTTTCTCTTTTTTTTGCTTCTTTCTTTTCTCTTTTTCTTCTTTTCTTCTTTTCTTCTCTTCTTCTCTTCTTCTTTTCTTCTTTTCTTCTTTTATTCTTTTCTTCTCTTTCTTTTTGAGGAAAAGGGGGGTTTGATTTCCCCTCCCTTCTCTTCTCTTTCTCTTCTCCCCTTTTTTTTATAACAGCCCCCATGATTCTTGGAAGCTGCATATGCTTCGAAGCAGCGTCCTCGAGCCCACAAAGGTAGCTGCACCGAGTTTGACTTTTCTCCCCATAGGACTGGCGAAGACAACACCTGCCATTCATCAAAGCAAGCAAACATCGTTAATTAGGAGGCCACGAGGCCCTAAATCCCGGCGAAGAGATGAAGGGTGGTTTAGGTCCCACCGGGCATGCCAGACTTGTGGACGCACTTTTCGTTCATTTATTATGCTCGTCCCCTTCGGGAATGGTTGATTCATCTATTGAGTGCGTGGGCGTGCCAGTCACAAAGTGACAATTTATTCGGGCTCCGAAGAGCCCACGGTGCGCTCGATCTGACTCGGTCAGACGATTGTGTGGTTCGTGTCGGGACCAAAACCCACCGCGCCATAAAGGTCACGGCATCATTTACATCCCCCATACGAGGGAACACCCTTGATTAATCGCTAGGATTCAGGGCCTCATGGCCAAGAAATCAATTGCATGGAAGGTCTATTACGAGGTATTGAAATCCTCGCGCGAGGGCGAGAAGAAAACCATTCGCGGTCATGTCAGTCGTGTACTGACCATTTAATGTTCGGACGAATGTCTGGCTCGAGAAGATCACGGTTGTCGCGGGAAAACCGGAACGCATGTATGCCGAGGTACGGCAAATCTATTGTTCGGAAGAGCGGAGAACGTTCGGCTGAGCCTCGGATAGAGCGGTCAAAAACCAGTAAATCTATTGGCCCGGTGCAAGAGCAAGCTGCGACCATACTGCGGTGGGCCCCTCGCGGTCGAAACAAGACTTGCATGAGCGTCATTAATATTTCCGTTGCCAAGGGGCAACGAGGGAATATCCCTTGAATCGGCTGGAAAGTCCTATGTCTAGGGAAGCGGACGTTCGAAACGTGTCAGTCATTCGGGAGACCGTTTAATATTCGGACGGGTGTCCGGCTTGAGAATACCGTAATCGTCGCAGAAGGACCTAGAACATATGTATGCCGGGCCATGGCAAACATATTATTCCGAGACTCTGAAAACATTCGGTTAAATCTTGGTTAGTGTAGCAGGAAACCAATAAGTTTGTTGGCCGGGTGCAAGATCGAGTCAGGACCATGCCGGGAGCACCTCCCGTGGTCCAAACGGGGCTTGCGTGGGCATCATTAATGTTCTCGGTGCCGGAGGGCAGCGAGGAAGAGTCCCGGGACTAGATTCCAAAATCGAAAACGTGTTCAAAGGGAGCGGGCTATAGGCCGAGGATATGGGTCAGACAGTGACCATAATCGAGACGGACCCGAGGTCCCAGCATAGCCCACGAAGGCCTTATTGATATTCCCATGTGTAGGGTCCAGGGATGACGGGAGCCATCCCGTTCTATTCCGATTTCTGTCGGTCGCTTGCGGACCACTTGATATTTAGACAAGTGTCCATATTAAAGGTACGACGTAGATGGAAGCAACCCCGTACAAATGTACGCCGAGTTCACGGCAACTTCAATGGAAGAGCGGGAACAAATCCCATTAGGATGAATCCGATTCGACAGGCTATTGGCCCAGAGCAATGCCGGGTTACGACCATGTCGGGATGGGAACCGTCGGCCATATCGGTCACGCATGGACCTTTTCATGTTCGGACACCGGTCCGTAATAGAAATGCGGCGAAAATCGAGGTGAACCCATTCAAATGTCTACTGAACGTGCGACAATTTTAGTAGTGGCTCGGAAGGGATCCGGCCCGAGAAACGAGTCCAATTTAATCGGAATATCGGCTCGAGGCGAGGTCAGGTCGTGGCTATTTTGGGATAATTCCCAAGACTCAGGCCCAACCTGGAAGGGCGGCATGATTGTTCCTCCAGCATCGGGTCACGGGGAGAGAGGGGGGGTTGCAACATAGATTTTACCATTTTCTTTATCTGGGCTTTAAATTATGTGCATATATATATTTTATTGCTTATTTCCCTTTTATGTATTTATTCTGGATGATTTCTCTATTTTGTTTATTATTATTACTATTATATTTTCCCTTTCCTTTTTCTTACTATTATTATTATTATTTCACATTTTATGTATATTCAAGTTTATTTATTTATCATAATTTTTATTAATTTATTATCATTATCATTATCCTGACATATTTATATATATTTATATATATTTATTTTGGAAGGAAAAGTGGGCCATTGGGGGCAAAAAGGGGTGTCCCGGCGAAGGCATGGAGAGCATGCCAGAGATGGGCTGGGAGAGTGTACCGGGTAGGTTAGAGGGTGCCGGAGAAGTGCTAAGAGAGTGTGCCAGAGAGGGAGTTGGCGGGCGTGCCGGGCTAACTTGAATTCTGTACAACGTCTGCTAGCACACACGCGGAGTCTGTACACTATCCGTTTGCTGCAACTCAAAGTCTATACATCGGCTGGTTGCTGCAACACAAAGTCTGTACGTCCGTCAACTCAAAGTCTGTACATTCTCGGACCAAGCCTATGTGGCCCGTGTACTCCATGCATTCAAAGTCTGTACATTCCTATCTTTACCTACGTTCACTGGCTTAGCAAACCCACAAGTCCGTACATTGGTTGCATAGCTTGCCATGCATAGCCGGTGCACTCTTCATTTGCTACAAACTCAAAGTCTGTACATCGTCTGCTAGCACACACGCAGAGTCTGTACATTTTCCATTTGCTGCAACTCAAAGTCTATACATTGGCTGGTTGCTGCAACACAAAGTCTGTACATTGACTGGCTGCTGCAACACAAAGTCTGTACATTGGATGGCTGCCGTAACACAAAGTCTGTACATTGGCTGGTTGTTGCAACACGAAGTCTGTACATTGGCTGGTTGCTGCAACACAAAGTCTGTACATTGGCCGGTTGCATGCACACAAAGTCTATACATTGGCTGGTTGCTACGACACGAAGTCTGTATATCAGCCGGTTGCATGCACACAAAGTCTGTACATTGGCTGGTTGCTACAACACAAAGTCTGTACATTGGCCGGTTGTATGCACACAAAGTCTGTACACTGGCTGACTGCTGCAACACGGAGTCTGTATATTGGCTGGCTGCTGCAACACAAAGTCTGTACATTGGATGGCTGTCGCAACACAAAGTCTGTACATTGGCTGGTTGCTGCAACACAAAGTCTGTACATTGGCTGGTTGCTACAGCACAGAGTCCGTACATTGGCTGGTTGCTACAGCACAAAGTCTGTACATTAGCTGGTTGCTGCAGCACAAAGTCTGTACATTGTTGTCACAAGCACATTAAGTCCATACATTCGTTCACGGCATGTCTGAACATCCATTTCCAATGTACATACTTTACTATCTGCATTTGTGCAACCCTTCATGCAAAGTCTATACATTGCTAAAGAGACGGTGAGCATGAGAGAGATGGTGGGGAGAAGAGATGAGACGGTGGGAGCGTGCCGGGCTAGGAAGCACAGGGTATGCCCGGGGAGGCTTCAAAGGGCTATGCCGATGGCGGCGGGGGCTTAGATCGTGCCGGCGAAAGGAGAAAGGGAGCGTGACGGCGAAAGGGGGGGGGCCACGAAGGGTGTGCTGGGAAAGGCACGGATAGGGTGCACTGGTGAAGGGCGCAGCGAGGTGTGCCGGTGAAGGGTGTGCCGGCCAAGGGTGGCTAGGGGGTATACCGGAGAGGGTGGCTGAAGGGGCGTACCGGCGAAGGGCATGGGGAGCCCACTCCTCCTCCGTTTCTTTTAATGCTTTTCTTTTCTTATCTTCTGATTTTATTAAGTTTGCGTGGGTTTCTTCTTTTCTTCTCTTGATCAATTTCCATTCTTTCTCCCATGAGGACAAGTTGTTTAGTAGTCGTTCGATTTGGCTCTCTTTGAGTTGATTGCGGTTCCCTTGCCTCGGTTAAAGCATTTTACCGTTGTTCTCTTTTTTATTTGTCTGTTACTTTCTTTTAGTCCTTTTTAACGTGTGGTCGTTTCATTTGTTGGTTGCTTCCTTTTATCTTTTTAATATGTTATCGTTTCTAGCGAAAATTCAGTAGCATCTCCCCTTGACCCGAGCGTAAGGGAGATACAGGGAACGCGCCCACATGGAGTGGCGGAACCTGACAACTGGAGGTGGGCGCCCGAGAGCAGCAACACCTTTAATAAAACTTCGGGAAACTCGGAGGCAACGGTGAGTGGAAGACTATCCCAGGACTGGCTAAGGGGGATGCACCGGGCAAGAAAAAGGGGCAAGTGTGCCGGGCCAAGAAGTCCAAGGGCTGGAGAGGCGTACCGGGCTAAGGGAGGCCAGGGGCGTGCTGGGCCGACTGACCAGAGGGCATGTCGGGCTAAGGAAGGCCAGGGGCGTGCCGGGCTGGCTGACCAGAGGGCTTGCCGGGCTGGGAGTGGCCAAGCTGTGCCGGGGAAGGAGAGGTGGGAGTGGGGGCACGGGTGTGCCGGGCAAGGAAGGCACGGGGTGTGCCAGGTAGCGAAGGCACGAGTGTGCCAGATAGGGGGTTAGAAGGGGCTGTGCCACCGAGGGGTGGCAGGAGCGTGCCGCTGGGGGGGTGCCACTGGTGGACGCCGGAGGAGCGGGCCGTTGAGAGGCCAAAAGGGAGGTAACTTCCCACAGGCGAACGGGTGAGGGTGGTGATCAGCGGCCCTACGAAGGAGCTATGCCAAAGGGGGAAAGGATCACTACCGAGAGGCACACCACCGGAAGGGAGGAAGAAGACGGCCAAGCACGCGTAACGGCCCAAAATAACGGAGGCAGTCAGAAAACCCAAAGAGGGGGGAATTTTTATTCATCCAGAGAAAAGGCCATAACCGGCCGCGTATACATCAAAACACCACGGTGGAAAATACAACAATGAGGGAGGAAAGATGAAAAAGAAAAGCGTGAAGAGGAGGAAATGGGGAGTTAGGGTCAGGTAGAGGCGACGGCTCTCTGGCCTTCCCCACTCCCCTTGCTACATCTCTCTTTCTCTCTTACTCTCTCTTCTCTTACTCTCTATCACTCGCCGGTGGTCGTCGGAGGGCCTTCCTGTTCTTCTCTTTTTCTTCTTCGCTTTCTCTTCGCGCCGACGACGGTGGACGGAGCAGTAGGGGGGGGGAGCCCAAAGCCTCCCCTCCTCATCTTCTCTTCTTCTCTTCCTCTTCTTCTATTCTCTCTCCCCTGGAAGCACCACCGTCGCCCCCCGTTCCTCTCTGTTCTCCCCTCTTTTTATACCCCTGGTCAGGCCGACGACTGTCGAGGACGGGAGTAGGTGGGGCGAGGACTGCCCAGCAAGATGCAGGTATGGGCCTGCCATGCCTTCGCTGTGCGCCGAGGGATACGAGCGTTGACTGGCGTGGATGGGCTAAACGTTGTGTTGCTGGGGCTAAGGCAGGCGTGCCGCTGGAGGGCCTCGCAGGTGTGCCGCTGAAAGACCCAAGAAGTGTGCCGCTGAAGGCTTGAAATGGTGTGCCGTTGAAGGCTTGAAATAGCGTGCCGTTGAAGGCCTGAGATAGTGTGCCGTTGAAGGCTTAAAATAGTGTGCCGTTGAAGGCCTGAGATAGTGTGCCGTGGAAGGCCCGAAATAGTGTGCCATTGAAGGCTTAAAATAGAGTGCCGTTGAAGGCACATGGGGCGTGCCGTTGAACGCACATGGGGTGTGCCGCTGAAGGCACATGGGGTGTGCCGCTGAAGGGCCCAGGGGCGTACCGCTGAAGGGCCAAAGGGGGTACCGCTGAGGGGCCAAAGGGGTGTGCCGCTGAAGGGCCCAAAGGGCGTGCCGCTGAAGGCCTAAATGGGCAGTTATGAGCCCGTTGTGAGCGCGAGTTATAGCTTATTTGATTTTCTTTGAGGCCCATGGATTGTGGGGCTCTTGAGGGTTGAGTTCTCTTCATTGTCATGACCCCAGAGATAGCTCCACGGCAGTGTATGTGCGTTCGGGGAGTCCGGACGGCCCCACTTTTCCACAGTTTCTTCGGTTGAAGTTGTTATTGGTGCTGGACTAGTTGGGATGTATGGGTGTGCAATTTTGCACGTCCACACCATGGAGCCCTTAGTTCCGGTAAAGAGATGAAGGACGATTCAGTCCCACCGGACGTGCCAGACTTGTGGACGCGCTTATTTTATTAATTAGTTGTTTATTCATTTATTGGGTTTGTTTGGTTTATTAAGTGCGTGGGCGTGCCAGTCACAAAGTGATAATTTATTCGGGCTTCAAGGAAGCCCATGGTGCACTCGATCTGACTCGATCAGATGATTGTGTGGTTCGGGTCGGGACTGAGACCCGCCGTGCCATAAAGGTCACGACGTCATTTACATCCCCTCGGAGGGGGAACACCCTTGATTAATTGCCGAAAATAGGGGGCCTACAGCCAAAAAAATTACTAATTAATGCAGGAAGAAAGGGCCAGTTGGGCTATGTTGAAAGCCCATATCGGGGGTATGAACATTCAAATTATGTCGGTCACTGATGGACCATTCCGTAGATCCGTACGAAAAATAAGACGGTGACGGGGATAAATTCGTGCAAATGTCTGCCAGGAGTTGGCAATTTGATACAGAGATAGGATTAGATCTCGGCGGAAAGGAAGACTTCGATGAGATATTGGCCCAAAACGAGGTCGGATGATAACCATAGTGGGGGGGAAGGTAACTTCCGAAGGTGAGGCCCGACCTACGAGGGCATCATTAATGTTTCCGGATCCGGAGTCCAAGGGAGACAAAGGCCGTGTCGTTTGTTCAGGATTATTGTCATTGTTCATTATCATCATCTATTTCCAATTATTATTATTATTGTTGTTGATTCTTCTTGTTTATTACCCATGGGTCATGAACTCCCTTCCCATTTATTATTCCTTTTGTTAGATCTTTCCTTTTGATTTTTTTTATTATCATCCTCAATTAAAGTCCACTTTTTAGTATTATTATGATATAAATTCCCCCCCATTTTTTATTATACCTCGCCTCCTTTTGAATCCAGTGTGTGCCGGAGTGGGTGTGTAGGAGAGTGTACCGCTGGGAGAGGTGAGTTGAGGGTGTACCGCTGGGAGAGGTGAGTTGAGGGTGTACCACTGGAAGCATAATGGAAGGGTGTACCGACCAGGGCGTGAGCTGGGGGGTGTACTGCTGGAAGGGAATGGGAGTGTGCCGGACGGAGAGAGGCACAAGTGTGCCGGTAAGGAGAGGTGGCAGCATGCCGGATGAGAGGGCTAGGGAGGACTGAAGGTGTGCCAGGTAAAGGCTAGGTAAGGTCGGTGCAGGTCTGGGCTCATTTGGGACAAGGTCTATGCTAGTGTAGCTAGGTTTGTGCACATACGGGATGAGGTCAATGCAGGTCGTGGGTATGGTCTGTGCACTCTGAACAGGGTATGTGCAATGTTTGGCCAAGGTCAATGCAAGGTCCGTGCAAGGTTTGAGCAAGGTCTGTGTAAGGTTGTGCAAGTGATGGGTCAAGGTCACATTGGAATGCAAGTCAATGCAATTGAAGTGTGCCGGGGAAGGCTTGATTGAGGGTGTACTGGGTAAGCATGGGCTTGACTACACCGGGTGAAGGGGTGGCCAGGACTGTGCCGGGGAGAGGAAGAGAAGAAGGCACGAGTGTACCGGGTGAAGTTGGCAGGGCTGTACCGGTAGGGAGATGTAAGAGTGTGCCAGATAAGGAGTGGGCCAATGCAGTTGAGGCAAAGCCCTCATGAGTGGAGTAAGATATGGGAGGAGGGTCTCTTTGCTCATGGAATTCAGGTGAAGGGTCTCGAATGACAAGCCTCCAATTTACTATCATGTAGTTAAATCCAGAGCCATGTCCAGTAATCCAATTCTCTAAGTCTTGCATGGTTCCTTTGTCTTAATTAGAATGTTGTATTGTTGCTTATTTTATTTGTTTGTTGCTTCCTTTTATCTTTTAACATATTGTTATTTTTGACAAAAATTCGGCAGCATCTCCCCTTGACTCGGATGGTAAGTGAGTAAAAGAGGAACACGCCCATAAGGAGTGGCATGACCCAACAGTTTGAGGTGTGTGCTGAGGTAGCCACCTTTGAGAATACTTCAGAAAACTCAGAGAAAACACCGAACGAGAAGCCACTAGACTGACACAAGTCACAAATGCACCGGGGAAGCAATGGCTAGGGTGTGCCGGGCTGGATTGGCCAGGGGTGTGCCAGACAGGGAATGACCAAAGTGTGCCGGGCAAGACTCAGCTGGAGTGTGCCGGCAGGGCACCGCGAGGGAGTGTGCCGACCGAGAAGGTCAAGGGGGGGAGTGTGCCGACCGGAGCAGGTATCGGGGAGGTGTGCCGGGCAGGAGGACAAAGAAGGCTGTGCCGGGTAGGCACCCAAGGGGTGTACCGGTGGGAAACTCAGGTAGGTATATGTAGACCATTGGCTCTGAGAAGGGAGCAAGGGAACATTTTGGCCAGTGGGTGAGTCCCAAGTGCTAGTAAAGGGGCAGTAGGTACTAACAAACCCGTGGAAAGAAAAGGGGTGATCATGCTATGGAGAAGCACTAAGTGGAGGAGGAAGGAATGATTATGCTGCAGCAAACCACAGAGGATGAAGGAGGCCAGCCCTATGCTATCAAGTGTGATGCACCACCTATCGGGCAAGACCGTCCAGTGCCATGGGGAAGCAAGTAAGACAAAGGTTTAGAGAACTGGGAGAGAGAGTACAAACCATAGGCCAATGGCGAAGGAGAAGCTAATGAGAGCAACAAGAATCAAACAAAAAGAAGGTATTTCATTCATGGGGAACATGATGACAAAAGGTTATGGCCAAAGGGCCAAATACAATACAATACATTCAAACAAAAAGGGGGAGGAGAAACAAGAAGGAAGAAGAGAAAGAAAACAGTCAGGGAGAAGGTTGGAACGAAGAAGGGTAACCATCCCCTTCCCCATTCCTTCCCCTCCGCTACATCCAGCAAACTCTCTCCTTCTCTCCCTCTACCTTCTTCTTCTCTTCCTCTTTTCTCTGTCGTTCCTACTGTGGGTTTCCTTCTTCTCGCATGCCTTGTTCTTCTTCCAGTAGGGTTTTTATATGTGTGTCGTTGACGGGGGGACCTCATGATGGCACTACCGTCTGAGGTTGACTCCGGTCTCATCACTGTCAGGCGGAGATCACATGGCCGAATCAGAGGGTGACACCAAGGCAGGGCGTTAGCTGGCATTGAAGTTGCCGAGCTGCGCGCCAAGGGGCTCACCCAATGACCGTTGTGTTTTTTGCCGGCTTGTGCCGTTCTGGAGGTTGCAACGCTGTGCCGTTAGAAGCTGCTTGAAGTGTGCCGTTGAATGGCACCCAAAGGTGTGCCGCTGAAGGGCAGAAAAACTTGTGCCGTTGGAGGGCACATTTGGTGTGCCGCTGGCGGGCACAAGAGTGTGCCGCTGGAAGGGGCACAAAGGGGTGTGTGCCATTAGAAGCACCTTGAGGGTGTGCCGTTGGGGGCACTAGGCAGTGTGCCATTGGAAGGGCCTGTTTAGCGTGCCGCTGGAGGGCACGAATTGGGCGTGCCGGTGAAGGGCACCGAGTGAGTGTGCCGCTGGGGGCACCTCAGGGGTGTGCCGCTGGGGCTTTCCAAGCAGTGTGCCGCTGAAAGGGCACAGGGTGTGCTGTTTGGAAGGGGCCTCTGCTTTTGCTTCAGGGACTCACAGTTGTGTACTCTTTGGGACATTTCTTCACCGTTAGGGACTCCAGGGTGGGTCCATAGTAGTGTATAAATTCAGGAGGGGTCTCCTGTGTGTTTTCTTTGTCATTTAATGCGCCCGTGCAAATGTGAGGATTTGCCGGACGGTAGTATTCTCCGGAGGCCTGGATGGCCAGTCTCCCCGGGTCTTCTCTCTTTAATTCTGATACCAATGCGGGGATTCGGTAAGACATATGGATGTGTGATTTTACACATCCATAGATGATTAAATAATTAATTCTATGTTAATTAATAATGTTGAAAAACCATGAAGGTGTTCTTAAGCTTATTGGGCCTAAAACCAGACTGACACTGGGCCTGGAGGGTCACACACATTAGGGTTATGGACGGTGGAAGTATATTCTCAATATTAGACTTTTAAAGGTTTTTGTGAATGATCGAGAAGTCTATAAATAGTTGCGATGAGAGAACCCTGGGCCAGGCATCTAGGGTTTCCTGGTCCGGGCCGCCCCTTCTCTCTCCTCTCTCTCCCTCTCGTCTCTAGTGTAGAGACCATGGAGGCGTTGCAGAAGAGATCGTTCGTGGGGTGTTACGACGAGGAGATTCCACCGTTCATGCCCGTGTGGATACCACTAGAGGCCGTTCACTTGCGTGGCTAATCATCGCCACAAGGGATTGTTTCCACTTTGCTGTGATCCGAGCATCACAGAGGTAAAATCGGATCCCATAGTTATAAATTATCATTGAGAATCACGCAGGAGCGATCAACTCGGCCGGGTTAAAATTTTAATTTCTTCCTTCCGCTACGTTCTTCTGATCCCGGCCTTGATCCTTACGAGAGCCACCCAAGAAGTTCGAGTGTTATACTCCTCTGACCACTCCCGTTTACGAGATCCATCGGGAGATTAGAGACTCAGGATTGCTTTGTTGACTTGAGCCGATGAAGGTCGACCCATGTCGCCGCAACTACCAAAAGCACTGCCAGTTCCATGATGACGATGGCGATCATATTAGTGACTTCTAGTAGCTCAAGGATAAAATTGAGTCTCATCTATCGCAGGCACCTGGCCCAGTTCGTGGCCGAGCGTCGGGATGCCCTGCCAGATCCCTCGGAGGATATAGACAACCGCCCCCGAGGGATCCACATTAGCGTTCTCTCAGGAGGCTCGGCCTCAGGAGGAGACACTAGCCAGGGAAGGAAGTGTCATGCCGAGCGAGCCAGTCGGGCCGCCGAGCCTACCAAGCCAGCAACTCCAGCATCCGAGCAGCAGATATTGGCCTTCTCTGACCAGGACGTAGAAGGGGTGGTTACCCAACATGCTGATTGTCACGCCCCGAACAAGGCGAAAATATCGGGACGTACAGTTAGGGACACGCTGGCAAGAGAGAGAACTAATCTAAAATAATAGACAAGTGCTACAAGATGGAAATACTAAATGATCATTAACATACCACAACTGATACAATAACCTCAAGTTCAACTTAATACAACTGGAATAATCAACCACTAAAACTCAATAACATGACTAAGACTAAAAGCTCTCCAAAACACAACTAAAGAAAGATAACACACTACTAACACACTAGAACTGATACACTAAAGACATCACTCCTGCCCTTCCCCATCAGTAAGCGCGTCACCTGAAAAGCCTGGAAAGGGGGAAAACACAACTATGAGTTGACGCTCAGTAGGAAATAACAGACAGGTATAAGTGATTAACAGTTTAATTACATTTTAAAATGTCATGCTACAAATGATAAAAACAATAAAAAGATAACGGTGATATCACGAAACAGAATTCAAAGATCTTGCAAGGTCAAGAAATATAATGAATAGAATAGTAAGACAAGAATTTACTACAGGAGATAACGATAAAAAGTTGGCCATATCAAGACAATTCAAGTCATGTCAAGCACGTATGTAATTTCATTTCCACGTCCAAGTAATAAGCAAGTAAAGTAACCACAAGTAGAGTATAGAACAGTGAAGAGTGGAAAGTTAAAAGTAGTAGAAAGTAATTTAGAGAGTAGTGGAGAGAGTAGTGGACAGTCCTAGATTTAACACATGTCAAGTACTGGTGCCAAATGTCACACCTAGTCATTCACCTCCCCGGGGGTACACGTAGTGTTCGGGCGCTCTTCCCAGGACCAGACCGAGCCCTTAATTGTTTGCCAGGCATTGATTTCTTTGGATCAAAGATCCCACGAATCTAGACTTCCACAGTTTATGGCCAGAATTCCAAGGTTTAAACTAAGTAGCAATAACAACTTCACGTAGGAAAGAGATTCATTTCCAGAATTTCAAGGTAAGTATAATCATCAAGGAGATCGAAACCAAATCACAACAAGAGTTAATCGTGCTGCGCTACTGTAAAACAGCAGCAATCAAACAAGCTAATCAACATATTAATCCTAATCACCAAGTTAAGATATCATGATTAACCATTATCATTTGCATTAAGACAATTACCAAGAAGCTGATTCAAGATGATAAGGCAAAGAACAACTCCCACAGGAGTGAAATAGAATGCATTAACAGAGATTTAGTTACACCATTAACCACTAATTATGTGGGTTTCTATTTAATCTTGTATGCATTGAAATGAAGATGATAAACGGTGTGTTTTTACACTAAGTTTGCATGTATGGACCAATGTTAATTGAAACTAAAAAGGGTACATGAATAGGTCATTAGTTCCTCAAAAATGTAGTTTTCAATGTGATTAGGTTGAATGGATTGATTCCCCAATGATCCGGATTGATCCCCGGGTCAAAAACATCATTAATGGGGTCATACAGGGCATGGGTCGACCCATTATTCCAGGAGCCTTCCTGGGTGTGGGTCGACCCCTCAAAAAAAAAGCTTCATGGGTCGACCCATTGGGTCGACCCCCTTCACTGGGTGCATGGGTCGACCCCATGGGTCGACCCCTACACTTCCAGAAGCGACGGGTGATTCCGTAAACCATGAAAACTCAATGATTTGGGGTCTAAATGA
The DNA here is from genome assembly GCA_022559845.1 of Amorphophallus konjac. Taxonomy (NCBI): domain Eukaryota; kingdom Viridiplantae; phylum Streptophyta; class Magnoliopsida; order Alismatales; family Araceae; genus Amorphophallus; species Amorphophallus konjac. Next base: position 316,351,606 of record CM040121.1, on the reverse strand, counting down.
GTTGGGATTTTAACCAAATACTCTAGGGTTCTTAATATACATACTAAGGTCATAAAACAAGAGATTGAAACAAGAAATTTGCTGAAAACTCAATCGAATCACAACCTATTTATGATGAATACATGAAGAACCTAGTTCTTGACATGCGTCTACTAAAACGTAGATTTCTCTCAATATACACAACGGAATTTGGGGCTTTTTATATCAAAAGAAAGCTAACTTAATGATGAATCCAACCATATACTATAAGCCATATGTGGATCAAGTTATCTAATCCAAAAACAGCCCGAAAATCAAGCTTCTACTTGAAGAACATAATATACATCAAATTCTAGACATGCTCTTACTAAAAATCAAAATTCTCCAAGTATGCTCAATGAAATTTGGGGCTTCCTACGTTAAATGAAAGCTAACAACATGCTGATTACATCATGTAAGTTAATTAGAGTTTGGTTGTTAGATCCTACCTCAAATCGGAGAGAGAAAACTCAAACCCTAGGATGAAGAACACTTGGACAACACCTCACAAAAAGCTCGATTTCTCCACGGACACCTAATGAAAATTGGGGCTTTTGCCACCAATGGATAGAGCTCGATGAGAGGAACAATTTGCTATACTCATGATCAAGATTTGGTTGAGAATTCCTACCTCAATCGATGGATCAAAGAAGGATGAAGGAAAGCCAACGGCCTGCTGGCCCACCTCCACAAATCGAGTTAGATCTCTCCAGATCTGAAACTTCAGCGAACCCCACAGTAGCCAAATGAAAGAAGACTCGTAGGGCTTCATTTTGATAGCTCATAGAGCTTTTGGAGCCTTCGGAATTGGGAGTATTCGCTGCTGCAAGCTACGTGTTTAGAAACGGCGCCGAAATCCTTGACTTGACCAAACTTTGTCGGCAGCACGTTTTGGGGCTAGGTTTACCTCAAATTGATTGAGGGTAAATGTTCCTTACATTGTGGCCTTCCATTTTCCCTTGATTTCAGATCATTTGGTCAAGTATTGAGGTCGAATTTCGTGTTTTAAACTAAGGGTTAGGTATGGGTCAAAAGTGTGCACTTTTGGGTTTAAACTCTAAATAGATCTTACCACGGATTTACAATGGCCTAATGCCAGAAGGAAAAGTTGTTAACTACATCGACCTAAATCTATTTGCTATTTTTACAGATTTTTCTAAGGTAGTCGGATTATTACTTATACTATTCCGTAAATAGTTAAATGTTAAGTTCGGAAAACTAAGTTCACTAATTCGGCATAATAAATGATTTTCTTAGGCTTAAATGTAGAAGACAAAGTTTTTAAACAAAATTAATTCTACAAGATGTGATTTTTGGGGATTTTTAGAAAATAGTTGAAAAATGACTTATTCTATTAATTAATTAATTAATCTAATTAATTTGGATAATTCTCATTAATTCGAATAACTTCAAATAAATTCCAAATAATTACAAATAACTTTCTAAATAAATTTATAAAGAATTTGGGGTCTTACACCCTCCCCTACTTAAAGGAATTTGGTCCTCCAAATTCACTGCACTAAAACTGAGAGTAGAAAAAGATCGCTCACCTAGAATAGATCGGGATACCGCTTTCGCATAGTCTCTTCAGACTCCCATGTAGCTTCTTCGGTCCCACGCCGACTCCACTGAATCTTGACCATCGGTGTCGAACGATTCCGGAGTTGCTGTTGCTTCCGGTCCAGAATCTTGACAGGTGTTTCCTCATAGGTCAAATCTTCCTTCAGTTCAAAATCCACCTGCTGAATGATATGAGTGGGATCGTACACATATTTCCGCAACATAGACACATGGAAAACATTATGTACGCCAGACAAATGCGGTGGTAAAGCCAGTCTGTATGCCACCTCTCCCACTCTATCTTGAATCTCGAATGGACCAATGTACCTCGGACTCAGCTTGCCATGAATGCCAAATCTTCGGATCCCTCTCGTTGGAGAGACCTTTAAGAACACATGCTCGCCAACCTGAAATTCCAATGATCTTCTCCTGTTGTCGGCATAACTCTTCTGTCTTGAGTGGGCTACTTGTAACCAGTCTCGGATAACACGGATGTTCTGTGATGATTCCGAAATAAGATCTGGTCCAAGCCACTGTTTCTCACCTACCTCGTCCCAACACAATGGGGAGCGACAACTTCTACCATATAGTGCTTCAAAAGGAGCCATCTGAATGCTAGACTGATAGCTGTTATTGTAAGCGAATTCAATTAATGTCAAATGCTCACTCCAATTACCACCGAAATCAATCATGCAAGCTCGCAACATATCTTCCACTATCTGATTGGTTCTTTCAGTCTGTCCATCTGTCTGTGGATGAAAAGCAGTACTGAAATTCAGACGAGTACCCAAAGACTCTTGCAGTCCCTTCCAGAAATGTGAAGTAAATCTGAGGTCTCGATCAGATACTATATTCACTGGGATACCATGCAATCTCACCACTTCCTTTATATACAAGGCAGCCAATACATCAATCGTCCACTTGGACTTAATTGGTAAGAAATGAGCCGACTTTGTCAATCGATCGACAATCACCCATATCGCATCAAATCCACCACGAGTCCTAGGTAGACCCATAATGAAATCCATGCCAATGCTTTCCCACTTCCATTGGGGTATGTCGAGTGGTTTCAATTTCCCTGCTGGTCTGAAATGTTCGGCCTTAACTTGCTGACATACCAAACATCTGCTCACAAAATCTGTAACTTCTCTTTTCATATTCGGCCACCAAAAGGACCTTTTCAAATCTCGGTACATCTTAGTGCCTCCAGGATGAATGGTATATCTGGATATATGAGCTTCCTCAAGAATTTTGTTCTTTATTGTAGCCTCATCCGGAACACAAGTTCTGCCTTTAAATAATAATCTACCATCGTCGGCCAACATGAAGTCAGGTCTACTGCTCAAGCTTCCCTTGATCTCTACCAACTCGGGGTCATTATCTTACAAGGACTTGATCTCTATCAATAATTCAGGTTTAAGTTGAATATGAGCAATCAAGATCCGATCATTGTCAATATTAAGATCCAGACTAGATAATTGTTCCAACAACCTCCATTCTTGTAACATGAGACTTGACAATCTAGCTACCGGTTTCCAGCTTAATGCATCTGCCACAACATTACCTTTGCCAGGATGATACTCAATCGAGAAGTCGAAGTCTTTCAAGTACTCCAACCATCTCCGCTGCCTCATGTTGAGTTCCTTCTGAGAAAATAAATACTTCAAACTCTTATGATCTGAGAACACTGTAAAGGTTTCTCCATACAAGTAATGCCTCCATATCTTCAAAGCAAACACGACTGCAGCAAGTTCCAAATCATGAACATGATAATTATCTTCGTGCTTCCTCAACTGTCTAGAGGAATAGGCAATCACCTTCCCATGCTGCATGAGTACACGGCCTAAGCCAATACCTGATGCATCAGTATAAACAACAAATACTCCTTCACCAGAAGGTAAAGCCAAAACAGGTGCAGTAGTCAAACACTCCTTCAGAGTCTGAAAGCTTCGCTGACAATCATCTGACCAATCAAACTTATTCTCCTTGCGGGTTAATCTTGTCATAGGTACTGCAATCTTGGAGAAATCTTGAATAAATCTTCGATAATAACCTGCCAGGCCTAGAAAACTTCTAACTTCTGTCACATTGGTAGGCTGTTCCAAATTCTTCACTGCCTCAACCTTCGAAGGATCAACAGAAATACCGTTCTTCGTAATGATATGTCCTAGAAAGGAGACCTCTTGCAGCCAGAATTCACACTTACTGAACTTAGCATATAGTTGATGATCTCTCAACAATTGCAATGCCATTCTCAGATGTTCAGCATGTTCCTCCTCATTCTTAGAATAAATCAGGATGTCATCAATAAAGACCACGACCCATTGATCAAGATAGGGCCGAAATGCATCGTTCATCAACTGCATGAAAGTCGCTGGTGCATTCGTTAGATCAAAAGGCATAACGACAAACTCAAAATGACCATACCTGCTGCGGAAAGTCGTTTTATAAATATCCTCTTCCTTAATCCGCAACTGGTGATATCCAGATCGAAGATCGATCTTAGAGAAATATTGAGCTCCCGCTATCTGGTCAAATAACTCGTCAATCCTCGGCAAGGGATATTTGTTCTTGACAGTCTGCTGGTTTAATTGCCGATAATCAATGCACAGCCTCATCGAACCATCTTTCTTCCTGACAAATAGTATAGGGGCTCCCCACGGAGAAGTACTAGAACGAATAAAACCCTTCTCAAGTAATTCCATCAGTTGCTGCTTCAGTTCCCTCAGTTCCGCAGGAGACATACGATAAGGAGCCTTAGAAATAGGAGCTGTGCCAGGAATAAGATCAATAGAAAAGATAACTTCCCGCTCAGGCGGAAGTCCTGGTAGTTCTTCTGGAAAGACATCAGGAAAATCTCGGACAACAGGAATGTCCTTGATCTCCATCTGCTGCTCAGGAGTTGCACAAACAAAGGCTAGAAAAGCCTCACACCCATGCCTCAAAAGCTTATCAGCTCGAAGAGCCGAGATGAGCGGTACGGAGTTATGGTGCTTGACTCCCGTAAAAGATAAACCAGAATGTCCAGTAAAAGTCACTGAGCTAGAACTACAGTGAACATTGGCCTCATACTTGGCCAACCAATCTGCTCCTAGGATTACATCATAATCCTTCATGTCCATGCAGACCAAATCTACTGGAAAGTTCTGTTCACCAATCATAACCTTACTAGAAGGATAGAAATACTGGATTGTTGATCTAGTGCCAATAGGGGTTGAAATCTCTAACGGAGTATTCATCAAAACAGGTTCCACAACTAATGACTTAGCAAATCTCTGAGAAATAAATGAATGTGTTGCACCAGTATCAAAGAGAGCAAATGCGAGCTTATCGATTATAGTAAGAGTACCTTCGATGAGTCCGCCATCATCAGAAATCCCAGTTTCATCTTCATGTAAAGCTTGAAGCTTGCCTTATGGTTTCTTGAAGACTAGAGGTTTTGCCGGTGTAGCTTGCTCCGATATGAGAGGACAATTGGGGATACGGTGCTCCTTGCTTCCACATCGCAAACAGGCGCCTTGCTTGCGCCAGCACTCCTCTATCTTGTGACCCGGACGATCACAATAGTTACACACGCCCTTGAATGGAACAATAGGGCCAGGCTTCTTGTCTTCATGCCTCGACATCTTGCCATTCCACGATCCGGACCCGCTCCACGAACCATGTCCACTAACAGGCCTCTTCTTGGTATACCCGGGTTTGACACTCCCGGAACCCGTAGGTAATTCTTTCTTGGTGCCTTTCCCACGGATTCTCTTTGTCATCTCAAGAGTATCCTCTAGAACTTGCGCTTTCCTTACCATCTCAGAATAAGTGGAAATCTCCATCGGTGCCAATTGGTTGATATAATGAAGCTTCGATCCATTGAGAAAGCACTTCGCCTTCATCTTCTCGGTGGAAATGAGATGAGTAGCATAACGAGAAAGCCGTGCAAATTGAGCCTCATACTCTGCCACGGACAAACCTCGTTGTTTCAAGGCCGCGAACTCTGCCGCTTTCTTCTCTTGCACTCTATCAGAAAAATACTTGCTGTTGAAGAGTTCTTCGAACTCTTCCCACATAACTTGCCGATCACCGAGAGTTGCCTTGATAGAATCCCACCAAGTACGTGCATCATGTTCCAGTTGAAATGTGGACAAAAGGACACGCTCCTGGTTGGTGCAATGCATAACTTCAAAGATTCTCCCCATCTCATCTAGCCAGTGCTCGGCTTGGTCAGGGTCAGTCGAACCAGCGAATCTAGGCGGGTTCATTCCGCGGAAGTTCCGGTATAGATCACCGGTGCCATGCGGTGCCGCTCCTGCCTGAGCTACTTGCTGAAGGGCCTGAGTAAGGCCTTGCACCGTACGTTGTAGGTTCCTCCATTCAGCACGATCAGCTGCCATCTACACGAGAAATAGATTACTTAGGTTTAATCAAGATAAATAATTACACGATTAAGAAACGATCTTAACCCAAGTTTCTACCCATTCTCACCAGGTCAGGTCCTAGACTTTTACAAGCTTAGGGATCTAATGCACCTAGACACGACCAAAAACTCGGTACCTGGCGGAGGTAATCGGTCCGAAGACCACTCGCGCAAGTGTGCGACCTTCCCGATAGGCGTAGCCTAACGTTCGGATAACACCTTTTGATATACCGATTATTGGGATGCAATGTAAGAAAACCTAAAACTTAGGAAACCTAGGAATGTGAAACCTAGGCTCTGATACCAACTAAACTGTCACGCCCCGAACAAGGCGGAAATATCGGGACGTACAGTTAGGGACACGCTGGCAAGAGAGAGAACTAATCTAAAATAATAGACAAGTGCTACAAGATGGAAATACTAAATGATCATTAACAAACCACAACTGATACAATAACCTCAAGTTCAACTTAATACAACTGGAATAATCAACCACTAAAACTCAATAACATGACTGAGACGAAAAGCTCTCGAAAACACAACTAAAGAAAGATAACACACTACTAACACACTAGAACTGATACACTCAAGACATCACTCCTGCCCTTCACCATCGGTAAGCGCATCACCTGAAAAGCCTGGAAAGGGGGGAAAACACAACTATGAGCTGACGCTCAGTAGGAAATAACAGATAGGTATAAGTGATTAACAGTTTAATTACATTTTAAAATGTCATGCTACAAATGATAAAAATAATAAAAAGATAACGATGATATCACGAAATAGAATTCAAAGATCTTGCAAGGTCAAGAAATATAATGAATAGAATAGTAAGATAAGAATTTACTACAGGAGATAACGATAAAAAGTTGGCCATATCAAGACAATTCAAGTCATGTCAAGCACGTATGTAATTTCATTTCCACGTCCAAGTAATAAGCAAGTAAAGTAACCACAAGTAGAGTATAGAACAGTGAAGAGTGGAAAGTGAAAAGTAGTAGAAAGTAATGTAGAGAGTAGTGGAGAGAGTAGTGGACAGTCCTAGATTTAACACATGTCAAGTACTGGTGCCAAATGCCACACCTAGTCATTCACCTCCCCGGGGGTACACGTAGTGTTCGGGCGCTCTTCCCAGGACCAGACCGAGCCCTTAATTGTTTGCCAGGCATTGATTTCTTTGGATCAAAGATCCCATGAATCTAGACTTCCACAATTTATGGCCAGAATTCCAAGGTTTAAACTAAGTAGCAATAACAACTTCACGTAGGAAAGAGATTCATTTCCAGAATTTCAAGGTAAGTATAATCATCAAGGAGATCAAAACCAAGTCACAACAAGAGTTAATCGTGCTGCGCTACTGTAAAACAGCAGCAATCAAACAAGCTAATCAACATATTAATCCTAATCACCAAGTTAAGATATCATGATTAACCATTATCATTTGCATTAAGACAATTGCCAAGAAGCTGATTCAAGATGATAAGGCAAAGAACAACTCCCACAGGAGTGAAATAGAATGCATTAACAGAGATTTAGTTACACCATTAACCACTAATTATGTGGGTTTCTATTTAATCTTGTATGCATTGAAATGAAGATGATAAACGGTGTGTTTTTACACTAAGTTTACATGTATGGACCAATGTTAATTGAAACTAAAAAGGGTACATGAATAGGTCATTAGTTCTTCAAAAATGTAGTTTTCAATGTGATTAGGTTGAATGGATTGATTCCCTAATGATCCGGATTGATCCCCGGGTCAAAAACATCATTAATGGGGTCATACAGGGCATGGGTCGACCCATTGGGTCGACCCCTGGCATTCCAGGAGCCTTCCTGGGTGTGGGTCGACCCATTGGGTCGACCCCTCAAAAAAAAAGCTTCATGGGTCGACCCATTGGGTCGACCCCCTTCACTGGGTGCATGGGTCGACCCCATGGGTCGACCCCTACACTTCCAGAAGCGACGGGTGATTCCGTAAACCATGAAAACTCAATGATTTGGGGTCTAAATGAGTTGGGATTTTAACCAAATGCTCTAGGGTTCTTAATATACATACTAAGGTCATAAAACAAGAGATTGAAACAAGAAATTTGCTGAAAACTCAATCGAATCACAACCTATTTATGATGAATACATGAAGAACCTAGTTCTTGACATGCGTCTACTAAAACGTAGATTTCTCTCAATATACACTACGGAATTTGGGGATTTTTATATCAAAAGAAAGCTAACTTAATGATGAATTCAACCATATACTATAAGCCATATGTGGATCAAGTTATCTAATCCAAAAATAGCCCGAAAATCAAGCTTCTACTTGAAGAACATAATATACATCAAATTCTAGACATGCTCTTACTAAAAATCAAAATTCTCCAAGTATGCTCAATGAAATTTGGGGCTTCCTACGTTAAATGAAAGCTAACAACATGCTGATTACATCATGTAAGTTAATTAGAGTTTGGTTGTTAGATCCTACCTCAAATCGGAGAGAGAAAACTCAAACCCTAGGATGAAGAACACTTGGACAGCACCTCACAAAAAGCTCGATTTCTCCACGGACACCGAATAAAAATTGGGGCTTTTGCCACCAATGGATAGAGATCGATGAGAGGAACAATTTGCTATACTCATGATCAAGATTTGGTTGAGAATTCCTACCTCAATCGATGGATCAAAGAAGGATGAAGGAAAGCCAACGGCCTACTGACCCACCTCTACAAATCGAGCTAGATCTCTCCAGATCTGAAACTTCCGCAAATCCCACAGCAGCCAAATGAAAGAAGACTCGTAGGGCTTCATTTTAATAGCTCATAGAGCTTCTGGAGCCTTCGGAATTGGGAGTATTCGCTGCTGCAAGCTACGTGTTTAGAAACGGCGCCGAAATCCTTGACTTGACCAAACTATGTCGGCAGCACGTTTTGGGGCTAGGTTTACCTCAAATTGATTGAGGGTAAATGTTCCTTACATTGTGACCTTCCATTTGCCCTTGATTTCAGATCATTTGGTCGAGTATTGAGGTCGAATTTCGTGTTTTAAACTAAGGGTTAGGTATGGGTCAAAAGTGTGCACTTTTGGGTTTAAACTCTAAATAGATCTTACCACAGATTTACAATGGCCTAATGCCAGAAGGAAAAGTTGTTAACTACATCGATCTAAATCTATTTACTATTTTTACAGATTTTTCTAAGGTAGTCGGATTATTACTTATACTATTCCGTAAATAGTTAAATGTTAAGTTCGGAAAACTAAGTTCACTAATTCGGCATAATAAATGATTTTCTTAGGCTTAAATGTAGAAGACAAAGTTGGTAAACAAAATTAATTCTACAAGATGTGATTTTTGGGGATTTTTAGAAAATAGTTGAAAAATGACTTATTCTATTAATTAATTAATTAATCTAATTAATTTGGATAATTCTCATTAATTCGAATAACTTCAAATAAATTCCAAATAATTACAAATAACTTTCTAAATAAATTTCTAAAGAATTTGGGGTCTTACACTGATGCTCTTGTAATTTTCGCTACAATAAACCATTGTAATTTAGATAGGATACTTGTAGATAATGGCAGTGCACTTGATGTATTATCTTACGACTACTTTTTGAAGATGAGTGAAAACCCATCGAAGTTGCGTCCAGTCCGAACCCCTCTCTGTTGGTTCAATGGTCAAGCTACCTATCCAGAAGGAGCCCTCAGCCTACCCATTACTCTCGAAACTCCCCCCAGAGCCGTGACCTTCGTGGCAAACTTCATCGTGGTAAAGGGGATAATGGCCTATAACGCCATTTTCGGTCGAGGTATTATTGGCCAAATAAAGGCGGTGCCCTCCACTTTCCACCAAAAAAGTAAGTTCCCCACTAAATTTGGCGTACGGGAGGTCTGAGGTAGTCACACAATAGCTAGAATGTGCTATGTGATCTCGGTGGAAGCTGTACGACCCGAGGAAGCAAATCGGGGGAAGATGATCATCGAAGAAAAGGTGGCAATGAGCAAACCCAGAGGGGAGTTGTTGTTGATCTGCCTGAAAGATGACTCAACTCTTGAGGTCAAAATCGGGGCGGATCTACCACCTGAAATTCAAGCTCACTATGAGGATTTTCTTTCAGAGTATATTCATATTTTTTCTTGGTCTGATGATGACCTCCCTTCAATCCCCGAGGAGATTGTGACGCACCGCCTTAATCTCAATCCTTCCGTTAAGCCCGCTCAGCAGCAAAAAGGAAAGCATGCCTCAGCAAAATATATGATCATTAAAGAACAGAGCAGTAAGGGAAAGAAAACATGGCTATTTCACCTGGTCCTTTACCCGACCTGGTTAGCTAACGTCGTCTTGGTGCCCAAAGCCTCAGATAAGTGGCAGTTGTGCGTCGACTTCACTGACCTTAACAAGGCTACACTAAAAGATTGCTATCCTCTGCTAAACATCGATCAATTGGTCGATTTGACATCAAATAATGAGCTTCTTAGCTTTCTTGATGCCATTTTAATAGACTACCGACCTCGAGATGCCTTCAGGAGCTATTTAGAGTTGATAGATTGCATTATGTTTCTCCCTTCATCGAGAACATTAATTCCAATTCAACTTTAAACCCTCGTGGTTTTAATGTTAGTTCTGGTAATAATAGTTGTGTAATGTTCTTGAATGGCAAAGAGTTTGCCAGTGGGAGTTTATGTAATGATCTCTTTATTCTAAGCAATAGTGCTCCTAAAGTTAGTGTGGTTAGGCTTCCTGATAGGAAGAGGATCTTCTTACTTCACTATTTTCACTAACAATTTATCTATGCTTTGATATGAGTACTTGATGAAGTACAAGTATTAAGCTTTTGATAAATTTAAAGAGTTAAAGAGTATAGTTGAGAAGTAAATCAGAAATGGTATTAAAACTCTTCGATCGGATCGAGGAGGAAAATACTCAAGTACATGGATCACACAATACCTTAGGGATAATGGTGTATTATCCCGGTGGACACTTCCTTCCTCTCATTTCAATTGTGGGGGTGTAGAAGAAAGGAGGAATCGTACCTTATAAGATATGGTACGGTCCATAATAAATTTTTTCAGATTACCCTTGTCTCTCTGGGGAGTCATCCCCTAAAGGCCACTGTTTATATGTTGAATAAGGTTCCATTTAAATCAATGTCTTCCTTACCATATGAGATATGGAAAGGGAGAATGATTGACCTTAAGCGCGTTAAGGTTTTGGGCTGTCCCACTAAACGTGTGTTATTAAGAATACACTATGTAGCCCACCATCATAATTATAGACCTATGGCTGATCCTTATTTCAAACGAGTTTGTTGTGCTACCAGAAGGCTCATTTGACTTGAGGGTTAGTCTAAGTCTATGGCATAGTGATGTCTTTAAGAAAGGTAGACAAATGTTGTAGCTTTGTTGTGTTACCACAAGTGCTATAACACTAATCTATACTTTCTACCTATTGTTGGACCAACTTGACTAAGTCACTTTGATTTGTTGTGCTACCACAAAGTCATGGAGATTTAGGGGATAAATTGGTTCGGATATTGCAAATGTTGCCAATATCAAGAGTTGGTGGGAACAGTGGGAGCATCATAGATCTAGAAGGAGTTTTGGAACTACAAAGCATGATGTCGACTTAGGAACCTATTCAAGTTGACACACAAGCTGTTCATAGGTTTGGCCGAGTACCTATAGAATCAAGAAGATTTGTTAGACATATCTCTGATTTGAATAATAAGGTACTATAAATGAAGATAGTGATCCCCTGACCTATGAGGAGATAATAAGGGTTCTTGACTCTTAGAAAATGGCAAGAGGCCATAAAATCAAATATGGATTCCATGTACTCCAGCCAAGTTATGAACTTGGTAAATCCACCCGAAGGTATTGTACCCATCGGATGAAAGTGAATTTTCGAGATGAAAATTGGAGACGATGGATAGGTTGATACCTACATGGTAAGCCTAGTGGTAGAAGAAGTATCGTCAAAGCCAAAATGTTGACTATGACAAAATATTCTCTCCAGTTGCCATGTTTAAATCCATTGAGATTTTACTTGCCATTGATGCATACCATGGTTGTAAGATTTGACAGGTGGATATGAAATGGTGTTCCTCATAAGTGATCTAAATGAGGAAGTGTACATGTTACAGCGAGAGAGATTTCACCTCCATTGAATACCCAAATATGGTATGCTAGGATCAAAGGTCCAATCATGGACTAAAGAAAAGCTTCTCACAGCTAAAACATGAGGTTTGATAAGGTGATCAAATCTTATGTTAGGATATGTTCCTAGTGAGTGGAGAAGGTGATTCGATGGTTAGTTGGAAGAGTTCTAAATAGACAACAAATATCGATTTGACATTACGTAGATGAAATAGTTCATCATCATATAGGGAGTTGTCCCTGGTGTCATTGATTAGGTACCCTTGTTATCTGATAACGAGAGGGTTATAGCTCTTGCTATGGAACCGTGGTCTCATCTGAAGTCATTGTACTTTTTGCAATGGTTCCACCTGGTTAGAGAAATTATATATAAAAGAGAGATATTGATAAGCGTCCATTTTCTATGATAATTCATCGCATGTACACCATTTTATGGTCATATAATTAGGTAATTATGCATGATCTATCGTTAATCTCAACTTCGCATGTAGATTGGACATTTCACACAAATTAATTAATTTGGTGATTTTATTTAATAAAATGGAGTCGAGAGTCATGAACATTAATTCTCCATTGTATAATTATGAGCAATTGTGATTCATGTGCACATTATGGTAATTTTTATGGACTAAATCGTAATTATATGTGTGCAGGACACCGAAGGTAATTGCAAAATAAGCCAGGGGCAAAACTGTCATCACCACTTTGACCAAGTCAAAAGCACATATTTTGGTTGGAGTGAAAAAAAATTTCAAAAATTTGAAATTGATGAAAAGAAACACATATTTTGGTTGGAAGGAAAATTAAATTCAAAGTTTGAAATAAAGGAGAGATATGATGAGCCTTGGGAAAGGGGATGCCCAAAGTCCAAGAAAGGGAGTGCCCATCTCCTTTCCCTTTTTCCCATACATCATCTTCTATCTAAATCTTAGCCATCCATCTCCTTTTGATACAATCTTCACCCTCCATTGACCTAACTTTCCCTCTAAATAGCCCATGACAAGGAGGAGAAGGGGAGTTCTTCTTTTGACAATTTTCACCCTCTCCCTCTCACATCTTAGGTCGCCGAGTTCACCCTCTTCCGTCCCTCTTCTCCTCTTGCGGTCTTCATGAACGTTCTTTATTTTTAAGTCCTCTACAACATCTTCTTCTACATCATCTTTTAATTCTTCTTGGTTTTCATGCTATTTCATATTTTTCACTGTGCTATCCTGTTCATCTGTGAACTAGTGTTTTACTCTATTCTTCCCCTTATTTCTCCTCCTTCTAGTCATTTTCTTCTCTTACTGTCTTCATAAAAGTTATTTATTTTTAAGTGTTCTACAATGTCTTATTCTACGTCATCTTCTAATTCTTTCTGATTTGGAAGTTATTTCCCGTTTTGTAACTTGCTATTCTATGATTTTACTGTTCATCACAGGTGCTAGCTTCTGTTATTCCTTCATTTTGAAGCCCTTTTACTTTTCTTTTCTATCTGAGTTCTTCATCAAAGTTCTGCCTCTCTCCCTCCTCTTCAACGTTCTCTTCTTCGGCATCCCCTAATTCATCTTGGTTTCAAAGTTATTCACCCTCCAAAGGCCGCTTCAATGACGAAGGTGACTTCCTCCCGGCGTAGACGACATCTTCCGCAAGGTGGTTCGTGATCAAGGCCAAGAGAGGACGGCGCCGTCATCACCATTGCTGCCACCATCTTCACATCTCAGGCTCCTCTTGTTGTTATTACTTTAGTTTTATTTTACTTCATTGTAATCTCATCACATCTTTATTGTAAGCTTGTCTTGCACTTCATGTACTCGTTTCTTTATGTTAATGAAAGAAGTGTTCATTTGATCTAGAGTTTGTTCATCTTCCCTCTCTTCCTACTTCTTATATCTCTTCTTCTCAATGTTATGCAATTATTTTCCATGGCATAGGCTCATAGTCATAGGTGTTTTTAATTAAATGTTTGGTTCATTCATCTTTTCACTATCATTCTTAAACAAAATAAAATCACAAGTGTTTTCCAAAAGACTCCAAGGTTGTTAACTCTAAAAATCTCTTCTTCCATGTGAATTCGACCCTTATCGCCACCATATTACGTCTCTCTTCATCTAGTGTGAGTTGAAATTTTTTAAGATTGATACGCGTGTTTTAAACGATGAACTTTTACGTTATCAATTTTTGACGCCGTTGCCGGGGAGGAATGCTGATTTTTGATTTAAGAACTTTGTTTTACTTGTGTTTATAGTGCACTAATAAAGCTCTCTTTTCTTTTTTTTACAGAAAAAAATTCAAAAAAATCAGAGGTAGGTTTACGTTTCTTTCTTTCATGTTTTGATTTTGTCATTCATTTCAAAAAAAAAAAAGAACGAGGGATTGCACATCAAGTAACTCTTCAAACTTATTTATCTCATTTTGTGTCATTTCCTTAATGTTCTTGCATATTGTGGTTAGATAGGTTCACACACAAAAAAAAAACTCTTCACTTGAACTCGATAAAAGTCTTCATTCCAAGAGTAGAAATCACACTTTCAGGTTTTAGGTCATGCATCATTTAGGATAGTATTTATTTTTCTTTGTTCTTTAATTATTGTTAATTGCATTTTTGAAGATTACGGGAGGCAAGGTGAGTACTCTAACTTTTTCAATAGCATGCTCATGCACTTCCATGCTTGCATAGAACCCCTTGTTTGAACTTGCTTTGTTGCATATCATTTCAAAGTATCTTAAGGGCAACACCCATAAGCAAGATAAGGTGGGGATTTCATCACCCTTCCTTAGCTCACAAACCACAACTTACATCTTTGCATCACCTAGACCTTAAATAAAATCCAGTAGACGTTGGCCCTAGGTTCACACTGTGGTTCTTGTGTTATTTGGGCTTACTCTCTTGCAGAAACCGATGCCTAAGGCAAGACGGTCGAACAAAAAATGCCTTAAGTGGACTAGTGATTTTTAATTAGGACCTTACGAAAGCAAGGGGAGCCTCCCACTACCCCACCCCTTACATGGCCGGTGAAAATATTGAGGGTGAACTCAAGTTGCACTTTAGCCATCTTGTGAAACCCAATTTGTAGGTCTAGGTCACATCTAGGTCATTAGGTAATTTGTGTGACAACTTGTTTGTGATTGCATAAAAAAAATCAAATCAAAAAAAATTTCTCCTCTTCTCTCGCTTCGTCCTAGTTTGTATCAAAATTAAAAAAAATAAACAAAAATCATCATAAAAAATATCTTTCATCTCTCTCTTTGTCCTAGTTCATGCAAGGTAGAAGATCTCAACATCCAAACCTACTAGGACCCATTCAAGAAATTGAGAGAGTCTTATATCCAGGGAACGATCTCTAACAAGATCTCATGGCTAAAAATCAAGGACCTCATCACCAAAATCTAATGGCCGAAAATCTCGATCCTCCAAAGTAAATGAAGGACTATTTCTTGCCCAATCAATACCAACCGTCCTTCTACGTCCAAGCACCTCAGAACCAGGCGGTTCATTATAAAATCAAGTCTAGTACCATCCAAATGTTGCCATCTTTCTATGCAAATCCCAATGAAGACCCTTACAAACATCTTGATGAGTTCCTTCAGATCTGCTCAACTGTTAAAATCCAGAATTTCTCTGATGATGCTCTTAGGCTAACTCTCTTCCCATTCTCTCTCAAGGATAAAGTCAAATATTAGTTAGGAGCCTTGGGTAGGATCATTGATACATGGGCAGAAATATAAAAAGAATTTTTGAAGAAGTTCTATCCCATAGGGCGAACCAATACGATGAGAAGAGTAATTACTGGATTCACACAAAACCTAGGGGAACATATCCATGAAGCGTGGGATAGACTAAAAGATTTATTGAGGAAATGCCCCCACCATGGGTTATCAAGATGGCAAATTATACAAGCATTCTATGAGGGTTTGACATAGAATTAAAGACATATGGTGGATGCATCATGTGGGGGAGCATTCATGAGTAAGAGTGAGGATGAGGCTTATGATTTATTTGAAATGCTTAGTGAAAATTCTATAAGTCATGCCTCGCTGTCATCATATGAAAGAATGATTGGGCCTTCTAAGAGAGGTGGGCTTTATGAAGTTAAGAGCCAAGGTGAGTGTGAAAACAAGATGGATATCAATGTAATAACAAAAAGGTTGAATAAAATGGATTTGTTGGCGTAGAAGATGGAAAATGTTGATTTGGTTGCCTAAAAGCTAGACCAGTTGTTATCTATGAATAAGCAGGAATCTTTTGTACCTTCTGCCTCCGAACCCCAATCATTTTCAGCTCCCACTAATGAAGAGATTTGTGCTCTTTGTTCAAGCCCTAGCCATTCTGTGATTGAGTGTCCCACAACAACCCAACTTCCCTCATTCACCCAAGAACAAATCTTTGCTGCTCAATGTGTCTCCAAACCCACATACGATCCTTATTCAACCACTTACAACCCGGGCGGGAGAAATCACCCCAATTTTTCTGGGAAATCTAACCAAGGCCCATCCACCCGATCTCATCCCTCACACCATTCAAACCCAAAACAATCCTTTTCTATGCCAAGTCAGTTAAACCAAAACCTTTCTTATCAGTCTCCCTTTCATCAGTAGCTTCAACAACCACTTTTCCATCAAACTCAGGCCCCGTACCTTCAAGCTTAATTTTCTTAGGGCCAATACCAGCAATTTCCTACGCCTCGTTCACATCAACCACATTATCAACCACCTCCTACTCAGCCCACTTTTGATGACAAGTTTGAACAACTCCAACAACTCATCCTTACCCAAGCACAATCCATTTTCAAGTTGGAGAACCAGATATGGCAACTTGCTGCCAATAACATGATAAGAGAGGTAGGCCAACTCCCTAGCCAACCAGTGGCCAACCCCCACAATCAACAACCTCCAGGCCTCCCTCAAAGAGCTCCCATTCTTCCTCAACCCAATCAACCTCAGCCACCCCCTCCTATAGGTCCTCAATTCGAGAATGCCAAAGCTATCTCAACTCTTAGGAGTGGGAAAATTCTAAATGACCCTTATCAGGCTAGAGATGTTGGTAGTAGTTCGGGCCAAGATGCTCACGAGGAGAGTGATAGTGAAGATGAGGAGCCGGTAATTATGCAAGAAAAGAAGAGGCAAGAGGGGGGAGAAAATAAGCTGGACAAAGGGAAAGCAAAGGTTGATGAAGGATCCTGAGAGTAGGTTCCTAAGGTCCCATTCCCTGATGCATTGAAGCCAAAAGCTCACAAGAAACCACCGGTGCAATAGGAAGAATTAGTGGAATTATTTAAACAAGTAAATATTAATATTCCACTCTTGGATGCAATCAAGCATGTGCCGGCATATGTGAAGTTTTTGAGAGAGCTTTGTACTCCAAAGAGGGCGCCATGGGCGGTAACTCAAAAGATCCGTTTGTCTGAGGATGTGAGTGCTGTTTTGATGAATCATTTGCCAAAAAAATTGAAGGACCCCGGAGCCCCGCTAATCTCATGTGATATATGTGGAGTCACTTTTGATCGAGCATTGCTAGACTTAGGTGCTAGCGTGAATCTTTTGCCCACCTTTATCTATGAGCAGTTTGATCTGGGGGAATTAAAACCCACTTCAATAATCCTTCAATTGGCACATAGGTCGGTTAAAACACCAAGGGGTTTTTTGGAAGATGTTATTATCAAAGTGCATGAATGCTATTTCCCAGTGGATTTTCTCATTTTGGATATGGCTTCGTCCTAGGATCTAAAGTACACACCTATCATTTTGGGACGCCCATTTTTAGCTACGACAAAGGCCAATATAAATTGTGCCACGGGAATGATAGATTTATCATTTGGAGGAGAGAAGGTTACTTTGAATGTTTTTAAGACATCTCAATATCCGGATCAAGGAGAGGAATGCAATGTTATTGATATCTTTGAGGATGCGATGCCTGATAACACTGAGGACACCCTAGAAGAGGGTAGCATGCTCCAGGATTCTCCTCTCTTTTCAGCACCCTGGTCTAGGGTAGAGCCACTTCCTGCACTTCAATCCGAACCAATCCTACCATCATTGGAACATCCTCCCGCTCTGGAACTCAAGCCTCTCCCGGATTCCCTTAAATATGCATACCTGGGACCTAACCACACTCTACCTATCATCATTGCCTCCAATCTCACTTCTGCTCAGGAATCTCAACTCTTAAATGTTCTTAAGGAGCATAGGGGGGCAATAGGCTGGTCTGTTACAGATTTAAAAGGGATTAGTCCGGATGTTTGTATGCACTACATTGACTTAGAGGAAAATGTCAAGCCAAGCAGAGAGATGCAGCGTCGGTTGAACCCAAGTATGAAGGAGGTAGTAAAGAAAGAAGTTGTCAAATGGTTGGATGCCGGGATCATATATCCCATTTCTGATAGTAAGTGGGTTAGCCTAACTCAAGTTGTTCCCAAGAAGTCAGGGCTGACAGTTGTAACAAATGAGAAAGGAGATGAAGTGCCCACACGATTACCAACAGGGTGGAGAATCTGTATTGATTACAGAAAATTAAATTCAGTTACAAAGAAAGATCATTTTCCACTACCATTCATATATCAAATTTTAGAGAGACTGGCATGACAAAAGTATTATTGCTTTTTGGATGGCTATTTCGGGTACAACCAGGTTGCTATTTACTCGGAAGATCAAGAGAAGACAACATTCACGTGCCCCTATGGCACATTTGCTTTTAGAAGAATGCCATTTGGGTTGTGTAACGCCCCTGCCACATTCCAGCGGTGTATGATGTCCATTTTCTCTGAAATGGTGAGAGAATGGTTGGAAGTTTTTATGGATGACTTTTTAGTGTTTGGTGATTCGTTTGAAGATTGTTTGGGAAATTTAACTCGGGTATTGAAAAGGTGCATTGAGTCGAATCTAGTGTTGAGCTGGGAGAAGAGACACTTCATGGTAAGAGAAGGGATTTTTTTAGGCCATGTAGTTTCAGAAAAGGGAATAGAAGTTGACAAGGCCAAGGTAGATTTGATTTCTAATCTTCTTCCCCCTTCTTCGGTCAAATAGATCCGTTCCTTTCTTGGCCATGCAGGATTCTACCGCAGATTCATTCAAAACTTCTCTACCATTGCTCGACCACTCACACAATTGCTTGCCAAGGACACTCCCTTTCATCTTGATGAGTCCTGTCTAGAGGCGTTCAATCCTTTGAAAGTGGCCCTCACACAAGCTCTATTTCTCCAATCTCCTGATTGGTCGCTCCCTTTTGAGATCATGTGTGATGCCTCAGACTATGCTGTAGGAACTGTCCTAGGTCAAAGAGTTGAACAGAAGCCCATGGTGATCTACTACGCGAGCCACACCCTCGCTGATGCCCAAATGAACTACACCACCACGAAAAAGGAATTATTAGCTATTGTGTTCGCCCTCGAAAAGTTTCGATCATATCTGTTAGGGGCGAAAGTCATTGTTTATTCCGATCACTCAGCATTAAAATTTTTGATGTCTAAGAAGGAAGCTAAACCCCGTCTTATACGGTGGATTTTGTTACTACAAGAGTTTGATTTGGAAATCAGAGATAAGAAGGGGTTGGAGAATGTTGTTGCTGATCACTTGTCTAGGATTGTGATTTCTGAAAGTGCTCCTATGTTTGATTTCCTCCCCGATGAGCAAATTCTTTCCATCTCTCACACCTCAACCCCTTGGTACGCTCACATAGTCAATTACCTAGTGGTAGGATAGATTCTGGGAGGGTGGTCTAGGCAGGAGAAGGATCAATTCTTTGGGAAGGTTAAGTACTACTTTTGGGAGGACCCAGAGTTGTTTCACATGGGTCCTGATCAGATCATTAGAAGATGTGTTCCTGAGGAGGAACAACAGTCTATGTTGAATTTCTGTCATCATTCGGCTTGTGGGGGACATTTCTCAGGAAAGAAAACTGCGGCAAAAGTTTTACAAAGTGGATTTTATTGGCCCACTTTATTCAAGGATGCTTATGAATGTTCTAAAACTTGTTTGAGGTGTCAAGTCGTGGGCAACAATTCAAAAAGAGATATGATGCCGCTCAGTCCCATTCTGGTAGTAGAGATTTTTGATGTTTGGGGAATAGACTTTATGGGACCATTTCCACCTTCATTTGGCAATGAATATATTTTGGTGGCGGTGGACTATGTTTCGAAATGGATTGAAGCTGTTACTACTAGGACAAATGATCACAAGGTCGTGATGAAGTTTGTGAAGAAACACATCTTTTTTAGATTTGGTTGTCCTAGAGCTATCATTAGTGATGGGGGCTCTCACTTTACTCATTTTTAATTCCGAGCTCTGCTTCGCAAATATGGCATCACTCACAAGCTCGCTACCCCCTACCATCCCCAGACCAGTGGCCAGGTAGAACTATCCAACAGGGAGATAAAAATCATTCTGCATAAGACAGTTCGACCGGATAGAAAAGACTGGTCTGAGAGACTAGATGATGCACTCTGGGACTACAGAACTGCATTTAAGACTCCCATTGGCATGTCACCTTACCGCCTCATTTTTAAAAAAGCTTGCCGCTTGCCCGTAGAGCTTGAACATAGAGCATATTGGGCCATCAAATAAGTCAACTTCGATCTCACTCAAGCCAGGGTCCAGAGAGCTCTACAACTCAATGAACTGGAGGAACTAAGAAATGAAGCCTATAAAAATTTAAAGATTTATAAAGCTAAAACCAAAGCATTCCATGACAAGCATATTCACAGGAAAACTTTTTATGAGAATCAAAAGGTTTGACTTTTTAATTCTAGGCTGCGCTTGTTCCCTGCTAAGCTCAAATCCAGATGGGACAGACCATTTACAGTTGTTAAGATTTTTGACCACGGTGCCGTCAAAATTTTGAATCCTAAAAATGGTCATATTTTCACTGTCAATGGTCAAAGATTGAAACCTTATTTGAAAAATGATCAGTTGCAAAAAGAATCCATTGTTCTCAGTGGTCTGAAATAAAATCTTCGTGAGCGCTCATGCGTCTGGCTGAAGATGAAAAACTTAGCACTTCTGGGAGGTAACCTGTAAGACCCCGAGTTTCTGTACAAATATTAAATTTCGTAAATAGTAAATGTTGAATAGTGACTGAGGTAAATAGTAAATAGTAAATATTTTTGACTATCGTGTAAATATTCTGAAAAATGATAGTTAATTAGTAAACACCATGATAAACACTTTGGTCTCCTGTACCTGACCCTAATAAAATCATTTACATGGCTTAATCAGTGATTTAAGCCTGACTTAAAAACGCGGAAAACACTATTCACCTGAAAATATAACTATCTTGGAAAAATCTGCAAAAATCACATCTGATAGAGAGTATTTTTCTTAGCAACTTTGTCTTCTGGAGTTTCATCGGTAAAAATCAAAAACTCTCTCTATCGACTAAACCGTTGAACATTCGGTTAAATTATTATTTTAATCTTAAGATTGGGAGATTAACATTAAACCTTGTGATAAAATTCCATAAAAATCATAATCTAAAAGATCACGTCTTGATTAGCAATTTTGTCTTCTGGGTCAAACTCATTAAAAATCGTTTAGTGGGATTTATGAGCTAAGCACCCTTAATCACTTAAGCTAATCCTAAGCTTTAAGGAGGTTTAACTTAATCTCCTACCTCAATAAAACACGTGAGAACGTGTTTAAGTCGGCAAACACGGAGTCCACACTGTGGTCATCCCGTTGCGGCGACGTGTGCGACCATTCCCACCCGAATGAGGAACTCGTGGCTTTTAAAAGCCTATATATATGGGAGGGAGCCTTAAGGCTTCCCTCGTTAGTTAAGTTGCTGGGAGAATAGGCCGTGGGGAGCTCTGCAACTCTCTGCAAGCTTACTATTCATCACTTCGTTCTCGAGGAGTTCCTTTGCTTCTTTCTATTCCTTCTCCTTCTTCCGTTAATTTCGGTAGGTAACCAAGGCACCAATCTAAGCATAGAAGAATGAACTTGTTAGCATCATTAGACAAGGAGCTATCATGCTTTTACATGTTTTACATCGTGTTTATAGTGATCATGATACCATCCGTAGATAGTATTCCTTGTTAAGTAACCAATTGTTAACCCACATGAATAACATATCATCAGGAGATTAAATTTCTGTTATTGTAATGATTGTTAATTGTTCAATCATGTTTTAAGCTTAAAAGACATTGTAATCCACTTTTATTTTCATTGTAAACACTGGTTAGACACAAAACTCAAGTTTTTAAAACGTATAACCCCTCTACAACCCATGTAATCATGGGTCGACCCATCCTATTCGGCACTGTTCCTTTTTCGTTCCTGTTGTACAGGAACCCGTGTTTTGTGAAGAGACATGTTAGGGTCATACCCTTTATGTCCAAAACTTGCTGTTTTCCCATCGTTTGATCTGTTTTAAGCCTGAATAAGATTAAGGTCATGTAGTATATGATTAAACCTTAGTAATCACACTAAATACATGTTAGTGTTATTAATAAATCGTTAACTATGATTAGATCAAATTTAAGCATGTTTAGTCATGTTTAAAACATAATTAGTCATGTTTAAAGCATAATTAGTTATGTTTAAGCATGTTTAGTCATGTTTAAGACATAATTAGTCATGTTTAAATCATAATTAGTTATGTTTAAGCATGATTAACCAAGTTTACATAGGATTAGGCAAGATTAAGTATATATTAGCCAAGATTAGTATGACGGTCGACTTATGCAAGTCTTGGCCGATGTAAAATTACACCGGACACTCTATCCGGTAAATTCTAAATTGTTACCATGAAAGGAAATGATACCAAATGGTAAATTTATCCATGGTCTACAATAGAAAGCATGATTTAGACCGGTGTTTTATTGCTTAAAGTATAAAATGGGCAACTTAGGCCTATACGGTGTATAAGCATATACCGTATATCCTCTAATGTCCCGATCGCCATCGTTTTAACTTGTTAAAATGACCGATTATCCTTGATTAACCTTCGGTCATACTCGAGCCCGGAATCAACCATTATTTTTAATGGGTTAAATGGTCATTGTATTCCGGTAACTATTTTATACACAACTCATCTTATGATTAGAATTATTGTTATACTTAAATACGGATTTTCTAGAACCGTATCTCCGTATACGACCCGAGAGGTTCGTATATTAAATCTATACACTTACTTTTCTCGAACGGCTTACTGTCAACCGTTCATACTTGACTCCGTGACTCGTTACTCGTGTGAGTACGGCCCGGTGTTCGCCGTACGACTACCCTTAGTTTGGGTTTTCCGTTGTGTTATACTCTTGAATCAGAGGAGACAAGGGTCGTCCTCTCATCTTACACTTGACAGAAATTCTATTGATTAGATTGGCCATAAATTGACTATGTCTAGACGGGGGATCATGGATCCAATGAAATGCCAACGCATCATAAGGGCCCGGTCTGGTCCTGGGGAGAGCACCCGAAACGATAGTGAGCCCATGGGATGTGTATGACAGGGTGAGGCATTGCACCCGAGTACTTGACTTGACTTGTTACGTCTATGACAATTCGTGATACTTGAATCGTGCGTGATTACCTGGTTACATGTGTAACATACTTGAATGATGGCCAAAGTTCTTTATCTTGTAGTTGCTATACTTGTTCATTACTTGATCATTACTTGTGGTAAAAGTGTTACATTCTCGATATCATATATTGTTCTTTATCGTGTTGACATTTGTTCATTTACTGCATTTCATGTAAATTGTAATAATTGGTTAAATACTTATACCTGCTTACGGTTATCTACTGAGCGTGTTTAGCTCACTCCTACTTTTCCCCTCTTTCCAGGTGATGACCATGTCGGGGATGGACTAGAGTGATACGAGTGTTAGTTTATAGCTTTTCAGTCAGTTTGTATTCCTTATGTAATAGTGAGAAGTTGTTCTAGTTTGGATTACTATTCGAATGTAGTTGTCTACCCAAATGTACTCAGCATTTTATTATCAATAAAACTCTGATATTTACCTTTTCCAACCTTTTGTGCAATGGTTTGCAATGGTTCGGAATATTAAATTCTTGCTCGCGTGCCCCTAACTGTACGTCCCGAGATTCCGCATCGGGGCGTGACAGTTTAGTTGGTATCAGAGCCTAGGTCGCATTGACCTAGAAATTTAGGTTAAAATTGTCCTAGGTTTCCTTCTCTCCTATAAGTTTAGGAAAAACTAGACCTTGTGAGATTTGGGTAGAAATCGGGTTAAGCTATTAACCGTAATCATGTCTCACTCCTCTAGTTCTTTCTCTCTCCTCTCATCAGAGAATTCTTCTCTCATAATAATCGACTCATGAACAATGGATTACCTTATAGGTACTTGAAATGGCAGCCAATCGTGCTGAGATGAGGAATTTGCAACGTACGGTTCAAGGACTTACGCAAGCCTTGAATGCATTGGCTCAGGCAGGAGCTGGAGCCGGAGCGGCACCTCATGGCGCAGCTCATGGTACTGGTGAATTGTATCGGAATTTCCGAGGGATGAACCCGCCTAGGTTTGCTGGTTCAACCGATCCTGATGAAGCCGAGAACTGGCTCGACGAGATGGCAAGGATTTTTGAGGTCATGCAATGCACTGACCAGGAGCGTGTTCTCTTGTCCATTTTCCAACTGGAACGTGATGCACGTACTTGGTGGGAGTCTATTAAACCGACTCTCGGTGACCAACAAGTCTCGTGGGAGGAATTCGAGGAATTCTTCAATGATAAATATTTTTCTGATCGCGTGCAAGAAAAGAAGGCCGCGGAATTCGCAGCTCTGAAGCAGCGAAGCTTATCGGTATCAGAATATGAAGCCCAGTTTGCAAGACTCTCTCGTTATGCGAGACATCTCATTTCAACTGAGAAAATGAAGGCGAAGCGTTTCCTTAATGGTCTTCGACTTCATTATATTAATCAACTGGCACCACTAGAAATTTCTACATATTCTGAGATGGTAAGAAAGGCACAAGTATTAGAAGATACATTGGAAATGACGGAAAGGATTCGTGGTCAAGGTAGTAAGAAGAATCAACCGAAGGCACTCAAGAATGATAAGACTGATTCTGGCACTGGTCCTAACAAGAAAAGACCTTTCACTAGTACTAGTTCTAGTTCTGGTTCTGGTTCGTGGAAGGGCAAGGCGCCAAGACAAGAAGACAAGAAACCTGATTCTGTGGTTCCATTCAAAGGCGTATGCCGATATTGTGATCGTCCCGGTCACAAAATGGAGGATTGTTGGCGCAAGCAAGGTGCATGTCTGCGATGTGGAAGCAAGGAGCACCGCATTCCCAACTGCCCCTTATTATCGGAACAAGCTATCCCGGCAAAACCTCTAAACGTCAAGAAGCCTCAGGGCAGGCTCCAGGCTCTTCATACAAAGGAAAAGGGTATCTCCGAGGATGGTGGACTCGTCGAAGGTACTCTCATTATATCCGACTTTCCGGCTTTTGTTCTATTTGATACTGGTGCAACACATTCTTTTATATCCCGGAGATTTGCTAAGTTATTAGCTATAGAACCTGTTTTGATGGACTCTCCGTTAGAGATATCAACCCCTATTGGGACCAGTTCAGCTATTCAGCATTATTATCCTTCTAGTAAAGTTATGGTGAATGATCGGAATTTTCCAGCCGACTTGATTTGCATAGACATGAAGGATTATGATGTAATCCTAGGAGCCGACTGGTTGGCCCAGTATGAGGTCAATGTTCACTGCAATTCTTGTTCGGTGTCTTTTTCTAAGCACCCCGGATTATTCTTCAAAGGAGTGAAACATCCTAGTCCGGTGTCTCTTATCTCGACTCTTCGTGCTGATAAGTTATTGAGGCGTGGATGTGAAGCTTTCCTGGCTTTTATTCATGCGTCCCCTGAACAGCAGACCGAGATTAAGGACATTCCTATTGTCCGAGACTTCCCAGATGTTTTTCCAGAGGAGTTACCAGGACTTCCGCCTCAGCGTGAAGTGACATTTTCTATTGATCTTATTCCTGGATCGTCTCCTGTTTCTAAAGCCCCTTATCGCATGTCTCCTGCGGAATTGCGGGAATTGAAGCAGCAATTGTTGGAGTTGCTCGAGAAGGGTTTTATTCGCCCGAGTGTTTCCCCTTGGGGAGCTCCTGTATTGTTTGTTCGGAAGAAAGATGGTTCGATGAGGTTGTGCATCGACTATCGGCAACTCAACCAGATAACTGTCAAGAATAAATATCCACTGCCGAGGATTGATGAGTTATTTGACCAGATTACTGGAGCTTCTTATTTTTCTAAGATCGATCTTCGATCTGGATATCACCATTTACGGATTAAAGAAGAGGATATTTATAAATCAGCTTTCCGTAGCCGGTATGGTCATTATGAGTTTGTCGTTATGCCTTTTGGGTTAACGAATGCACCGGCAGCTTTCATGCAGTTAATGAACAGTGTGTTCCGACCCTACCTTGATCAATGGGTTGTGGTATTCATAGATGATATTTTGATATATTCCAAGAGTGAAAAAGAACATGCCGAGCATCTGAGGATGGCTTTGCAATTATTGAGAGATCACCAATTATATGCCAAGTTCAGCAAGTGTGAATTTTGGCTAAGTGAGGTGTCCTTTCTAGGATATATTATTACTAAGGATGGAATTTCTGTGGATCCATCTAAAGTGGAAGCGGTAAAGAATTGGGAACAGCCTACTAATGCTACTGAAGTAAGGAGTTTTCTTGGCCTGGCTGGTTATTATCGAAGGTTCATTCAAGATTTCTCTAAAATTGCGGTACCTTTGACCAAATTAACCCGCAAAGAAATCAAGTTTGAGTGGTCAGCTGAATGCCAACGGAGTTTTCAAACTCTGAAGGATTGTTTGACTACTGCCCCTATTTTGACCTTACCTTCGGGTGAAGGCGGTTTTGTGGTCTACACAGATGCTTCTGGTATTGGCTTAGGCTGTGTGCTTATGCAGCATGGCAAGGTGATTGCCTATTCTTCTAGGCAGTTAAGGAAGCATGAAGTTAATTATCCCGTGCATGATCTGGAATTGGCAGCCGTAGTATTCGCATTAAAGATTTGGAGGCACTATTTATATGGAGAATCATTCACGGTATTTTCGGATCACAAAAGTCTGAAATACTTATTTTCTCAAAAGGAATTAAACATGAGGCAAAGAAGGTGGTTGGAATATATAAAGGATTTCGACTTCTCTATCGAGTATCACCCTGGCAAAGGCAATGTCGTGGCTGATGCGTTAAGTCGGAAGCCTGTGGCCAAGTTATCCAGTCTTATGTTACAAGAATGGAAGTTACTGGAGCAGATGGCTAGTCTGGATCTCAATATTGATAATGATCGGATTTTGATTTCCCAGATGCAACTCAAGCCCGAACTGTTAGTGGAAATCAAGCTATTACAAGATATTGATCCCGAGCTAGTCGAGATTAAGGAAAACTTAAGTGGCAGACCTGACTTCTCGATAGCCAATGATGGAAGACTGGTGTTTCAAGGTCGAACTTGTGTACCGGATGAGGCTAATATAAAGAATCGGATCCTTGAAGAAGCACATAGATCCCGATACACTATCCATCCGGGAGGCACTAAGATGTTCAAAGACTTGAAGAGGACATTTTGGTGGCCAAACATGAAAAGGGAAATTGCAGATTTTGTAAGCAGATGTCTTGTTTGTCAACAAGTAAAGGCCGAGCATTTTAGACCGGCAGGTAAATTGAAACCACTTGATATTCCCCAATGGAAGTGGGAGAGTATTGGTATGGACTTTATTATGGGTCTTCCTAAGACTCGAGGTGGCTATGATGCAATATGGGTCATCGTGGATCGATTGACTAAGTCAGCCCATTTTCTAGCTATTAAGTCCAAGTGGACGGTTGATGTACTAGCAGCATTATATCTGAAGGAAGTGGTTAGACTTCATGGTATTCCAGTCAGCATTGTGTCTGACCGAGACCCGAGATTTACATCTCATTTCTGGAAGGGTTTGCAAGAATCTCTTGGTACCCGTCTGAATTTCAATACTGCATTTCATCCGCAGACAGATGGACAGACCGAGAGAACAAATCAGATTGTGGAAGATATGTTGAGAGCTTGTATGATTGACTTCGATGGCAGCTGGAGTGATCATTTGGCATTGATAGAATTCGCCTATAACAATAGTTATCAATCCAGCATACAAATGGCACCTTTCGAGGCTTTGTATGGAAGGAGTTGTCGTTCTCCATTATGTTGGGATGAGATTGGCGAGAAGCAATGGCTTGGACCGGATCTTGTCTCAGAATCATCACAGAATATTCGAATTATTCGAGACCGGTTACTTGTAGCTCAATCAAGGCAGAAAAGTTATGCTGATAATAGAAGAAGAGATTTGAAATTCCAGATTGGCGAGCATGTATTTTTGAAGGTCTCTCCGTCGAGAGGTATTCGCCGATTCGGTATTCATGGCAAGTTAAGCCCAAGGTATATTGGTCCATTTAAGATCCTTGATCGAGTGGGTGAAGTCGCCTATAGATTGGCCTTACCTCCTCAACTAGCTGGAGTACACAACGTGTTCCATGTTTCTATGCTTCGGAAATACGTGTACGACCCTAGTCACGTCATTCAACATGCGGACCTCGAAGTGAAGAAGGACTTGTCTTATGAAGAACGACCAGTAAAGATTCTGGATCGGAAGGAACAACAACTTTGGAATCGTTCCATACCAATGGTTAAGATTCAATGGAGTCGGCGTGGAATTGAAGAAGCTACCTGGGAATCCGAGGACGCTATACGGAAGCGTTATCCCGACCTATTCTAGGTGAGCTATCTTTCCTTTACTGTATTTTGGTCCAGTGAATTTGGAGGACCAAATTCTTTAAGTGGGGGAGGGTGTAAGACCCCGAGTTTCTGTACAAATATTAAATTTCGTAAATAGTAAATGTTGAATAGTGACTGAGGTAAATAGTAAATAGTAAATATTTTTGACTATCGTGTAAATATTCTGAAAAATGATAGTTAATTAGTAAACACCATGATAAACACTTTGGTCTCCTGTACCTGACCCTAATAAAATCATTTACATGGCTTAATCAGTGATTTAAGCCTGACTTAAAAACGCGGAAAACACTATTCACCTGAAAATATAACTATCTTGGAAAAATCTGCAAAAATCACATCTGATAGAGAGTATTTTTCTTAGCAACTTTGTCTTCTGGAGTTTCATCGGTAAAAATCAAAAACTCTCTCTATCGACTAAACCGTTGAACATTCGGTTAAATTATTATTTTAATCTTAAGATTGGGAGATTAACATTAAACCTTGTGATAAAATTCCATAAAAATCATAATCTAAAAGATCACGTCTTGATTAGCAATTTTGTCTTCTGGGTCAAACTCATTAAAAATCGTTTAGTGGGATTTATGAGCTAAGCACCCTTAATCACTTAAGCTAATCCTAAGCTTTAAGGAGGTTTAACTTAATCTCCTACCTCAATAAAACACGTGAGAACGTGTTTAAGTCGGCAAACACGGAGTCCACACTGTGGTCATCCCGTTGCGGCGACGTGTGCGACCATTCCCACCCGAATGAGGAACTCGTGGCTTTTAAAAGCCTATATATATGGGAGGGAGCCTTAAGGCTTCCCTCGTTAGTTAAGTTGCTGGGAGAATAGGCCGTGGGGAGCTCTGCAACTCTCTGCAAGCTTACTATTCATCACTTCGTTCTCGAGGAGTTCCTTTGCTTCTTTCTATTCCTTCTCCTTCTTCCGTTAATTTCGGTAGGTAACCAAGGCACCAATCTAAGCATAGAAGAATGAACTTGTTAGCATCATTAGACAAGGAGCTATCATGCTTTTACATGTTTTACATCGTGTTTATAGTGATCATGATACCATCCGTAGATAGTATTCCTTGTTAAGTAACCAATTGTTAACCCACATGAATAACATATCATCAGGAGATTAAATTTCTGTTATTGTAATGATTGTTAATTGTTCAATCATGTTTTAAGCTTAAAAGACATTGTAATCCACTTTTATTTTCATTGTAAACACTGGTTAGACACAAAACTCAAGTTTTTAAAACGTATAACCCCTCTACAACCCATGTAATCATGGGTCGACCCATCCTATTCGGCACTGTTCCTTTTTCGTTCCTGTTGTACAGGAACCCGTGTTTTGTGAAGAGACATGTTAGGGTCATACCCTTTATGTCCAAAACTTGCTGTTTTCCCATCGTTTGATCTGTTTTAAGCCTGAATAAGATTAAGGTCATGTAGTATATGATTAAACCTTAGTAATCACACTAAATACATGTTAGTGTTATTAATAAATCGTTAACTATGATTAGATCAAATTTAAGCATGTTTAGTCATGTTTAAAACATAATTAGTCATGTTTAAAGCATAATTAGTTATGTTTAAGCATGTTTAGTCATGTTTAAGACATAATTAGTCATGTTTAAATCATAATTAGTTATGTTTAAGCATGATTAACCAAGTTTACATAGGATTAGGCAAGATTAAGTATATATTAGCCAAGATTAGTATGACGGTCGACTTATGCAAGTCTTGGCCGATGTAAAATTACACCGGACACTCTATCCGGTAAATTCTAAATTGTTACCATGAAAGGAAATGATACCAAATGGTAAATTTATCCATGGTCTACAATAGAAAGCATGATTTAGACCGGTGTTTTATTGCTTAAAGTATAAAATGGGCAACTTAGGCCTATACGGTGTATAAGCATATACCGTATATCCTCTAATGTCCCGATCGCCATCGTTTTAACTTGTTAAAATGACCGATTATCCTTGATTAACCTTCGGTCATACTCGAGCCCGGAATCAACCATTATTTTTAATGGGTTAAATGGTCATTGTATTCCGGTAACTATTTTATACACAACTCATCTTATGATTAGAATTATTGTTATACTTAAATACGGATTTTCTAGAACCGTATCTCCGTATACGACCCGAGAGGTTCGTATATTAAATCTATACACTTACTTTTCTCGAACGGCTTACTGTCAACCGTTCATACTTGACTCCGTGACTCGTTACTCGTGTGAGTACGGCCCGGTGTTCGCCGTACGACTACCCTTAGTTTGGGTTTTCCGTTGTGTTATACTCTTGAATCAGAGGAGACAAGGGTCGTCCTCTCATCTTACACTTGACAGAAATTCTATTGATTAGATTGGCCATAAATTGACTATGTCTAGACGGGGGATCATGGATCCAATGAAATGCCAACGCATCATAAGGGCCCGGTCTGGTCCTGGGGAGAGCACCCGAAACGATAGTGAGCCCATGGGATGTGTATGACAGGGTGAGGCATTGCACCCGAGTACTTGACTTGACTTGTTACGTCTATGACAATTCGTGATACTTGAATCGTGCGTGATTACCTGGTTACATGTGTAACATACTTGAATGATGGCCAAAGTTCTTTATCTTGTAGTTGCTATACTTGTTCATTACTTGATCATTACTTGTGGTAAAAGTGTTACATTCTCGATATCATATATTGTTCTTTATCGTGTTGACATTTGTTCATTTACTGCATTTCATGTAAATTGTAATAATTGGTTAAATACTTATACCTGCTTACGGTTATCTACTGAGCGTGTTTAGCTCACTCCTACTTTTCCCCTCTTTCCAGGTGATGACCATGTCGGGGATGGACTAGAGTGATACGAGTGTTAGTTTATAGCTTTTCAGTCAGTTTGTATTCCTTATGTAATAGTGAGAAGTTGTTCTAGTTTGGATTACTATTCGAATGTAGTTGTCTACCCAAATGTACTCAGCATTTTATTATCAATAAAACTCTGATATTTACCTTTTCCAACCTTTTGTGCAATGGTTTGCAATGGTTCGGAATATTAAATTCTTGCTCGCGTGCCCCTAACTGTACGTCCCGAGATTCCGCATCGGGGCGTGACATAACCCAATATTTTTGTTGTTTGACATTTTTATTTGAGTGTGTTTTAGTAGTCAGGTCAAGGCCAAGGAGAGGAAGTCATTACCGTCCATGACATTGATGGATGTTTCATCTCGCATATCCAGTTGTCTCTTTCCTACTTAGAAGTATTCATTGATACATTGTTCTATTACTTTCAATTCTATATGCCATTGAGGACAATGTCATTCAAATTGGGGGGGAGAGAAAAATTTTCATGATGCATATAGTACAATCTGATAGGAGTCCTGTCTTGCATGTCATCGTTACATGAAAGTAGAAAGATGTAAACCCCATCTTGAGTTTCATGATTCATGCTTAAATTAAAAGTAATTCTGGAATAGAAAAGAGTAGGGAGAAGGGTGATGGAAAATTTAGTCAATCTAGCCATGAAAAATTGATATAAGAATCCCTTTAAAGTTCATGTGTACTTTAGACTAAAGAAATTCATGTTGCACACTAATGAAACAAGCAAGACAAGCCCTCTGCTAGTTTTGGTATGTTGTCTGATATTCTGCACTTCTTAAGAAAAGAGATCTTTTTACAAAGCTTTCTACCAAATTATCTATCAAAAAAAAGAGAAAAAGAGAGAGAAAAAAAGAAAAAAAATATCATAAAAAATGCCCCTAGTCTTAGTAACCGGGCCTACTTCACCTAAGAAGTGTTGAGGTTTGCGTAAAATGGAAAAGGGAACCTTGATCTGCGAAACCGGGCCTGCTTCTCCTAAGGCAAGAGTCGAGATTTACGTTGAGCAGTGAATGGTAGTGCAGCATCATGCGTGGCATAAAAGATCCCAAAGGGACAAAGCAATAAGGTAGACAAAAAGCTAATATACTTAATGCTCTGATCTAAGAGGTGCAGGGTTGAAAGGCATTTGCTTGGAATAGCGAATGGGAGATGTAATTATCTAAGCTGTGAATTTGGTAGTTACACATGCACAAGTGCTATTGAGCTTTAATTTGAATTCTTACTATTAAGTTCCTACCTAGGGCAAGTGTGTGTTAATGATTTCAGATTCCTAATCTTTAGTTGATTCTATAAAGGGAGAGCTGGATATGAGAATATGAATTTTACAAACTCTTGTTAGTCCTAAATTTCAATTTATTTGTATTACTAAAGGACTAGTAATGAGTAAGTTGGGGGGTGTGATAAGCGTCCATTTTTTATGATAATTTATCACATGTACACCATTTTATGTGCATATAATTAGGCAATTATGCATGATCTATCGTTAATCTCAACTTCGCATGTAGATTGGACATTTCACGTAAATTAATTAATTTGGTGATTTTATTTAATAAAATAGAGTCAAGAGTCATGAACATTAATTCTCCATTGCATAATTATGAGTAATTGTGATTCATGTGCACATTATGTTAATTTTTATGAACTAAATCATAATTATATGTGTGTAGGACACCGAAGGTAATTGTAAAAGAAGCCAGGGGCAAAACTGTCATCACAACTTTGACCAAGTCAAAAGCACATATTTTGGTTGGAGGGAAAATAAATTTCAAAAGTTTAAAATTGATGAAAAGAAACACATATTTTGGTTGGAGGGAAAATTGAATTCAAAGTTTGAAATAAATGAGAGATATGATGAGCCTTGGGAAAGGGGGTGCCCACCTCCTTTTTCTTTTTCCCATACATCATCTTCTATCTAAATCCTAGTCATCCATCTCCTTTTGATATAATCTCCACCCTCCATTGACCCAACTTTCCCTATAAATAGCCCATGACAAGGAGGAGAAGGGGAGTTCTTCTTTTGGCAATTTTCACCCCCTCCCTCTCACATTTTAGGTCATCGAGTTCGCCATCTTCCGTCCCTCTTCTCCTCTTGCGGTCTTCATGAAAGTTCTTTAATTTTAAGTTCTCTACAACTTCTTCTTCTGTATCATCTTCTAATTCCTCTTGATTTTCAAGCTATTTCATGTTTTTCACTGTGCTATCATGTTCATCTGCGAACTAGTGTTTCTCCCTGTTCTTCCCCTTATTTCTGCCTCTTCTAGTCCATTTCTTCTCTTACCGTCTTCATGAAAGTTATTTGTTGTTATGTTTTCTACAACTTCTTCTTCTACATCATCTTCTAATTCTTTCTGGGTTGGAAGTTATTTCCCATTTTGAAACTTGCTATTATGTGATTTTACTGTTCATCAGAGGTGCTAGCTTGTGCCGTTCTGGCCGAATCAGAGGGTGACACCAAGGCAGGGCGTTAGCTAGCGTTGAAGTGGCCGAGCTGCGCGCCAAGGGGCTCACCCAATGACCGTTGTGTTTTCTACCGGCTTGTGTGGTTCTGGCAGTTGCAATGCTGTGTCGTTGGAAGCTGCTTGAAGTGTGCCGTTGAATGGCACCCAAAGGTGAGCCGCTGAAGGGTAGAAAGACTTGTGCCGTTGGAGGGCACATTTGGTGTGCCACTGGCGGGCACAAGAGTGTGCCGCTGGAAGGGGCACAAAGGGGTGTGTGCCATTAGAAGCACCTTGAGGGCATGCCGTTGGGGGCACTAGGCAGTGTGCCGTTGGAAGGGCCTGTTTAGCGTGCCGCTGGAGGGCACGAATTAGGCGTGCCGGTGAAGGGCACCGAGTGAGTGTGCCGCTGGGGGCACCTCAGGGGTGTGCGGCTGGGGCTTTCCAAGCAGTGTGCTGCTGAAAGGGCACAGGGTGTGCCGTTTGGAAGGGGCCTCTGCTTTTGCTTCAGGGACTCACAGTTGTGTACTCTTTGGGACATTTCTTCACTGTTAGGGACTCCAGGGTGGGTCCATAGCAGTGTATAAATTCAGGAGGGGTCTCCTGTGTGTTTTCTTTGTCATTTAATGCGCCCGTGCAAATGTGAGGATTTGTCGGACGGTAGTATTCTTCGGAGCCCTGGATGGCCAGTCTCCCCGGGTCTTCTCTCTTTAATTTCGATACCAATGCGGGGATTCGGTAAGACATATTGATGTGTGATTTTACATGTCAACAGATGATTAAATAATTAATTCTATGTTAATTAATAATGTTGAAAAGTTGTGAAGGTTTTCTTAAGCTTATTGGGCCTAAAACCAGACTGACACTAGGCCTGGAGGGTCACACACATTAGGGTTATGGACGGTGGAAGTATATTCACAATATTAGACTTTTAAAGGTTTTTGTGAAATACCGAGAAGTCTATAAATAGTTGCGATGAGAGAACCCTGGGCCAGGCATCTAGGGTTTCCTGGTCCGGGCCGCCCCTTCTCTCTCCTCTCTCTCCCTCTCGTCTCTAGTGTAGAGACCATGGAGGCGTTGCGGAAGAGATCGTTCGTGGGGCGTTACGACGAGGAGATTCCACCGTTCGTGCCCGTGTGGATATCACTAGAGGCCGTTCACTTGTGCGGATAATTATCGCCACGAGGGATTGTTTCCACTTTGCTGCGATCCGAGCATCGCAGAGGTAAAATCGGATCCCATAGTTATAAATTATCATCGAGAATCACGCAGGAGCGATCAACTCAGTCGGGTTAAAATTTTAATTTCTTCCTTCCGCTGCGTTCTTCTGATCCCGGCCTTGACCCTTACGAGAGCCACCCAAGAAGTTCGAGTGTTATACTCCTCTGACCACTCCCGTTTACGAGATCTATCGGGAGACTAGAGACTCATGATTGCTTCGTTGACTTGAGCCGAGTAAGGTTGACCCATGTCGCCGCAACTGCCGAAAGCACTGCCAGTTCCACGATGACGATGGCCATCATACTAGTGACTGCCAGTAGCTCAAGGATAAAATTGAGTCTCATCTGTCGTAGGCACCTGGCCCAGTTCGTGGTCGAGCGTCGGGACGCCCCGCCAGATCCCTCGGAGGATATAGACAACCGCCCCCGAGGGATCCACATTAGCGTTCTCTCGGGAGACTCGGCCTCAGGAGGAGACACTAGCCAGGGAAGGAAGTGTCATGCCGAGCGAGCCAGTCGGGCCGCCGAGCCTGCCAAGCCAGCAACTCCAGCACCCGAGCAGCAGATATTGGCCTTCTCTGACCAGGACGTAGAAGGGGTGGTTACCCAACATGCTGATGCTCTTGTAATTTCGGCTACAATAAATCATTGTAATTTAGATAGGATACTTGTAGATAATGGCAGTGCACTTGATGTATTATCTTATGACTACTTTTTGAAGATGAGTGAAAACCCATCGAAGTTGCATCCAGTCCGAACCCCTCTCTGTGGGTTCAATGGTCAAGTTACCTATCCAGAAGGAGCCCTCAGCCTGCCCGTTACTCTCGAGACTCCCCCCAGAGCCGTGACCTTCGTGGCTAACTTCATTGTGGTAAAGGGGATAATGGCCTATAATGCCATTTTCGGTCGAGGTATTATTGGCCAAATAAAGGTGGTGCCCTCCACTTTCCACCAAAAAATTAAGTTCCCCACTAAATTTGGCGTACAGGAGGTCTGAGGTAGTCAGACAATAGCTAGAAGGTGCTATGTGATCTCGGTGGAAGCTGTACGACCCGAGGAAGCAAAACGGGGGAAGATGATCATTGAAGAAAAGGTGGCAATGAGCAAACCCAGAGGGGAAT
This sequence comes from Amorphophallus konjac, assembly GCA_022559845.1. NCBI lineage: Eukaryota > Viridiplantae > Streptophyta > Magnoliopsida > Alismatales > Araceae > Amorphophallus > Amorphophallus konjac. Next base: position 316,315,089 of record CM040121.1, on the reverse strand, counting down.
TGTTATTGATCTTCCTGAAAGATGACTCAATTCTTGAGGTCAAAATCGGGGCGGATCTACCACTTGAAGTTCAAGCTCAGTATAAGGATTTTCTTTCAGAGTATATTTATATTTTTTCTTGGTCTGATGATGACCTCCCTTGAATCCCCTTAAGACTGTGATGCACCGCCTTAATCTCGATCCTTCCGTTAAGCCCGCTCAGCAGTAAAAATTAAAGCATGCCCCAGTAGAACAAACGATCATTAAAGAACAGAGTAGCAAGGGAAAGAAAACATGGCTATTTCACCTGGTCCTTTACCCGACCTGGTTAGCTAACGTCGTCTTGGTGCCCAAAGCCCCGGACAAGTGGCAGATGTGCGTCGACTTCACTGACTTTAACATGGCTACACTAAAGGATTGCTATCCTCTTCTGAGCATCGATCAATTGGTTGATTTGACATCGGATAATGAGCTTCTTAGCTTTCTTGATGCCATTTTAATAGACTACCAACCTCGAGATGCCTTCAGGAGCTATTTAGAGTTGATAGATTGCATTATGTTTCTCCCTTCATCGAGAACATTAATTCCAATTTTACTTTAAACCCTCGTGGTTTTAATGTTAGTTCTGGTAATAATAGTTGTGTAATGTTCTTGAATGGCAAAGAGTTTGCCAGTGGGAGTTTATGTAATGATCTCTTTATTCTAAGCAATAGTGCTCCTAAAGTTAGTGTGGTTAGGCTTCCTGATAGGAAGAGGATCTTCTTACTTCACTATTTTCACTAACAATTTATCTATGCTTTGATATGAGTACTTGATGAAGTACAAGTATTAAGCTTTTGATAAATTTAAAGAGTTAAAGAGTGAAGTTGAGAAGTAAATCAGAAATGATATTAAAACTCTTCGATCGGATCGAGGAGGAAAATACTCAAGTACATGGATCACACAATACCTTAGGGATAATGGTGTATTATCCCGGTGGACACTTCCTTCCTCTCATTTCAATTGTGGGGGTGTAGAAGAAAGGAGGAATCTTACCTTATAGGATATGGTACGGTCCATAATAAATTTTGTCGGATTACCCTTGTCTCTCTGGGGAGTCATCCCCTAAAGGCCACTGTTTATATGTTGAATAAGGTTCCATTTAAATCAATGTCTTCCTTACCATATGAGATATGGAAAGGGAGAATGATTGACCTTAAGCGTGTTAAGGTTTTGGGCTGTCCCACTAAACGTGTGTTATTAAGAATACACTATGAAGCCCACCATCATAATTATAGACATATGGCTGATCCTTATTTCAAACAAGTTTGTTGTGCTATCACAAGGCTCATTTGACTTGAGGGTTAGTCTAAGTCTATGGCATAGTGATGTCTTTAAGAAAGGTAGACAAATGTTGTAGTTTTGTTGTGTTACCACAAGTGTTATAACACTAATCTATACTTTCTACCTATTGTTGGACCAACTTGACTAAGTCACTTTGATTTGTTGTGCTACCACAAGGTCATGGTGATTTAGGGAATAAATTGGTTCGGATATTGCAAATGTTGCAAATATCAAGAGTTGGTGGGAACAGTGGGAGCATCGTAGATCTAGAAGGAGTTCTAGAACTACAAGGCATAATGTCGACTTAGGAACCTATTCAAGTTGACACACAAGCTGTTCATAGGTTTGGCCGAGTACCTATAGAATCAAGAAGATTTGTTAGACATATCTCTGATTTGAATAATAAGGTACTATAAATGAAGATAGTGATCCCCTGACCTATGAGGAGACAATAAGGGTTATTGACTCTGAGAAAATGGCAAGAGGCCATAAAATCAAATATGGATTCCATGTACTCTAGCCAAGTTATGAACTCGGTAAATCCACCCGAAGGTATTGTACCCATCGGATGAAAGTGAATTTTTGAGATGAAAATTGGAGACGATGGATAGGTTGATACCTACATGGCAAGCCTAGTGGTAGAAGAAGTATCGTCAAAGCCAAAATGTTGACTATGACAAAATATTCTCTCCAGTGGCCATGTTTAAATCCATTGAGATTTTACTTGCCATTGATGCATACCATGGTTGTAAGATTTGACAGGTGGATGTGAAATGGTGTTCCTCATAAGTGATCTAAATGAGGAAGTGTACATGTTACAGCGAGAGAGATTTCACCTCCATTGAATACGCAAATATGGTATGCTAGGATCAAAGGTCCAATCATGGACTAAAGAAAAGCTTCTCACAGCTAAAACATGAGGTTTGATAAGGTGATCAAATCTTATGGCTTCATTAAGAATGAATGAGAGTCTTGTGTGTTCAAAAGGATAAGTGGGAGTGCAGTCATAGTTTTAATTCTGTGTGTAGATAACACACTACTCATTAGGAATGATGTAGTTAAGTTATCTTAGGTAAAACTACGCTGTCTAAGTACTTCTCCATGAAATACTTGGGAGAATCATCCTTGGCACTGGTAACTTATATCTATATAGATAGATTAAGGAAGGAAGCTTGATTTAACCCTGTTATCATACATAGGTGGTATTGTCAAAAGGTTTGACAAGGAACGATAATCAGATAAGTCTCATATTGATGAGACGTGAAATTTACCTCTCCAAGAAGATGTTTTCTAACTCTTCTGTGTAGAGGTAGCACATGAGTAATATTCATTATACTTTTGGCATGTGTAATATACTATGTACGATGTCTGATATATCAAATGCTCTAAGTGTTATGAGCATATATCAGACGGATCCAGGCTAGCAGTGTTAGAATGCTGTGAAATATATTCTTACATTCTTGATAAGAATTAAGGATATGTTCCTAGTGAGTGGAGAAGGTGATTCAACGGTTAGTTGGAAGAGTTCTAAATAGACAACAAATATCGATTCGACATTACGTAGATGAAATAGTTCATCATCATATAGGGAGTTGTCCCTGGTGTCACTGATCAGGTACCCTTGTTATCTGATAACGAGAGGGTTATAGCTCTTGCTATGGAACCGTGGTCTCATCAGAAGTCATTGTACTTTTTGCAATGGTTCCACATGGTTAGAGAAATTATATATAAAAGGGAGATATTGATAAGCGTCCATTTTCTATGATAATTCATCGCATGTACACTATTTTATGTGCATATAATTGTGCAATTATGCATGATCTATCGTTAATCTCAACTTCGCATGTAGATTGGACATTTCACGTAAATTAATTAATTTGGTGATTTTATTTAATAAAATAGAGTCGAGAGTCATGAACATTAATTCTCCATTGCATAATTATGAGCAATTATGATTCATGTGCACATTATGGTAATTTTTATGGACTAAATCGTAATTATATGTGTGCAGGACACCGAAGGTAATTGCAAAATAAGCCAGGGGCAAAATTATCATCACCACTTTGACCAAGTCAAAAGCACATATTTTGGTTGGAGAGAAAAAAAATTTCAAAAGTTTGAAATTGATGAAAAGAAACACATATTTTGGTTGGAGGGAAAATTGAATTCAAAGTTTGAAATAAAGGAGAGACATGATGAGCCTTGGGAAAGGGGGTGCCCAAAGTCCAAGAAAGGGGGTGCCCACCTCCTTTTCCTTTTCCCCATATATCATCTTATATCTAAATCCTAACCATCCTTCTCCTTTTGATATAATCTCCACCTTCCATTGACCCAACTTTCCCTATAAATAGCCCATGACAAGGAGGAGAAGGGGAGTTCTTCTTTTGGCAATTTTCACCCTCTCCCTCTCACATCTTAGGTCACCGAGTTCGCCCTCTTCCGTCTCTCTTCTCCTCTTGTGGTCTTCATGAAAGTTCTTTGCTTTTAAGTACTCTACAATGTTTTCTTCTGCATCATCTTCTAATTCCTTCTGATTTTCAAGCTATTTCATATTTTGCACTGTGCTACCATGTTCATCTGTGAACTAGTATTTCTCTCTGTTCTTCCCCTTATTTCTCCCCCTTCTAGTCATTTTCTTCTCTTACTGTCTTCATAAAAGTTCTTTATTTTTAAGTGTTCTACAACTTCTTATTCTACGTCATCTTCTAATTCTTTCTAGGGTGGAAGGTATTTCCCGTTTTGTAACTTGCTGTTATGTGATTTTACTATTCATCAAAGGTGCTAGCTTCTGTTATTCCTCTATTTTGAAGCCCTTCTGCTTTTCTTTTCTATCTGAGTTCTTCATCAAAGTTCTACCTCTCTCCCTCCTCTTCAAATTATTCTTCTTCGGCATCCCCTAATTCATCTTGGTTTCTAAGTTATTCATCCTCCAAAGGCCGCTTCAACGACGAAGGTGACTTCCTCCCGGCGTAGATAACATCTTCCGCTAGGTGGTTCGTGATCCAAGGCCAAGAGAGGACGGCGCCGTCATAACCATTGCTGCCACCATCTTCACATCTCAGGCTCCTCTTGTTGCTATTACTTTAGTTTCATTTTATTTCATTGTAATCTCGTCACATCTTTATTGTAAGCTTGTCTTGCACTTCATGTACTTGTTTCTTTATGTTAATGAAAGAAGTGATCATTTGATCTAGAGTTTGTTCATCTTCCCTCTCTTCCTACTTCTTCTACCTCTTCTTCTCAATGTTATGCAATTATTTTCCATGGCATAGGCTCATAGTCATAGGTGTTTTTAATTAAGTGTTTGGTTCATTCATCTTTTCACTATTATTCTTAAACAAAAGGAAATCACGACTGTTTTCCAAAAGACTCCAAGGTTGTTTACTCTAAAAATCTCTTCTTCCCTGTGGATTCTACCCTTCTCGCCACCATATTACGTCTCTCTTTCATCTAGTGCGAGTTGGAATTTTTTAAGAGTGATACGCATGTTTTAAACGATGAATTTTTGTGTTATCAGATATCACCTAGAAAGAGCTTCTTCCACCAATAACATTACAGATCCACTAACTAAGCCATTGACTCAAAGTGTGGTTGAGTATCACCTAAGGCTGATGGAGATCAAACGGGAGGTGATTGGCTTTGGTGCAAGTGGGAGAATGAAAGAAGTGTATGCCCTGCAAGACAATCACTTATGAAGTGATGGCGTCATTTCTTATATATTCTCATTTGTATTTATGGCAATTTCTTCATTATGTCTTATTTATTTATGTGTATTATCACTTGACGTGATGAAGTCCTTGAATGCAAGCTATGAAGGTTGAATCATAATGAAAATATGATAGTGAGATCAACCTTCCAGATGCATTTGTTCTAAATGTTCCTGGTCGTAGGATCTTTGAGATAGGACATCAAAGGATCTGGATAGACCAATGCACATGATATCCTCTCATATGATGAGGGTGACTGATCTCACAGTCACTGGTGTGGAGACACTAAGATATATGTGCAGGTGCCCATTACCAGAATAGGGTTCACTGAACAGATCCGATCAAGAATCTCTAGATGGTAATTATATCTAACTGTCAACCAAGAGATTCTTCAGTCGTAGTTGCACAGTTGGTCCTTTGACATGAGTCACCAAAGATACCTTGCATGAGGACTTCTGTATTTTGATTCCTAGCAAAGGGACTTTATCCATAAGTCCTGGATGCTCAAGTATTCGGATACAGCGAAATACATGCGAAGGTAATTGAGTGACAACAGTGAATCATTCACTCTTAGATATAGCATGAGAGAGAATGCTATATGAATAGTACTCAGTTAAATCCTTGGCCAAGGTAGATAGTTCAATGGAAAATGAGTTTTCCATTGGGACTCGGAGTACGTTCATCAGGTCATAGATAAGAAGGGTTTGACAGTATGACCATACCCTTAATTATGACCAGGGGCATTGGGTATGAATGGAGGACTATATAGCTGTGTGGTAACTATTGACGGAAAGGTCCCAGAGTTGTTTTATAGACCCCCTTTGTCTTCTGGGGTTACGGAGTGTTGCTTGGTGCCTACCATAGCCTGAAAGCCCGTCAGAGGAATAATCATGAGATGATTATTCATCATAAGATGATTAATTAATTATTTAAGTCATGAGATGATTAAATAATTAGTTCAATGTTAATTAATAATGTGGAAAAGCTAAGAAGGAGTTCTTAAGCTTATTGGGCCTAAAACTAGACTGACACTGGGCCTAGAGGGTCACACACATTAGGGTTATGAACGGTGGAAGTATACTCACAATATTAGACTTTTAAAGGTTTTTGTGAAAGATTGAGAAGTCTATAAATAGTTGCGATGGGAGAACCCTGGGCCAGGCATCTAGGGTTTCCCGATTTGGGCCGCCCCTTCTCTCTCCCTCTCGTCTCTAGTGTAGAGACCATGGAGGTGCTGCAAAAGAGATCGTTCGCGGGGCGTTGCGATGAGGAGATTCCACCGTTCGTGCCCGTGTGGATACTGCTAGAGGACGTTCACTTGCGCGGCTAATTATCACCACGAGGGATTGTTTCCACTTTGCTGCGATCCGAGCATCATAGAGATAAAATCAGATCTCGTAGTTGTAAATTATCATCGAGAATTACACAGGAGCGATCAACTCGGCCGGGTTAAAAATTTAATTTCTTCCTTCCGTTCCGTTCTTCTGATCCCGTCCTTGATCCTTACGGGAGCCACCCAAGAAGTTCGTGTGTTATACTCCTCTGACCACTCCCATTTACGAGATATATCGGGAGATTAGAGACTCAGGATTGCTTCGTTGACTTGAGCCGACGAAGGTCGACCCATGTCATCGCAACTGCCGAAAGCACTGCCAGTTCCACGATGATGATGGCCATCATACTAGTGACTGCCAGTAGCTCAAGGATAAAATTGAGTCTCATCTATCGCAGGCACCTGGCCCAGTTTGTGGTCGAGCGTCAGGACGCCCCGCCAGATCCCTCGGAGGATATAGACAACTGCCCCTGAGGGATCCACATTAGCGTTCTCTCGGGAGGCTCGGCCTTAGGAGGAGACACCAGCCAGGGAAGGAAGTGTCATGCCGAGCGAGCTAGTCGGGCCGCCGAGCCTGCCAAGCCAGCAACTCCAGCACCTGAGCAGCATATATTGGCCTTCTCTGACCAGGACGTAGAAGGGGTGGTTACCCAACATGCTGATGCTCTTGTAATTTTGGCTATAATAAATCATTGTAATGTAGATATGATACTTGTAGATATTGGCAGTGCACTTGATGTATTATCTTATGACTACTTTTTAAAGATGGGTGAAAACCCATCGAAGTTGCGTCCAGTCCGATCCCCTCTCTGTGGGTTCAATGGTCAAGTTACCTATCCAGAAGGAGCCCTTAGCCTGCTCGTTACTCTCGAGACTCTACCCAGAGCCGTGACCTTCGTGGCAAACTTCATCGTGGTAAAGGGGATAATGGCCTATAACGCCATTTTCAGTCGAGGTATTATTGGCTGAATAAAGGCGGTGCCCTTTACTTTCCACCAAAAAATGAAGTTCCCCACTAAATTTGGCGTACGGGAGGTCTGAGGTAGTCAGACAATAGCTAGAAGGTGCTATGTGATCTCGTTGGAAGCTGTACGACCCGAGGAAGCAAATCGGGGGAAGACGATCATCGAAGCAAAGGTGGCAATGAGCAAACCCAGAGGGGAGTTGTTGATATGCCTGAAAGATGACCCAACTCTTGAGGTCAAAATTGGGGCTGATCTACCACCTGAAATTCAAGCTCAGTATAAGGATTTTCTTTCGGAGTATATTCATATTTTTTCTTGGTTTGATGATGACCTCCCCGGAATCCCCGAGGAGACTGTGACGCACCGCATTAATCTTGATCCTTCCGTTAAGCCCGCTCAGTAGCAAAAAAGAAAGCATGCCCCAGCTAAATAGATGATCATTAAAGAACAGATCAGTAAGGGAAAAAAAGCATGGCAATTTCACCTGGTCCTTTACCCGACCTGGTTAGCTAACATCGTCCTGGTGCCCAAAGCCTCAGGCAAGTGGCAGATGTGTGTCGACTTCACTGACCTTAACAAGGCTACTCTAAAGGATTGCTATCCACTTCTGAGCATCGATCAATTGGTCGATTTGACATCGGATAATGAGCTTCTTAGCTTTCTTGATGCCTACTCCGAGTACCACCAGATTTGGATGAATCCCAAAGATGTAGAGAAGATGACCTTTACCTCTGACTTTAGCATATACTGTTATAGCCGAATGCCTTTTGGGTTAAAGAATGCCGGTGCGACGTATTAAAGGATAGTCAACCATATATTCCAAGATCAGATCGGCCAGAATGTAGAGGTCTACATCGACGACATGAAAGGCGAAGACCACTTTTCTGATCTGGCAGAGACCTCCGAAGCACTCCAAAAGTACAACATGAGGCTTAACCCCGCTAAATGTGCCTTCGGGGTTAAGTCTAGAAATTTTTTGGGCTTCTTCGTTACCCATCGAGGGATTGAGGAAAATCCCGAGAAGATCCAAGCCATCCTAGATATACGACGGCCACAAAGCGTCAAGGATGTCCAGCGACTAACTGGGAGGATCGTCACGCTCAATCGCTTCATGTCCTGAGCTGCAGAGCACTGCCTACCTTTCTTCAAGCTATTGAGGGGTTCAAAGGCGGCTGTCCCGACCTTCACTTGGGACGATGAATGTGAAAAAGCTTTTACCGAGCTAAAGTAGTTCCTGATGGCTCTACCTATACTTTCAAAGCCCATTTCGAGAGAAACTTTATATCTGTATCTCCCAGTGACACCCTCTACCGTAAGCTCGGTGTTGGTTCGAGATGATAAGGGAGTCCAGAGGCTGGTGTACTACATTAGCAAGGTGCTCCTGGATGCCAAAAAGAGGTACCCCGCAACCGAGAAACTAGTGCGAGCGTTGGTGACCTTGGCTAAAAGGCTTCGGCCCTATTTCCAGGGGCATAGTATCATAGTGTTAACCGGCGAGTCCCTTAAGAAGATCTTAGGGCATCCTGAGGTCTTGGGGCTGTTGACACCTGTAATATCCCGATTTATTAACAAATAAAAATTTCTAGAAAATTTATAAGAAATTAATTAGAAAATCCTTAATAAATAGAATAAGTTGAATTTTGACTATTTTGTAAAAATCTGGAAAATTTAGAATCTTGTAGAGGATAAAATGTTTGATAATAGTATCTTCTGTGACCGACCCAAATAAAATCTGTAATTAGGCCAAATCAACTGATTAAGGCCCAAATCCACACTTAATCTAATTGGACCTTAAAACGTGAAATTTGAGCCCAATACCCGATCATTTAGGCTGAGACCGGATCCAAATGGAAGGCTAGGATGAGAGGATCGTTTCCCCTCTTAGTTCTCCCCAAAACCCTAACCCTAGAAAATGAATTTTTGGTTGAGAAGGCGGCGGCTAACCCTATCCGCGCAATTTGCGCACGTCCAGCTTGATTGGACTATATCTCCTCGAATAGAAGACTCTATACCTTGTGTGACCTATAAAAATGACCCTCAGGAACCCTATTTTCGTTTGGGTGCTGTAACGGCCGACGAGGATCGTGGAAGAGGGCAGATTCCGGCAATCACCGGCGAGGTGTTCTTAGCGTGTCATCGTCCCTTCTTCTTTCTTCTTCCTCCGTTTAAGGTAGGTTATAGCAAGCCGAACCTTAAGTATTATATATGGTTAGAACCAGCTTTGAGTGCTCTTTCTATTGAATGCAAAAGCCCTAAAAGTTACTTAGTATCATGCGAGAATTTTAGGGTTTAGTAGAAGCATGCCATATCTAGGGTTGTATTTGTTCCATCTCGTTTAAGTAGGGATTGCAGGCACTAAAGATTAAATTGAGCATGCTTTATTGTAAAACTTTTCGTGCTCTTTCTTTTGAATCCAAAAGCCCTAATTATTATGCTCTATGCTATGCGTATTTAGCAATTCTTCGTAACCCTAGCCAACTCACCAAAGGCGGGCAGGGCGAAAGGGGGTTTGGTTGATTTTTGACTTGTGCGGCCTCGCGATAGACCGCCCAACCTAGTTAGGTGGCATATTACTGACCGTTTATGTTCTCTGGTTCGTATTATGTTTCTGGGAAGAGCGGCTTTACCTAGACTGCCCTTCTGTCAGGCGGCCAGTAATTGACCGTTCGTCTTCCCCAGTGGCTCATTACAGACCGCTCATCTCCAGAAGGTCTTCTGACCTAAGGGGGATAAATGGCATGTCGTGCGACCGCCGAGGAGGATGAAAGGTCCATACTGGACCGTCCATCTTTACAGAATTTATTAAGTTATCTTTTTCGCATGATTTATGATGGTAGATTAATGGTTAAATGTAAGTTAGCAACATGCATAAAAACTCTGGAAAATTATAACAGTAAATGATTATAAATCTTGCTGATCTTGACCTTGGATCATCTTCTTCAATGTTAATATTAATCTGGAAATGTTATTAGGGTTGTGTGACAGTCGTTCTACTCCGGTAGGATTGACTGACCGTCTCACTAGTTTCCGATGTTTTATTAACCCTATTTCCTTGTAATGTTTGGGACTCTCCGCCGTATATTCCTTCCGTCAGACTAGGACCTTCATTATGGGACCTCCGTAAGCCCCCGCGAGCCTGGGATTCCCACTAGGACATCGGGCAGGTTGTACCATCAAGATTTAAACCTGTGTACGTGATCTAATCGATTGAACTATCGTATTGTAAGTCACGGCTCGACTTGGACCCCCTGAGAATTGCGCGGCCCGAAAGGGATCGTTCATATTATTGGGCGGCCCATAACGAACCGTACATCCCTGGCCAAGTGCCACTTACATTGGTCGATTAACCTTGATCTATCTTCGACCAAATTGTGTTTGGATCGACCCAATAAGCCCTAGGTTGACCAGTGGAGAGTGGGCTGGACCCTGGTTCAGTTCTGCCCCACTTATGGCAGCCCGGAGCCCGTTTGGGTAGATTTCTAGTTGATTAAGTTGAACGGACCTATTGGAACTGCCCATGTTATAGCGCGGATCTTATTGGACCGTTTGTCTGTTGGACGGCCCAATATGGACCGTTTATCTTGTTCTTGGGCTTCCAACTCTACTAGTCTTGAGCGGCCCATTTTCAACCGTCCAATTACTCGAGCGGCCCTAAATGGACCGTGTATCCTTGACTTCGGTGTGGCTAGTCCTAAGCCCATCTCTATCCTGAATGGTCCACTCTAGACCGTTCATTGCTTGAGCGGCCCTGTTATGACCGCTTAGCATCCAGAAGTGATTTTCGTGATTTTTCGTGTTGAATCCAAGGACCTGATTGGTTCTTGATAACTTGAACTTTCCAAACATGATGTCTACTTTGACTTACCCTTGAAACTTTGGTAAGTTCCACACCTTGAAGTATTGGCCATCTAACTTCATTAATGTCTAGACATAACTTGGGATCTCGGATCCAACAAATCAATGCCAACGCATCGTAAGGGCCTGGTCTGGTCCTAGGAGGAGCGCCCGAAAAGTACTTGTGCCCCAGGGAGTTTGAATGACATGGTGAGGCATTGCACCGAGTGCATGACTAGCGTGATGTCTATGACAATAATCTCTTTCTTGAATTCTCTTGACTTGGTTAAATCTTGCTTGTTGGCCAAATTCTCAGTTATATCATGTTCTTGCCATCTTTTCATTATTTTGTTGCATAGTTATTTCCTTTCGTTCTTTATTTACACGCTCAAACATACATTTTAATTGGTTAATTACTTAAACTTGCCTGTTATTACCTACTGAGCATTCACTCACCTAGTTTTTCCCCCCTTTTCAGGTAGCTCAGGTGAGGACTCACAATCTGATGGGAACGGGCAAGAGTGACGACCGTGGAGTGAACCTGATAGAAGCCTATGAAACTAGTTCTAGTTGTGGAGTCTATTTGTATTTAAGAGTATTTTAGAAGAGTTGTAATTTGAAGTTAGCCAATGTAATAGTGTTAAATGGATGTTGTCAAAGATTATGTTAAGTGGGATCATTGTAGTTGGAACGTGGTTTGGTTATGTGCTATTAAATGAATGGAGCAGTTTCTATTTATGGTGATGTGTGATCTTTTAGCTTTAACCCATCATGTCTAGAAATAAACATATTATTATGATAATTACTTGTCTCTACTGCCAGTCCCGATATTCCGCGTTGGGGCGTGACAACACCCATTTTTTACCAATAAGTTGAGTCATTTCTCTTACTCTCATTTGTTGATGCCTCGAGTTGTCCGTTACTCGTTGGGTTATTTTTCTGGCACATCTTTGGGCCTATTTTATGGGTAGCCTCCCTCCCTGGCTGGGTCTGTTCAATTCAGGGCTTAATGGGCCTTAGTGCTACTTGACTTTTCGCATTTTACAAACGTCCAGGCTTGCACGGTCAGTCTCCGGCCGCTCACACCATAGGCGGTTGATCTTGAGCCGTTTATATATTTATTGGATATTTAGCTGATTTTATGAATTTCCACCGACAAGCTGTCACACGGTCTGAGTATAGCCGTTCAAGTTAATTGAACAGTCTGATCTTAGCCGTTCTTCTCCCAGAGTCCTAACATCATTGGTTCCTTCAGATAATTATCTAATTATTTATTTATTTATTCTGATTTATCACCGACAGGACATAAGCGGTTGGCCCTTGGCCGCTCTTATGGATGAAAGGTTCGCAAGTAGCGGTTCATCTCATGAGAGTCCAACGGCGACATTTTTGGTCAGTTCGATGGATAATTTGTTTATATTTTCTATTTATTGAATTTCCACCGACAGGGATGGACGGCCTAGCAATAGACCGTCCAACCTGATGAGTGGTCTATCGTGCGACCGTTCATCTGCTGAATTCCTGAAGGTTTTAAGGGTTTTCTCTCTCCATTCGTGGTTTTATCATCAACTTTCTCCATCATTTTCTCCGCGAATATCCCACCAAATTACGTGCCGTTTCTTCTGGTTGTGAGATAATTCAATTATCTACACCTTATATTTTATTATCTCGACCTAAAAATGGCTGAAAACCCTAATTTCGAGCTAGGACTTGTGGGCTCTATAAATAGACCCTAAGGCCAAGCTTGAGAGGGGGGGGGGGATTTTAAGGTCACGGCGAAGCCCTGCCGAACTTTTGAGTGACCTACGACTAGGGAGGGAGGCCTTCTACGTCCATCCAGGCCTCCAGTTTGAGGGAGTATCTCGTTGTTTGTGTCTTGGTTTCATTAATCCCACCGTTCTCTTCTCCTTTGCATGCATCATTGCTTCTTCTATCTACATTTTCTCCACTCTCATACACCATTTACACACACCCTCCTATGTTTTTTTGATGCCCCTAGGGGTTTAAAAACTCCCAGGTATCCCCCACTTCAGTTACTTTATGTTTATTTCTCTTCCTCCTTATAGTTACTACGCTTCATAGTTCTAATATTGGGTTTTTTCTTGTGTTTTCTACATTTCTTTGCAGGTCAGCGACGCACTAGCATAAGGCCCATCCTTTCTGGCCGGCCGGAAAGGGTGGAGGTTGAGCTTTTACATCTTAAGGCGCGGTGGCGTTGGGCGGTTCCATCCTGTCCGTTCTAAGGGAAGTGCGGCCGATATTGCACCGTTCGTCTCCTTCCCGCGACCGGTCCTAAACCATTCTTACTCCATCGCACTTCATCCCGCGTTCCACCCCAGCACTGACGAGCGGTCTGTTGAACGGCCGCGCATCCTTAAGGTGGTTCTTCACGGGCCGCGCATCCCTGCAGTGCTGGTTAAAGGTGAGTGTCTCCCTCTCTTTTCCAAGGTACGGCGTGTTCATCACGTTTGGCATCTTGGTGGCGATCCCACAGGTTCACATACTTCTGTCCCCTTCTACCTTTCATTTATTTGTCATATTGAGTTAGTAGAAGGGATAGGAAGAACTTTTAAGCCGGTAAGGAAATAAATATCAACATCCTCATTTTCTCGTGATCACGGTGGGACGCCTAGTGCCCATCATGTTATTGCTGTGCTGACCTGCTCTTGTTCCTATTAAGGTTGTGTTTTGAGTTGTTTCATGTTGTTTTCGAGTTCCCCTTGTTTCTGTCTCCTGGCACTTGAACGGTTTCTACAGAACCATCCATCCTCATGAGCGGTGCTGAAGAAGCCATTCTTCCCTGATCACCATCATTGATTACTTTGCGAGCCTGCTGTCTTCAATGGTTTATCTCACGCCGTGCATCAGTTTCACGGCCTGATACAGGCCGTTCATCCAGTTGGCTCAGGTACGTCTCTGTCTTTATATTGGTGGTCTGTGTTGACATTCTGCGGTTGTTTCAGGTCCGTTCCGGAGCACGCACGGCCTCTCGTCAGATCGTGCATCCAGGTACGCCCACTGTGTTCACCCTATCCCTGTCTGTTCATCTCCATTTCTATCTTTTTAGTTTGTATTACCCCCTGCTGTTGAACGGTCCTCCATAGACCGTCGACCACTATGCACGGTCTACCGTAGATCATCCATGTTGTGCTACAGTGCACCTGAGCCTCCATGTTGATTATCATTTCATATCATATTATACTATCTTGGTGCTGTTAGTGATCTCCCCTTATTGTCATTATTTGTTTGCATGCTTGTTGTCATACTTTTCACATTTTTATTTGGTCATCGATTGCTAGTTTTAGGTTAGACTTTGCATGCACTCCGGTGCGCATAGGATTCATGCATCCTATCCATAATAGTTGCATTCCTACCGAGGTAGGGTCTCCTCTCGTCTACATACTCATTGGAGCCGACTAGGTGACCTTACCGAGGACCTCCGCAAGTCCCCGTGAGCCGTGGATTCCTACACGGACGCCGGGCAGGTTGTACCATACCACCCCCCCAGTCTAGGGTTTGTATCCGCGAGAGAGGGAGAGTCCCTTAGAGTCAGCCAGTTTTCCATTCCTACCCTGGTTAGATACCTTGTGGTCGAGTGAATTTATATATTAATTAATCCACTAAGGTCCTAAAGGGGAACTTATAAAATTTTTTGCGCATCATTCATAACTTGGGTGGTTAATTGGTTGATTCTTCTCTCATCTCCTCCCTCCATTATGTGTTACAGTATCATCATTTGCACCATTCTGTCATATTAGGTCCATTTAGACTAGTTCATCTTTGCGTGTCTTCATTTAGTCATAGTTGTCTTAGGTTCCTTCCCTCTTTGTGTTTTCTCCCATTCTTGACTGTATAAAGCCCCCATTTTCCCCCATGGAGCATTTTTCTCCTGTGTCTTATCCCTCATCTTCCCTATCCTCTTATCCCCTCGTGGATTCCTCTTCCCATGCGAGCCCATCACCTCATTCTTCTCACGGGCCCTATTCTCTTCATGGGCCCTCTTCTTGCAATGGGCCTACTCCTTTTAACGGGCCTTCTTATCCCGCCCGTGCTGTTGCTAGCCCAGTCAATCCTCACTCCCACATTTATGATTCTTCCAGGCCCATACCTCCTTCCATCTCGGGAATGGGCTATCCTCCTTCTCTGGCCGGATCCCCTTATTTGGCCCATCATCATCCTGGTTTAAGCTCCCCCTCTCTTGCTCAGGCTGGCCCACATTCTTCTCGGACTCTTCCCACTGAGGAGATGATCGCTCAGGCCCAACGTCAGCTTGATGAATTGCAACGCCGAATCAATCCTCCAACTTCTTTGAGTGTCCCATTTTCCTTTCAAGGTCTTCAGTTTCCGCCACGCTCTCAAATTCATGCTTATCGAGGTTACGGTGGAGTCGGTGACCCCTATGTGCACTTGAAGGAGTTCTTATACGAGTCGGCCCAATTTCGACATGACCAACGTTTAATGGCTTACCTGTGTGGTCTGTCTTTAGAAGGCCAGTCTCAGGATTGGTTCTTTTCGCTACCGCAAGAGCAAGTTGTGGATTTTCAAGCCGTTCAGAAAAGATTTATTCAGCAATTTCAAGACCAGGTGGGGCCCAAGTACTCCATGGTAGATCTGGCCCATGAGAAGATGAAGCCCAATGAGGAATTCTCAACCTTCGCTGACTGCTGGTGTCAGCTGGCCGCGCAAATCCTGGGGCATATCCCGGAGGGTGAACAAATCAAGATGGTTATTTCTAATGCCACGCCCGAGCTTAGGTGCATCTTAGCCCTGAATGATATTAGCCCTGAATGATATCACTTCCTGGCGACAACTGTATAGTCGAGCCCGCTTCGTTAGCTAACAACTGCTAAAACCCCTTGACTCTGTGTCTCCTCCACCTTTGCCTCCCACATACACCTCCTATTCACCGCCTCCCACGAGTCAACCCTCAACCACGTATACCTCCACCAGTCAACCTCCCACCCCCACTTACTCACATACCTCCACACACCAACTTACCGCCTCCCATGGTCAGTCCCCTCCGCCCTCAGTCAAGGGGATCCCACGCCCAAAGCGAGTGGATGCCATCCATTTCATTCCCACTCCTTGCACTCCTTCACCACATTTATCTACTAGCCATGCGCCATTTCCTACGCAACCTCCACTACCATTACCTTCCCACACCCCTCGGCATCCACCTTACCCGGGGCGGGCTTCTTATTCTCCGTTGCCAGAATCTTTTACAGATGTGTTCAGGGATTTGATGGCTACCCGCGCATTGCAACTCCCTCCGATAATGCCTCGCCAACCGGCGGTCGGGAATCTGCTCCATTTTTGTGAATTTCATCGCCAACAGGGGCATTTGGTCGAGAATTGCCCCGAGTTTCAGAAGGTTGTTTATAGCCTCAAGAACAGTAAGGTGATTGATTGGGCTATCACACGCCAGGTTATTGTAGATCTTCACAGCAAGCAGCAGCAAGCGGTGCCGCCTAAGCAGCCGGCTCTAGCTCAAGACCAGGGGCACCCTGGTAATTCTCTAGTTAACCAACCACCTACTCCATCGCCTACTTCTTCTCCTATCCCATCTCCTCCCACTCAAGCCTCTGCTCAGGCTAGTACCCCTCTTTCACCCTCCGTTTCCACTACCACACCTGTCCCCAACACCTCTCAACGTGTCATAAAAATACGCCGAAGAGCGTCGCCACCTGCCGTTCCCTCCGTTTCACCGTCACCTTCACCTTCACCTTCACCTTCACCTCCTTCTCCTTTGCCTTCACCATCTCCAACAACCACATCACCCCCTTCGCCACCTTCATTACCTTCGCCATCCCCTTCACCATCACCATCGCCTTCACTACCCCTTTCGCCATCATTGTCCAAGCCTGAGCACGCAGAACCCAAACCTACATCCTCACCTTTGCCTTCACCCCCACCAAGAACTTTCATTACCATTATCCCTCCGTCACTCGCATTACCTCCATCAACGCCCTTTAAACCTCTTCCTTTTAACCTCTCTTTGCCACTTCCCGCCTCCCGGAGCAGGTGCATGTTACCTTTGGTGCCCCTCGGATCCAGTTCTCGAGGAAATGATAGGTCATGCCGAGCTTGGATCGTGCATAGCAAGGTTCAAGAGTTCATCTGTCGCATGCCGGTCCGTGTCATGCCCCGAGCCTTTATTACAGCAGAAGACTCGCTCGGGGAGCGTGAACAGCCGACATGGTAAGCCTCTTGCAAACAAGAACGACCAGAGTGCAATACAATCACATACATAAATGCAATTGCACAGAATTTAATCAAACTCCAACTTTATTTCATAAATGATTAATATTCGAAATACAACCACTTTCCATCATCTTTCATTCTACTAGACTCAAGAAATAGGAAAATTACATTGACTCAATCTAGACATTATAGACTTCCTAAGTCTTCGCTCATCTTTAATCACTCTCGGATCCGCTACTTGAATAATCCGAATCTGAACCCGACTCACTTTTATTTCATGAAAAAGATCAGAAATAGGTAATGAGCACACTTGCCCAGTAGGTATCTTCGCATCAACATGAAGGCATTATTAAAGTGATTAATATTTTTGCTCTAAAGAAATAAGGTAAAATCATGCAATGCAATGATCACGCGATTAAATCAAAGTAACAAGACAACCATATAAGATGGAATGAGAACAAGAATGAACTAAGAATAATAGAATAAGAACATGATATTGGCCTTTCATGAACAAGAATATATCGAGAATGTACTAGCAAGCCACATATTCATCACTTTAGCATCTTATGCTTATGAGCAAGTGCTTCATGAATTTCTGTGGAATATCAAGCAAGAATGTCATGTCGTGTCGTGGATTTTCACTTATTTATAGAAATAGTACTCCCAGCGCAATGCGACGCCAGTAGCATCATACCCCATGGTTTATAAAATAGTATGTTTCCGGTAATCAGCCGAGGGGACTAGCATAGAGCCCTTGAACACAATCAGTGCTCGATCGCATCTTCAGGTATAAATTAAGCTACTTCCACGCATGTAATAGTAAAGTATGGCCAAGAATATAACAATTCCAAATAATGAAAATCAATGAATGAACGCTTCAATTTGAAT
Organism: Amorphophallus konjac; assembly: GCA_022559845.1. NCBI lineage: Eukaryota > Viridiplantae > Streptophyta > Magnoliopsida > Alismatales > Araceae > Amorphophallus > Amorphophallus konjac. The sequence goes on along the minus strand of CM040121.1, from coordinate 316,296,859 downwards.
ATATATGAGATCAAGAATGACTTAGGCTATGCTATGCTTATGGAAATAAATCGGCAGCATAACAGTATATTCTCTTAACTTTCATTCATTATATTAAGTCTATTAAGCAAAATGATAGGTTCTAGATCATCAAGGTTTATCTAGAAACAATGAAATGTCAACCCTTGGTCAAACCTTGGGTTGAGATATTCAAGTCATGTGACGGTCATTCACTGGGCCGTTACATTGTATGACGGTCTAGTATAGGACCGTTACATTTGTCTGAATCCAGAATCAAGAATTCAACCTCAGATGAATGCGACAGTCGTATATTGGGCCGTTACATGAGCCTGACAGTCCAATACAAGGCCGTTACATTACTAGAATCATAAAACAACGATAGTGTATTCTAGCTAATGGGTTTTAATGGTACAACCAACTCGGCATCCTAGTGGGAATCCCAGGCTCGCGGAGGATTACGAAGGCCTTGAAACAAGATTTCCTAGTCCATTGGAAGGAATATCCAATAGAGAGGTCCTCATGTCCAAGATTTTGTTCCGATAGTGCAAAGTGTGAACTAATGGTCAACATACCGGAGTATGTGCCATGTACTTATAGAAACGACTCTATAAATATGAAAAGAATATATATATAGACATATATCGATGTGAAACCATGATAAAACTCTATTGATACATCATTCAAAATCATGTTTCAAATTACAAAACTATAGAGTTTTGGGTTCATGAAATTAATATAACTCAAAGTAATAGTGAGATATCAAAACATGCATTTCCTATCATGAACGCTTAAATAATCTCGAAGTCACGTAATTAGGTTTAAAACTTAGATAACTAGGCTTAATAATAAGTAATATTGACAAATCATATTCTGTCTAGGGTTGACAGAACATAGCCTCTGACGGTCTAGAAGTGGGGCGTCACAGTGATTGTGACGGTCAGAGGACAGCCGTTACACTTATATAACGCGTCTGTATTGGTGCGTCTGAGTTAACAGAGTAACTCATATACCACAGAGACTGTGATAGCTCATAGTAAGGCCGTTACATGAATGTGACGGTCCTACTGTGACGCGTCAGAGTGTCTGCTAACAGAAAGCAATATGAAACATAAGAGATTAACTCACATCATGTCTATAATCAAAACACCATGAGTTTCTAGGCATGATAAAGAAGGATAGGCTATCTACATGCATAGGTGACCATGAATAGATGAATAACATGTTTCAAGTTCTCAATTTAGGGTTAAGAGAGGCATGTAATGCATGGAACTAGTAAAACATGAAATTGATGCTCTACTATGCATGAAATTCAATCAAACCAGAGGGCTTATAGTCCTATCAAGTTGTTTTTGCCGTTCATGAGATAACCTATCTCTTGTCTAGGCTTCAAACTTCCAATTATGGTCTGAACACCGAACCCTAGTTCCCTTCTTCCTGTGATTTTTCAGCAACTTCTTTGGGCTCTAACTCCACGACCTCTTGACCTAAAGATGTGAAATTTGGAGAGGAGTTAGTCTAAAGTATTGTAAACAAATACTTCTAAAGAACTTACCAAAGATTACACCTCCTTACCTTGATTCCTTGCGAGCCAAAAGTAAGGGTCGCACAGTTTAGAACTAGGTCCTATTTATAGGGTCTTGAAGATTAGGTCGATTCTAGAGTCCTTAATTTGCTTAAACCTGATCTCTAAGAGTCCTTAGTAATGTTATAACTCTTCCTACGTTGATCTCTAGTGGATAAGAGTCCAAAGTTTTGATCTTTGTACTTGTTCTTTCCTTCACAGAAGTAACAGGATGTAACGGTCTAATGCAGGTGCGTTAGAGGCATGTAACGGTCTCACGATAGACCGTTACATCTATTGTTCACAGAGTTCAACATGAATCAAACTCTTTAGCTTACGGAATTCACATATGTTGTGCCCCTTGTGTCTTGTTGATGATGTGGTGTTTTAATGATAGCAACATGAATGAGTCATCACATTGTTTTGAATATATCTGACCTACTCTGTGGAGAATGCATGAGTGTGCTGGAATGAGTGAATGACTTGCATGTCTGTACATCGTGCATTGCTGTTCTTCACAGCAAGCCCATACACTGCTCCCTCATATAGGAAGTATGTACATTGCATTGGCTAGGTATATACAACGTCAGTTCATGCATTGGCTTAGGCTAAGTCTGTACAGCCTACGTCTCCTGCAGCGTCAACGCTGTGAGCATTCTCAAGTCTGCAGCGTCAACGCTGTGAGTGTGTACATTGCATTCACGCTTCACAAAGTCTACAGTATGCATGGTTGAGTTTAAGTCTATACATTGTGTTGTTCTCGCCTGCAAGTCTAGACATTGGAAAGTCTATACAGACTTCAGCGTCTCATTCATGCTTTGGTTAATGAAGTCTGTACATCAGTCTTCACCTTCTAAGTCTGTACAGCCGTTGGTTTGGACTCAGAGTCTGTACACTTGATTCGTCTTTGAATTGGTCAAGTGTGTACATCATTCCAAGCTTCAAGTCTACACATTGGGTTGTCAGGCTTCAACTCTATACACTTGTTGTTAGAGTCCTGAACTTTACCAAGTCTATACACTGGACCTTGGTTTACCAAGTCTGTACACTCGCTGCACTGCATCAAGTCCATACAATGGCAACTCTGCTTAAGTATATACATTTTTCTGAACTAAGTTCATTTTCCTCTATCTATCTGCAGATGATTCAGGCCATCAAGACTTGGCACGTGATCCAAGAGGCTGAAATGCTGACACGTGGACACAGCAGTTCAAATAATCTAGAAAGAAGCTCCTGGATTATTCTGGTGCGTCAACGCCTTGATCAAGTAGCATGGACGCAGTAGTTCAAAAATTCAAGAAAGAAGCTTGTGGATTACTCTGGTGCGTCAACGCATTGATCAAGCAGCGTCGACGCAGCAGTTGAAGAAGCATTCAGCCTCACAGGCTATTCCACTGCGTCAACGCCACAATTAAGCAGCGTCGACGCAACAGCTAAAGAGACGAGGCTAATCGCTACTGGAATGCCTCACTGCGTCAACGCCACGGGTCGGAAGCGTCGATACAGCAGTTAAAAAGGCTAGGCTGTTTTGTTCACTAGAACGCATCAATGCGTTGACGCCATTGCTGATAACGTCGACGCAGCACGCCCATCTGTTGAAGACTTGATCACTGGATCACAGATGCGTCAACCCCTTTAAGCAAGTGGGTTAATGCCACCTGACTCTAGTTGCTGAGCGTGCTAATAAAGGGCACGTGATCCGAGGTGGCTGGCTCGTGAACCAGGATGCTGCCACGTGGTCTGAATTTTTAGGGCGAGAGCTGTGGAAGCCACACGCGCCTTGGCTGCTGTTGGTATATAATGAAGCCTTCGTCTTCAGATGGAGGTTGATCGAAGAAGAAGCCTGAAGAGCAGAAAGCCCTTCGATCCAGAAAAAGAGAAAAAGGAGAAAAAGAGATGAAAAAGCAGAGTGGAGAGAAGCTGTCGATCCAGCACAAAAGAAGAAAGAAAAGAGAGAGAAGAGAAGAGCAGAGAGTGAGAGATTAGAAGAAGCAGAAGAGAAAGATGCTGTGAAGAATTAGTGAAATCGAGAGAGGAGGAGAGTAGCTGCTTGAAGATTAGTCTTCACTGGCCGTGGATCAAATCCAGGCCAGTCAGCTCTTTAAGAGCCACATTGTGCTTTACGTTTACAGCTTTCCGATGATGTTATCTTGTCTTTTGTTTTCTATTTTACATTTTCTTTCAAGCTATTAGCCAGCGGTTTGCAGAGGAGGACTCCTCTGGACAGCAAGCTGTGTTGCTCAGCGGGCAGTGGAGGTTTCCACTGGACGGGTAAGCTGTAATCCCCAGCAGTTGCAGTGGTGGATTCCACTGGACGGTAAGCTGTGAGGCCCAGCGGTTGTAGGCTAAGCTGTATTGCCCAGCGGACGCAAGCTGTGTTGTGCAGCAGTAATCCACACTCGGGTTGAGTGTGGGGTGGATGTAGGTCTGCTGGACCAAACCACCTAAAAACCCCTTGTGCATTGTGGTTTGTTTTGTTCTATTGTGCTTCCGCTAGATGAATGCATAGGGGCTGGCTTTTGGTTGAGAAGAAGAGTTAATTAGTCTTCTTAGAATGTTTTAATTTGTCAAGAGAGCGAAATTCTAGTTGAGCAATTCTTTGTCTAAATCAGCCTAGTTAGCATTCTAGTGATCTAACTGTGTGCTTGTTTTGCTCTGCAACTGATTATTAGCTTTTAAGCTTGTCTAGTTTGCAAACTAGTAATTCTAGTGAGCATCATATTTTAATTGGGCGAAAGTTTTTTAAAGGGCTATATTCATTCACCCCCCCTCTGAATACTGCACCGAACCCAACAACAGAGTGTAACGGTCGTAGACCCATGCATTATAAGCATGTGACGGTCGCACGATAGACCGTTACATTCAACGTATATAGAGTTTCAAATAAATAAAACTCTTTTATTCATTTTTCCATATTATTATTTATATAATTCATTTTTATTCTTAAATAAGCTAAGTAACATTCTAGAATATGGGCCAAACTTAATGGTTTTGGGCCTTAAACCCTTTTAGATGACGTGTAAATAGGCTTGGTTAATTATTCAACCTAATTGGGCCTTTATAAATTCTAGAAAATTATTTATATAAAATTCTGGGGCCCTACAGTCCGGGTCCAAGACCATGGTTGTTTTGGGAGCAAGGAGCATTCATGTTCGAAGACGGTTGTCGAGAGAAGCTCCTTGGCGCTAGTACCAGTTTCTTCCCAAGCGAGGCCGGTGGCAATCTCATTACTCATCGGAGATTTTGCTATTGATGTTGTTATCTCCCCTCGTTTGGTTGGCATTCAGTTCACTAGCTAGACCGGGGCTTCCACTCAGATGGTGCTAGCCTATGCGGCCGCCACAAGTTTGATGAATTCTGTGTTCAAGGGGCAATTGGCCGTGCCTTCAGGATTGACCAGGGGCATTCTGCACTTGTTAGTTAATCTCCCTCGGTTTATCGGTGAGACGGCCACGTCAACGCCGTGCATCACCCTCCCTCAATTCTGTCCTGCACTTCCGACGAGGGAGTTATGCTTCATGTCTAATTACCGAGAGGAGATGCCGAATCTTATGCTGTTGATGCCAAGCGACATAGCTCCCTGTTTTTCTAATAAACAACACGAGGAGTTGACTGTTCTGGAATGTCCTTTTATGGTTAGCACCGCACAACTAGGGGCAACCGTCCCAATGAAGCTGCATATTCATGATCGGGCCAAGCCGTCTACCAGGTGGGCCCGTTACTTGAGAAAACATTGTAAGGCAAGAAGCCTGAAGGCCCGAGTCCATGTCAGGCGGAGTTATTACAAGCAGATTTCGGCCAAGAAGAGGTGGCGACGCAGGTTCAGGGGCCGTCAGTTGTGCATTCAGGGGTCCACTTCCTCCTCTTCTTCTTCCTTTCATTCGCCTTTTCTTCTACTCAGCTCCCACCCTTGGGTGGTGTACCTTCCCTTCTCTAATCCAGTTTCCATGATTTTCTCTTCTCTTTTCGGGTCGGCAAACCCTCACTCTTCTTTTCCTCCCCATTTGGAACCTCCAGGTTCTCCATTCCTTCATAACCTCAAGCCTCGGCCTATGTCGCCCTTTCACCCCACTTGCAGCACCTCTTTTGATCCTTCTCCTCCAACATCTCTAGGTTCCACTTCTTATTCCCCTTCCCCGACCTTGTCGAGCGTTGCTGATTCCTCTTCCCCGGGACTTCCGAGTGTTTCCTCTGATTCTCCCCCGGGGCTTTCGGGTCTTACTCCTGATTCTTCCCCGGCCTTGCCGAGGTTTTATGCATCTTCTTCCCCACCTTTCATGGGTGATCATTATTCCTTTTCTCCGATTAAGTCGGATGCTTCTCACTCTCCTCTCTCGATTTGCTCATCCTTACCCTTCCCAGATTCTTATCCTTTTTCTTGCCGCTCTCGAGGCTTTAGCCCCCCTTGATCCCAGTTAATCATGTTCATTCTGTATTCGGTTCCTTGTTATCAGGGCCTCAATGCCTTAACGGGGGAGTTCTAGCCCTCATCTCTCTTCCTTTTTATCCCTCTTTCGTCCAGTGTAGGGTCTGTCACCCCTCCATGTTTAAAGAACATGAACCTTTACTCTCCATTCATTTAAAGCAAGAAAACAAAAGATTTTAAGCTTTCAGGATGCTGGTTTTTACGAAATATGGAGATGTTTTTACATAAATGTTCCTTAAAGCACTGTTGGGTGGCTTAGATAACATAGGTTTATTTAAAGAGAATTTGCTTCTGTAGCATCCTAGGCTGGCAACAAGCCTCGCGTAGGGAGCCCAATTCTTCCCCGAATTTGAAGGGTAACCCTTAGACACGATTTCTCACACACCTCACGGCAAGCCGTAACCAATCCCCTCTCGGGTAACACCGTTGCTACTTTGGCCATGTTTGGGTATGCACGAGAGTCTTTCTCCTCTTTGCTCGGCTAAGTGCAAGGGCAAGAGATTGATGGAAAAAATGACCAACCTAGGCACTCCCCAATACGGGAGCGGTCTCAATAGGGGCAATTATAAAGGAAAGAAAAATCAAGAGCAAAGAAAAGGAAAACACCCATGAAAAATGCCCCTGATCCTAGTAACCGGGCCTGCTTCTCCTAACAAGAGTTGAGGTTCGCGTAAAACGGTGAAGGGGAGTGCAGCATCGTGGGAGAAAATCATGGAATTAAAAAGCATGACAAGAGGGCAAAGTCCCCGCGGGTTACCCAACCCGGGCGTAAGCGTGCCAATCAATCGCAAATCCCCAAGTACAATACACCGACTCTTTGAGGGGTAGTGCCCTAGAAAGAAATTGAACCCTGAATGTCTCCCATCTTGCACAAAGCTTATCCCCCAATTTGTCTTCCAAACTTTCCCCTTAGACTTGGTTGTACCCCGAGCATGGCCATGGTAAGGGCATCGTTCCTAGGGGGTAGATGGTTGTGGCAAGCCACCCTCACATGCGCGCCCTGCCTAAGGGAAACTCTTAAAAAGAGGGGTAGGAATGACGATTCTTGGCTAAAGGTTTTAGCCTGCCTAGGGGTGCCGTAGGCAGCAATGTTTTCCAAATGTTTGTTCCTCAAAATACTTCCAAACAAACAAAACAAACAAAATCCCAAAAAAATATCGAATACTTCCAAAACCCAAAAAGTTTTTTTTTGAATATTTCCAAAACCCAAAAAATTGAATATTTCCAAATCCCAAAAAAAATTGAATATTTCCAAAACCCAAAAAATTGAATATTTCCAAACACAAAAAAAATCAAATATTTGTCAAAACTCCAAAAAATCAAATATTTGTCAAAACTCCAAAAAATCAAATATTTGTCAAAACTCCAAAAAAATCAAATATTCTCAGAAACTCCAAAAAAATCAGATATTTTCAAAAACCCATAAAAATCATTCATCATCCATCATTTGCATTCATTGCATCTGTCCTTACGAACAGTCAGATTTCAACCGCCCAATTCATCGCGCCAGGTGCACAGTTTCATAATTGCGCGGTCAAAAATTGACCGTTCATTGAGTTGGACGGATTACTGAGAACCGTTCATATCCTGGTGTTGGCTCTGACCGATTGGCATTACAGCGGACCATCTGGGGCCGTACATGCCATTGGGCGGCCTATTGAGGACCGTTCATCCCCCTGCCATACTAGTTAAAGTCCTTTTTTTTATCATTTTGTGCTAGAGTCAGTCTCTCTCCCACTCGCGTCCCTCTTATGCAACGCTCGTGAGTCAGTTCGTCCCTCCTCTCCCGTCTCTCTCACTCTGAGTCGGCGTCTCTCTCTCACTCTGAGTCGGCGTCTCTCTCTCGCTCGTAAGTCGGAGTCTCTCTCTCACTCCAAGTCGGAGTCTCTCCCTCACTCTGAGTCGGCGTCTCTCTCTCTCTCGTAAGTCGGAGTCTCTCTCTCTCTCGTGAGTCAGTTCGTCCCTCCTCTCCCGTCTCTCTCACTCTGAGTCGGCGTCTCTCTCTCGCTCGTAAGTTGGAGTCTCTCTCTCACTCCGAGTCGGCGTCTCTCTCTCGATCGTAAGTCGGAGTCTCTCTCTCGCTCATAAGTCGGCGTCTCTCTCTCCGCTTCGCTCTCTCATAAGTCAATACATCTCACTCTCCCAGTCAGTCGTAAGTCAGTCAGTTAGCATTTGCATCTACATTCATACATTCGCATTTATAACAAAAGAAAAAACAACTAAAAACCAAAACATATCATATCACTATCATGTACAAAGTCGAGTCGTAGTACAAAAGTCAAGCCTGTCCCCCTCCCTGGCCCCCATCACTGTCATCAACGCCCTCATGCCTCTTTGGTGGAGGCATCACCGAGGTCGCCTCGTCGTGATGTCGCCGGCGCCGCTCCTCATCCTCGTTCCGCCGGTGGCCGGAGGAACCCGTGAAGTAACTCCTCACGGAGCCGTGAGTGCTTCTGCTCAGAGTCCCGCTGCGCGCTGACCATCGGCTCATCTCCTTGTAGGCCCGCAGCTCCCCACTCAGCCCAGACGCCTCGATCAATGCACGGTCCCGCTCTGACCGGTAGTGCTCTGCCTCGTCTCGGGCTCAGATCAGCTCCTTCGCTCCAGCTCGGAGACGCTCTAGCTCCGCGCGGAGAAGTGCTATCTCTAGCGTGTCCACCGGCCGGCTCTGCACCTCCTCCTCTCGCAAGCGCGCCACCTCCTCCCGAGCCGCTGCTCGGCTCTGCTCAAACTCTGCCCTCAGTCGGGTCAGCTCAGTCGTCTGCATACACATTTTTATGGTCAGTCAAATTGCATTTCATAATCATAAGCATAAGGATTAAGGGAAAGTGTAGTGGGTGCATACCCTCTTAGTGAGCGCCACCTCCGCCGCCTTGGCCCGTGCTACCATCCGTGTGAAATCAGCATCTCGCTCGGCTCGGTCTGCGGGAGTCTGCGAGGAGGAAGAAGGAGCGTCGGCCCCCTGTCGCTGGGCTCCCTCGGCCCGCTGCATCCAAAACTCCAGGTCAGTCACATGCATAATCATAATTAAGTGCATAATTTTAGAGTTCAAGGGTTAGAAAACTCACCAGCAGGGCCAGGGCCTGTCGAGCCTCATCTCGCTCTCTGATCGTAGAGTGTAGGAGCCCCTACAGCTCCGCAAGCCATCCCTCAGGGTCGATCTGCATTTAGAAGTCCAAATGTCAGTACGTCATCATATAGAAATCATAAGCATAATAGACAAGGTTTAAGTTTAGAGGTCGTACCGGTCGGTGGGCACCCCGGAACACATGGTCTCGGTAGTGTCTGGCATACGCAGTGTAGTACGCCAAGTCGCTCTCTGCTCGGGCGGTTACCATCTGCCCGAGTGCTGTCTAGTCGGTAATCTGCGCGGCATTCCACGCCGTCCAGTTGAAGGCCGCTGCTAGGCCCCGCGTGGTCCATGTGACACGCTCCCCCGATTTCTCCGGCACCGGGAAATCTACTACTGGCTGATGGACCCCAATGGTCCTCATCACTAGTCGGAAGTAGAGTGGCTCCACCACGTTCATGTAGTGAAGCCACACATCCCGTCCAGAGAAGGCGAGGGCCCCTGCCACCCAGGGCTGGCCCTCCTGTTCGTCCTCTGCATATGGTGTCCACCGTACCTGCAAAATAGAAAGTTGCATTAGCATCATCAGCATATAGAGTTACATTTAATTAAAGATTCTAAAATTGTACCGAGGTGTACTGTAGGGCATCCAGGTCATCCTGTAGATCTCGGACCTGTCTCCTGAGGGCCCAATCTCTCGAGGTGCGGTCCACCTCTGGGCAATGGGCAGTAAGTCTGGGTAGGTCTCGTCGCCTCTCCCCAGTCCGTGAAGTCTCACATAGGCCCAAACCTGCGTCACATCACACCGCGTCAGCATATAGGAAGCATATAGGAATTGCATAATCAAGTTTAAGGTCGTACCTGGAGAAGAGGGGAGAAGCCCCCGAGGATGGTCTGCCTGCTAGTCGAACTCAGGGTCTCGAAGAGGAAAGCCAGGACCGCCGCTCCCCACGCATAGTCATCGACGTGGTCAAGCTCCTGGAGTAGTGGAAGGAAGAGGCAGTGGATCACATCTGCACGCGTCGAGAAGAGCAGTCGTCTGAACAGTAACATCAGAAATCTCCTCAGCACTCTGTCTGCCTCAGCTCCCGACTCCGCCGCAACTCTCGATCTGGCCAAATCCACCAACCTCTGGAGGTGCTGCTCTGGCTGCTCCCCCGTCGCTATCCCGGCACGTCGTAGCTTAAGGCTGTCCTGTAGCCTCGCCCGAGGTAGGAGAGTGGACTGCCGCTCAGGACGCCGCAGCTCCAAGCCCAGCAGCTCCTGGGCCATCTCGCGATAGTCGGGGTAAGTGCTCCCGCTGACCGGCCTCCCATGCACCCGTAGGCCCGTGAGTCGAGCCACGTCCTCCAACGTGGGGACCATATGCCCCCATGGAAAAAGGAAGGCACGACTCACTGGGTCCCAACGGTTGTGCAGAGCGTAAAGGAGAGCGGTGTCAAACCGGCTCACCTCAATGCTCAGGAATGAGGAGAATCCCATGGCGGTCAACCGCTCTCGCTAAAAGTTGGGCAGTGCCGAGTACACCGCCCGGACCTGCAGCCATGAGATGCGGGTCCTACACTTTCCCTACATTTATTTTATAATTGCACACATTTAATGATAGTTTCATGCATTGTGATCAGCAAAGAAGTGAAAAACAATAAAAATTACATTTTTTTTACCAGTAGAGCGGTTCACCCTGGACCACTCTACCTCATAAATGGTTCTATTTCGACCACTCTACTTTGTCAGAAGGGCGGTTCCCCATGGACCACTCTTCCTATTGCACGGACCGATATGGGCCGTTTAGTTCTCAACCCCTCGTGTTGTGAACAGATCACTGCGGCCCGTCTATCTCTCCCACGGTGACCCTCTCACCGTTCTTCTTTTTCTTAACCCTATCGATTTCTAAGGTTAGACGGCCACCCCTGGGCCGCATGTGTCCTAGGCGGCTCTATTTGAGCCGCATGTCTCCTTTTGAGCGGTTCGTGTTGAACAGTTCGTCCGTCGTCTTCTCCGACGATGGCGAACCTCCCCCACCGGCGGTGAGGCTACCGTAGCCCCCCAAACTGATCCCGGTGAGGCCGTTTGCCTCCTTCATTACTTTAGGACTAACATGCACGAGCTAAAAATGAAAATGGCTAAGGGTTGGGAGACTTACCTCGTCAATTTTGGGAGGCTTGGCCGCCACAGTGGACGCCTCCGATGGCTCGTCGGCTACCCCTTCTCCCTCCGGCGCGAGGACGGTCGTTTCCTCGACCTCCGGCGTGCCTTCCCCCTCCTCGGGAACGGTCGGTGGTACCTCACCGGCGGGCGTTTCTACGGCGGCGGCGGTAGTGCTTCTTCTCCTCCGGCCATTCGCGGATGCCGCGATTGGTGCTTCGTGCGCATAAACGAAGGCGAGAGCGGAGGGGGGGGGGGAGAGAACGAAGGATGAGAGTGAGAGAGATTGAGAATGAGAGAGAAAGGGGGAAATGGATGGGGTGTCTCGGTTGCTTCTCTCCCTCTTCCACCATAGGTTACGGTGGAGGGAGGGAGACGAAGGGCTTAAGCTTTCGAAACCCCAGTCGTTGAACGGTCTATCGCAAGGCCGTGTAACCTAAGGATGGTTCGTTTCTGGCCGTTTGAACCTCAACGGTATTTCATCATGAGCACTAGTTGTCCATCCGTTCTTCCTTTTGATGGTTTAAGATGAGCCGTTCATCCGCCTATTCCACTTTCAAAATTTCTGCTTTTGAGCGGCTTGTAATTAGCCATCCTTTAACATAAGCGTCCCCTCATTGGCCGTTCATATAGTGAAATAATGATTGCTGCATCATATGGTTAAACTGTTAAATGTGATTACTTGATATTGCAAGACTTGTTAATGATCTTATTTGCAGCGTCACCTCCACTTGCCGTTTTACCTGCACAGGTAAGTCAGGTATGGTCTTCTATCCCTGTATCCCTTATTGCATTATTATATGGTAATATGCTATATTATCTCGAGAACCAGTTGGTTATCTACGTGTTCCAAGATCTGATGTTCCCCTTTAACAAAAACGATGATGATCCAAGTTCACGTGTTTAATCAGCGGATAGGCCGTTAGGTTGGGAAAATTTAGGGAGGACGGTTCTATCCTGCACGCCGTGGTTGCGGATAGTGTCTTGACTCTGATTACCCCAGCCTAGCAATATTATTCTCGAGCATTTTCTATTTTGTGGCTTTCTTTACATTTGATTTATGATTTCTTTTATTTTAGCCCAGCATGCATCATACGCATCTTTTGAGCATTCATGGCACGTGGTTTGCCAGTTAATGTCCCACCAGTGATGGATGTTTGCGTGTTCGGTGTTCGAGTAAGAGGAACAATTACACTCTGAATTAGAAGGTTCTCTCTGGTCGGTTCACCTGGTTTGGTTGATTAAGAGATCCCCGTCTGGAGTTTTAGTCTGTTTCTTTACTTTTTGCTGCTTATTCCGGTCTCCTCATTGGTCCGAGGGATTGTGTCCCCCATGAGGATGATCATATGTTTCCTTTTATTTAGTTAGTTCCTCCAGACTGGTGTCGCTTTTGGTCTGACTATTCCTTGTGGGTGGTTTAGAGTTTTTCGGAAGATTCCTACCGCTCGTTGGCGAGAAAACGGGTGTATTTTACCTTAACGCCTGCTTTTTAGTCTGCTCCGCTTCATCTCCATGTTCCACCTCGCTTCCGCTTCACCTCCGCTTGCTCCCCTGCAAAGAGGACGTTAAGGAGGGACATCTGTTGACACCCGTTTTTTGCCGGTAAGTTGAGTCATTTCTCTTACTCTCATTTGTTGATGCCTCGAGTTGTCTATTACTCGTTGGGTTATTTTTCTGACACATCTTTGGGCCTATTTTATGGGTAGCCTCCCTCCCTGGCTGGGTCTGTTCAATTCAGGGCTTAATGGGCCTTAGTGCTGCTTGACTTTTCACATTTTACAAATGTCCAGGCTTGCATGGTCAGTCTCCGGCGGCTCACACCATAGGCGGTTGATCTTGAGCCGTTTATATATTTATTGGATATTTAGCTGATTTTGTGAATTTCCACCGACAAGCTGTCACACGGTCTGAGTATAGCCGTTCAAGTTAATTGAACAGTCTGACCTTATCCGTTCTTCTCCCAGAGTCCTAACATCGTTGGTTTCTTCAGATAATTATCTAATTATTTATTTATTTATTCTGATTTATCACCGACAGGACATAAGCAGTTGGCCCTTGGCTGCTCTTATGGATGAAAGGTTCGCAAGCAGCCATTCATCTCATGAGAGTCCAACGGTGACATTTTTGGTCAGTTCGATGGATAATTTGTTTATATTTTCTATTTATTGAATTTCCACCGATAGGGATGGACGGCCTAGCGATACACCGCCCAACCTGATGAGTGGTCTATCGTGCGACCATTCATTTGCTGAATTCCTGAAGGTTTTAAGGGTTTTCTCTCTCCATTCGTGGTTTTATCATCAACTTTCTTCATCATTTTCTCCGCGAATATCCCACCAAATTGCGTGCCATTTCTTGTAGTTGTGAGATAATTCAATTATCTACACCTTATATTTTATTATCTCGACCTAAAAATGGCTGAAAACCCTAATTTTGAGCTGGGACTTGTGGGCTCTATAAATAGACCCTAAGGCCAAGCTTGAGAAGGGGGGGGGGGGGGAATTTTAAGGTCACGGTGAAGCCCTGCCGAACTTTTGAGTGACCTACGACCAGGGAGGGAGGCCTTCTACGTCCGTCCAGGCCTCCGCTTTGAGGGAGTATCTCGTTGTTTGTGTCTTGGTTTCATTAATCCCACCGTTCTATTCTCATCTGCATGCATCATTACTTCTTCTATCTACATTTTCTCTACTCTCACACACCCTTTACACACACCCTCCTATGTTTTTTTGACGCCCCGAGGGGTTTAAAAACTCCCAGGTATCCCCCGCTCCAGTTACTTTATGTTTATTTCTCTCCCTCCTTATAGTTACTACGCTTCATAGTTCTAATATTAGGTTTTTTTTTGTGTTTTCTACATTTCTTTGCAGGTCAGCGACGCACTAGCACGGGGCCCATCCTTTCTGGCCGGCCAGAAAGGGTGGAGGTTGACCTTTTACATCTTAAGGCGTGGTGGTGTTGGGCGGTTCCATCCTGTCCGTTCTAAGGGAAGTGCGGCCGATATTGCACCGTTCGTCTCCTTCCCGCGGCCGGTCCTGAACCATTCTTACTCCATCGCACTTCATCCCTCGTTCCACCCCAGCACTGACGAGCGGTCTATCGAGCGGCCGCGCATCCTTAAGGCGGTTCTTCATGGGCCGCGCATCCCTGCAGTGCTAGTTAAAGGCTAGTGTCTCCCTCTCTTTTCCAAGGTACGGCGTGTTCATCGTGTTTGGCATCTTGGTGGCAATCACACAGGTTCACATACTTCTGTCCCCTTCTACCTTTCATTTATTTCTCATATTGATTTAGTAGAAGGGATAGGAAGGACTTTTAAGCCGGTAAGGAAATAAATATCTACAGGGGCACCTCGTTAAATGGGCAATCATGCTCAGAGCATACGACATTTCTTACCGCCCTCACACCGCCATTAAGGGCCAAGCACTCGTGGACTTTATTACGGGGAATACTGCCCAGCCCGAGGAAGTCTCCCCACCAACAGTCGGCCCTACCTGGGAGCTCTTTGTCAATGGGTCTTCGTGCTCGGCCGGTAGTGGTGCGGGAGTTATCCCCAGTTCTCTAGAAGGGGTAGAATTGTAGTACGCCCTGAAGTTCAAGCTCGCTGAATCCAACAATGCTTCCGAATACGAAGCTTTGATTTCAGGAGCTCGGATGGCCAAGCGGCTGTGAGCAGTAAGGGTCAAAATCTACACCGATTCGCAGCTGGTCGCCAACCATTTCAATGGGGAGTATGAGGCTTCAAAACCGTAGATGATCAAGTACCTCCAATTGGCTAAGGAGATAGCTCGACAATTTGAGAACCTTCAAGTAATCAGAATAGCTCGGGAGAAAAACTCCTGAGCAGATGCACTCTCACGCCTAGTCTCCTCTACTAGCCCATTCGGAGCCCGATCGGTTCTCCTGGAAGAGCTGGAGTGCCCCAGCATCGACCCCGAGTTGGCGGGTGCCATTCAAGAGTTGCCCGTCTACATAATTTGGCTGAGAGATGGTCAGGAGCCCCTGACCCTTGGGCAGCCAGACATCTTACATACCAAGCTAGGTGTTTCATCTTGCTCGATAGATTGCTCTACCGACGATCATTCGTGGGACCCCTTCTTAAGTGCCTCAAACCTCGTGAAGCTCGGTAAGCTGTCGAGGAAGTCCATGAGGGGATTTGCGGTGAACACCAAGGAGGAAGGTCGGTAGCGAGGATTTTGTTACGATAGGGGTACTGGTGGCCCACGTTGTAGGAGGATTGTTCGGACTACGTCCAGAGGTGCGACTGCTGCCAAAGGTTTGACCACCTGATACACAAACCTGCCTTAACACTCCTATCGCTCACTGAGCCTTACCCTTTCATTCAGTGGGGAATTGACATCCTGGGGCCTTTCCCTATGGCCCAGGCGTAAAAGGAGTTTATCATCATTGCCATCTACTACTTCACTAAGTGGATCAAGGCAGAGGCTTCTGCGAAAATAATGGAAGGCGTGATTTGGAATTTTGTGTGGTGATCGATCATATGCCACTTTGGTATCCCCCGAGTGATAGTGAGCGATAAGGGTCAGCAGTTCAATTGTACTTATTTTAAAAATAAGTATGCTGACCTACATATTCGCAACCACTTCACTTTGGTAGCCCACCTGCAAGCTAATGGCTTGGTCGAGAATGCTAACAAGACCCTTCTTAAGGTATTAAAGACAAGGCTAGATAAGGCCAAGGGAAATTGGCTAGAGGAATTACCTAGCGTGCTATGGTCCTACCGAACAACTCCACAAGACGCCATAGGTGAAACCCCGTTCCAGTTGGTCTACGGTACCAAGGCCGTCATTCCACTTGAGATTGGCAACTCTTCTCTTCAGGCCATTCATTTTCAGCCTAAGCCCAACGACAAGAAGTTGTTGGAGAACCTCGACCTAGCAGATGATATACACAAGAATTTGAGAATCTGCGTGATGGGGTACCAACGACGCATGTTAGGATTTAGGTGCTAGCTGATAAGCGCACGGCTGAGATCCAGAGGGGGGGTGAATGGATCCCTTTTAAAAGCTTTTGCGGAATTAAAATTTGAACCAAACTAAAATAAGATGAACTCCTTAATTGCAAGATAGAAGAGCAGAACACATTTACCAAAGTACTTCCTCAAACAGAAGTAATGATTGAACACTTAGATACCAGACCGGTACTGAGCAGATATCACAACAATGAACTGAAATACTTAATTGCACACACAACCTGTGATTCTACTAAGCACACAGATAAACACATCGTAGCTGATGTGTTTATGGACGGATAACGACAAATGAACTTTAAAAATAAACCACACAAGCAACCTGCGAAGGGGGATAGAGGATATGGAATAAAATGCAAGACAAACCACGGTGGACAAGGTTTTTAGATGGTTTAGTCTGCTACCCACAGACCTACGTCCATCCCCCACTCAAACCTGAGTGAGACTTCTGCTGACTCATAGCTTGAACTGCTGAGCATCATAGCTTGCTTGCACCACTGAGCAACACAGCTTGCTTCCATTGAGCATCACAACTTGCTACAGCTGAGCGTCACAGCTTGCTGTCCAGAGGAGCTGATCCTCTACAACGCTGACACACAACTTGAAATACGAACGAGAAACAAGAAAAGCAAAGCACAAGAAAATAAAAATGAAAGTAGGAAAGATATAGCTCTCGCAGGAACAAATTGGCTTGGATCTGATCTAGAGGCCAATAACGAGCAGATCTTCAAGATACTCCGGCTGCTTCTCAATCACTTCTCTCTCTCTCTCTCTCTCTCTCTCTCTCTCTCACTCACTCTCACTCTCTCTTTTTCTTCTCACGATCTCACGATCTCTTTTGCCATCTACTCTTTCACTTCTCTGAAAGTCTCTCTTTCTTATATAGCTACACACTCTTCTTGGTAGCTCTAATTCTATTCTTCTCACCATAGCTCTCTTCTTCACAGCACCTTCAATAATAGCTTCCTTCTGTCACAGCCCCAAGCTAGGAGGAGGATGCTTCCTATTTATACAAGAACAAGGGCTCCGGTGATTTGATTCCATTTCCTTTTCATTGGCGCGAATCTTGTGGTCCCCAAAAGATTCCATGGAAGGCGTGTGGAGGGAACACTCCCGCCCAAACTCTTTTCGGAGAATCCTTGACCACATCTCAGATGGACGTAGATTGGTTAATCCATGTGGCATGATGATGTGCTAAGCTTCGTCTTGGATCACGTGTCAATCATTACTTCTTGGGATGCATGCCACTTATTTTCCCTTCCTGAGATCACGTGCCAGTAATTTACTAACAGCAAGTTTGAGTTCCCTTATCGGATCTGGATTTTAAGTTAAGGGATTCAGAGTAGAATTGTCTGAAGCATCAACCTCACTGTCAACCTTTAATACAATTGCATCGACCTTTGACTTAGTGCATCTAGGCACTATTCTGATGCTCTGACCTTCTGGCTTAAGACAGTGTTTCAATGTGCACTTCTGCTACTTCGTCCTTCTTTTGCTGCTGCAGCTTTGTTGAACGGATATGGACTATATGAGCTTGCTGCTGCTGCTGTCTACCTTGTGTTCACTGGTATGCCAACCTTAGCTGCAAAAGAATCTAGTTTACCAGGATTGCTTAAGACTTGTAAAGACTCCAAATCCATGCTTGATTGTTGGGGCAGAATAGTTCTGGATCCAGTTGAAGACAGATTCAATCTGGTCTACTGAAGCATTGATCTGATAGCCCTGCCAAATCTAGGTGCATCGACCTTTCTTTATTGCTCAGATTTTTTTTTGGCTATGACTTTGCTCTATTGCCTTGACTTGTCTTAACAGAGCTACATCGACCATAGTTGATCTGCAGCATCTAGTTCCCAACTACTGCATCGACCTAACTCTTGAGTGCTCAGACCTTAGTTGTTGGAACTTTGTTCTTCTGCCTCAACCTTCCTCTTTGGTGCACCGACCTCCTCACAGATGTAGCACTTGAGTTGTTCTTTTGCTTCGACATGGTTATTTAGTGCACCGACCTGTTAACCTTAAGGTACTTATAAGCATCAACCTGATAACCACGAGGCACCTTAATGCATTGACCTGTCGATCTTGAAGTGTGGATGTGCATCGACCTTAGTGTCGCTAACACTGGTGCACCTACCTTACTTGCAGGAAGTGCTTCTTCTGCATTGACCTTACTAGTCCAAAATGCATATGTGCATCGACCTTCTAATGCAAAATGCATATGTGCATCGACCTTCTAATGCAAAATGCTTATGTGGATAGACCTTCTAGATCAGACTACGAACATGCATCAACCTTCTGAACTGGGGTAAATATATTCATCGACCTGACTACCATAAAGACCAATGATGCATCGACCTTACTAGCAGGAACTATTTCTTCCGCATCGACCTTACTAGTGAAGACTGATGCTGCTGCATCGACCTATTTGCTTTAACCGTGGCCGCTGCACCAACCTATCTTGCTTGAACGACCAATGTGCATCGACCTGATTGCTTTAACCGTGGCTTCTCTTTTTGGCTGGTTCTATTAAAGCTTCAATTTACTTCACTAGGTCTTTTGATTTGTCTTCAGAACTTGTTCTTATAGAGTTCAACACACATATTCAATTGACTTCACTAGGTCTTTTGATTTGTCTTCAGAACCTGTTCTTACAGAGTTCAACACACATACTTCTATATATGATGAGTTCATGATGACTTCAACAAATGCATCAAAACCAATGCAACAACACACATATGACTTCATCTATGACTTCATCAAAACCATATTCAGGCACAGACTCATGATGAGTCATAGTGTTTGACATCATCAAAACCATAGGGATACAATAATCTCCCCCTTTTTGATGATGGAAGCGCTATGAACATCATGAACATTATGAGTCATAAACAAACACACATACTCAAATCAACAAAAGACTAAAATCTGACTCATACTCACACATGTTCATATTCTCCCCCTTTGGCTTCATCAAAAAGATAGACCAAAGAGTGATGAACTCGGTGCATACAATTCTTCCCCCTTTTAAAACAGGAACAATCCCTCCCTTTGACAGAGTACAATTATTGGAGTGGATGTAAAACAGCCGAAGATAAAGAATATCAGCAAAAGCACAAGGACAGTTATGGTGTCACGCCCCGAACAAGGCGGAAGTATCGGGACGTACAGTTAGGGACACGCTAGCAAGAGAGGGAACTAAATCTAAAACAATACACAAGTACTACAAGATGGAAATGCTAAATGATTAATAATAAACCACGACTAATACAATAATCCTCAAGTTCAACTTAATACAACTGGAATAATCAACCACTAAAACTCAATAACAAACTGAAACTAAATGATCTCCAAACACAACTAACAATAACACACTGCTAACACACTAGAACTGATACACTCAAGACATCACTCCTGCCCTTCCCCATCGGTAAGTGCGTCACCTGAAAAGCCTGGAAAAGGGGGAAACAACGGGGTGTGAGCTAACGCTCAGTAGGAAATAACAGACATGTATAAGTGATTAACAGTTTAATTACATTTTTCAAAATGTCATGCTACAAATGATAAAAACGATAAAAAGATAACGATGATGAAACGAAATTCAAAGATCTTGCAAGGTCAAGAAATATAATGAATAGAATAGTAAGACAAGAATTTACTACAGGAGATAACAATAAAAGTTGGCCATATCAAGTCAATTCAAGTCATGTCAAGCACGTATGTAATTTCATTTCCACGTCCAAGTAATGAGCAAGTACAGTAACCACAAGTAGAGTATAGAACAGTGACGAGTGGAAAGTGAAAAGTAGTAGAAAGTAATGTAGAGAGTAGTGGAGAGAGTAGTGGACAGTCCTAGATTTAACACATGTCAAGTACTGGTGCCAAATGCCACACCTAGTCATTCACCTCCCAGGGGTACACGTAGTGTTCGGGCGCTCTTCCCAGGACTAGACCGAGCCCTTAATTGTTTGCCAGGCATTGATTTCTTTGGATCAAAGATCCCACGAATCTAGACTTCCACAGTTTATGGCCAGAATTCCAAGGTTTAAACTAAGTAGCAATAACAACTTCAAGTAGGAAGGAGATTCATTTCCAGAATTTCAAGGTAAGTATAATCATCAAGGAGATTGAAATCAAGTCACAATAAGAGTTAATCGTGATGCGCTACTGTACAACAGCAGCAATCAAACAAGCTAATCAATATATTAATCCTAATCATCAAGTTAAGATATCATGATTTAACCATTATCATTTGCATTAAGACAATTGCCAAGAAGCTGATTCAAGATGATAAGGCAAAGAACAACTCCCACAGGAGTGAAATAGAATGCATTAACAGAGATTTAGTTAGACCATTAACCACTAATTATGTGGGTTTCTATTTAATCTTGTATGCATTGAAATGAAGATGATAAACGGTATGTTTTTATACTAAGTTTGCATGTATGGACCAATGTTAATTGAAACTAAAAGGGTACATGAATAGGTCATTAGTTCCTCAAAAATGTAGTTTTCAAAGTGTTTAGGTTGAATGGTTTGATTCCCCGATGATCCGGATTGATCCCCGGGTCAAATCATCAAAAAAAACGGGTTTACAATGCATGGGTCGACCCTTTGGGTCGACCCCTGGAAAAATTCCAGGGATGGGTCGACCCCTGGGTCGACCCCTGGCTACCTGGCTGCATGGGTCGACCCCTGCAGGTTGTGGGTCGACCCATTGGGTCGACCCCTGCAAGGCAGCAAGCTGCTGCTTGCAGGGCTGAAATGGGTCGACCCCTGGGTTTCCAGACCCAAAAAGCGATGAAATCTCCACGAATTTGGGGTCTAAAAGTATTGGGATCATAACCATAGACTCTAGGGTTAATAATATGCATCTTAGGGTCATAAAACATAATTTTAAATCACGAATTTCGATAGGAATCCAATGAAATACAACCTATTCTATGAAGAACACAAGTAAAGTCTAGCTTGCTAGCATGCTTCTAATAACACACGAAATACTCTAGGCATGATCTATAAAAATTGGGGATTTTGATGTCAAAAGAAAGCTAACATGCTATTGATTACATTCATGTATGTTAATTAGAAATTGGGCTGTTATCACCTACCTCAAATTGAAGAAGGAACTCGAAACCTAGAATAAAGAACAACTTGACAGCACCTCACTAAAACCTCGATATCTCCACGGATACCTAATTAAAATTGGGGCTTTTGCCACCAATGGAAAGAGCTCGATGAGAGGTACAATTTGCTATACTCATGATCAAGATTTGGTTGAGAATTCCTACCTCAATCGATTGATCAAAGAAGGATGAAGGGAAGCCAACGGCCTACTGACCGACCTCCACAAATCGAACTAGATCTCTCCAGATCCGAAATTTCAGCGAACCCCACAGCAGCCAAATGAAAGAAGACTCGTAGGGCTTCATTTTGATAGCTCATAGAGCTTCTGGAGCCTTCTGAATTGGGAGTATTTACTGCTGCAAGCTACGAGTTTAGAAACGGCGCCGAAATCCTTGACTTGACCTAACTATGTCGGCAGCACGTTTTGGGGCTAAGTTTACCTCAAATTGATTAAGGGTAAATGTTCATTTATGTAATACCTTTCATTTGCCTCTGGAATCACCCCATTTGGTTGAGAATCAAGCTCGAATTTGATGTTCAAAGTTTGGGTGAATAGTAAATTCGAATTTGGGTTAGGTGGGTTATAAGTCAGGCTTAAACCACTGATTAGGGCTAGATAATGATTTAATTAGGCTTACTCCAAGAAGACAAAAGTGTTAGTCGAAGCATCTATTATTTAATTACTATTTTTATGAATTTTTATATGTTAGATAAAATTCCACTTCTACTATTCCGCAATTAATTAAATATTAAGTTCGGAAGACTTAGTTCGCTAATTCGACTTAATAAACGATTTTATTAGGCTTAATTGTATAAGACAAAGTTCATAAACAAAATTAATTCTACAAGATGTGATTTTTGTGAATTTTTATAAAATAGTAGAAAAATGACTTATTCTATTAATTAATTAATTAATCCAATTAATTTGGATAATTCTCATTAATTTCGAATAACTTCAAATAAATTCCAAATAATTACAAATAACTTTCTAAATAAATTTCTAAAGAATTTGGGGTCTTACACCCTCCCCTACTTAAAGGAATTTGGTCCTCCAAATTCACTGCACTAAAACTGAGAGTAGAAAAAGATCACTCACCTAGAATAGATCGGGATACCGCTTTCGCATAGTCTCTTCAGACTCCCATGTAGCTTCTTCGGTCCCACGCCGACTCCACTGAATCTTGACCATCGGTATCGAACGATTCCGGAGTTGCTGATGCTTCCGGTCCAAAATCTTGACAGGTCTTTCCTCATAGGTCAAATCTTCCTTCAGTTCAAAATCCACTTGTTGAATGATATGAGTGGGATCGTACACATATTTCCGTAACATAGACACATGGAAAACATTATGTACGCCAGACAAATGCGGTGGTAAAGCCAGTCTGTATGCCACCTCTCCCACTCTATTTAGAATCTCGAATGGACCAATGTACCTCGGACTCAGCTTGCCATGAATGCCAAATCTTCGGATCCCTCTCGTCGGAGAGACCTTTAAGAACACATGCTCGCTAACCTGAAATTCCAATGCCCTTCTCCTGTTGTCGGCATAACTCTTCTGTCTTGACTGGGCTACTTGTAACCGGTCTCGGATAACACGGATGTTCTGTGATGATTCCGAAACAAGATCTGGTCCAAGCCACTGTTTCACACCTACCTCGTCCCAACACAACGGGGAACGACAACTTCTACCATATAGTGCTTCAAAAGGAGTCATCTGAATGCTAGACTGATAGCTGTTATTGTAGGCGAATTCAATTAATGCCAAATGCTCACTCCAATTACCACCGAAATCAATCATGCAAGCTCGCAACATATCTTCCACTATCTGATTGGTTCTTTCAGTCTGTCCATCTGTCTGTGGATGAAAAGCAGTACTGAAATTCAGACGAGTACCCAAAGACTCTTGCAGTCCCTTCCAGAAATGTGAAGTAAATCTGGGGTCTCGATCAGATACTATATTCACTGGGATACCATGCAATCTCACCACTTCCTTTATATACAAAGCAGCCAATACATCAATCGTCCACTTGGACTTAATTGGTAAGAAATGAGCCGACTTTGTCAATCGATCGACAATCACCCATATCGCATCAAATCCACCACGAGTCCTAGGTAGACCCATAATGAAATCCATGCCAATACTTTCCCACTTCCATTGGGGTATGTCGAGTGGTTTCAATTTCTCTGCTGGTCTGAAATGTTCGGCCTTAACTTGCTGACATACCAAACATCTGCTCACAAAATCTGCAACTTCTCTTTTCATATTCGGCCACCAAAAGGACCTTTTCAAATCTCGGTACATCTTAGTGCCTCCAGGATGAATGGTATATCTGGATCTATGGGCTTCCTCAAGAATTTTGTTCTTTATTGTAGCCTCATCCGGAACACAAGTTCTACCTTTAAATAATAATCTACCATCATCGGCCAACATGAAGTCAGGTCTGCTACTCAAGCTTCCCATGATCTCTACCAACTCGGGATCATTATCTTGCAAGGACTTGATCTCTAACAATAATTCAGGTTTAAGTTGAATCTGAGCAATCAAGATCCGATCATTGTCAATATTGAGATCCAGACTAGATAATTGTTCCAACAACCTCCATTCTTGTAACATGAGACTTGACAATCTAGCTACCGGCTTCCGGCTTAATGCATCTGCCACAACATTACCTTTGCCAGGATGATACTCAATCGAGAAGTCGAAGTCTTTCAAGTACTCCAACAATCTCCGCTGCCTCATGTTGAGTTCCTTTTGAGAAAATAAGTACTTCAAACTTTTATGATCTGAAAACACTGTAAAGGTTTCTCCATATAAGTAATGCCTCCATATCTTTAAAGCAAACACGACTGCAGCAAGTTCCAAATCATGAACAGGATAATTATCTTCGTGCTTCCTCAACTGCCTAGAGGAATAGGCAATCACCTTCCCATGCTGCATGAGTACACAGCCTAAGCCAATACCTGAAGCATCAGTATAAACAACAAATCCTCCTTCACCGGAAGGTAAAGCCAAAACAGGTGCAGTAGTCAAACACTCCTTCAGAGTCTGAAAGCTTCGCTGACAATCATCTGACCAATCAAACTTATTTTCCTTGCGGGTTAATCTTATCATAGGTACTGCAATCTTGGAGAAATCTTGAATAAATCTTCGGTAATAGCCTGCCAGGCCTAGGAAACTTCTAACTTCAGTTGCACTAGTAGGCTGCTCCCAATTCTTCACTGCCTCAATCTTCGAAGGATCAACAGAAATACCTTCCTTGGTGATAATATGTCTGAGAAAGGACACTTCTTGTAGCCAGAACTCACACTTACTGAACTTAGCATATAGCTGATGATCTTTCAATAGTTGCAATGCCATTCTCAGATGCTCAGCATGCTCCAATTCACTCTTGGAATAGATCAAGATGTCATCAATAAAGACCACGACCCATTGATCAAGATAGGGCCGAAATACATCGTTCATCAACTGCATGAAAGCTGCTGGAGCATTCGTTAGGCCAAAAGGCATAACGACAAATTCAAAATGACCATACCTGCTGCGGAAAGCTGTTTTATAAATGTCCTCTTCCTTAATCCGCAACTGGTGATATCCAGATCGAAGATCGATCTTAGAGAAATATTGAGCTCCCGCTATTTGGTCAAATAACTCGTCAATCCTCGGCAAGGGATATTTGTTCTTGACAGTCTGCTGGTTTATTTGCCGATAATCAATGCACAACCTCATCGAACCATCTTTCTTCCTGACGAACAACACAGGGGCTCCCCACGGAGAAGTACTAGGACGAATAAAACCCTTCTCGAGTAATTCCATCAGTTGCTGCTTCAGTTCCCTCAGTTCCGCAGGAGACATACGATAAGGAGCCTTAGAAATAGGAGCTGTGCCAGGAATAAGATCAATAGAAAAGATAACTTCCCGCTCAGGCGGAAGTCCTGGTAGTTCTTTTGGAAAGACATCAGGAAAATCTCGGACAACAGGAATGTCCTTGATCTCCATCTGCTGCTCAGGAGTTGCACAAACAAAGGCTAGAAAAGCCTCACACCCATGCCTCAAAAGCTTATCAGCTTGAAGAGCCGAAATGAGTGGTACGGAGTTATGGTGCTTGACTCCCGTAAAAGATAAACCAGAATGTCCAGTAAAAGTCACTGAGCTAGAACTACAGTGAACATTGGCCTCATACTTGGCCAACCAATCTGCTCCTAGGATTACATCATAATCCTTCATATCCATGCAGACCAAATCTGCTGGAAAGTTCTGTTCACCAATCATAACCTTACTAGAAGGATAGAAATACTGGATTGTTGATCTAGTGTCAATAGGGGTTGAAATCTCTAACGGAGTATTCATCAAAACGGGTTCCACAGCTAATGACTTAGCAAATCTCCGTGAAATAAAAGAATGTGTTGCACCAGTATCAAAGAGAGCAAATGCGGGCTTATCGATTATAGTAAGGGTACCTTCGACGAGTCCGCCATCATCAGAAATCCCAGTTTCATCTTCATGTAAAGCTTGAAGCTTGCCTTGTGGTTTCTTGAAGACTAGAGGTTTTGCCGGTGTAGCTTGTTCCGATATGAGAGGACAATTGGGGATACGGTGCTCCTTGCTTCCACATCGCAAACAGGCGCCTAGCTTGCGCCAGCACTCCTCTATCTTGTGACCCGGACGATCACAATAGTTGCACACGCCCTTGAATGGAACAATGGGGCCAGGCTTCTTGTCTTCATGCCTCGGCATCTTGCGCTTCCACGATCCGGACCCGCTCCACGAACCAGGTCCACTAACAGGCCTCTTCTTGGTATACCCGGGTTTGACACTCCCGGAACCCGTAGGTAATTATTTCTTGGTGCCTTTCCCACGGATTCTCTCCGTCATTTCAAGAGTATCCTCTAAAACTTGCGCTTTCCTCACCATCTCGAAATAAGTGAAAATCTCCATCGGTGCCAATTGGTTGATATAATGAAGCTTCAAACCATTGAGAAAGCGCTTCGCCTTCATCTTCTCGGTGGAAATGAGATGTGTAGCATATCGAGAAAGCCGTGCGAATTGAGCCTCATACTCTGCCACGGACAAACCTCGCTGTTTCAAGGCCGCGAACTCTGTCGCTTTCTTCTCTTGCACTCTATCGGAAAAATACTTGCTATTGAAGAATTCCTCGAACTCTTCCCACATAACCTGCCGATCTCCGAGAGTTGCCTTGATAGAATCCCACCAAGTACGTGCATCATGTTCCAGTTGAAATGTGGACAAAAGGACACGCTCCTGGTTGGTGCATTGCATAACTTCAAAGATTCTCCCCATCTCATCTAGCCAGTGCTCGGCTTGGTCAGGGTCAGTCGAACCAGCGAATCTAGGCGGATTCATTCCGCGGAAGTTCCGGTATAGATCACCGGTGCCATGTGGTGCCGCTCCTGCCTGAGTTACTTGCTGAAGGGCCTGAGTAAGGCCTTGAACCGTACGTTGCAGGTTCCTCCATTCAGTACGATCAGCTGCCATCTACACGAGAAATAGATTACTTAGGTTCAAATAAGATAGATAATTACACGATTAAGAAACGAACTTAACCCAAGTTCTACCCAATCTCACCAGGTCAGGTCCTAGACTTTTACAAGGTTAGGGATCTAGTGCACCTAGACACGACCAAAAACTCGGTACCTGGCGGAGGTAATCGGTCCGAAGACCACTCGCGCAAGTGTGCGACCTTTCCGATAGGCATAGCCTAACATTCGGGCAACACCTTTTTATATACCGGTTATTGGGATGCAATGCATGAAAACTTAAACTTAGGAAACCTAGGAATGTGAAACCTAGGGCTCTGATACCAACTAAACTGTCACGCCCCGAACAAGGCGGAAGTATCGGGACGTATAGTTAGGGACACGCTAGCAAGAGAGGGAACTAAATCTAAAACAATACACAAGTGCTACAAGATGGAAATGCTAAATGATTAATAATAAACCACGACTAATACAATAATCCTCAAGTTCAACTTAATACAACTGGAATAATCAACCACTAAAACTCAATAACAAACTGAAACTAAATGATCTCCAAACACAACTAACAATAACACACTGCTAACACACTAGAACTGATACACTCAAGACATCACTCCTGCCCTTCCCCATCGGTAAGCGCGTCACCTGAAAAGCCTGGAAAAGGGGGAAACAACGGGGTGTGAGCTAACGCTCAGTAGGAAATAACAGACATGTATAAGTGATTAACAGTTTAATTACATTTTTCAAAATGTCATGCTACAAATGATAAAAACGATAAAAAGATAACGATGATGAAACGAAATTCAAAGATCTTGCAAGGTCAAGAAATATAATGAATAGAATAGTAAGATAAGAATTTACTACAGGAGATAACAATAAAAGTTGGCCATATCAAGTCAATTCAAGTCATGTCAAGCACGTATGTAATTTCATTTTCACGTCCAAGTAATGAGCAAGTACAGTAACCACAAGTAGAGTATAGAACAGTGACGAGTGGAAAGTGAAAAGTAGTAGAAAGTAATGTAGAGAGTAGTGGAGAGAGTAGTGGAGAGAGTAGTGGACAGTCCTAGATTTAACACATGTCAAGTACTGGTGCCAAATGCCACACCTAGTCATTCACCTCCCAGGGGTACACGTAGTGTTCGGGCGCTCTTCCCAGGACTAGACCGAGCCCTTAATTGTTTGCCAGGCATTGATTTCTTTGGATCAAAGATCCCACGAATCTAGACTTCCACAGTTTATGGCCAGAATTCCAAGGTTTAAACTAAGTAGCAATAACAACTTCAAGTAGGAAGGAGATTCATTTCCAGAATTTCAAGGTAAGTATAATCATCAAGGAGATTAAAATCAAGTCACAACAAGAGTTAATCGTGCTGCGCTACTGTACAACAGCAGCAATCAAACAAGCTAATCAACATATTAATCCTAATCATCAAGTTAAGATATCATGATTTAACCATTATCATTTGCATTAAGACAATTGCCAAGAAGCTGATTCAAGATGATAAGGCAAAGAATAACTCCCACAAGAGTGAAATAGAATGCATTAACAGAGATTTAGTTACACCATTAACCACTAATTATGTGGGTTTCTATTTAATCCTGTATGCATTGAAATGAAGATAATAAACGGTGTGTTTTTATACTAAGTTTGCATGTATGGACCAATGTTAATTGAAACTAAAAGGGTACATGAATAGGTCATTAGTTCCTCAAAAATGTAGTTTTCAAAGTGTTTAGGTTGAATGGTTTGATTCCCCGATGATCCGGATTGATCCCCGGGTCAAATCATCAAAAAAAACGGGTTTACAATGCATGGGTCGACCCTTTGGGTCGACCCCTGGAAAAATTCCAGGGATGGGTCGACCCCTGGGTCGACCCCTGGCTACCTGGCTGCATGGGTCGACCCCTGCAGGTTGTGGGTCGACCCATTGGGTCGACCCCTGCAAGGCAGCAAGCTGCTGCTTGCAGGGCTGAAATGGGTCGACCCGTGGGTCGACCCCTGGGTTTCCAGACCCAAAAAGCGATGAAATCTCCACGAATTTGGGGTCTAAAAGTATTGGGATCATAACCATAGACTCCAGGGTTAATAATATGCATCTTAGGGTCATAAAACACAATTTTAAATCACGAATTTCGATAGGAATCCAATGAAATACAACCTATTCTATGAAGAACACAAGTAAAGTCTAGCTTGCTAGCATGCTTCTAATAACACACGAAATACTCTAGACATGATCTATAAAAATTGGGGATTTTGATGTCAAAAGAAAGCTAACATGCTATTGATTACATTCATGTATGTTAATTAGAAATTGGGCTGTTATCACCTACCTCAAATTGAAGAAGGAACTCGAAACCTAGAATAAAGAATAACTTGACAGCACCTCACTAAAACCTCGATATCTCCACGGATACCTAATTAAAATTGGGGCTTTTGCCACCAATGGAAAGAGCTCGATGAGAGGTACAATTTGCTATACTCATGATCAAGGTTTGGTTGAGAATTCCTACCTCAATCGATTGATCAAAGAAGGATGAAGGGAAGCCAACGGCCTACTGACCGACCTCCACAAATCGAACTAGATCTCTCCAGATCCGAAATTTCAGCGAACCCCACAGCAGCCAAATGAAAGAAGACTCGTAGGGCTTCATTTTTATAGCTCATAGAGCTTCTGGAGCCTTCTGAATTGGGAGTATTTGCTGCTGCAAGCTACGAGTTTAGAAACGGCGCCGAAATCCTTGACTTGACCTAACTATGTCGGCATCACGTTTTGGGGCTAAGTTTACCTCAAATTGATTGAGGGTAAATGTTCATTTATGTAATACCTTTCATTTGCCTCTGGAATCACCCCATTTGGTTGAGAATCAAGCTCGAATTTGATGTTCAAAGTTTGGGTGAATAGTAAATTCGAATTTGGGTTAGGTGGGTTATAAGTCAGGCTTAAACCACTGATTAGGGCTAGATAATGATTTAATTAGGCTTACTCCAAGAAGACAAAAGTGTTAGTCGAAGCATCTATTATTTAATTACTATTTTTATGAATTTTTATATGTTAGATGAAATTCCACTTCTACTATTCCGCAATTAATTAAATATTAAGTTCGGAAGACTTAGTTCGCTAATTCGGCTTAATAAACGATTTTATTAGGCTTAATTGTATAAGATAAAGTTCATAAACAAAATTAATTCTACAAGATGTGATTTTTGGAGATTTTTAGAAAATAGTATAAAAATGACTTATTCTATTAATTAATTAATTAATCCAATTAATTTGGATAATTCTCATTAATTTCGAATAACTTCAAATAAATTCCAAATAATTACAAATAACTTTCTAAATAAATTTCTAAAGAATTTGGGGTCTTACATATGGACAGTCATTGAATCAAGAAGTGGTGAACCACAATAATCAGCAGGTGGCATTAAGATGAATGAAGTGACACATTGAATATGATGTAAGCAAGCAAGAGAATTTCAGCAGAAATGAAAACCGAACACAGTGCTTCCAATTGACGTTTCAAATGATTGAGCAATTCAAGAAGGTTTTCAATGAGATACCACTTTCATAAGTCTAAGAATACAGATGTTTCAGAGTCTTCCATTATAAGGACTTATGAATGAATCTTTATTAAACAATATGATTTAAATATGATGTATACAGAGTTTGTCCTTAGAGATTTCTGTACTCATATCTGAAATCAAATTTTAATAAAAATGAACCAAGCCCTCATATTTAAAATCTTGTTTAACCTTCTTCCATCTTACTCACTCAATTTCAAAGACTCCTTTAGGAGTTATACTTAGCAGTATTGAGGTTAAACAACATGAATACATTTGATTTTATCTAGGGATTCTTCAAATTTATCTTTTGCAATCATTTCAAAGTTTTTTCTTTTTGTTCAACAACATTTTTCATATTCACCTTCAAGAGCAATTGAGTTTAGTACACACCTTGTAACTAGAGGATACACGTTGTTTAGACTCCAGTATCCCTAAGCACTTGGTATGACTAACTGTCATGCTTCAAATTGAACAGAGATAACAATAGAATGGCTTTTGACGTGAGGCACAACACATCTTTGGTGAAGTGACCCAGTGACTCAGCACTCACTATGTTATTGTTCTGCCATATTTTTCATTGATTTGTAATAATTTTTAGCAGAGATAACTATGGCACTTCATGATATAGTCTACCTTTAGACATGATTTCTCAGTAGCCAAAGTCATTGCTCTGACTAAATTCATCCTTAGACATTTACAGATTCTTAGATGTTTAAAAACAATACTTACTTCATGTATCTCAACTAAAGAAAGTCATGATTCCAAAATTTTCAGATTTCAGAAAGTTTTATATGACATAACACGAAGCAACTGGTTAAGGTTTATTAAAACATTGACTCATATATTTTCAAGTTATTCATATCCAAACTCAAGGAATACATTAAACTTAAACCAACTGAGTCTTTTGGATATTCATAATCCTGTATAATAAAAGATTCCTTAATAAAATGAATTTCAAATTTATGATCAAGGTATGCAAATTGAAATCTTCCTAAAGTTTCAAGACAAGAAAGTTCAAGAATAGTCAATTTCTAGCACACAAGATGGTGACTTTCAAGAGCAAGCAATAATAAGATCATGTTCAAGAAGATATGATTAGTGTGCAGCAGAATGAGTGTCAAATTGATAGAAATTTTCACAGGAATGTGCAATAATGGACATGCAGCTTGTATGATAGCATTTTGAAGACATTTAGCTGAAAATTTGACAGGTATGTTCAAGGTACAACAGATGTGAAATGATTTCAGTCAGATCAGCTCAAGGATGCAGCGACAGACAAATCAATCACAGATAGCAAAGAATGTGAATAACAAGGTAAGCTAGTAATCAACTGACAACTTAGATCAGTACTAGGCAGAGGTTGGATCCAAGGATCTCCTCACGCAAGGAACAACTTTTCAGATAGGTTTGACCTATCTTTCCAGCTACACCTTTTGATATACTATGTAGTTGTTACAATGCAACTCAGAAAATTTAGGTGAAGCTCCCCCTTAGCAAGTGCATGAGCAACACACAGTAGATCCCAGAATATAATAATGTTGAGCTCAATTGATTTCAAAACAGACAGGAATTGGAAATCAAATAAATTTTGAAGGAAGAGTCGACTTGAGTTGAGAGAGAAGTCGACTTTGAGATTTTAACAAAGCATATGAAGAAATTTGATGGATTTCTTACATAGCAAGGTCGACCTGATTTATTAGAAGATCGACCTGTGGTTCTCCTCAGATTTCAAAGATGAAGTGAAATTAACTTCACTTGCAACCCAGAGTATCAATCAATAGAGAGCACACTCATGAAAGCAGATCAAACAGAAGATTGAGACAACGGTTGACTGAAATGAACAAGTTTGGTCGACCGAACTAGACAGTGAAGGGATCATGAGACCGAAAAGCAAATGTTCATGCAAGCAATTCAAAACTAGACAAATGCTCCCCCTGAATGTATGCATATGCTATCAAGCAAAAGTATCAGAGTCAAAATGTGATATTCATGAAGAATTAATTCAAGCAATGATCAAGCATTATTATGCATATGAGCATCCTAATGCACAGAAACAAACTCTATAATGCATGAACTCTCCCTGTGTATATGCATGCTTGTCAAGCAATCTTTTTGAATTTTCGTTGATGATTAAGTGCAAATGAGTCAGGCAGTATCATGAGAGTCTAGACTGCTCTATGTACAATGTTGACCTATGGTACCAGGCAGAGGACTTGGTCTAAAGATCACCTCACACATAGTAAGAATTTCCAGACAGATTGCATCTGCCCTTTAGTAACTCACCATTTATATACCATAGAGGTCATGCATGACAATGTATTACAAATGCAGTCCTATATGTATCTCAATTTTTGTTGATAGTTTATCAAGCACATATGTATACAGGTGAACGATTGTATGCAATAGATTATCAGAGATTGTTCTAGTATATGCATCATGGCATATACAAAGGTCAAACAAATGCAGTTGACATATGCAAGAATCAAAACACATGCCGTTCAGATTTTCAATCTAATGTGTGCACAAATGACTCAACATATGTACGAAGAAACTCAAGATAAACAATGCAAATATCAAATGCAGATATGAATCTATATGCACTAGATTTTAACTAACAAATCAAGCATGATATACAGCTATCTGAAAAAGATTATTAAAAATTCACATTATCAAACCAGTAAAAAGCAGAGATGGGATTTTATCATTCTCAGGTGCCTTGGCTTATTGAACCCCTTTTATTCCTCAGCCCCAAGGCACACCTACAAACCACAAATCTTATTTTACATTTCTAGGTACCCAAGAATTCTTTGGTCCTGAAGTGTCAGTGGCACATCTTAAGGGTGCTCTCCACATTTTCTGAGCTTATATGCCATCAGATTTCATCAAATAGCAGTTAGACATGGAATACCTAAACTGTCCACAATAATGACATGATATAACAGACTTTGGATTCTTTTTGTGCACATTAGCATGAAACTTATGTGCATGAGCATGAATGTTTCTGTTATTTACATGAACTTTTTGTCTTTTATTACCAGCCAACCAACAATCGACAGCTTTGTGGCCTGGCTTTCCACATTCAAAGCATGCAAGAGTTTTTCTTTTAAACACAAATTTATTTTTACCAACAACATTATTGTTTGCATGGGATTTGACAGAATTGAAGTGACCATCTCTCCCCTAGGCATGCCAACAGTGGGCACCTATATGGCCTATTTTGCCACAGAAAAAATAGTGAATTTTATTTCTTTGAAATGCATGATTTCTATCATAATGCTTCTTAGCATGCTTTGTACCAAAATTCTGATTCTCCTCTACCATCAATTTGCAACCATGCATTATATGGCCAAGCCTACCAAAATAATGGCATGAAATTCCCTTTTTGTGTGCATGTATGTGTGTATTCATGTTATGTACATCATGCACATTGTTAAGATAAGTGTGAGTCAGCTTTTTATTCAAATGGCCACCCTTTTTAACTTTTTCAGCTGGTTTCTTATTTTTCTGAACAACAGCTTGCTTCGGATTCTTCTGAGCAGTGAACTGGAAGACTAATGGATTCTTGGTCCTGGTTTGTTCAGAACTACCCACACATGATGTATGAATTTTATTTCCAAAGCTCTTCTTGTTTATTGGATTATAACCCAGCCCCTCTTTTTGAAAATTTACTTTCATTCCCAGCAACTTATCCAAGTTATCTCGACCTTCAACAAGTTTAGACAAAGAATTTTTTAGTTCCTTAATTTCATTTTCCAGAGTTACAATGAGTAGTTCAGAATTTGCATTTTCCTCTTCACTCTCAGCCAGTCTTTCATTCAATGATGTATTTATAGATTTGAGAGTTTCAATTTCAGTTTTACAACTTTCCAAATCATCTGAACTGTCCGACATTATACACTTACCCTTTTCAAAATCAATCAATCTGTCCGATAGGGTAGTGTTCAGATGTTTCAATTTCTCAATTTCTTCCTTAAGCTTGTCATTTTGAATTAACTCACTTATTAACAATTGATCATCTGAATTGACCTCCCGCTTCCTTCTAGGTTCAAATTATTTCAGATCTTTTTGCTATTTTTCAAAATTTTTCTGTAACTCTATGTTCACAGACTTGATAGCATCAAATTTTTCAGCAATCATATTCTTCTCAACTTCAAGTTTCCTGAACTTTTCTTCATTTTCTTTAACGAATTTTCTGAGAGATCCATTTTCAGATTTCAACTTATTTAGTTCTGAGTTAACACATTTAAGATCTTCCAACAATTTTTCACTCTAAAATGGATTAGTGAGAAGAATCTGATTATCATTAGTTGAGCTAAGTTTTTCTTCTAGTTCAGAGATCTTATTTGCAAGTTCTTGATTTTCATTTTTTAATAATCCAATTTGTTTCTTATGTATATGAACATCAGACAAACAAGCATTACAAGATTGTTTCAGTTTCAAACAATTTTCACATGAAGAATTTGAACTATTCTGATCAATTTTCTTTTTCAAATTTTTATTTTCAGATTTTATTTTCTTATATCTATCAGATAGTTCTTCATACAAACTTAACAATTCATCAAATGAAATCTCTTCAGATCCGGAGCTTACCTGAGACATTGAGTCCACATTTAAATCACTACTGTGATCATCTTTATCTGCCATAAGACATTTGTTCTCCTTTTCTTTGTAGATACGGATCAATTCATCTAGTATGCCTTTGGCTGTTCTGCAATTTGAGACAAATGGAAAAGCATTAATGTCAACTGCAGTTTTTATCAAGTTTAAAGCTCTAAGATTACCAGCTTTCTTAGATCTATGATTATCAGTCCATTTAGACTTATCCTTAGGTAATCTATATGGACCATGTGAAAGTATCTTCCATAGATCAGGATCAATCGATCTAACATACCTGCACATGCTGCTGAGCCATGAATTAAAATTGGAACCATTGAAAATCGGTGGATGAGCCATGGAAATCAATTCAAATACAATTCAAGCAATAGACTGAGCACAGATAAAAATGCACCTAAAACTAGCAGGATGCTCTGTAGATCGTTGGATATGATGAATCCGAGCCTACTCTGATACCAATTGTTAGGATTTAGGTGCTAGCTGATAAGCGCACGGCTGAGATCCAGAGGGGGGGTGAATGGATCTCCTTTAAAAGCTTTTACAGAATTAGAATTTAAACCAAACTAAATAAGATGAACTCCTTAATTGCAAGATAGAAGAGCAGAACACATTTACCAAAGTACTTCCTTAAATAGAAGTAATGATTGAACACTTAGATACCAGACCGGTACTGAGTAGATATCACAACAATGAACTGAAATACTTAATTGCACACACAACATATGATTCTACTAAGCACACAGACAAACACTTCGCAGCTGATGTGTTTATGGACAGATAACAACAGATGAACTTCAAAAATAAACCACACAAGCAACCTACGAAGGGGGATAGAGGATATGGAATAAAATGCAAGGCAAACCACAGTGGACAAGGTTTTTAGATGGTTCGATCTGCTACCCACAGACCTACATCCATCCCCCACTCAAACCTGAGTGAGGCTTCTGCTGACTCATAGCTTGAACTGCTGAGCATCACAGCTTGCTTGCACCGTTGAGCAACACAGCTTGCTTCTGCTGAGCATCACAGCTTGCTACAGCTGAGCGTCACAGCTTGCTGTCCAGAGGAACTGATCCTCTGTAACGCTGACACACAGCTTGAAATACGAACGAGAAATAAGATAAATAAAGTACAGGAAAATAAGAAATGAAAGCAGGAAAGATATAAATCTCGCATGAGTAAATTAGCTTGGATCTGATCCAGAGGCCAACAAGGAGTAGATCTTCAAGATACTCCGACTGCTTCTCAATCACTTCTCTCTCTCTCTCTCTCTCTCTCTCTCTCTCTCTCTCTCTCTCTCTCTCTCTCTCTCTCTCTCTCTCTCTCTCTCTCTCTCTTTCTTCTCAAGATCTCACGATCGATCTCTTTTGCCATCAACTCTTTCACTTCTTTGAAGGTCTCTCTTTCTTAGATAGCTACGCACTCTTCTTGGCAGCTCTAATTCTATTCTTCTCACCGTAGCTCTCTTCTTTACAGCACCTTCTGTAATAGCTTCCTTCAGTCACAGCCCCAAGCTAGGAGGAGGATGCTTCCTATTTATACAAGAACATGGGCTCCGGTGATTTGATTCCATTTCCTTTTCATTGGCGTGAATCTTGTGGTCCCCACAAGATTCCATCGAGGGCGTATGGAGGGAACACTCCCGCCTAAACTCTTTCTGGTAAATCCTTGACCACGTGTCAGATGGACGTAGATTGGTTAATCCACGTGGCATGATGATGTACTAAGCTTCGCCGTGAATCACGTGCCAATCATTATTTCCTGGGATGCGTGCCACTTATTTTTCCTTCTTGAGATCACGTGCCAGTAATTTACTAACAGCAGGTTTGAGTTCCCTTATCGGATCTGGATTTTAAGTTAAGGGATTCAGAGTTGAATTGTCTGAAGCATCAACCTCATTGTCAACCTTTAATATAGTTGCATTGACCTTCGACTTAGTGCATCTAGGCACTATTCTAATGCTCTGACCTTCTGGCTTAAGGCAGTGTTTCAGTGTGCACTTCTGCTGCTTCATCCTTCTTTTGCTACTGCAGCTTTGTTGAACTGCTATGGACTATTTGAGCTTGCTGCTGCTGCTGTCTACCTTGTGTTCACTGGTTCGCCAACCTTAGCTGCAAAAGAATCTGGTTTACCAGGATTGCTTAAGACTTGTAAAGACTCCAGATCCATGCTTGATTGTTAGGGCAGAATAGTTCTGGATCCAGTTGAAGACAGATTCAATCTGGTCTACTGAAGCATTGATCTGATAGCTCTTCCAATTTTAGGTGCATCGACCTTTCTTTATTGCTCAGATTTTTTTTTGGCTATGACTTTGCTCTATTGCCTTGACTTGTCTTAACAGAGCTGCATCGACCTTAGTTGATCTGCAGCATCCAGTTCCCAACTACTGCATCAACCTAACTCTTGAGTGCTCAGACCTTGCTGGTTGGAACTTTATTCTTCTGCCTCAACCTTCCTCTTAGGTGCACTGACCTCCTCACAGATGTAGCACTTGAGTTGTTCTTTTGCTTCGACATGGTTATTTAGTGCACCGACCTGTTAACCTTAAGGTACTTATAAGCATCAACCTGATAACCATGAGGCACCTTAATGCATCGACCTGTCGATCTGAAAGTGCAGATGTGCATCGACCTTAGTGTCATTAGCTAACACTGGTGCACCGACCTTACTTGCAGGAAGTGCTTCTTCTACATCGACCTTACTAGTCCAAAATGCATATGTGCATCAACCTTCTAATGCAAAATGCATATGTGCATAGACCTTCTAGATTAGGCTGCGAACATGCATCGGCCTTTTGAACTGGGGTAAATATATGCATCGACCTGACTACCATAAAGACCAATGTTGCGTCGACCTTACTAGCAGGAACTGTTTCTTCCGCATCGACCTTACTAGTGAAGACTGATGCTACTGCATCGACCTGTTTGCTTTAACCATGGCCACTGCACCAACCTGTCTTGCTTGAACGACCAATGTGCATCGACCTGATTGCTTTAACCGTGGCTTCTCTTTCTGGCTGGTTCTGTTAAAGCTTCAATTTACTTCACTAATTCTTTTGATTTGTCTTCAGAACCCGTTCTTACAGAGTTCAACACACATATTGAATTGACTTCACTAGTTCTTTTGATTTGTCTTCAGTCCTATTCTTACAGAGTTCAATACACATACTTCTATATATGATGAGTTCATGATGACTTCAACAAATGCATCAAAACCAATGCAACATCACACATATGACTTCATCTATGACTTCATCAAAACCACATTTAGACACAGACTCATGATGAGTCATAGTATTTAACATCATCAAAACCACATGGATACAACAACGCATGGCCCGTTACTACAATGCCCAGGTTCGAGATCGACAGTTCCTCCTTGGGGAGTTGGTCCTAAAAAAATCCGAGGCCTCTCGACCACTAGAGACAGTGGGGAAGCTGGCCCCTAATTGGGAAGGCCCCTTCCGAGTGGTTGAGGCGCTCGAGAAGGGGGTGTATGGGCTGGCAATGCTAGATGGTGAGCCTATCCCATGGACGTGGAATGCTACTTCATTGTGGAAGTTCTATTTTTAGCGTGGGTCTCATTTATGTAAGTTTTGATGGTGCATACGCATAAAAAGTGAAAAATAACAACAAGTTTATTGCATTTTTGTGCTCTGTTATACATTGAGGCAATGATAGTCAGTACAAGAAAAATGGATAGCTCGACATGCACAAGGCGAGCAACCTCATACCGAGCCACTGACTCCACCGGCATGGAAACTGGCTCGGATGTTGAGACTATAGACCTTGCCATGTCCTTGCTTACCATCTGGAAAGATCATGGTCTAGGCCGCCCAGGTGCCAGATGGTGCCGACAAGAAGAAACAAGAAATAACAAAAAAGAAAAAAGAAAAAGAGGGGAAAAGGTAGGGTGTACCCCGCCCGAAGAAAGAAGTGGGAGGGGAGGCGGACGACATGGAGACGTCTCATTCTTGACCCAAAGCAACCTCTCATTGGTGTTCTATCCTCCCATCAGAGGATGCAACAGATGGCACGGCTCCAAAGTCCCCTTCCCTCTCCCTGGAGGGGTGGCGTAACGTCTGGGGGGAAGGAACCATCACCTTCTCCCCCTTCTGTTTTACCGTCCACCCTCCTGACCCCCATTCTGTTATGCCAAAATGATCGGTACGCTCTGATGAACTCCAGAATCTTCATCCTCATCGACAAATTCCATAGCTTTGCCAGAGTGGACAAAGATAAGGAAGATTGAGAAGGGGAGGGAGAGAGGCCGATGGGGCGACAGAGGAATGGGCAAGCCATAACCATTCTTCACAAACCTTTTATATGCAGAAGATGAGGCGGTGCCCCTCCCTCTTGTCAATATCCCTTGTCATAACTGCCTCTCCCCCTGAAAAGACGTGTGTAAATTTCAAAAAGATGTGTGCAGATTCTTTGAGGAGCAGTTCACTTTATTTGCAAAGGTATTATGAACCCCCCGAAGCATTCCCTTAATGCCTGGGGATATGTATAGGCACATACATTACGCTTGGGAATATGCGCAGGCGGAGCAAGCGCTATACGTGGAGCCCCCGATTTTGGCAGGAAAATTGTACGGAGATACGACTTGCTGATGTATGCAAGTACGATATGCAAGGTTTGATCAAAGATTTTATGCATAAAAAAATATATTTTCCTTGCATAATGCTTTCTCTTTCAAATGGGGAAAAAAGGCAATGAAACAAACCAAGCAAAAGAAGAAAGTTACAATTATGAAAAGACACAAGCTGAGTACAGGTCAGATCTCAATCCAGTGAGATTGGGGAAGAGGCTCTAGGGATCCTCTGCCCCTCAGGGACTGTAGAGGCTGGAGGATCCTTGGTGCCCGGTGCCACCTGAATGCTTGAAAGCTGCGCACAGCCGGTCCCTTCGTAAACCACTAGTTCAGGCATTGACCCCACCTATGTGGAAACTGCCGCAACCACGGGGTCTCCTAAAGTGGTTGTGGCTGGCAGCTCTTCCTTAATGACGTCTGCAGGGCCATCACTCTCCTCGTCTAAGGCACATGGCTCGGGAGTGGATGGAGGGGTTAAAATTTCCATAGACGAGTCATACCGCTGCCCGGGCTCGAATATTAGCTCTTTTGCGACTTGAGCTTGGGCTAGACGGACGGCTCGGTCGAATCCCTGAGCAAAACCCTTCTTCACCCTCATCTGAAGCCCGATCCGTAGAAGGTGAAGGCGGTGTTCTTTAAGGCCTCTCGGTATTACTCTGAAGTGAGATACCTCTCCATTACCTTCACCTCGGCCTCTACCACCCTCGACTCGATCTCTGTTATCTTTGCCTAGGCCACGGCTACCTTCACTGTGACCTCCGCTTTCTCCTACTCAATTGTTAGCAAACGCCCACAGAGCTCCTCTTGTTCGGCCTCCCACTGCCTCGAGCTTACCTCGTAAGCCCGGCGCTCATCGTCAAGAAGCCCGCTCTTGAGGTTGGCCATGTAGCGAGCCTGGGACAGCTGATCGGCTAGGGAGTGCACCCTCTCCTGATCCGCTCGGGATTGAGAGCGGAGTGACTCGACCTCCAACGGAGGGTCTCGTGGTCTGAAGTAAGTCGGCCATACTTCCAGTCTAGTTCGATGTGAGCCTTTGCCTGTGCCGATTCAACCCTCTCTGCCTGCCTCATTCGATCTGTGGCCTCGACCCACAATTGAGCCATGAAGAGGGCCCCCTCCATGACCCTCTCAAGCAGCGTCTGAGACGAGCAACACTGTGTAGACGCCTAATTTTGGACATCCCGCGGACCTCTAGTCAAACCGTCATATAAGTAATGCTATTATTTTCCAGATTGATTGATTTTTCATGCTTAAAGTCCAGCCCACTTGACCTATTAGGCCTGAAATCGAAATGAGCAAGGGTTAGAGGCCCATGGGTTGGGCGGCCATCGACTTGGCCGCCCAGGTTGCCTAGACGGCCAAGGTCTTGGCCACCCCAGTTTGGCAGACGGCTAGACCTCTGGCCGCCTTCTCCTTGAGAACGACCAGTACCTTGGCCGCCTCCTGACAACCGCCAATCAACAACCCACGTCCCACATTCTCTCTCCCACTTCGAAAGCCCCCGTTTGAGCTCAACTTCCCACCTCTTTGCCCACGTCCTGGAGACACGTAGTTGGAAGCTGCTAGAAGCTCGAATATGGGATACAACACTCAGGAGAGAGACATTCAGAGGGGATTAGAGGGACAGACATTCAGAGGGGACGGGGAGAGATCAGAGAGATCATTTGGGAGAGGTACAAAGAGACCACTTACGGAGAGATTCGAATGGAGTGAAGGAGAGTTGCCCAGTGTGAGAGAGGATTCCCCCCGTCACTCACAAGAGAGCTCTGGACTTCAGACTGGTTCTCGTCGCTTCATCTTGCGTTTCCCAAAGGGTGGATGACCATCGTTTTGGCCGTTCATGGCACTGGCCGGCCAACCTCTTGGTCGCCTCCTGGTTTGATCTTCCTGCTACCCTCTCTATTTTACTGCATA
This sequence comes from Amorphophallus konjac, assembly GCA_022559845.1. NCBI lineage: Eukaryota > Viridiplantae > Streptophyta > Magnoliopsida > Alismatales > Araceae > Amorphophallus > Amorphophallus konjac. The sequence continues at coordinate 316,255,376 of CM040121.1, read as the reverse complement.
TATCTACATTTCATTTGTCATATCACTACATATTAGAAACTCTCGTAGAATCCTTGCTATAGAGATTTTCAAACTAAACAAAAGGGAAGGCAGGTTGGTGAGGACACCAGAGCCAGAGTGCGGCTCGACTCAGCGAGCCGCCGATACCGGATCCGCAGCACGACTCGGTCGACACCGACCTCTTTGTGGCTGGGGGACAGTCTGGAGTCGCCACCGGAGCTTTGATACTTCAGTACATATTTTTATACATATTTGTATTTTATACGTATTTGATCGTAGTTGGTGTGTATTTAGCATGTATTTGGATTGTATTGGGTTTGTATTATCTTGGGTTTTTATATTGGGTCAATGGTAGAATATGATGGGGACATCAGAGCAAGATCACCCATATTTTATTTTGCATTTATGTCCTTTTTATTTACATTTATACACTTGTGTAGTTGGGTACGCAATTGTATGGCAAGTATAAGCCAAAATGTGAGCCTTTAGGTTTTAGTGGGTTTATGTGCAAAAGTTTAGTAGGTCTAGCAGGGGCCCCCACCTTCTTCCCTATTGGTCTACCTAAGCCCTAGGGTTCATGTGGGGCTAGTCAAATGTCCAAGGTGGGCTTCTAGAAGACTTGACCATTCAAGGGGACAAAGGGTATAAAAAGTCCATTTTCCCTCCCCTTAAGTCAAGGGGGCGCCCCCCTTAAAAAAAGGATTTTTATTTTTTGAAAACTCAAGGGAGAAGTAAATATGTTCTATCTCTTGTATGCCGCTCCCCTAACCTAGATCTGAGGATAGTTTAGGTCATTTGCATTTTCATATAAATACCTTGTATTTCCCATTATATGGGAATTAATGAAAGAAATTGTTGGAATTTGCCAAGAGAGCCCAAGGGCGCCCTCCTCCTCTCTCCTCTCTCCCCCTTGCAGAGGTGTGAAGCCTCCTTCTACTGAGGTGTGAAGCCTCTCTTCTACCCCCTTCCTGAGTGTGAAGCTCAGCGCCGCCGTCGCCATCGAGCCGCCATGGCACCGCCACCGCCGCTTCTTCGGTGTTCTATCCACCTCTGGACAGAATAGTAAAGGCTGATTTTTATCTCTTCATCAGGAGCTCATGTCATGCCCAAAATTGGAGGGTGAGTCCCCCACGTTCCCCCCATCTTCCACAAAAAAATCCAGGTCATTTAACCCACGTTAGCCATTTTTCCCAATTCTATCTTTCCACCCCCAGTAATCTGCCCTCTGTGCTGATCTTGTTACAACATCCTTGTTCTTCCTTTGTTCGACCCCTTTAACTATTTTGGATTGAGCTCAAATTTGGACTGGGTGTTCTACCCACCAAAACCCACCTCCACAATTTTTTCACGAATTTAGGAGTTATTTTTCCTTTCTGAAAAATTAAAACTCAGGTCAAAATCTGTTCTGTCCTGTGCAGTCCAGATCCGACCCATGTTTAGTCAAAAATCCATTTCCCCTGTCAAACCACCTTTAGAAAATCCACAAAAAATATTGGCATCTTCCTTACTTCCCCCTCTCTAACTTTCATAAAGGGCCTAACTCCCAGATCTGAAGTTTTTGTCACGGTCAACACCCATTCTCAAGCAGATCCAAAGCTGTCCTGCCAAATCTGAATATGAGATCCCGCTTGTTGTAAAATCATCCATGAAAAATATGGTCCCCTCAAAATTACTGTGATACCAGAGGGTTGTAGCTCTCTGAAAGAGCATTCCCACGGCACTAGTCTCGCATCAAGCAGAGGTCGGAGCTGATCGCAGCAGCCGTTCTCGCCGGGTCACGCGCTGCAGGAACAGAAGAATAGCTCGTGGACAACAAGCAACAACGACCCCGGGGCCGGCCACCTCGCCTTCCACAAGGCGAACCAGCACGTTGCCTTCCCAGGGAATGTCCCTCCAGGAGCCACCGTCACAGAAGTACCATCCCAGCATCCCCGGCCCACTCGGCCCACCAGCCAGGACGTGGACCCCACGGTTGCCGGCACGCGCTACCACCGGAGCTGTCCAAGTTGCCACTTGTGAACCCAGGATCGGTCCTCCCGGGGTTCACTTGTAACCCTTTACCTCCCTGCATGGAGTGGGCAATAATATCACTACTGTAATTATTGTAATAATTTTTACCTGGAGTTACCGTACTTGGCCGGGGTCGTCTTCCCCACGCCCGGAGCGTGGAGCTACACTCGCCACCCTCCTCGTAGGCATTTGCTTTACTCGTATACTTTTGAATGCTGCTTCTAGAGTGATAGGTTCCTTAGCTCGATATATATATTTTTATCACCGCTGCGAGAGTGAGTGAGTGACCCGTCCTGTGACTCAATCCGAGTACACGCAGAAGAGCCGAGTACCCTTGACTCATCGCCGGTTCCTCAACCGCGCACGATCCCGCGTTTCCCTCGCTTAGGGACGAGTTGCGAGCTAGAGTCCCAGGTTCGCGTGTCCATCCCACATCAGAATAATTGACCACATATTTGTATTTTGATTTATTTTGGTCCAAGGGGGGATTAATATGGTCCAAGAGGATTAATTTAATGCAAGCCCCTTATGATGACTTAATGGAGGGGCGCCCCCTCTTTTGTCCCCTTATGGGGGAATTTTTTATGTTAGTTTAATCTCCCTTCCCCAATTTGCCCCCTTGACCAAGGGTAACCTAGGTCATTTGGCTAGGTCTAGGGTTTGTGTATTTAATGTCTCATGTTGTATTTTGGCCAATTTTAATGAAGAAATTTATGTGAGATTGATTTGGGCGCACCCCCCTCCCTCCCCTCTTGTTCTTGGTGTTCTTCCTCTTCTTCCTCCCCCTTCTTCAGATGTAGATCTAAATCCTCCAGATTTCTTAAATTTCTTCCTCTTCCCCTCTTCATCTACCTGCTGTGATCGATCACCGCCGTCGCCGCCGCCGTCGAGTCACCACAACCCGGCTTCCACCTGCTACCCCGAAATCCAGAGTTGCTGGACAGCAACCCGGTAAAAGGGCTGGTATGGGAGATCCAACCATTGGATCGCGATGAGGTTTTGAGGGTAGGTAAAAGGGCCTGTACGGCAATTATGTCATGATCAGGGTCAGACCTGAATGATTTCCCTCGGGAGCCGTGAAGAAGTTACACGCTCGCAGTGCCGATCCCTTTCGGGTAGTGAGGCGAGTCGGATCAAATGCATATGTTGTTGACTTGCCAGAGGATTACGGGATAAGCTCCACTTTCAACGTATCGGATCTCATCGCTTATAGGGACCCATCGGTGATACCCAGTGAGCCCTTTGAGCCATCTCCACCCATTGTGAGTGACACCACCCTAGAGTGTCCACCTCCAGCCTTATTACCTCAGCAGCGAGAGCAGATAGAATGTATACTAGACGAGCAGGTAACGACTACTCGAGGCGGAGTGTACCAACACTATTTGGTGCGTTAGAGGGGACGAACCGCGTCCGACGACACTTGGATCACACGGGATGAGCTACAGAGGATAGATCCAGATCTGCTGGATCGATACCAGAGCGACCCGGACCCTTACTCGACGGGTTCGAGCTTCTCCCACCCGGGAGAATTGGTGAGGACACCAGAGCCAGAGTGCGGCTCGACTCAGCGAGCCGCCGATACCGGACCCGCACACGACTCGGTCGACACCGACCTCTTTCTGGCTGGGGGACAGTCTCGAGTCGCCACCAGAGCTTTGATACTTCAGTACGTATTTTTATACGTACTTGTATTTTATATGTATTTGGTCATATTTGGTGTGTATTTAGCATGTATTTGGATTATATTGGGTTTGTATTATCTTGGGTTTTTATATTGGATCAATGGTAGAATAATTGACCACATATTTGTATTTTGATTTATTTTGGTCCAAGGGGGGATTAATATGGTCCAAGAGGATTAATTTAATGCAAGCCTCTTATGTTGACTTAAGGGAGGGGCGACCCCTCTTTTGTCCCCTTATGATGGAATTTTTTATGCTAGTTTAATCTCCCTTCCCCAATTTGCCCCCTTGACCAAGGGTAACCTAGGTCATTTGGCTAGGTCTAGGGTTTGTGTATTTAATGTCTCATGTTGTATTTTGGCCAATTTTAATGAAGAAATTTATGTGAGATTGATTTGGGCGCACCCTCCTCCCTCCCCTCTTGTTCTTGGTGTTCTTCCTCTTCTTCCTCCCCCTTCTTCAGATGTAGATCTAAATCCTCCAGATTTCTTAAATTTATTCCTCTTCCCCTCTTCCTCTACCTGCTGTGATCGATCACTGCCGCCGCCGCCGTTCGTGCCTCCGTCGAGCCACCACAACCCGGCTTCAACCTGCTACCCCAAAATTCGGAGTAACTGGACAACAACCCGGTAAAAGGGCTGGTACGGGAGATCCAACCGTTGGATCATGATGAGGTTTTGAGGGTAGGTACCTCCCATCAACCACCCTTCCCAGTTTAAGTTTCACCCACATCAAACCCTGTTTGCCCCCCTTCCAAGCCTTTTATTTTTCCCCCTCACAGTCTGCCTGTGTGCAGATCTGCGAGATAGTATGTGGTAGTCTATTTTTCTCACCCCTCAATTGTTGTTAGAAAATTCCCAAAAAAATATATCCGTGACCACCACCCTCGCCCCTATCCACCATAAAATTCACAGGTCCTAAATTCTTCATTTGATTTTCGGTCAAAGCCCTTGAACAAGCTGATCCCATTCTGCCCTGTCTATTCTGTGTTCCAGGATAGAGAACTCAGTTAGCTTGCAGTCATTTTCATTTCTAATCCAGACTTTGGATGGATGTGAAACTCCAATATGTCGTAGATTTTTGAGTCCTCTTTCCAACGATACCTATTACGTCTCGATCTGACATCGAATCTGGGCATACCGGCCTTTTTTATGGAGGCACGCATTTCTGCTCCGAGCGAGGCCAGCAAAAGGGGTTGCCAGATAAATCCCAAAGAAATATGCCGGGGTATCTTCAGCGACTACAGCTCCCGGGGGTCGACCAGGGACCCGCTGCCACCGTCCTAGCGCACCTCCGCCTTCAGAAGATCTTAGGAGGCTGACGTCCCTTTGGACGTCTGTGTTTGCTGACCTGCCGGCCAGCAAATTGCAGATTCGGAGCCGCTGCCCGCCGCCGCCCGGAACCCGCCGCCTTGCTGCCCGTCAACCCCAGAACGGCACTCCCAGACCATTGTTGTGGCCTTTTACCTCCCTGCGTGGAGTGGGCCGTAATTATCTTGCTGTAATTAATTTGCCATTTGTACCGAGAGTGACGGTTCTCGACCGGGAAGTCTTCCCCATGCCCTGAGCGTGGAGGTACACTCACCACCCACCTTGTCTTACTTGCTTAGCTAGTATAGATTCTTCTGTCGTTGCTAGTGAGTAGATTATTTTCCTAGCTAGTTCATACATTAATCACCGCTGTGACTTGTGAGAGCGAAACCCGTCCCGTGACTCATTTCGAGCACGAGAGTGAGCTGACCACCCGAGACTCAAAGTCGGTTACTCAACCGTGCAAGTCGTCACGTTTCCTTCACCGGGGACGACTGTGAGTTAGCGCTTCTTGTTTGGGGCATGATCACCTCTTTTAGAGCTCGTTAGGTGCCGCGCATCGTGGTGTTGTTGCTTGTCGCGTCGTCTCTTTAGTCGCGTCATCCTTTAGAGTCCAAGGTCGCAACAAGTCCGAGTCGAGTCTCGTAGTCGTCCCACATCAAATTGGTATCAGAGTCGGTTTGGGTCTAGGGTAGTCAGTCCCAGGTGCTCTATTTCATCTGGTATATTAAAAGGTGTTCCCAAAACGGTAGGCCATGCCTACTGGGAAAGAGGCACACTTGCGTGAGCGCGATCCTCGGATCAAACCTCCGCCTCGTACCGGATATTGGAGTATAGGTCATCCGTCATTTTGCATTAGTCCGTCCATATAGATCTTAGTGAGTCACCCCTTAGTTCCCTCTAGGTCCTCTCCCCTTGCATGCCAACCCGTGGAGGTGCCCAGTATCATCGCCCTGACACTATGGGTGAACCCCGAGGTGCCAACCCGGGAGGCCGAACTCTGGATGACGTGTTCGCTCTACTCATGGAGCGCATGGATAGGTTCAAACAAATTAGTGGGGAGAATACCGACCGCTTGGAGGGCCGTCTCAAGACCATGGAGGATAGTGCCGAGGTCTCCGACCGATCTATCCAAGGTCTGGTTGGAAGGATGGAGAATGTGGAGAGAGTCCCCCGCTAGGAGCTCCCCGAAGCTGTTCCGGCCCCTCAGGTGCCCCCTCAGGTGCCTGGTGTCTAGCCTGCCCCACTTAGGGCTGAGGAGCGACAACCACGTGCCCCCGATGTGGAGGACTACGAGTCCTAAAATGATTATGGGGGAAATGGCCGACGCCGTCGTAGTCACCGACCATAGAGGGATGATGAGGACGAGCAGGTCCTCAGGACGGTGCGAGCAGACCCTCCCACTTTTGACGGGTCCTTAGACCCGAAGGTCTATCTTGATTGGGAGGTCGGCATGGACCGGTATTTCGAGTGGTTTGAGATGACAGACCACCGGAAGGTCAAGTTCGCCAAAATGAAACTGCTAGGGTAGGCACAAACTTATTGGAGGAACATGGAGAACCTGCTGTTTCACTGTCATGAGCCCCAGGTAGAGATGTGGGATGAGATGAGGTCCAAACTCAGGAAGAAGTACCTTCTTACCTCCTACCACCAGCGTCTCGTAGACAGATGGCAGAGTCTCACCTAAGGAGATTGGTCCATCTCCGATTACATCGCCGAGTTCGATGAATACTTTTTGCGATGTGACGCCACGGAGGAAAGCTCCCTGACTGTTTCCCATTTTCGGCGTGGTCTGCGACCACACCTATAGTATGAGCTTTTCCGCCGCAAAGTTGACAAGTTGGAGGACGCGTACTAGGTTGCCCTCGAGGTGGAGCAATTTGAGGCGGCGTTTGCTCCTACTCCGCGCCAGGGGGTCCCATATCCCCGTGTGTCTGACCCTAGGACCACGCCTGGTTCCTACACTCGGTGGCCTGTGGCCCGCCCCCAAGACCCTCCTCGCCAGGACCTTGCTGCTCCTAGGCGCCCCCTCCCTCTGATGGATCCTCCCCTTCACCAGCAGGCACCCGTCCCTGCCCCTAGACCTGCCCAGCCCGCCATGCCGACTCGACCACCCCTACTTCCTACACCCCCAGTCCATCCTGTGGACAAGGGTAAGGGGCCGATGGTTGGTGGAACATCCTAGGGCTTCTGGACACAGGGAACTTGCTATAGGTATGGTGGGATTGGCCACTATTCGGCCAAGTGTCCCACTCGGGAGTCGCTTGTCATCTCTGATCCCTCTGCCAGCGACCCCACACATGAGCTAGTGCCGATCAGTTACGAGGCTGATCAGGACTTAGCAGAGGAGTTCTTTGATGATCTAATGGAGGGAGAGCCAGTTGATGTCCCAGGTACCCAGCATCAGGGTGATGTACAGCTGGGTGTAGTCAGGTGCATCCTAACCCAGCCTCAGGTGAGCGACGACTGGCGTCGTACCACCATCTTCCACACATTTTGTAGGGTGGGAGGAAAGGCCTGCAAGGTGATCATAGATAGCGGGAGTTGCATTAACGCTATCTCTACGGGAACTGTTAGGCGTCTGGGTTTGACGCCCGTAGATCACCCCGCCCCTTACAGGGTATCTTGGGTGGATTCCACTTCCATCCCGGTCAGGCTGCGATGTCTGGTGCCACTACAGTTCCAGGCTTACCATGACGAGATTTGGTGTGATGTGTTGCCTATGGAGGTGGGTAGCATTATCCTAGGTAGGCCTTGGCGTTTCGATTGGGATGCCACCCTTCAAGGTCGGTCGAACACCTGCACATTCGACCACGGTGGTCATAGGATCACCTTCCATCCCACTCAGCTGAAGGATCCTTCTGTCCGGGGACCAGCCGGTCCCAGCTCTTCGACCCCACCTAGTCAGGGGACGGTCGGACCTTCCACCTCATCCTCGACGCGGGCTACTACCGCATCGACTGCTTCTAGCACATGAGGCCTCCCACCCCGGAGGTTAATGATGATTAGCCCGCGAGAGATGGAGCAAGAGGTGACCGAGGGTAGCCTTGTCCTTGCCGTTGTTCTCCAAGGAGTGGAGGATGTCGCTCCTGGGACTGATGATGAGCACCCCCCTGAGATAGCTGCGATCCTACGGGAGTTTTCTGATGTCTTCCCGGAGGACCTCCTTGAAGGCCTTCCGCCTATGAGGGATATCCAGCACGAGATCGACCTTGTCCCGGGCTCATCCTTGCCCAACCTTCCCCACTACCGGATGAGTCCCATGGACCATGCCGAACTTCAAAGGTAGGTCGAGGAGTTGATGAGTCAGGGATCTCTTAGGGACAGCAATAGCCCTTGCGCTGTTCTGGCATTATTGGCCCCGAAGAAGGATGGCACATGGAGAACGTGCGTTGATAGCCGTGCGATCAACAAGATCACAGTGAAGTATCGCTTTCCCATTTCCCGATTGGATGACTTGTTAGACATGATGTTGGGAGCCACTATCTTTTCAAAGATAGATCTTCGTAGTGGCTATCACCAGGTATGGATCAGGCCTGGGGATGAATGGAAGATGACATTCAAGACCAATGATGGTCTTTATGAGTGGTTGGTTATGCCCTTCGGGCTTTCCAACGCCCCTAGTACCTTCATGCGGTTGAGTTTTACGCCCTATGATAGGGGTCTTCTTGGTCATCTACTTTGATGACATTCTTATCTACAGCCGCACTAGGGAGGACCATTTAGACCACCTTAGGCAGGTCTGTGTCATTTTGAGGTGAGAGAGCTTATTCGCCAACCCAAAGAAGTGTGCCTTCATGACTTATCAGATCACCTTCCTCAGGATCATTGTGTCTAGAGATGGAGTCTCCACTGATCCGGAAAAGATTAGGGCCATCAGGGAGTGGCCCAAGCCCCGCACCCTCCACGATGTCCGGAGCTTCCATGGCTTAGCGACATTCTATCGCCGCTTCATACGTGGCTTCAGTTCCATCACCGCCCCGATCACTGATTGCATAAAGAAGGGGGCATTCGTATGGACTAAGGCTACAGCCATAGCCTTTCAGGACATCAAGGAGCGTATGACCCAGGCACATGTCCTTGCATTACCAGATTTTTCTAAGGTGTTTGAGGTCACATGTGACACTTTTGGAGTGGGTATTGGTGGAGTGTTGAGCCAGGAGTCTCACCCCATTGCCTTCTTTAGCGAGAAGCTTAATGATGCCAAACTGCGTTATTCCACATATGATAAAGAATTTTACGCAGTTGTCTAGGCATTGAGGTGTTGGAGGCACTATCTATTGCACCAAGAGTTTTTCCTCTTTTCTGATCATGAGGCCTTACGATTCCTCCATACCCAGAAGAAGCTGAACGCTCGCCACAGTCGTTGGGTGGAGTATCTCCAGGAGTAAACCTTTGTGATCAAGCACAAGGCAGGGGCGAAGAACAAGGTAGCCGATGCGCTAAGTCGGCGGATGATGATGTTGACCACCATGAGTGTAGAGGTGGTAGGGTTAGAGAGGCTAAAGGATGCTTATGTTGATTGTCTAGATTTCGGTCCGATCTATGCAGCCCTTCTAGCTGGTCCCTCGCGTGATTATAGCGAGTTTGTGCTACAGGAGGATCACCTATTCCGGGGTGACAAGTTGTGCATCCCACGGACGTCCATTCATGATTTTCTTATGTGGGAGATGCACGTGGGAGGTCTTGCTGGCCACTTCGGCTGGAACAAGACCATAGAGTCGGTTGAGCATAGATTCTATTGGCCTAGCTTGAAGAGGGATGTCGCTCGCATTGTGGCCCAGTGTCGCACTTGCGCTATGGCCAAACAAAGGAAGCAGAATATCGGCCTCTATACTCCCCTCCCCGTCCCGGATAGTCCATGGCAGGATATTAGCATGGACTTTGTGTTGGGATTGCCCCGCAGCCTTCGACGGCATGACTCCATCTTTGTGGTTGTAGACAGGTTCTCAAAGATGGCATTATTCATTCCCTGCTCCAAAACTTCGGATGCCTCAAGAGTTGCCGGTCTATTCTTTACACACTGTGTCTCCAGGTTCGGACTCTCCCGCGCTATAGTGTCTGATAGGGATGTGCGCTTCACTAGCTATTTTTGTAAGACCCTTTGGCACATGATGGGCACCCAATTGAAATTCACCACTGCATATCACCCCCAGACTGATGGTCAGACTGAGGTTGTCAATAGGAGTTTGGGAGATCTTCTTAGATGTCTGGTCCGAGATCGAGTCAGGGATTGGGATTTGGTCTTACCGTTAGCAGAGTTTGCCTATAACGATTTGGTCATTAGGTCTACAGGTATGAGCCCCTTCGAGATTGTCACTGGCCGTAGACCTAGGAAACCCATAGACCTAGTCCCATCTCCCATCCAGTCCCGTGTGTCCGAGTCAGTCGAGTCCTTTACCGATCATTTAGATAGTTGCATGAACATGTACGTCATCACATTGAGTCCAACAATGCACGATACAAAGAATTGGCTGACGTCCATAGGCACCACCGTGAGTTTCAGGAGGGCAATTATGTCATGATCAGGGTCAGACCTGAACGGTTTCCCTCGGGAGCCGTGAAGAAGTTACACGCTCGCAGTGCCGGTCCCTTTCGGGTAGTGAGGCGAGTCGGATCAAATGCATATGTTGTGGACTTGCCAGAGGATTACGGGATAAGCTCCACTTTCAACGTATCGGATCTCATCGCTTATAGGGACCCATCGGTGATACCCAGTGAGCCCTTTGAGCCATCTCCACCCATTGTGAGTGACACCACCCTAGAGTGTCTACCTCCAGCCTTATTACCTCAGCAGCGAGAGCAGATAGAATGTATACTAGATGAGCAGGTAACGACTACTCGAGGCGGAGTGTACCAACACTATTTGGTGCGTTAGAGGGGACGACCCGCGTCCGACGACACTTGGATCACACGGGATAAGCTATAGAGGATAGATCCAGATCTGCTGGATTGATACCAGAGCGACCCGGACCCTTACTTGAAGGGGTCGAGCTTCTCCCACCCTGGAGAATTGGAGAGGACACCAGAGCCAGAGTGTGGCTCGACTCAGCGAGCCGCCGATACCAGACCCGCAGCACGACTCGGTCGACACCGACCTCTTTCTGGCTGGGGGACAGTCTCGAGTCGCCACCAGAGCTTTGATACTTCAGTACGTATTTTTATATGTACTTGTATTTTATACGTATTTGGTCATATTTGGTGTGTATTTAGCATGTATTTGGATTATATTGGGTTTGTATTATCTTGGGTTTTTATATTGAATCAATGGTAGAATAATTGACCACATATTTGTATTTTGATTTATTTTGGTCCAAGGGGGGATTAATATGGTCCAAGAGGATTAATTTAATGCAAGCCTCTTATGTTGACTTAAGGGAGGGGCGCCCCCTCTTTTGTCCCCTTATGAGGGAATTTTTTATGCTAGTTTAATCTCCCTTCCCCAATTTGCCCCCTTGACCAAGGGTAACCTAGGTCATTTGGCTAGGTCCAGGGTTTGTGTATTTAATGTCTCATGTTGTATTTTGGCCAATTTTAATGAAGAAATTTATGTTAGATTGATTTGGGCGCATACCCTCCCTCCCCTCTTGTTCTTGGTGTTCTTCCTCTTCTTCCTCCCCCTTCTTCAGATGTAGATCTAAATCCTCCAGATTTCTTAAATTTATTCCTCTTCCCCTCTTCCTCTACCTGCTGTGATCGATCACTGCCGCCGCCGCCGTTCGTGCCGCCGTCGAGCCACCACAACCCGGCTTCCACCTGCTACTCCAAAATTCGAAGTAACTGGACAACAACCCGGTAAAAGGGCTGATACGGGAGTTCCAACCGTTCGATCGTGATGACATTTTGAGGGTAGGTACCTCCCCTCAACCACCCTTCCCAGTTTAATTTTCACCCACATCAGAACCCATTTGCCCCCCTTACCAGCCTTTTGTTTTACTCCCTTACAGTCTGCCTGTGTGCAGATCTGCAAGATAGTATGTGGTAGTCTATTTTTCTCACCTCTCAATTGTTGTCAGAAAATTCCCAAAAAAATATATCCGTGACCATCACCCTCTCCCCTATCCACCATAAAGATCCCAGGTCCTAAATTTTTCATTTGATTTTCGGTCAAAGCCCTTGAACAGACAGATCTCGTTCTGCCCTATCTATTCTGTGTTCCGGGACAGAGAACTCAGTCAGTTTGTAGTCATTTTCATTTTCAGTCCAGCCATTGGGTGGATGTTAAATTCCGATACGTCGTAGTGTTTTGAGTCCTCTTTCCAACGATACCCATTGCGTCGCGATCCGACATCGGATCTGGGCGTAACGTCCTTTTTCATAGAGGCGCACATTTCTGCTCCGAGCCAGGCTAGCAAAAGGGGTTGCCGGATAAATCCCAAAGAAATACGTGGGGGTATGTTCAGCGACCGCCGCTCTCGATGGTCGACCAGGGACCCACTGCCACCGTCCCAGCGCACCGCCTCGTTCAGAAGATCTTAGGAGGCCGACGTCCCTTTGGACGTCCGTGTTTGTTGACCTGCCGGCTAGCAAATTGCAGATTCGGAGCCGCTACCCGCCGCCGCCCGGAACCTGCCGCCTTGCTGCCCGTTAGCCCCAGAACGGCGCTCCCAGACCGCTGTTGTGGCCTTTTACCTCCTTGCGTGGAGTGGGCCGTAATTATCTTACTGTAATTAATTTACCATTTGTACCGGGAGTGACGGTTCTCGGCCGAGTAGTCTTCCCCACGTCCCGAGCGTGAAGGTACACTCACCACCCACCTTATCTTACTTGCTTAACTAGTATAGATTCTTCTGCCGCTGCTACTGAGTAGATTATTTTCCTATCTAGTTCATACATTAATCACTGCTATGAGTTGTAAGAGCGAAACCCATCCCGTGACTCATTCTGAGCACGAGAGTGAGCTGACCACCCAAGACTAAAAGTCGGTTACTCAACCATGCAGATCATCACGTTTCCCTCGTCGGGAATGACTGTGAGTTAGCGCTTTATGTTTAGGGCATGATCGCCTCTTCTGGAGCTCGTTAGGTGCCGCGCGTAGTGGTGTTGTTGCTGGTCGCGTTGTCTCTTTAGTCGCGTCGTCCTTTAGAGTCCAAGGTCGTATTAAGTCTGAGTCGAGTCTCGTGTCGTCCCGCATCACAGGTGGTCGAAAGCCTCGGCCATCCCCCCTTCCTAACAACCCTCCAAGTAAATCCACCACCATATTTTTCCATTTCGTAGTTCATTTCGAGCATTTACTACATTATTCAGTTTTAATTGGTGTTTTTTGTGTCTTTTCAAGTTTTTGCTTCTGTTTCCAAGACTTTCGGTACCGCGAACTACACATGGCTCTCCTTCCTTGGTCGGCCGAGAATGGAGAAGTCGGGACCCCACAAGCTCCCTCCTTGAGGCACTACCATGCTATCATCTCTCCTACGGGAATCAGGTAAACTTCCCTAGCGATCACCCCACTGCATCAATTCTAATCCTGTACACTATAGAGTTGGGGCCATCCTCGTGGCCGTGTTGACCCATGGGTGACACACAACATGGCACATCACCACCCCCCAGAAAGGGTGCACGTCTTCCCGACGCCTACAACCCTCTGGCGATCACAGCGGGACCCGCTACCGCTCACTGTGAGTTCGTCGTACTAAAAGTCCAAGGCCACAAAAGCTTTGATTAGTTTTGTTTATCATTTCTGTTTAGTTTGTTATTTCTGTTCGTGCTCTATTTTAGTGTAATTGCATTTGTAGGTAGGAGACGGCCATACTCCTGACTGCTTAGACCTGTAGGCAACCCAAGCAGTGGCCGCCTTGCCCTCTGTGAGCGGCCCAAACCTTGGCTGCTTAAGGCTGTGGAGGGCCCATAGCCTGGCCGCCTTTCTCACTGTAAATGGCCCATAGCCTAGCCATTGAGGGCGGCCATCGTCCTGGTCACTTTGACTCTGGACGGCCAGCCTTTTGGCCACCTCCTACCCAGTTTTTCATCTATTCTGTTGTATTATGTTCTATTTCATTACTTGCTTGTTATTTGAGCTTCTGTTATAGGTATGAATATGGGGTTGGGCTTAGGAAGAGTCGGCATCACACTGATAGGAACACCCTCTCGTTTGAGATGGACCCTTCACCTGGGGGATTCCCACTCAGGTGTAACCGGTCCTTTCCATTCGAGAACCTTCATATCGTGAGTTTCCACATGGTCGCCGGGTAGGTTGTACCAATGGAGTCCCGATAGAATCCTTACAGGTTGAGTAAGGAATTCGCTTAGATTCCCTGGAGAAAGCCTTCACCTTAGAACACTCTTTCCTTCTCCCGAGAGAACAGAAAAAAAAAATCAAGGCCAAACGCAGTTAAAACTTTGGGGCGTTGCTGTGATAACCATGTTTGCTATTAGAAATTACTGTCCTCCCATAATTGGCTTAATTCCAAAGTTGAACCTTAAAAGTGGATAAGATTGTTTGATTAATGGAACACGTGTTTTCAAATCCCTGCTACGAGGAAGATTTTCTTCCTCAAAGTGATTCAGAACTTCGAATGAACCCTCTATTTGAGATAGAGGACAGTCACCCAAGTGCCTTCCTAGGCATGTTTTCGGCTTCCCCTAATGAGGCCGCCCATGTGAACTCAGCATCATCTCATAGTGATCAAGATCAGGCTAGTCTTAAACCCCCTACACTATCACCTTGCGAGGATCAAAAACTAATCAATGTTCTATCCCGTTATGCTCCCGAAGATTTGGTCACCATGGCCTCCCAAGGGAAAGTTCCGGATGCCCCTCAATTCGCCCCCCAGTCCACACCACAAAGGATTCAAACCCCATTTCAAGGGTCCTCTGGTCGGCCCATTCATGATGTTCCACCTCAATTCAGCTACCTTGTTGCTTCGCAAGGGGTCGCTCAACCCCCAATTCCGTCAGTCACAACCGTCCCCCTGGGAGGGATTGATCCAATCTCCAAACAGGAGATTCAAAGCTATGTCCGACAAGTGATTGCCGAGAGTATGCCAGTCGCTCGTCCCCACTCATTAGCTCAATACTATAAACTCCCTAACGCATACTTTCAGCTCAGATTTAAAGCTCCAAAATACCAGAAGTACGATGACACTACTGATCTGCATCATCATCTCTTGGGTTTCCTCATGGATTCCCACCAATGGTTGTACGACCGGGTCTTGCTGGTCCATTTGTTCCAAAAATCCCTCGAGGGAGAGGCCCTCCGCTGGTTTTCCTCTCTCCCTGCTGTCGACCTCATCAACTTCGACATCGTCTCTGAGTGGTTCCTCTCTCATTTCAGACACATGTCCAGCATAGCTCCTACCCTCTTCGATCTAGTCATGGAGAAGATGAAGCCCGATGGGGACTTCATCCAGTTCACGAACTGTTGGAGAATCATGGCCTCCCAGATGGAGGTGGTCATCCTCGAATCTCAAGCGGTCACCATGTTGGTGAACAACGCTACCCCGCAACTTAGGGCTATCCTTATGCTCAGTGAGCTCCACACCTTCTCGCAACTATACAATTGAGCTCGGATCGTCCAAGCCCAGATGAAGGACGCCACCCTACCTCCTTTCTTTGAGACCCGCACTAAGGGTCGGAAAGCTCCAGCCGTTCCCACCACGGAAGGAGTCACCATAAATGAACAAGTGAATGCTCTCGGCCCATCTTTCAATTCTAACAACCGCCAAGCCCCACAATCCAATCAAGCTGGTCCTAATCAGGCCTATGGAGGTCCAAAGTCATACTCCGGTGTTCCTCTACCATAAAGCTATGCACGGGCCGGTCCTTAACGAGCCTCATACCCTCCATTGCCTGAATCATTAGGCGATATCTTCTTTGCCCTCATGTCTCCCCAAGCTATCTAGCTCCCTCCTCAGAAGGACTAGGTTCACCCCAACGCCGACACTTCCATGTACTATTTGTACCACCACACTTTCGGGCATGACATCTATAACTGCTTCCAATTCTGGGACTGGGTGTACGACATGGACGACGAGGGTAGGATCAATTGGGCCAACGTTAAGCTCGACATTGCTAATCTCAAGAAGCCCAATCAAGATCTAAACATCGTCCAAAATCCGTTACCCGCTCATCAACCCAGCAAAGATCCATCAAGCTTCAAACAACATGAGAGGGTTAATACCATCATAGGCTTGGAACCATGCATGTCAAGAGAGCCCAAATGTGGGGCATAGAAGGGTCTCCTGAATGGAATGAGTGCTTCGAGATAGAGGTCGATGAGCCTTGATCTGATGTCAATACCTTCTCACAAGGATCCCAGGCTTAGACATTGATCACACCACTCTCTCACTCACCAATGCCTCACCTAAGGACTAATCAGGGTCCTCTCACGCTAATAACACCCCCGCAACATTCACTTCAAGAGCCAACATTCCCCAAAATTACCTCGGTCGAGCAAGAACGCCCTTTGGTCTTATTGAAACCCCCA
The DNA here is from genome assembly GCA_022559845.1 of Amorphophallus konjac. NCBI lineage: Eukaryota > Viridiplantae > Streptophyta > Magnoliopsida > Alismatales > Araceae > Amorphophallus > Amorphophallus konjac. Next base: position 316,238,952 of record CM040121.1, on the reverse strand, counting down.
CAATCGAAAGTGGCCTTTCCCCCTGTTCCTACCTGATGGGGACATCGAAGCAAGACCGTCCACATTTTGTTTGCATTTATGTCCTTTCATATTTGTATGTATACCCTTGTGTTAAATGGGTACGCAATTGTATGTCTTAGTGGGTTTATATGCAAATTTCCAGTAGACCCAAGCAAGGGGGCCCCCAGCCCTTCCCCATTGGGCCACCTAAGCCATGTGGGGCTGGTCAACCATCCTAGGTGGCCATCTAGAAAGGTTTAATGTCAATATGCCACATGGGGGACAAGTGAATTTCAAAGTCCAAGGTTGGCCACCTACCACCTCCCCTTGGTCAAGGGGGTGCCCCCCTCCATTAGAATTAATTAGGAATTGTTTTTGTTATTTGCTTTGGACCAAATATGAAGTCCCTTAAATGCCCCTCCAGATCCTAGATCTAAGGGTATTCATGGTCTTTTTCCATTTATTACATATAGCATGTATTTCTCATTTTGTGGAATTAATGAGTAGAAAAAATTGTTGAATGCCAGCACGCCAAGGGCGTGGGTTGTAGGGTCGCACTCTCAACTCACTCCGCGGTGGTCACACAATTCAATGGAGTTTGAGATCGGGCGCTCACCTCACCGCCGACGGGCAACTAGAAACGATACTAAGACAAGCAAAAGTAAAACCAGCAGAGGAAGTGACCAGAAGCTCACCTGATCGGCGTGAGGACGCCGATCCCGGCCGGAGACGAGGGCGAGCGGGGAAGCGTGGGCTACCCGCACGCCGCGCCGATGACGCTTCGGCCGCTTACCTGCTAGTACAATCACTACGCCCTCACAGAGGGGGTGGACTAGGGGTGGGGATGATTAATTACAATCAAAACTACCTCCACGCAGGGAGGGGCGGTCAGCCGGCCAGGCAAGATCGGACGGAGAGCTAAAGGAGTCACCGAAATAGGACTTCGCCGATTCTGCCCGCTTCTGGAACTGCCTGATAGGTACTCGCTGTTGGCGCTGCCACGGGTTCTCCCGAACTTGGAATTCATCGAAACCAGTGCTCAATCTTCACTGACTGATCCGGGAGGGCTGCTGAATTTTCTTGTGGGTTTGAGTCATCGTTGACGGCCGGGGCAGGCGCTGGACCGGTGCTGCTCTATTCTGGCTCTGACTGGTCCCAGGATGCTGCAGCAGATTGACAAACTCGCCACGAACTCCCCCGAGATCCGAATGATGCAAGACCAGAAAGGACGCGAGCGTGAACGAGTCTTCTTCGATCCACAACCAAGAAGAGCACCATAGGAGGTCGGAGTCTAAAGAACTAGCCCGAAGAGTGGGGGGGTATCAGGACTGTCTCTGACTGGCCAGACCTGCGTACCTGAGGGAAAATAATTGGAACGGGGTACTCCGAACTCCAAACGAGGCTCCTCTTGTTTTGATGGATAGGGGACTGGTAGAGGTTCGTCCCAGTCAAATGGTGCGCCAAGGGGAGCCGGGGTGTGGTTGAAGCAGCTTTTGAATGGAGGCTCTGGTCTCTGCTCAGGTGCCGGATGCGCAGTCGGGCAAGAACGGACGTCGCGGATGGCTCCAACCTTGGAATGAGGCGGGATCACCTAGCCTGCGAAGCCGATTGGAAGAGCTTTCCGGCAATATATGATACACCTCCAGAAGATGCACGGTGAAGACGTGGCTGCCTCTGCAACTCGACCCTTGACTGCTGCCTGCGAACTGAGATGAACCGGGTGGTGATAGGTGATGGGAAACGGGGTAGATGGGATGGGAGATGGGGTGGATGGGTGTGGGGGTGACCCCGGGCTGTGTGGGGGTCTGGTAGAGGGTGATCCAAGGTGTGGGAGGGGCAGAATGGGGGCTGGAAGATGGTCTAGCAGGTGGAGGAAGGGGGAGCTACGAATTTGGGTTGGGAAGGAGAGAGGGAAGGAGAGATCTCTCCCAAGGTTGGAATGTGACTTAATGGGGGTTGTTAATGGGGGTCTTGGGGATGGGAAGGGGTGTGTTGGGAGATGGAGAGGTGTGTTAGGGAAGGGAAGGGGTGGCTTGGGGAAAGGAATGGTTGCTTGGAGAAGAGGAAGGGTTGCTTGGGAGAATGGAGAGGTGCCTAGGAGAGGGGAATTCCACCTAGGGGTTGGAGGGGAATTGAATGAGTGTATGGGGAAGGGGGAGGGGTCTTAATGAGAGGTGAATGGGGAGGAGAGAGAGAGAATTTCAAAATTGGGGGGGGAGAGAGAATGGGGTTCGCCCCCTTTAGAGAGAGAGAGAAGAGAGAGAGAGAGGGGGGAATACACCCCTTAGAGAGAGAGAGAGATTCTCACAATTGTAGTGGAATTTCAAATTTTCTTTCAATCATTTATTAGTTCCAAATGGTGGGAGTGGGGTCCTATTTATAGGATTCTCACAATTTAACATAATTCCCTGACTTTTAGACTACTAACAAGAAACCAAGGGAAGGGGGGGTGCCCATGGGCCTAGCCCATAGAATTGGGCCCATTAACCCATCAAACTAACATAATGACTCAAGACTTAGGTAATGACTCACTTAACCTAGATACTTGACTCAATAAAAGGGAAATTACATAATTTATGACTCAAGAAAATATAAAAAGTACATGCCATGATTAAGAAAAATGCAGCGAACATGACGACGCATAGCTGGCAAGCAACGGGACCCTCGAAAAAATGAGGAGTGGTAGGAGATGTCCCCATCATACCCCCGGGGTGCGGAGAACTCGACTCCGTCGAGTATGGGTCCACCGGGGTAGTGGTGCTCCAAAGTAGCTCCGGGCGAACCATGACCTCCAAACTCAACCCTGCGTCCGCAACCAGGGGACGGTCCTTCATCCTCTCACGGTGGCTTGGGCACACCCTCTTGCTGGCGATGGTACCCTGCTTGCCTAGTATTGCCTCCGTGTGCACACGTCGGACTCTTAGGCTGATATGTGGAGGCTCTCCGAGGGTATCACTCACAAAGGTAGGGGTAGGCTCGAGGTGCTCACTGGGTTCCACCGCGGTGCCCATATAGGGTGCAAGATCCGCCATGTGAGAAATGGGGGTGAATCCCAAAACCCATTAGTAAGTCCAACCCGTTAGCCGGGTTGCCAAAGCCACTCGGAACTTGGGAAGTTCCAAGTCCTTGTGCCCTCGAATTGGAGGTGACCCTAGGGTAGAGCCACTCCTATGCCGTCATCACCAGATCGCCTACTTGGAATTCCAAGTGGCGCTTGCAAGCTCTTGTCCGCTCTTTGTGAATCTCACCGCTCGTTGCTAGATGCTTGCGTGAATGCGTATGCCATGCACTATGATGCGGTGTGGGTGTGAAAAGCTTGGTGTGTAAAGGTGGACCGGGGCAACCATAAATTGACCTATCATGCTTTGATGCCATGTGGACCTTGATGAACTTGGGTGTACCGGGGCAGCCACAAGTGGCCCTATCATGCATGGACTTCATAACAATGGTTGGAGGGCCGGGGCATCCGTAGGGGAATCTATCGCGCATGGGTATAGCAATTGCCGAGGGTCCCAGACATCCGTGAATGCTCCTACTATGCTTAAGACCCATGATGAATGAAGGTGGACAATTACATCCGAATATGGACCACTCATGCTTCCTACTTGGCATGTGGGTGATATGAATAAATGGACCCAACATAGTGTTCAGGCCAAGTGGTGTGGTAAGCCTAGACACATGCACGCTTATCCCAAAGGTGACTTCCTTGTGAATAGGTGTGGGACAGCCTTTGAACTTCCATGTGAAAGGGTCGAACGGATCTAGGAAGGTGGATATGGGGTGGGGCACTTCCTCGATCTCTAGGTGGGTGTTGTCTAAGGTCATGGTTCCTATGGTGTAACCTGGGTCATTGTTGAGGTGGGCTTGGTCCAACATGGTGGGTGTGGGTAGGAAAGGGTGGGTGGTGGGTGATGTGGGTGGGTCACATGGGTACTCAAGCTCCCAAAGGAAGGGGTCATAGGGATCAAGGAAGGGGCCACCTAGAGAGAGGAACTCCATGTCTTCAAGGTTCTCAAATGGTGATTCATCCTCCTCCAAGGTAATTGGGTCAAGGTCTCCAGTGGGTTGGCCAATCAAATCAATTGGAACCTCAATGCGTGGGGAGTGGGCCAAGATGGGTTTCTCATCCTTGGGGAGAAAGAGGAGGATTTCACTCGTATAATGGCCACTAGTGTAGATGGAGGTGATGGAACCGGTGGTGGGGTATGCTAGGAAGATGGTGCTAGACTCTGATGGTCCTATGGCTAGCATTTCGGTCAGGTGGAGTTGCCATTGTAAGCAGTCCACTAGGTCCCCTAAGTCTCCCACAAGGTAGGAGGTTTGAAGTGTGGCATGGGAAGACCGGGTGGACACAATTTGGGCTTGATACCCCAAGGGTGAGAGGTAGGGTGGTAAGCTAGGAATGGTGGGGCCTTGCTTGAGCCATTGGAGTATGGACTCATTCATGGTGAGGGTGTGCGGCTCATGTGGACCCAGACTAGGAGAGGTGGGTGGAAGTGGGGGGTCTAGGATGTTCTCTATGGTGGGAGGTGGATCCGGATCAGCATCCATCTCCACTTGGGTATGTGTGTGGGCCACAACTTCCAAGGATAATGGGGTAGGAAAGTCTATGGTGGGTGGAGTTATAATGGTCGGTGCATGGTACTCTCGGGGTGGTGAACATGGGTGGACATGGGCTGGGCTTGGTCGGGGAAGCTCTTGGGTTGGAGTTGGGGTCAGGGGTGGAAGATCGGTTGGTTGAAGAGATTTGGATTGTGGTGCGTAGATATTTCTAAGATCGGCCCTCATTTCATCCCAAGATTCAATGGGTGCTTCCCCTTTGGCTTCTCTCAAACCTACAATATTCTCCCATTATTTCCTAGCTTGGCGCCAGAGCAAACTCTTGGCATAGTTGACTTGCATAGGCCCTGATAGAGTGAACCTCCCAAAGTGTCGATCTATGGAGTCCTCCCACTCTAGATATATACTAGGGTGGGTTCCATCAAACACAAAGGCTTCTAATGGGCCTAAGAGTGGCGAATATGCCAAGTATGAGGTAGTCATGATGGTGGACAAGGGTGATGCATGCAATGGCCCTAGGACAAGACTTAGTAGAGACAAGTCTAGAACCTACTCTGATACCAAATTCATGTGACACAACCCCTTGGAGGTGGCAGCCACTTGACCAATGCACCTTGGACCTATATTCGCAAGCAAGCAATCGATCGGCGAACCCACTCTAGCGGACTCACCCGTGTAGCGCACACTCGGATCCGTAGATGGACCGGCGATAGTGGAGAGGGTCTGAGGAGGGACCTCGCCTTTCCGGGGATTTGAATAGCTTGGGCTGAACCCCTAAGGGCCTGGGATTCCCAATTCCATGGGCGGCCAGCACGCCAAGGGCGTGGGTTGTAGGGTTGCACTCTCAACTCACTCCGCGGTGGTCACACAATTCAATGGAGTTTGAGATCGGGTGCTCACCTCATCGCCGACGGGCAACTAGAAACGATACTAAGACAAGCAAAAGTAAAACCAGCAGAGGAAGTGACCAGAAGCTCACCTGGTCGGCGTGAGGATGCCGATCCCGGCCGGAGATGAGGGCGAGCGGGGAAGCGTGGGCTACCCGCACGCCGCGCCGATGACGCTTCGGCCGCTTACCTGCTAGTACAATCACTACGCCCTCACAGAGGGGGTGGACTAGGGGTGGGGATGATTAATTACAATCAAAACTACCTCCACGCAGGGAGGGGCGGTCAGCCGGCCAGGCAAGATCGGACGGAGAGCTAAAGGAGTCGCCGAAATAGGACTTCGCCGATTCTGCCCGCTTCTGGAACTGCCTGATAGGTACTCGCTGTTGGTGCTGCCACGGGTTCTCCCGAACTTGGAATTTGTCGAAACCAGTGCTCAATCTTCACTGACTGATCCGGGAGGGCTGCTGAATTTTCTTGTGGGTTCGAGTCGTCGTTGACGGCCGGGGCAGGCACTGGACCGGTGCTGCGCTGTTCTGGATCTGACTGGTCCCAGGATGCTGCAGCAGATTGACAAACTCGCCACGAACTCCCCCGAGATCCAAATGATGCAAGACCAGAAAGGACGCGAGCGTGAACAAGTCTTCTTCGATTCACAACCGAGAAGAGCACCATAGGAGGTCGGAGTCTAAAGAACTAGCCCGAAGAGTGGGGGGGTATCAGGACTGTCTCTGACTGGCCAGACCTGCGTACCTGAGGGAAAATAATTGGAACGGGGTACTCCAAACTCCAAACGAGGCTCCGCTTGTTTTGATGGATAGGGGACTGGTAGAGGTTCGTCCCAGTCAAATGGTGCGCCAAGGGGAGCTGGGGTGTGGTTGCAGCAGCTTCTGAATGGAGGCTCTAGTCTTTGCTCAGGTGCCGGATGCGCAGTCGGGCAAGAACGGACGTCGCGGATGGCTCCAACCTTGGAATGAGGCGGGATCACCTAGCCTGCGAAGCCGACTGGAAGAGCTTTCCGGAAATATATGATACACCTCCAGAAGATGCACGGTGAAGACGTGGCTGCCTCTGCAACTCGACCCTTGACTGCTGCCTGCGAACTGAGATGAACCGGGTGGTGATAGGTGATGGGAAACGGGGTAGATGGGATGGGAGATGGGGTGGATGGGTGTGGGGGCGACCTCGGGCTGTGTGGGGGTCTGGTAGAGGGTGATCCAAGGTGTGGGAGGGGCAGAATGGGGGCTGGAAGATGGTCTAGCAGGTGGAGGAAGGGGGAGCTGCGAATTTGGGTTGGGAAGGAGAGAGGGAAGGAGAGATCTCTCCCAAGGTTGGAATGTGACTTAATGGGGGTTGTTAATGGGGGTCTTGGGGATGGGAAGGGGTGTGTTGGGAGATGGAGAGGTGTGTTGGGGAAGGGAAGGGGTGGCTTGGGGAAAGGAATGGTTGCTTGGGGAAGAGGAAGGGTTGCTTGGGAGAATGGAGAGGTGCCTAGGAGAGGGGAATTCCACCTAGGGGTTGGAGGGGAATTGAATGAGTGTATGGGGAAGGGGGAGGGGTCTTAATGAGAGGTGAATGGGGAGGAGAGAGAGAGAATTTTGAAATTGGGGGGGGGGGAGGAGAGAGAATGGGGTTCACCCCCTTTAGAGAGAGAGAGAAGAGAGAGAGAGAGAGAGGGGAATCCACGCCTTAGAGAGAGAGAGAGAGAGATTCTCACAATTGTAGTGGAATTTCAAATTTTCTTTCAATCATTCATTAGTTCCAACTGGTGGGAGTGGGGTCCTATTTATAGGATTCCCACAATTTAACATAAGTCCCTGACTTTTAGACTACTAACAAGAAACCAAGGGAAGGGGGGGTGCCCATGGGCCTAGCCCATAGAATTGGGCCCATTAACCTACCAAACTAACATAATGACTCAAGACTTAGGTAATGACTCACTTAACCTAGATACTTGACTCAATAAAAGGGAAATTACATAATTTATGACTCAAAAAAATATAAAAAGTACATGCCATTATTAAGAAAAATGCAGCGAACATGACGACGCATAGCTGGAAAGCAACGGGACCCTCGAAAAAATGAGGAGTGGTAGGAGATGTCCCCATCAGCCAATTTGAGGAAAGAGGAAGAAGCTGCCATTGTGGCAGTGCTCAAAGAATTCCCCGATACCTTCTCATGGTCTTATGAGGATATGCCGGGCCTAGATCCCTCATTAGTAGAACCTCATCTCGTCTTAAAGTCTGATGTGAAAGCTGTCAAACAAAAGCTGACGTGGCTCCACCTGAAGCTCGCCCTCAAAGTCAAAGAAGAAGTTGACAAGCATCACAAGGCCAAGTTCATCAGGGTAGTATTATATCCGCAATGGGTAGCTAATATCATCCTTATCATGAAGAAGGACGATAGGATCCAGATTTGCATAGATTAGAGTGATCTTAATCGGGCCTGCCCTAAGGATGATTTCCCTCTTCCATACATAGATGTCCTGGTAGATAACACCGCTGACTACAAAAATGTTGTCATTTATGGACAGCTTTTCGAGGTACAACCAGATTCGTCTAGCAGAGGAAGACCAGGAGAAAACATCCGTCACCACTCCGTGGGGGACCTACTGCTATGTTATAGCACACCTGGTAATTTTCTGGACTTTTCAGAAATTTAAATGGATTTATTTAAGCATTTTAATAAGCTTAAAGACTTAAATGGGCTAATCAATGGATTAATAAGTTAAAGCCTTTGATAAAAAGGCCCAGCTATGAACGAGATGGTTAAGTACACTTAAAAAGGGCCTTAAAACAAAAAATCGAGCCTTTTGGCCCAAGCCCAAACCCTAGAAACGTAATAGGGTAAAGTTCCCTAGTCAAAATAGGGAAAATAGGGAAATTAGAAGTTGAGTTAAGATAAAAATCAAATTTGGGAAATGTCGGACGAGGTCGCGGTCTATCGTGCAACCGCGGTATGAAGGAAGCGGTCGTGTCTCAACCGCTATCTGATTCGGAAAATGGAAATGGATAAATCACGGAAAACTTAGATTTTTATCCACGATTTGGCAAGAATTCGATGTGATCGAGAAGGGAAACTTACTCAGGACTCTTGGGGGATCGATTTGACCTCAAATAAGGATCCTAGTTTGAACTAAAACCCTAACCCAAAGCCGTTACCTATAAATAGGACCCATACCATCCTGTGCGAGCCCTAGGTTTTAGATCGCGCAGAACAAAGGTAAAGTATCGTCTTCTCAAGTTCTATCTTTAGAACTTATGATTCTCCATCATATCTTCTAACATCCCTCCAATTTTCCTGTTAGGAATGTTGACCCTAAGCGTATACTTGGACAAGAAGGGGGGTTGAATTGTCCCCTTTAAATGTTATGAAAATTTTATAACTATTGCAAATCAGGGAAACAATAGACATATTTTAGCAATATGAGACGGGAATGACCATATGCAAATTTCTACTCTCAAGTTCACCGGCACACACGATCAATATAAACAAGATATACGAACTAGCCACAATCACACAAGATGCGAGAGAGATTTTTAGGTGATTCGGGACCACGACGGGCTCCCTAAGTCCACCCCTCACCAACCGGTGAGGCTTCACTCGCTTTGAAATTAAGCGCACGGAGTTCACACTCCGAATACACAGAGACGTCATCTCCTACACGATCCACCAGCGGATCACAACCACCCGGACACTGCACAGCCTGCAGCTCCGTCCATACACAACCGTACGCAAACGGTTCTCAACAAAGAAAATATTCAGAGTTAAGAAAACTTGAAGAATATTCAATACAAGCTTGATACTCAGAATATACGAAGAGGGAATCATGAAAATAATCTAAGAAAGGCTAAGAAATGATGGAGAAATATATCCATAGAGTTTAGAAGGCCTGGAGATGATCCTCTTTGAGCTTCCAAGGTGAGGGAGGGCGAAACTTAAGCAAATCCGAACCCGAACGACGCGGTCGCTCCAGATTCAACTTTCTTGACTTGGGAACTCTTGATAGAATGGATGTAGCTTGAAGATCCTTGCTTGAAGACGTCCCTACAAGATAGAGGAACACATGAGAAACACTAGAAAACCCTCTCCCTTCTCACCTGCGGCCTGGCTTCTTCCTTCCTCTTGTTGAAACCTGAAAATCGCAGCATTCTTATATCATCACAAAAGAGATGGCCAAAAGACCATAAAACCCATGAGAAACCCTTTCAAAACCCCTCTCATATATGTATACTAACCCTAGGGGTATGGGAGTAAAAACCCAAAGAAATTGGATCATGAAATGGGGGTTTCGAAACCAAACCCGAAATCCTGTTCCGGACGTGCTTGAACAGGTGTCGACACCCATTTCATCATGTTCTGTCCAAGGACAAAAAGCAACACCCAGGGTGTAGGTGTCGACACCTGGTGTCGACACCTAGATCTAGGTGTTCTGGCCAGCCACAAGAAAAGCCACCCAGTGGATAGGTGTCGACACCTGGTGTCGACACCTCCTGGGCAGTTTTCTGTCCACGTTAAAAAAGATGCCCAGTGAGCCAAGAGTCAACCCCTGGGGTCGACCCTTGCAGCAGGGAGGTGAAAAACTGCCTAATGGCAGTCCAGTTCACCCCAAAGCCACCCAATGCCATTAAACCAAATGAAATGCCTTATGACCCTATATGAAAACATGATTTTTCTGAAGGATGACATGCAATTGAAAGCTTTATAAAATCCATTCATCCTTGGCATCAAATGAAAATTAAGGAACCAAAATGAATGATATGCAAACTCAAAACATAGATGAGTTACACGGTAAGCTTCAATATCAACAACCCACCATTCAAAAAAAAGTTTTATAATTTTCCAATAGCGAAATGACCAATTGAAGATGCATTCATGAAAAGCAAACATGTTTCAAACTTCAAGACCTCATTTTGTCAAAGCATGAAGAATTTAAGGCATGTTGTAAACATCAAGGCTCCATGACCAAAAGGCATATGCAGATTGAAGCTCTATGAATGACTTGGTTTGGAGGATACAAGACAAGCATGATGAGGTCAACTCCATTCTTGATGATATCGACTCCTCAGAACAAATTTTCAGCTATTGATTTTCTTGAAGACGATATCCACCATGGGTTAATAGCTGCAAAATAGGATAATGGAAAATGAGCACCTTGGTTAACATTCTTCAATGAACTGATAGAAAAACACATACACACAAGATTTGTCATCATTAAAACATAACCATCCAAAATAAACTAGGGGATCCAACAATCTCCCCCTTTTTGATGATGACAAAACGACATGTGCATGTGTGTGCATGAAAATCAAAACACGATTTATTTAAGGGTTAAGGACATGAACAAGTATGAAACTATGAACATGTAAATGGTTATGAACATGTATCTAGAACTGAAATTGAAATGTGTGCACATGAACTTCCAAACTTTTGAAATGAGTGCACATGAACTATGCAAAAGCTGATATGAACATATATATGATCTATGCACTTTTTCTCCCCCTTTGTCATCAACAAAAAATGATTGACAATAGGGTTATTAAAATTATTATAAACATGTAGTTATTTTCTTCTTTGTTAGCCTTTTTGTGGCTAAGGGGCTGCTCCCCCATGTACTCTTATCCAAAGTTTATAATCAATAAAGTTTCATCTAGTGGTGAGATGGTGAAGTGAGAACATTCCTTTCCTTTGGAAAGGGGTGCACTCTCCCTTCTTCCCATTAGATGTTGTGCCAAAAAAAAACATGTTTGATCTAAGTTAGAAATTGTTCATGCAAGCAATCAAACAAGCAAGCATGAAAGTCAAGCAAGCATATAAATATGTATAACTCCCCCTCAATGGGAAAACGGATAAAAAGGTGAACAGTTGATTCAAAATCAAGTTGTGTCTCATGAAGCATAATCAAAAAAGATAGTGCACTCATATGCTAGAGGTACTTCATAAGTCATGATAAGAATAAATTCAAAGTACACATCCATCATAATAATACCCAAAGTGAAATATGTGGAGATGAGCAATGAACTTCAAAATTATATAGATAGTGGCGAAATTTCTAGAAAAGACTAGAGGGTTATTTCCTTCCTACATTTTCATCTCGATCCTCGACTTTTGGTAGCTTCGCACAACCCCTTTTTGTTTATTTTTCTTTTATTAGATTTGATCGTTCGGCGCGAGTCACCTCATGTGTCTCAATGGGGTTTCCCGGCTACTAGGATTCATCACGTAATGTGAATTTTTGTTTCACCTTTCGACACGAGTTTCCTCATTTATTTCAGTGGAGATTCCCAGCTACTTGGTTTGACATTCCACTTATTGAAGCTTGTGGGGTAGGCAGCTTTTTCCTCACGATTCACTTAATTTCCATGTAGAAATTTATTTCGCTTGAAGTGTTAAAAAGAATTTCTGAAATCCTTATCAATCAAAGTCATATGCATCATTTTGAGAAAAGTAATTGGGTAATTGCTTTGTATGTAGAAGATGAATTTGCCTCGACATAGTTTTGACTCCCCCTAAATGTATGCACAGTTAGAAATGAATTCTCCTCTTTTATATATGTCACTATTCACAAAAGATTAAAATCACTGCAAGATTATTTATCAAGGAGGTTAGGTCTTAGAAATTTCTAAGAAAAAGGTTTTCTAAAAATATATACATGCAATCAAGCAAGGATATAGAAATAGTTCACACAAGTTGATTTTCGGTACGTGACGGAAGTGAAGGTCCGAAGACCCTACTTATGCATAGGGAGTGCTTCCAAGTGGACGTAATCCACTCTTCCACAAATGCCATTTGATATACCGAAAATTCATAGCATCAAGCAAGTAAGTGTATCAAATATATACATGCATATGCAAGTGAATGAAATGTAGATCAAATTTTATTTCTATTCACATGTAAGTAAAAATATGTGCAATCTAAACCAAGAAGATGAATATATGTAAATCTGAAATGTTATTTGGAAAATAAGCAAAAAGTGTATTTAAGCTACCAAATCCTAATATGTGCAATTACTCATTCAAACAACAAATTCCTAGTTCTCTTCTTATTATTTTGAAATTTTCAGGAGTTAAGGGTTTTGTAAAAATATCTGCAAGTTGATTTTCCGTATTTACATGTATAAGCTCAAAATGTCCCTTACTCACATGATCTCGCAAAAAGTGGTGTCTAATTTCTATGTGCTTTGTGCGAGAATACAAAACAGGATTTTTAGAAATATTAATCACAGAAGTGTTATCACAAAGAATGTGTGTGTTATTTAAAGAAATGTCAAAATCAACTAATTGTTGTTGGATCCAAAGCACTTGGGCTGCACAACTACCTGCCGCCATGTATTCGGCTTCGGCAGTTGACAATGCCACAATATTTTATTTCCGAGAGGCCCATGAGACCATGCAACCTCCAAGAAATTGACAGTACCCGCTCGTGCTCTTACGATCCACTAAACATCCAGCATAATCAGAATCTGTGTAAGCTACTAAATCAAAACTGTAACTACGTGAAAACCAAAGACCAAGATCCATGGTGCCTAGCAAATATCTGAAAATCCTTTTGACGGCTAACATGTGTGGTTCTCTAGGATCGGATTGAAATCTCGCACACATGCAAACACTAAACATTATATCCGGCCTACTAGCAGTCAAATATTACAAAGATCCAATCATGCCACAAAAAAGTTTTTGATCGACAGACTTATCTTTTTCATTCTTGTTCAATTTCACCGTTGTTGACATCGGCGTCTTGTGTGGCTTTGCATTGTTGAATTTGAACTTCTTGATCAGCTCCTTTGTGTATTTCCTCTGATTTATGAAAATTCCATCCTTTTGCTGCTTCACCTACAAACCCAAGAAGAAGGTTAACTCTCCCATCAAACTCATCTCAAACTCCCCCTGCATCAGTTTAACAAAATCATCATTTAATGAATCAGAAGTGGCTCCAAAGATGATGTCATCAACATATACCTGGACAATCAACATGTGTTCATTGTCACTTTTAATGAAAAGGGTTTGAATGATATTACCTCTTTTGAAGCCATTTTTCAAAAGGAAAGTACTTAACCTTTCATACCACACACGGGGGGCTTGCTTTAGACCATACAAAACTTTATCAAGTTTGTACACATGGTCCGGGTTCTTCTCATCTTCAAATCCCGGTGGCTGCTCAACATAGACGTCCTCTTTCACTACACCATTCAAAAATGCACTTTTAACGTCCATTTGAAAGAGTTTTATGTTCCTAGAGCATGCAAAGGCTAGTAATATTCTAACGGCCTCAAGCCTAGCCACGGGTGCAAATGATTCGTCAAAGTCAATTCCTAATTCTTGACTATAGCCTTGGGCTACAAGCCGGGCTTTATTCCTAATCACCACCCCTTGATCACTAAGTTTATTTCAAAAAACCCACTTAGTTCCTATCACCGGGTGGTTCTTAGGTCTAGGCACAAGAAACCACACCTCATTCCTTTGGAATTGGTGTAATTCCTCCTGCATAGCCAAGATCCAAAAATTATCATTTAATATCTCATTTACAGATTTAGGCTCAATATCGGGAAGAAATGTAAGATTATCAAATTCTTTAACTTACCTGATTGAAGACCTCATTCTTACGCCTTGTTCCACGTCTCCTATGACATTGTCGTGTGGGTGGTCCTTGTGGAACGTCCATTGCTTGGGGAGATATTCATTTTGGGTTGGAGCTTCATCATTTTTGTTGCTCGACTCCGCTTGATCCACGTCTTGATTTTCATTGTCTTTCTTTTCTTCTCCATCTTCATGCCCTATATCAATAAAGTGATTATCTTTGTCAAACAATCTTAAAGTGTATTCATCAATGATCACATGAGGGCTTTCCTCTACCACAAGAGTACTTAGGTTATATACTCGATATGCTCTAGATGATGACAAATATCCAATGAATATACCTCTATCACTCTTTGCGACAAATTTCTCCAAATGTTCTTTAGAGTTATTCAAAATGAAACAAGGAGAACCAAAAGGTTTAAGATATGCAATATTAGGCTTCTTACCTTTATAAAGCTCATATGGAGTTTTCTTGAGTATAGGTCTTACCATGGCTCGATTGATGATGTGACAGGCCATGCTCACCACCTCGGCCCAAAAGTACCTTGGTAAGCCGTTTTCCGCAAGCATTGTTCTCGTCATCTCCACGAGCGTCCTATTCTTCCGTTTCACGACTCCGTTTTGTTGTGGGGTTTGAGGTGCTGAGAAGTTGTGTGTAAACCCCTGTTTCCTGTAAAAATCATCAAGTCATGGTTATCAAATTCTCTCCCATGATCACTCCGAATAGCTTTAATTTGATACCCCTTATCAGTTTGTAAGATCTTGCAAAGATCTTCAAACTCCTGCAAAGCGTCATTCTTGTGGGTTAAAAATAATACCCAAGTGAATCTTGAGTAATCATCTACAATAACAAACACATAAAGTTTCCCTCCAAGACTGTGTGTCCTAGTGGGACCAAATAAATCTAGATAAAGGAGTTCAAGGGGTCTAGTGTGGTGACAATGTTCTTGGATTTAAAAGACACCCTGGTATTTTTCCCCATAGCACATGCATCACAAATCTTATTTACATCAAAATTCAGTTTTGGTAAGCCTCTTACCAATTCTTTTCTATACAGTTTAGAAAGAACGCTAAAACTAGCATGACCAAGTCGTCGATGCCATAACCATGCATCATCCGACTTATTAGCAACTAAACAAAGATTTTCATTTTGAGTATTTTCAAAATCAACAGAGTAAATATTTCCATCTCTAAGACCAATGAATTTTATTTCATTTGTATCCCTATGTACAATTGGGTAATGTGTGTTTTCAAAAATAACTTTGTGACCTTTGTCACAGAGTTGACTAATGCTAAGCAAACTGTTATTCAAACCATTCACAAGCAAGACATCTTTAATGGATTGGTTCGAATCTTTACCTATTCATCCAATTCCCACAATTTTACCTTTGTCGTTCCCGCCAAAGGTGACCAATCCGCCATCCTTTTCCTTCAGGTCTGAAAAGAGTTCCTTAGTTCCTGTCATATGTCTGGAGCATCCACTGTCCAGGTACCATTTGTTCCACTTGACTCTTAGATAGACCTGCACAAATAAAACACATCTCAAGTTGATTTAGGTACCCAAGCAAGCTTGGGTCCCGAAGTGTTAGTTCTACCTTGAACAAAATGCATTCTATTTTTCCTTTCAAAATACTCATCATCGGCACTCATGAGATCACACACATACATCGAGTGGCCGAACATTCCATAATAAAAGCAAGTAAGATTTGGCTTTCTAAACCGACTCCTATGCATGTATGATCTATCAACATAAGAGTTTATGCATGAGTCAACATGATTATAGCCATATGAATCAAATGATTTTTGAAATCTATTTTTCACAAATGAGTTTTTATTTGTGGGTGAGTGTCCCACACATCTCTTCTCATTCCTAGCATTGTCATTGCTAGTTTCACCAATTTCAAACATTTTCTCTTTTCCTTTCAACTCTTTTTGAACAACATCTTTCAGTTTCTTTAACTCATCATTCATGGCTTCGAGGTTGGTTTCTAATTCTCTCTTGGACTTCTCACACTCACTCAGTCTCAATTTAAGTTCATCCAACTCCTTAACCAATTGAGCATTCTCATTTTTTAATTTTTCAACATTTTCATAAGCATGATGTTTTTCTGCCTCCAAACATTCTAGTTCATCCACATACAAGGTTAGCTTAGATTGAAGGTCTTCTTTTTCATCCTTAAAATTTTTAATTTGCATTTCATAAAAGCTACACCTATCACATGGATTAGTATAGCTAATCAAATCACAAAATTTCTTTTTCAGATTTTTGACATCTGATTTAGACCTCTTATACTTCTGATATAAGTCTGCATAAGCTTCATGCCATTGTTCAATAGTAAAGTTTTCAAAATCGGAGTTTACCTCAGAGTTGTCTTCATCCGCCATAAGACAAAGATTTTTTACTAGCTCGCCCAATCCTTTCTTCACACCTTCAAATTTTGAGCTATCCGAATCTTCATCGCTCCATGTTGCCTTCATCGCTTTTCCTTTCTTTTGCTTGTTCTTATTCAGCTTCTTTTGGAGCTCGGGGCATTGACCCCTCATATGGCCAGCCTTCTTACACTCATAGCAAATAATTTCTTCCTTCTTGCTCGGCTCACCTTTATTGTTGAAATTTCTTCTCATGAATCTTCTAGGAAGATTTCCATCTCTTCTAGCTCTTCTAAAATATTTTCTGACATTCCTTGTTACAAGAGCCATTAGTTATTCCTCATCACTGTCCATAGATGAGACTTCATCACTTTCATCGGATGATCCTGGATTATCTTTCAATGTAATCGTTTTCTTCTTTTTACTTTCCTCCTCAGCAGGCTTCATGATGTTAATTTCGTAGGTCATCAAAGATCCAATCAGTTGATCCACGGTAAGTGTGGCAAGATCCTTTGAATCTTCTATGACCGTCGCCTTTGTGTGCCATGGCGGTGAGAGTGATCGCAGCACTTTCCTTACAAGATCTTCATTTGAGTAATCCTTTCCCAAACCTTTTAGACTGTTCGTGATCTGACTCAGCCTTGCATACATATCCTTTATGTTTTCCTCGGGCTTCATTGTGAACAACTCATATTCACAAACAAGCAAGTTTGCTTTTGTTTCACGTACCTCCGAAGTACCCTCATACATTAGCTGGAGCTTTTCTCACATTTCTTGAGCAGATGAACACATTCAAATATGTGAGTATTCGTCAGGGTGTATAGCGCATTGGATAATGTTCATAGCTCTGAAATTAGCACATGATTTTTTAATATGGTCTTCTTACCATTCATCTTCATTCGGAGGTAAAACATGAGGACCCTTACTAACAACTCTCCAAGTATCATAATCTTGTGCTCTCAGGAACACAATCATTCTATTTTTCCAATAGGGATAATTCGTACCATCAAAGAAGGGTGGTCGATGGATTGAATGTCCCTCGGGGAGCATTCCCTTATTGGCCATACTAAAAGATCTTTTCTCTACAGCCGTGAGGTTGCCCTAAAATCAGAGACCCGCTCTGATACCAGATTGTTGACCTTAAGCGTATACTTGGACAAGAAGGGGGGTTGAATTGTCCCCTTTAAATGTTATGGAAATTTTATAACTATTGCAAATCAAGGTGAAACAATAGACATATTTTAGCAATATGAGACGAGATTGACCATATGCAAATTTCTACTCTCAAGCTCACCGGCTCACACGATCAATATAAACAAGACATATGAACTAGACACAATCACACAAGATGCAAGAGAGATTTTTAGGTGGTTCAGGACCACGACGGGCTCCCTACGTCCACCCCTCACCAACAGGTGAGGCTTCACTCGCTTCGAAATGAAGCGCGCGGAGTTCACACTCTGAATACACGGAGATGTCGTCTCCTACACGATCCACCAGCGGATCACAACCACCCGGACGTTGCACAACCCGCAGCTCCATCCATACACAACCGTATGTAGACGGTTCTCAACAAAGAAAATATTCAGAGTTCAGAAAACTTGAAGAATATTCAATACAACCTTGATACTCAGAATATACGAAGAGGAAATCATGAAAATAATCTAAGAAAGGCTAAGAAATGATGGAGAAATATATCCACAGAGTTTAGAAGGCCTGGAGATGATCCTCTTTGAGCTTCCAAGATGAGGGAGGGCGAAACTTCAGCAAATCTGAACTCGAACGACGCGGTCGCTCTAGATTCAGCTTTCTTGACTTGAGAACTCTTGATAGAATGGATGTAGCTTGAAGATCCTTGCTTGAAGACGTCCCTACAAGATAGAGGAACACATGAGAAACACTAGAAAACCCTCTCCCTTCTCACCTGCGGCCTGGCTTCTTCCTTCCTCTTGTTGAAACCTGAAAATCGCAGCATTCTTATATCATCACAAAAGAGATGGCCAAAAGACCATAAACCCCATGAGAAACCCTCTCAAAACCCCTCTCATATATGTATACTAACCCTAGGGGTATGGGAGTAAAAACCCAAAGCAATTGGATCATGAAATGGGGGTTTCGAAACCAAACCCGAAATCTTGTTCCAGACGTGCTTGAACAGGTGTCGACACCCATTTCATCATGTTCTGTCCAAGCACAAAAAGCAACACCCAGGGTGTAGGTGTCGACACCTGGTGTCGACACCTAGATCTAAGTGTTCTGGCCAGCCACAAGAAAAGCCACCCAGTGGATAGGTGTCGACACCTGGTGTCGACACCTCCTGGGCAGTTTTCTATCCACATTAAAAAAGATGCCCAGTGAGCCAAGAGTCGACCCCTGGGGTCGACCCTTGCAGCAGGGAGGTGAAAAACTACCTAATGGCAGTCCAGTTCACCCCAAAGCCACCCAATGCCATTAAACCAAATCAAAGGCCTTATGACCCTATATGAAAACATGATTTTTCATAAAGATGACATGCAATTGAAAGCTTTATAAAATCCATTCATCCTTGGCATCAAATGAAAATTAAGGAACCAAAATGAATGATATGCAAACTCAAAACATAGGTGAGTTACACGGTAAGCTTCGATATCAACAACACACCATTCAAAAACAAAGTTTTAGAATTTTCCAAGAGCGAAATGACCAATTAAAGATGCATTCATGAAAAGCAAACATGTTCCAAACTTCAAGACCTCATTTTTTCAAAGCATGAAGAATTTAAGGCATGTTGTAATAATCAAGGCTCCATGACCAAAAGGTATATGCAGATTGAAGCTCTACGAATGACTTGGCTTGGAGGATACAAGACAAGCATGATGAGGTCAACTCCAGTCTTGATGATATCGACTCCTCAGATGATGGAGGCATCATCCACAACTCTCTTTGGCTAGGGTCTTCTTCACACTCCGGCATCATTTGAGTTCGGGCCTCTCTCTATAAAGGCCCAATTATCCCTTTTGTGCTATCTATTTGAGTCATTTTGATGTAATTTTCATTTTATTTGAGTTATGTCCCTAGGTCTTGCATTTATTTTCCTAAGTTTGAGTGTCATTAGATTGTGTTAGGTTGCTATTGGACCCAATTCATTGGGCTTAGCCCAAGAGCACCCCCCTACCCCTCGGTTATTTGTCATTGAGTCTTTTGTCAGGGTCTTATTGTAAAATGTGGGTTGCCTATATATACGGCCCCATTTCCTTCATTTTGGACTAATGAATGATTCAATACAAAAGATTTCCATTTGAGTGTTCAAACTTAGTTCTAGTGGAGTGAATCCTATAGTTGGGTGAGAAGCCCTAGGGGAGTGATTCCCCACCCCACCTCTCTCTCTATCCCTCTTTCTCTCTCCTAGGTTCGCCCCCCTCTCTCTCTCCTCCCCTCCCAACCACCTCCAACCCCCACCTACCCCATTAAAGCCCCTCCACTTCCCATAGCCACCATAACTCCACCCCCTAGTCCCAAGGAAGAATCTTCCACATTCCAATACTATCTACCACATTCCAACACTATCTTCCCCATTCCAACACACCCATTCCTCTTCCCCACACAACCTCCCAACTTCCAAGGCCATTTTGAATTTGAAATCCACCTTCCCTCCAAGGTCTTGGCCGCCCCTCTCCCATCTCCATTAGGATAGTTCGCCCCTCTCCACTCCATTCTCCACCACCCCTTGCACACCCCACCCCTCTCCCTCTAGCTGAACCAGCCCTCTTCCTTGCGCCATTCCCCCCTTTCTCCTGCCTCTCCACCACCATTTGACACCCTCCATACCTCCCATACCTCCCCTCCACCATTCTTCATCCACCCCTTCACCATATACTACCACCTCTTCTTCTTCTTAGGTCACTTGAAGGCTATGGCAAGAAGCTGCTGGCGGTCCAGGAGTTGCAGGTGAACCAGTAACTTGCAGCGGCCACCATGACTTCCTCCGGACGAGTTTGAAGACCTAATAGCCATCTTCGGAAGCGTCTACCAGTCTCCTTCGCGACAGAAGTGGTTTCATATTCTTCTGATCTCCGAGCCGTCCAGGGGGTCCAATCTCCCACAACTTCGTAGTTCTGCCTCGGCTGAGGACCTGAACCGGATTAGAAGCTCTGCCACGACGAACCTCCGAGGAATCATCCCACAAGCTCTTCTGAAAAGTTCTTCTTCTCCCTGTCTACGTTCAGAATCAAGAAGCGAAATTCCGTTCGGCAGTCTGTGGCAGGAGTTATCATTTTTCTCCCTCAGCTCCGTCGTCCTGCTACCCACAGCCTGCATCAACTAGTCACCAATGTTCTGCATCCCCTAGTCTCCTCCGACATCGGTTCACTTCCCCGTCAGTTTTTCTGCGAAGAGGACTCGTCCACGATTCCAACGACTCTGACGGCGCTTGATTCCGAGGTCGGGCGTTGCCGGGGCGTTCTCTGTAATCTGCTGTTAGAAGTCTGCAACTGCATGTCCGAGAATCTGATGCCCTGTTCAAACCTCCATCCCGGACAGCAGCGGCTCCAGAAGAAATTAAAGAAATTCTGAGGCATTCCCTTCCCAGCTACGAAGATTTCCCCACTGGTCTCTTCATCAGCGAAATTCCTGAGCGAGTTCTACAGCAGCAACACCGACTACCTGTCCCTGTTCGGAGAGAGCAGGCAGAACCGGTGACTTCATCGTTCAATACTTTTAATCCTATTTTCCCCTCCCCGCTTGGCCGGCTGAAGGCCCCTCCCTGTGTGGAGGTAATTTTGGTTGTAATATCCCTTAACCCCCACCCCAAGATCCCCCTCATGTGAGAGGTGTACTGTTGTAACTTATTTGGGCAGGTCAAGCTACCCCGACGCGGCGTGTGGGGATCCACTCGCCTCCCTGCTCGCCCTCGTCTCCGACCGGGACCGGTTTCTTCAAATCGGTGGAGTAAGTGCTCAAACCATCACTCCATTTAATGATTGTCTTTCAATATTAGTTCTTAATTCCGCTGGTTATGCGAGTGAGAGCCCGATCCTCAAGCCCCGTTGTCTTGAGTGATCACCGTGGGAGAAGTGCAACCGGTGCCTTTGGCACTTTGTCGGCCCCCTTGAATTGGGCCTCCACACCCATTGGGAATTCTATCTTGGCCTTGCTGGCCCTCTACCAGCAAGGGCCCAACCCCTCAACCTCACCTTGGCATTGCCAAGTTACCCCGGGCTTGGGTGAGCGACGAGAGAGCGGCGGCCCAAATTGGCCCGTTTTGATTACGAATGTGCTTGTTTGCCTAAGTCTAAGGGTGTGTCACATCAATTGATATCAGAGCAAGTCTTTGACTTGTCTCTATCAAGTCTAAGTCCTAGGACCATTGCATTATGTGTCCAACATCTTTGGCCCCTTGCCTTACATGTCCACCCGTAGTGGTGCTAGTTACCGATCCGATCCTTCATCTTCAAATCCACCCATGGATCCCCATCCTCAACTCAATCAAGATGCTCCTAGGGAGGAACCTCAAGGTCAAATGAATAGGGTAGATGCTGCCCTTACCAACATTCTTGCCCAACTTGAGTCCCTTACCACTCGAATTGCTTGGCTTGAAGAGCATGAGTTCCACCCAAGGAACAATGAGCCTAGAGTCCACCCTCCACATGTTGAGCCTCCTAGGGAAGACCCTCATCCAAGGAATAATGAGCCAAGAGTCATCCACCACATGGTGAGCTAGCATAGGAATGAGTTCCACCCAAGGAACAATGACCCAAGAGTCCACCCTCTCCATATTGAGCCTCATAGGGATGAGTTCCATCCTAGGAACCATGGACCAAGAGCCTATCATCCACATGCTGAAATTTATAGGGAGGACTTGGATCATGACCCTTACCATGACTATGAGAGACCTCGCCACCATCCAATTCATGAAAGGCGTCCACGGGACGACCCAGATGACCCTCTCTTAAGGATGATTAAAGTAGAGGCCCCAAACTTTGATGGTTCCCATGAACCAAGTGTCTACTTAGAGTGGGAGACCACCATGGACCAATACTTTGAATGGTACCCTATGTCCGACCAAAGGAGGGTAAGGTTGGCCAAAATGCATCTCACTAAATTAGCCAAAACTTATTGGCTAAACCAAGAGGGTCTAAGAAGGATTAGGCGGGGAGAGCCTATTGATACTTGGGAGGGTATGAAGAACCAACTTAGGAACAAATACCTTCCCCAATCCTACCATCAAATGCTCTTAGATGAATGGCAAAGCCTCACCCAAGAAGGGAAGACTGTGGTTGAATACATTGAGAAGTTTGACTCATATCTTTTGAAGTGTGGAGTTCATGAGGACCCGGCCGTTACCTTGTCCCGCTTTAGGAATGGGCTTCAAAGTCGCATCAAAAGAGAGCTTTTTATGAGAGATGTTGATAACCTTGAGATAGCTTATCAAATATCTAGGGATGTAGAAAGATTCTCTAGGATCCCTCAATTTGCTACTCCCCGACCGGTCGATCCCAAAAACATGGGACCACGGCCCATTCCGGCCACTCCCATGAAAGCCCATAATCCAAGTGGGAACACCCTATTAAGGCCTTACAACCCTCCTCCCACCATCACTCCAAACAAACCCACCCCTAGTCACCCCCTCCCACGGAGGGAAGACATTCCCAAAGGCCCAAATGTAGGAACTACTTCGGGTAGCGGGCGTCAACATTGCTTTAGGTGTCAAGGGTTTGGCCACTTTGCGGGGCAATGTCCATCCAAGGGATTATCTAGCTTGCTTATTGAGGAAGAAGCTCCACCCCAAAAGGAAATTGAAGTTGTCATTGAGGACCATGAAGCCTCACTAGATTGGGAAGAGGAGTATGAAGCCCAATACCTAGAATCGGGTCTAGATCACACCACTCCATCTACCAACTCTCATCTAGGAGTAATTAGATGCACCCTCACAAAACCCCAAGAAGAAGATTGGCGTCGAACTTCAATCTTTCACACCTTTGTCAAAATAGGGAGCCATGTAAGGAAAGTGATCTTGGATAGTGGGAGTTGTGTCAATGCCGTATCACCCGATACCGTCAAGCTTCTTGGGCTAGCCATCACCTCTCACCCAAGTCCATACCGGGTCTCATGGATCAACAACAACTCCATCCCGGTCAACACTCAATGTCTTGTGCCCCTCACCTTCTCTTCATACCATGGTCAAATATGGTGTGACATCATTCCCATGGAAGTAGGTAGCATCCTACTAGGAAGACCTTGGCTTTATGATGTAGATGCCACCATCTTGGGTAGGAGCAACAAATGCACCTTTGAACATGAGGGTAAGACTATCCGTCTTAACCCCTCCCCACCTTGTCCCACAACCAAGAGGGACACTCCCCCTCAAGGACAACACCCCACCACCATACAAGTCTCGGGGAACTCCACCCCTCCAACCCCATCCCTCACCCAAACTCCCAAACAAAGTGGGACCTCAGGGTTGGCCAAGGGTCTTCATCTCATCACTAGGAAAGAACTTGAAGAGGAGATAGTTCAAGGAGTACCACTATGTGCGGTGGTCATTTGCCTAGGAGAACCCACTTCCACCAATCCACATCCCATAGAAATCCAACAACTCCTAGAAGAATTCCATGATGTGTTCCCAACGGAGCTCCCGGACCAACTCCCTCCCATGCGGGATGTGCAACATGCAATTGATCTAGTCCCGGGGGCCACTCTCCCAAACCTTCCTCATTATCACCTCAATCCCACGGAACATGCCAAACCTCGGAGGCAAATAGAGGAACTCATTAGGAAGGGCTTCATTCGCATTAGCAAAAGCCCATGTGCCGTCCCGACCCTTCTAACTCCCAAGAAGGATGAGTCATGGCGAATGTGTGTGGATAGTAGGGCCATTAACAAAATCACCGTCAAGTATAGGCTTCCCATCCCTAGGCTTGATGACATGCTTGATATGTTAGCCGGAGCCACCATTTTCTCCAAAATTGACCTTAAGAGTGGCTATCACCAAGTTAGGATAAGGCCCGGGGATGAGTGAAAAACGGCTTTCAAAACCAAAGATGGTCTCTTTGAATGGTTAGTCATGCCTTTTGGGCTTTCAAATGCCCCAAGTACTTTCATGCGTCTTATGACGGAGGTCCTTAGGCCATTCATTGGGATCTTTCTAGTGGTCTACTTTGATGATATACTCATCTATAGTCAATCCCAAGAGGCCCACCTTGACCACCTTAGGCAAGTTTGTACCATCCTTCGACAAGAGAGCCTATTTGCCAACTTAGGAAAGTGCCACTTCATGACCACCTCCCTCACCTTCCTAGGATTTGTGGTGTCCACCAAAGGCGTCTCAATGGATCCCGACAAGGTCCAAGCTATTATTGATTGGCCGGAACCCCACACCCTTCATGAGGTCCAAAGTTTCCATGGATTGGCAACATTCTATAGGAGGTTTATTCGTGGATTTAGCACTATCACTAGCGCAATCACCGATTGTCTCAAGAAGGGGACTTTTGTATGGACCAAATCAGCCTCTAAAGCCTTCCAAGAACTTAAGGAGAAGTTGACCCAAGCCCCGGTCCTATGCCTTCCTGATTTCTCTAAAGTCTTTGAAGTCACATGTGATGCATCCGGGATAGGGATAGGAGGGATTCTTAGTCAAGAGGGACACCCGGTAGCCTACTTTAGTGAGAAGCTATGTGATGCTAGGACGAGATACTCCACTTATGACAAGGAGTTCTATGCCGTGGTGCAGTCCCTCCGACATTAGAGGCACTACTTGTTACCCAAAGAGTTTGTCATCTTTTCTGACCATGAGGCCCTCAAATACCTCAACTCCCCAAAAAAGCTAAATGCCCGACATGCCCGATGGGTTGAGTTCATCCAATCCTACACTTTTTTCATCAAACACAAAGCCAGGAGTGAGAATCGAGCGGCGGATGCCCTTAGTAGGAAAGTTTCCTTGTTATCCACTATCCAAGTGGAAGTGAGCGGATTTGATAGGATCAAGGATGAGTACCCTAGCTGCCCCGACTTTGGGCACATCTATACCACCTTGACCACCCATTCTAGCAAGGAACATGAGGGATTTGTCATAGAGGATGGGTTCCTCTTCAAGGGACCACAGCTTTGCATCCCACGGACCTCACTCCGCGACTTCTTGATTTGGGAATTACATGCGGGAGGGCTAGCTGGTCATTTTGGAGTCCACAAAACCATTGCTCTAGTTGAGGGACAATTTCATTGGCCAAGTCTCAAAAGAGATGTAGGCAAGATAGTGGGTCAATGCCGAACATGTGCTTAGGCCAAACAGGTGAAACAAAATACTGGCCTATATACCCCACTTCCCATCCCCGACCGTCCATGGCAAGACTTGAGTATGGACTTTGTGCTAGGATTACCCAAGACTCAAAAAAGGCATGACTCCATCTATGTGGTCGTTGATAGATTCTCCAAAATGGCCTATTTCATCCCATGCTCCAAAACCTCCGATGCCTCCCATGTGGCCCGATTGTTCTTTGATGAGGTTGTCCGTCTCCACGGGCTACCTAAGACCATAGTCTCCGATAGGGATGTCAAATTCACTAGCTACTTTTGAAAAACTCTTTGGCACATGATGGGTACCCTCCTCAAATTATCCACTGCCTACCACCCCCAAACGGATGGCCAAACAGAAGTTGTCAATCGGAGTCTAGGGAACCTCCTTAGGTGTCTTGTTGAGGATCGCCCCGGAAATTGGGATCTCATCTTACCCCAGGCCGAATTTGCATATAACAACTCCATCAATAAGTCCATAGGGATGAGTCCATTTGAAGCCGTGCATGGATACAAACCAAGAAAGCCTTCCGATCTCATTCCCCTTCCCCAGCATGCTAGAGTGTCCATTTCAACCGAGTCTTTTGCACAACATATTAGAGAATTGCATGAAGAAATTCACAAGCACATCAGCAAAAAGAATGAGGCTTATAAAAGGCTGGCCGACTCTCATCGGCGTCACCAAGAATTCCATGTGGGTGGCTTTGTGATGGTAAGGACGGAGAGGCTCTCCCCGGGAGCCAACTCTAAACTGAGGCCACGTGGGGCTGGTCCCTTCCAGGTCTTGAGGCGCATTGGTGCAAATACCTGCGAGTTAGATCTCCCTAAGGAGTATGGAATAAGTCCCACATTCAATGTCGCCGACCTAGTGCCATATAAGGGGCCCATGGTGGTACCTAGTGAGGAGATTGAGCCTACTTCTTCCATTGAGAGAGCACCCACCCGTGAGGAGAGACCACCAGCCAAGAGAGCCCAGCGTGAACGAATTGAACAAATATTGGATGAACAAGTCACTACCACTCGGAGCAAGGCATATGAGCGCTATCTCGTCAGGTGGAAGGATCGGCCCCCTTCAGAGGATTCTTGGGTGAGTCGGGAGGATCTCCAGCGGTTGGATTCGGACCTCCTCGAGCAGTACCACAGTCGGATGGACCCCTACCCGACGGAGTCGAGCTCTTCACAGCTCAGGGGATTTGATGGAGGCATCATCCACAACTCCCTTTGGCTAGGGTCTTCTTCACACTCCGACATCATTTGAGTTCGGGCCTCTCTCTATAAAGGCCCAATTATCCCTTTTGTGCTATCTATTTGAGTCATTTTGATGTAATTTTTATTTTATTTGAGTCATGTCCCTAGGTCTTGCATTTATTTTCCTAAGTTTGAGTGTCATTAGATTGTGTTAGGTTGCTATTGGGCCCAATTCATTGGGCTTAGCCCAAGAGCACCCCCCTACCCCTCGGTTATTTGTCATTGAGTATTTTGTCAGGGTCTTATTGTAAAATGTGAGTTGCCTATATATAGGGCCCCATTTCCTTCATTTTGGACTAATGAATGATTCAATACAAAAGATTTCCATTTGAGTGTTCAAACTTAGTTCTAGTGGAGTGAATCCTATAGTTGGGTGAGAAGCCTTAGGGGAGTGATTCTCCACCTCACCTCTCTCTCTATCCCTCTTTCTCTCTCCTAGGTTCGCCCCCCTCTCTCTCTCCTCCCCTCCCAACCACCTCCAACCCCCACCTACCCCATTAAAGCCCCTCCACTTCCCATAGCCACCATAACTCCACCCCCTAGTCCCAAGGAAGAATCTTCCACATTCCAATACTATCTACCACATTCCAACACTATCTTCCCCATTCCAACACACCCATTCCTCTTCCCCACACAACCTCCCAACTTGCAAGGCCATTTTGAATTTGAAATCCACCTTCCCTCCAAGGTCTTGGCCGCCCCTCTCCCATCTCCATTAGGATAGTTCGCCCCTCTCCACTCCATTCTCCACCACCCCTTGCACACCCCACCCCTCTCCCTCTAGCTGAACCAGCCCTCTTCCTTGCGCCATTCCCCCCTTTCTCCTGCCTCTCCACCACCATTTGACACCCTCCATACCTCCCATACCTCCCCTCCACCATTCTTCATCCACCCCTTCACCATATACTACCACCTCTTCTTCTTCTTAGGTCACTTGAAGGCTATGGCAAGAAGCTGCTGGCGGTCCAGGAGTTGCAGGTGAACCAGTAACTTGCAGCGGCCACCACGACTTCCTCCGGACGAGTTTGAAGACCCAAGAGCCATCGTCGGAAGCGTCTACCAGTCTCCTTCGCGACAGAAGTGGTTTCATCTTCTTCTGATCTCCGAGCCGTCCAAGGGTCCAATCTCCCACAACTTCGCAGTTCTGCCTCGGCTGAGGACCTGAACCGGATTAGAAGCTCTGCCACGACGAACCTCCGAGGAATCATCCCACAAGCTCTTCTGAAAAGTTCTTCTTCTCCCTGTCTACGTTCAGAATCAAGAAGCGGAATTCCGTTCGGCAGCCTGTGGCAGGAGTTATCATTTTTCTCCCTCAGCTCCGTCGTCCTGCTACCCACAGCCTGCATCGACCAGTCGCCAATGTTCTGCATCCCCTAGTCTCCTCCGACATCGGTTGGCTTCTCCGTTAGTTTTTCTGCGAAGAGGACTCGTCCACGACTCCAACGACTCTGATGGCGCTTGATTCCGAGGTCGGGAGCTGCCGGGGCATTCTTTGCAATCTGCTGTTAGAAGTCTACAACTGCAGGTCCGAGAATCTGATGCCCTGTTCAAACCTCCATCTCGGACAGCAGCGGCTCCAGAAGAAATTAAAGAAATTTTGAGACATTGCCCTCCCAGCTACAAAGATTTCCCCACTGGTCTCGTCATCAGAGAAATTCCTGAGCGAGTTCTACAGCAGCAAAATCAACTACCTGTCCCTGTTCGGAGAGAGCAGGCAGAACCGGTGACTTCATCGTTCAATACTTTTAATCCTATTTTCCCCTCCCCGCTTGGCCGGCTGAAGGCCCCTCCCTGTGTGGAGGTAATTTTGGTTGTAATATCCCTAAACCCCACCCCAAGATCCCCCTCCTGCGAGAGGTGTAGTGTTGTAACTTATTTGGGCAGGTCAAGCTACCCCGACGGGGCGTGTGGGGATCCACTCGCCTCCCCGCTCGCCCTCGTCTCCGACCGGGACCGGTTTCTTCAAACCGGTCGAGTAAGTGCTCAAACCATCACTCCATTTAGTGCTTATCTTTCAATATTAGTTCTTAATTCCGCTGGTTATGCGAGTGAGAGCCCGATCCTCAAGCCCCGTTGTCTTGAGTGATCACCGTGGGAGAAGTGCAACCGGTGCCTTTGGCACTTTGTCGGCCCCCTTGAATTGGGCCTCCACACCCATTGGGAATTCTATCTTGGCCTTGCTGGCCCTCTACCAGCAATGGCCCAACCCCTCCACCTCTCCATGGCATTGCCAAGTTACCCCGGGCTTGGGTGAGCGACGAGAGAGCGGCGGCCCAAATTGGCCCGTTTTGATTGCGAATGTGCTTGTTTGCCTAAGTCTAAGGGTGTGTCACATCATCAGAACAAATTTTCCACTATCGATTTTCTTGAAGACGATATCCACCATGGGCTAATAGCTGCAAAATAGGATAATGGAAAATGAGCACCTTGGTTAACATTCTTTAATGAACTAATAGAAAAACACATACACACGAGATTTGTCATCATTAAAACATAACCATCCAAAATCAACTAGGGGATCCAACAAGGAAGATGATCAACCAAGGAGATAGAGAGCACGGAAGAAGCGGGTTCCACGCAGGACGCACAAGAACAAGGGCTCCCATCCTGCGATCAATTCGAAGTTTAGGACCAACCCAAGAGATAGGTTGTCACATCCTTGGCTTAAACTTGATGTTAGGGATAAAAGCCCTTTTTTCCTTCTCATTTTCATACTTCATGCACGTCATATTTCTAGTTTTTCCATGATCGCGCATTAGGTTTCTTGTTCATGCTGTCCATGCAACATTAATTTAAAAGATAATAACTTGTTTTGATTAAGTGCCCTTTTCATGTGTTATTTCTGTGCTAGCATGATTCCCTTTTTAGTTTTCTACTAGTTGCATCTTGATTAGCCATAAAAAGGGCCCTTGAAGGCCGGAGTTGCTTCTGTCTGACGATAGAAGGATCACGGTCTAATACGAGCCGCGACCTGAGTAGCGGTCGCTGACCAACTGTGGCCTTCAAAAGGCGACAGTGGTGGAACCGCGATCTGTTTGCTGTTCACACCAAACAGTAACCAGATCAAGCTTCATGACTTCCTGATTGTATAATAGTATCTACACTTTATTTTCATTATCTTTATGTTTTATGCATAGCATGTTTTAAAAGGGTTATGTTTTATGGCACACCATGTTTTAAAGGATTATTTTCATCATATGTTAATTTCATAATAAAACGCTATAGTTTTGTACTAAAGGGACGTTCATACTTTTTAATGGAACTTCTTGCACCTCGATCTTTGTTTTGACACATTCACTCTCGTATTCTTTCCTTCATCGTTACTTGTACATAGACCGTACTCTGGTACGATCGCTATTAGTCACTTGCACTTGCTAGGAACATTCTCTTGAACTTGAACGCCTCTCCATCGGATATTCCTTCTATCAGACTAGGAATTCTTATTTCAAGGCCTCTACAAGTCTCCGCGAGCCTGGGATTCGCACTAGGATGCCGAGCTAGTTGTACCATAAAAACCAAAAAGCTAGATGAGCACTTCATGTTTTTATGGTCTGTCCTGAACGCGGCCTGTCGAGTAACTACTTTCTGTAGATCACGGCTGGCCAACGATCGCGTTCATCCAGTGTGTTGGCTATTTTCAGTCAACCGATATTCTGTTTCGGTCGACTGATTCCTATTTTCAGTCGACAGACTTCTATTTCAGTCAAATGAAATTTTCTTGATCGACAGATTTCTTGACCTGAACGTGGACCTCCATCCGACCGCGTTCTCAAGATGGCAGTCTCCCTACAACCGCGTTCTATCAAAACTTGTCCAACCCGAAGGTTTGACCGAAGGGTTAATTGTGTTCTGTTTGCAGTCTCAGATGACCTTCTGACTGTTTGAAATTTGAAGTCGTACCTACCAAGTCGTTAACTAACTATGAACTTAAGAAAGATGCCGTTATGCTTCCGTAGCACAACGTCCCATTAATTCATTCTTGTCCTCTTTTCAAAGAATTTAGTACATTCTTGCCTTGCTTACTATCGCCCCAAAGGCATTATTGAATTTAACATTCTTGGCCGAACTTATTGACATTCTCGTGGAAATAACTAGATTTATAACTTGAAGATGCAAGTGAGGGCACGGAGGGTGTCCAAGGGCTCCAGTCTATCCCCCACAACAGAGGGTCAAAAATATACTAAAAACCATGGGGCATAATGATTACTGGCGCCGCATTGCGCTGGGAGTACTTTCTTTATAAACTAGTCAAATCCATGAGGTAATTCATGAAATTATACATGCTTGCTTGAAAAGTACATTCTCGTTACATGCTTGTTACATGACAGTACCTTCTCATGCATAGCCTTCTTAAGGTTATGAAACAATACATTCTTGTGATTGATAATACATTCTTGATTGAAAGGCCAATTTACATTCTTGCTAGATAATGATCATACATTCTTCAATATCACACTTCATAGTTAGTCTTGCTACTTGTTACTATTATTTTTACCGCAAGATTTATCGCACTTTCTTTCATTATTACTTCATCTAGAGCTAAAACATTAATCATGTAAACCATGACGACATGATGACACGAAGATACCTACTAGGCTAGTGCGCTCACTTCCTACTTTCTCCAACATTTCAGGAAGCTCTAGTGGATCGGAGTCGGATCATTCCAGTGGAGGTTCCAAGAGTGAGTAAAGATTGAGAATAACCCTAGATAGTATGACTACTTGAGTCTGTTATTTTTATTTAGGATTGTTCACTATAATAGGCTGTGAAGTTGATCATGTCTATGTAATTTTCTATTTTTTTAGTCTAGTGAGTCATGTTGTCAAGAGAGTAAATGTCCACTTGTAACTCTGATAATTATTTAATAAAGTTGAAGATTTTTGGTCTTATGATGTTGCGTACATTATTTATGCTTCTGAATGAATGAATGTGGCGCTATGATTGTCTTGCTAGCTAGAGGCTTACTTTGATGGAGACATCACCCGTGACTCCCTTTGGCTCGGGTCTTCCTCACACTCCGGCACCATTTGAGTTCGGGCCTCTCTCCATAAAGGCCCAATTATCCTTTTTGTGCTTTCTATTTGAGTCATTTGATGTAATTTTCATTTTCTTGAGTCATGTCCCTAGGTCTTGTGTTTATTTTCCTAAGTTTGAGTGTCATTATGTTGTTTAGTTAGCTATTGGGCCCATTTCATTGGGCTTGGCCCAAGAGCCCCCCTACCCCCTCGGTTATTTGTCATTGAGTCTTTTGTCAGGGTCTTATTGTAAAATGTGGGTTGCATATATATAGGGCCCCATTCCCTTCATTTGGAACTAATGAATCAATGAATGAAAAACTTGCCATTTTGAGAGTTTACACTTCTTATCTAGTGGAGAGATTCCATCTTTTGGATGAGAGACCCTAGGGGAGAGATTCCCCACCCATCCCTCTCTTAATCTCTCTTTTTCACTCCCCTTTCTCTCTCCTCCACACCCAATTTCAAAAATTTTCTCTCTCCTCCCTTTCCAACCACCACTCTCCCACCTACCCCCATTAAAGATTACTCCCCTTCCTCACACATCCCATTACTCCACCCCCTAGTCCTAAGAGAGCTTCCACCAATCCTAGCTCCACCTCCCAACCCCCAACTACCCCACCCACTTCCCCAAGCACCCTTCCCACTACCCAAAGCAGACCTCCACCTTCCCAAGGCACCTCTTCCCATCCCCAAGACCACCATTGATCACCCCACATTAAAGGAAATTCAAACTCACATGCCCTCCACCCACTTGTGCCCCCCCACCTTCCTCCTTCTCCCTCCAAGCCCAAATTCGTAGCTCCTCCTCCCACCACCTGTTAGACCCCCTTCCAGACCCTATTCTTCCCCTCCCACACCTTGGATCACCCCCTCCTAGACCCCCTCACATCCAGGGTTCTCCCCACACTCATCCACCTCCATTTCCCCTCCCATATACCCCATTTCCCCCCACCATCTTCAACCTCCAGTTTTCAGTTCGCTGGCAGCAGAAGAGTAGCCGTTTGCAGAGGTGACCCCGACCACATCCCAGAGAATATGAAGGTCCAAGAGGTATCCACGGAAGCGTCTACCTGTCTTATTTGCAACGGCGGTGGTCTCGTCCCCTTCAGAGCTCCGAGCTGACCGGGATATCCATTCTCCTACAACTGCGTAGAGCTGCCCCTGCTGAGCACCTGAGCCATAGTAGAAGCTCTGCCACGACGAACCTTGGAAGATTCAGGCCACAAGTTCTTCTGCAAAGTTGTTCCTCTTCCTGTCTACTTTCAGAATCAAGAAGTGGAACTTCTATCGATGTCCGTGGGCCATAGTTATCATTTTTCTCCCTCGGCTACGTGGTTCAGCTTCCCACAGCCTACACCGACCTGTCATCAGTGTTCAGAGTCCCCTGGTCTTCTCCGGTATCTTTTGTCTTCCCCGTCAGTTTTTCTGCAAAGAGGACTCATCCACGATTCCAAAAACTCCAGCGGTGCTTGATTCTGAGTTCGGGAGCTGATGGGGCATCCTCTGCAACCTGCTGTTGGCCGCCAGAAGCTGCCAGTCCAAGAATCTGCCTCCCTGCTCGGGCCTCCACCCAGACCAGCGTCGGTGCCAGAAGAAATCAGAAAAATTTGGACGACTTCCCTGGCCTCCTACGAAGATTTTACAAGTGGTTTATCCCCAACAAAATTCGGCATCAGTCGCAGCAACCATTTCTTCGATCATCTGTCCGCACCCACAGAACGTGGATAGAACCGGCGACCTCCCATCTTCGGTGTTCCTCTCTCAAGTTCCCCTCCCCGCTTGGCCGGCTGAAGGCCCCTCCCTATGTGGAGGTAGTTTTAGTTGTAATATCACTTAACCCCCAACCCAAGATCCCCCTCCTGCGAGAGGTGTAGTATTGTAATCATTTGGGCAGGTCAAGCTACCCCGACACGACGTGTGGGGATCCACCCGCCTCCCCGCTCGCCCTCGTCTCCGAGCGGGACCGATTTCTTCAAACCGGTCGAGTAAGTGCTCCAAACTTTGCTCTAATTTGTGCTTGTTCTTTCAATATTAGTTCATAAACTCCGCTGGCCGTGAATGAGAGCTCGATCCTTAAGCTCCTTTGCTATAAGTGATCACCGTGGGAAAAGAGAGTAACCGGTGCCATTGGCACTTTGTCGGCCCCATTGAATTGGGCATCCACATCCATTGGGAATCAAATCTTGGCCTTGCTGGCCCTCTACCAGTAAGGGTCCAACCCCTCAACCTCACCTTGGCATTGCCAAGTTACCCCGGGACTTGGGTGAGCAATGGGAGAGCGGTGGCCCAAATTGGCCCTTTTGATTGTGAATGTGCTTGCTTGTCTAAGTCCTAGGGGGTATCAAATCAATTGGTATCAGAGCAAGTTTTAGACTTGTCTCTACTAAGTCTAGTCCTTGGGCACATTTGCATTCATCAACATGGGTACCTCTCTTTGGTCACATTCATCCCACTCGACCCCCCACAAGGGACCGATCAACCCTCCATTTGACATAATCTCTTTTGAGGATCTCCTCTTCGATGGATCATGCTATAGTGCCTACCTAAAGTGGGAGGTCACCATGGAAAAACACTTTGAGAGAACTATGGTTTATGGACCCGCAAGAGTCCGCGTTGCCATGGGGCAATTTCGGGGTCAAGCCAAGCAAAAATGGAGGAACATAGTGGGCTTAAGGGACGTTAGGAAACAAGAACCCATTTCCTCATGGGATGATATGAAGAAAGAAGTTAGAAAAATCTACATCCCCAAATATTCCCACCCCTTCTACTCTAACACCCCTAGCCCGAGGTGCACTACCACTCCTCCAGCCCCATCCGACCAACTTGATATCACCTTTAGGCCTCCTCCCCCACCACTCCCAACAAATCACTTCTCAACCATCATAACTACACTTCGCGACCAAGTCCTCTCCCTTAAGGCCCAAATAAACCAAGCATCCACCTCTACACCAAATCCCCTAAGGGTCCCCGCACTCCAACCAAAACCCCCTTCCACAATCCCTCACCAAACCCATACCCCACATCTCCCCTTGGTCCCCACCACTACCCCTCCATCATCCCCAAAAAGAGGTACCCCCCTCAAAACCCATCAACCCAAATCTCGTCACCCAACCCACCTTCCACTTCCAACCCCAATCCTACCCCAACCTAGGCCTCCACTACTTCCACTCCCAAACCCCACCCTACCAATCCAAGTTTCTCTTTACCCTCAGCACCACACACCAACCCTCATCACCCCAAAAGACCCTCTCACCTCCTTGGTAGAAGAACTCATACTCGATTCAATAGTTGAGAACACTCTAAACCCACTCCCCACCTTGGAGGAAACCCAAGTCCAAGTTGAAAAAGAAACATCACACGATGGTCTTCCCCTTACATCACCCTCTCTAGTTGGGACCAAGCTCATCTTAGGAGAACCCCTTGTTAGTTGGCTAAAGGAGAGCCCAATAAGAGAGATCATGGACCATAATTTCCCACCCATGAAGGAAAACCATCCCATAGTGCCCATCTCCTCTTATCACACCATAATCCAAAACTCCTACCAAGTGGAAACCTTAGAGGACCTTCTCAAGGGCATAGCATGGCAATTAGAGATGACTAGCATGTTGACCCCTATGGTCGAACAACCTAGGAGCCTTAGCCTCCGACACCTATGCATAGGGTCTATCACCTCGATTTGCACCATTGGTTCCTACACTAGCGACCTCCTTCTATTCCTCCCTACACCCGATGAGCCCAACCTTCTCCTCGATTTAGAGCTTCTTATCTAGGGTAGAAAACCAAGCCCTCCACTCATGGCCGACCCACTCACAAAGAACTTCGGCCCAATTATCTCATTAGAGGAGGATGACCCATCACCACTTGAGGATCTTGAGGACATAGGGTCCCTCCCCCTCGATAACCATTTTTATGATCCCTTTGATCCCTTCCAATGGGGGTCAAAGAAACCATGGGACCCAACCACCTTATCCACCACCCACCTTTCCCTATCCCAACCCACCATGTTTGACCCAATCCACCCTATCCTAGACTCGGGTTACACCTTGGGAGCCATGACCTTAGACCACATATCCCTTGGTAATAAGGTTGTGTCCCACCCCATGATGACCACCTTCTTAGATCCATTCGATCCTTTCCAATGGGAGTTCAAAGGTTGTCCCACACCTATACACATGGAAGTCACTTTTGGGAAAAGTATGCATGTGTCTAGGCTTTCCACACCCCTTGGCATGAACACTACGTTAGGTCCATTCATTCATATCACCCACATGTCAAGTAGAAAGCATGAGTGGTCCAAATTCGGATGTAGTGGTCCACCTTCACTCATCAAGAGTCATAGGCATGATAGGAGTATTCATGGATGTCCGGGTCCCCCAGCATTTGTCACCCCCATGCATGACGGATCACCTATGGATGTCCCGGTCCTCCCCATTCCATCAAAGTCTTCTTGGCATCAAAGCATGATTGGTCTACTTTTGGTTGCCCAGGTCCACCCATCACCCCTAGAATGTCAACATTCACAAAATTGTATGAAAGCCTTTGCAAGCACATAAGTAAAAAGAATGAGGCTTATAAGAGGCGGGCCGACTCTCATCGGCGTCACCAAGAATTCCATGAGGGTGACTTTGTGATGGTAAGGATGGAGAGGCTCTCCCTGGGAGCCACCTCCAAATTGAGGCCACGTGGGGCTGGTCCCTTCCAGGTCTTGAGGCGCATTGGTACAAATGCCTATGAGTTAGATCTCCCCGAGGAATATGGGGTAAGTCCCACATTCAATGTCGTCGACTTAGTGCCATATAAGGGACCCACGGTGGTACCCAGTGAGGAGATTGAGCCTATTCCTTCCCTTGAGAGAGCACCCACCTGTGAGGAGAGACCACCAGTCAAGAGAGCCCAGCGTGAACGTATAGAACAAATATTGGATGAACAAGTCACTACCACTCGGAGCAAGGTATACGAGCGCTATCTCGTCAGGTGGAAGGATCGGCCTCCTTCGGAGGATTCATGGGTGAGTCGGGAGGATCTCCAGCAGTTGGATCCCGACCTTCTCGAGCAGTACCACAGCCGGATGGACCCCTACTCGACGGAGTCAAGCTCTTCGCAGCCCAGGGGATTTGATGGAGGCATCACCCATGACTCCCTTTGGCTCGGGTCTTCCTCACACTCTGGCACCATTTGAGTTCGGGCCTCTCTCCATAAAGGCCCAATTATCCTTTTTGTGCTTTCTATTTGAGTCATTTGATGTAATTTTCATTTTCTTGAGTCATGTCCCTAGGTCTTGCGTTTATTTTCCTAAGTTTGAGTGTCATTATGTTGTTTAGTTAGCTATTGGGCCCATTTCATTGGGCTTGGCCCAAGAGCCCCCCTACCCCCTCGGTTATTTGTCATTGAGTCTTTTGTCAGGGTCTTATTGTAAAATGTGGGTTACCTATATATAGGGCCCCATTCTCTTCATTTGGAACTAATGAATCAATGAATGAAAAACTTGCCATTTTGAGAGTTTACACTTCTTATCTAGTGGAGAGATTCCATTTTTTAGGTGAGAGACCCTAGGGGAGAGATTCCCCACCCATCCCTCTCTTAATCTCTCTTTTTCATTCCCCTTTCTCTCTCCTCCACACCTAATTTTGAAAATTTTCTCTCTCCTCCCTTCCCAACCACCACTCTCCCACCTACCCCCATTAAAGACCACTCCCCTTCCCCACACATCCAATTACTCCACCCCCTAGTCCCAAGAGAGCTTCCACCAATCCTAGCTCCACCTCCCAACCCCCAACTACCCCACCCACTTCCCCAAGCACCCTTCCCACTACCCAAAGCAGCCCTCCACCTTCCCAAGGCACCTCTTCCCATCCCCAAGACCACCATTGACCACCCCACATTAAAGGAAATTCAAACTCACATGCCCTCCACCCACTTGTGCCCCCCCACCTTCCTCCTTCTCCCTCCAAGCCCAAATTCGTAGCTCATCCTCCCACCACCTGTTAGACCCCCTTCCAGACCCTATTCTTCCCCTCCCACACCTTGGAACACCCCCTCCTAGACCCCCTCACAGCCAGGGTTCTCCCCACACTCATCCACCTCCATTTCCCCTCCCATATACCCCATTTCCCCCCACCATCTTCAACCTCCAGTTTTCAGTTCGCTGGCAGCAGAAGAGTAGCAGTTTGCAGAGGCGACCCCGACCACATCCCAAAGAATCTGAAGGCCCAAGAGGTATCCACGGAAGCGTCTACCTGTCTTCTTCGCAACGGCGGTGGTCTCGTCCCCTTCTGAGCTCCGAGCTGACCGGGATATCCGTTCTCCTACAACTGCGCAGAGCTGCCCCTGCTGAGCACCTGAGCCATAGTAGAAGCTCTGCCACGACGAACCTTGGAAGATTCAGGCCACAAGTTCTTCTGAAATTTCTGTCTACTTTCAGAATCAAGAAGTGGAACTTCTATCGACATCCATGGGCCATAGTTATCATTTTTCTCCCTCGGCTACGCGGTTCAGCTTCCCACAGTCTACACTGACCTATCATCAGTGTTCAGAGTCCCCTGGTCTTCTCCGGCATCTTTTGTCTTCCCCGTCAGTTTTTCTGCAAAGAGGACTCATCCACGATTCCAAAAACTCCAGCGGTGCTTGATTCTTAGTTCGGGAGCTGACGGGGCATCCTCTGCAGCCTGCTGTTGGCCGCCAGAAGCTGCCAGTCCAAGAATCTGCCTCCCTGCTCGGGCCTCCACCTAGACCAGTGTCGGCGCCAGAAGAAATCAGAAAAATTTGGACGACTTCCCTGGCCTCCTACGAAGATTTACAGGTGGTTTATCCCCAACAAAATTCGGCATCAGTCGCAGCAACCATTTCTTCGAGCATCTGTCAGCACCCACAGAACGTGGACAGAACCGGCGACCTCCCATCTTCGGTGTTCCTCTCTCAAGTTCCCCTCCCCGCTTGGCCGGCTGAAGGCCCCTCCCTATGTGGAGGTAGTTTTAGTTGTAATATCACTTAACCCCCACCCCAAGATCCCCCTCTTGCGAGAGGTGTAGTATTGTAATCATTTGGGCAGGTCAAGCTACCCCGACGCGGCGTCTGGGGATCCACCCGCCTCCCCGCTCGCCCTCGTCTCCGAGCGAGACCAGTTTCTTCAAACCGATCGAGTAAGTGCTCCAAACTTTGCTCTAATTTGTGCTTGTTCTTTCAATATTAGTTCATAAACTCCGCTGGCCGTGAATGAGAGCCCGATCCTTAAGCTCCTTTGCTATAAGTGATCACCGTGGGAAAAGAGTGGAACCCGTGCCCTCGGCACGACGTCGGCTCCCTTGAATTGGGCTGCCATTACCCTTGGGAATCAACTTAGGCCTTGCTGGCCCTCTACCAGCAAGGGCCCAGCCCACACAACCTCCACTTGGCATTGCCAAGTTACCCCGGGTCTTGGTGAGCATCGGGTGAGCGGTCGCCGACATCGGTCCGTTTGATTGCGATTGTGCTTGTTTGTTTAAGTCCTAGGTTGTGTCACATCATACTTTGTCGGCTGTTCATATTCCCGACTTGTTTCCGCTGAAATCTTAGTGCGTGACAGTTAATGTGGTATCAGAGCCTAGGCTTTTTAAGTCCTAGGAAAAGTGTCAAGTTATAGGGTTTAAATCCAAGGTTCTAAGGATTCCCAACCTATGAACTAGCTTATGAAAAGTTTTCCAAGCCATGTGAGATTGGGTAGAGCCCAGTATAAGATAGTTCTCTATTAAGAATTAACCTCTAGACATGAGAAAAATTAAACCTCATGAATTCTGAAGGGGCGTGATCTCGCGCGCCTCCTGAGCGGGGTAGATGATCACCAAACAGAGAACTATAGAGAAAGGGAAATGGATCAGGGGGCCCAGGAGAGGTTCCTTGCGGAAAACCCTCTGATGCTTAAGTCAGTAGAGCAATGGTGGAAGATAGAGAGGGAGGTAGAAAGAGGTGCGCGAGATCCCCCTACACCAAGGTGGTGAAGTGGTTCCTGCTCAGGGGATTTTAGGCGTGTATTGCCCTTACCTTTCACTGGAGGGAGTCCCAGGTTTATATAGTGTGCTCGCCTCATGAGTCCCGTAAGCTGAGGAGTTTTAGGCGGGAGTTACGTCCTTATCGTGGAGTCTTTACATCCTCATCGTGGGATCTTTATAGTCTTGAGGGATCATGGGTCCCTTATCCTCATAAACTCCTGCTCATAAAGGGATCTCAACGGCAGCGTGGATAAGCAATCGTCGGTCGAGCCGAGCATAAAAGGTGCCAACCCTATCCGGGCGATAGGCATAGCTCGGATGAAGATAGGTCGGAGTGGGCGCTGAGCGCTTGCCTCTATCCCAATGAGGGGATAACTCGGGCATGGGTCTTCCTCCGTTCTGACCGACGCTCGGGCCTTTCGAGCCTAAGGGCCGCAGAGGAAGGATTAGATCTCGAGTAATCTTATTGTGCTTTTTAGCCTAAGTGGGCCCTGTAGGGCTATCACTTGGATGAGCTGGGCCTCGTTTGGTCCTGATGGACCTAGTTTGGCTGCTCTTAGATGGGCTACATAAATCTTCCCCTCCACTTGTCCCCCTCCTACTCCTGAGCTTTAGTAAGCTCGGAAGAGTAGCTGTTGGGGTTTTAGATCAGCGTGGCTCAGGTGGGTGAAGATCTGGCGGTGTTAGGAAACCACGTGTTGTGGTCACCTGGGCCCGTAATAATGATGATCTTGACGGATTTGAACTGAAGGGGCCCCCTTTTCTCGAAGGTCGGAACGATGCGTTGCCTTCCACATGGAGATATAGGCATTGGGCGCTTGTTGTCATTCCAGACTCCCTCCGTCTTTAGGGTTTTGGCTTTCCTCCGTTCTTGCTTTTGGGCTCTTCGATGCGTCGTGAGGACACTTTGGAAGAGCAAAGGCTTGCAGCGGCGTTCGTGGAGTTGGCTGAGATAACCGCGGAGGCAGTCTGGTGGCTTCCTCTTCCCCCGGAATCTTCGGGGTCCCGAGATCGCCTTTCCTCAAACACTTCTCCGGATTCCATGGCGGACCAGCGTTCGGATGCTGAGGAGTGGGATGATGAGCCAGTGGTGAAGGCGCCGGTTCCAAACTACAGTGAATTGGGGGAGGCGGATGTGAGAAGGATGGAGCACTAGTATCACCTACCCCACAAGTTCCGCTTTGTCGCGGCCTCTCCACACGAGACGAGCTTGGACTCTCGTACAGGCCACATATGTACTTTCCTTCTGTCGTGGAAGGGTGGGTTCTTCCTTCCCTTCGAACCTTCCATTCTTCAGCTTCTCAATTTTTTCCCGTTGGTGCCCATTCAGTTGGTAGCCAATTCTTATCTTCTTCTTTCCGCCTTCCGCATTCTCTGCCGCCAGTGTGGAGTTCCTCCTTCCTTGGACCTCTTTCACTATTTCTTTGAGTTGAAAGCACATCCTTCGGCCGGGAAGGATTTCTTATTTCATCCAGGCAAGGCGGAATATGAGCTGTATCTCCTTGGCTACGAAGGATTCTTCGCATAAGGGGTGGAAAACTCAATTCTTCTAGGTGGTGATTTGTTAGATGGAGGAAACCTGGAGGTGTACAGTAATCCCCAATTTCCACCCGAATATCCCTCCCAGGCAGGATGAGTTCCCTCCACATGTGCAGAAATATGCAGCTATCTTCCTGAAGCACCGCCAATCCACAGAAGAGCTGGTTACTCTAGAGAATATCGAGCGGTCTATTCTTACGCGGCTGCATCCGTCGGGTTCAGGTGCCACAAGCTAAGTTCTCCTTTGGATGTTGAGATCATTTTTCTTTTTCGGAATATGTCTTCCTTCTCGTGCAGACACCAGGCGGTAGGCTTTGGAGGAGGCCGCAGAGGTGATCGAGCTTGGCGATAACTCGGCTGCTGATGAATCGGCTGCTCCTACGGGTCACTCCCGAGCCAGAGATAAGGGCAAGGGGGTGGCCCAGGGTGAATCCTCCAGGCCGCGGGGGTCCAAGCGCAAGGATCCTGTAGAAGGCATGATCCGGGCCGCCGCGAAGGCCAGGAAGCGGGCCAAGAAGGCCGGGGTCGTACTCGTAGTCGAAGGTGACCTTGCCGCGGCTCGCCCCTCCGTCGAGCATGATGGGGCCGACCCTACCGGGCGAGCTCTCCCACCCGCCGAGCAAGAGGGGGCCGAGGAGGTTGGGGCTGCTCCTACGGTCAGCGATGATGCTAGCTCGGCTCCTCCTTCGGTCAGAGCCGAGGGGGCCGGGGCTGCTCCTGCGACTGGCAACGGTGCTGGCCCGGCTCTCCCCTCGGTATGAGCCGAGGGGGCCGTAGACGAGGCGGGAGATGCTGGGGCCGCGGCCGAGGTTGGCACTTCAGGTGGTGGTGCCAGTGCCGAGCCGGTCCAGGTTGGGGGGCCGCAAGAAAATCCGACCAAGGCACGAGAGGCGACCGAGGCCGGGGCTTGGTCCGAGCCACTCGATCGGGCCCCGGGTGATGAGGGGTTCGCTATTCTGGCGGCCTTGGAGAGGCTTGGTATCCCGGGCCCTCTGCACCAGGTATGCCGCGGTATAGCCGCGAAGGTGAGGGGGGAGGTAGGCAGTACTCGCAGTCCACGGCCCTCGCGGGGGTTATGGAGGGCGGCCTGGTCCTGGCCCAGATGGGGGCCACTCTGGCCGAAGCGTATGCTCGGTCGGAGTCGGAGCGAGCGAACTTGGCCTGGACCCTTGGTGGGTCTGACAGGAGGTTGGCTCTGCTTGCCGAGGAGCGTGATGGGCTTCGGCGGGAGCTTTCCTCAGTCAGGGAGCTGGTGCGATCGAGCCAGGTGGAGACCCGGGTGCTAATCGAGCAGCTAGCTAAGGCCCGTGAATCGCTCGAGAGGAAGAATAGGCTTCTTGAAGAGGAGCGCCTTGCACGTATTGAGCTGGATGGCATGTGGGAGACCGAACGTGCAGAGTTGGTGGACGGAGCGGAGGAAGCCAAGCGCCTTCGGCGGGAGGCCGAGGCTGATCGGGCCGAGGCGGAGAAGCAGGCGGTGGAGGCCGAAAAGAGGACTGCTGAGGCCGAGCGGAAGTTAGCTGAGGCGGAGCGGGAGAAGGCTGAGCTCGCTGGTAGGGTGGGATCGGTCGGGGCGGAAGCTCTCGAGTAGTACAAAAGCTCAGAGGCCTACCAGGTTGACCTTAAGGAGGCTGCCCTTCCCTACTATGAGTCAGCACTTCACCGGGGCATCCGCAAGGGGTTCAAGCAAGGCTACGACCGGGCCGTCTTTTATGCTGAGGTGCAGGCATCCGGGATAGTTGGCTTCCCGTCTGGGCAATGCTATGACTCAGACTTGTCATCCTCTAGTTCCTCTGCTTCGGCGCCGGATGAAGAGGATCACGGGGGCTCTTCGTTCGAGGGGTCGCCAACTCCGGATGCCTCGGGAGGGCACGCAACCGAGGCAGCTCCCACGCCGGTGGCGTCAGTGCCAGGGTCGGCCGTCGCCGAGGGTGCCAGGGGCAGACCGTTTGAGCCCTCCACTTCCGAGCTTCAAGGTGGGCCGGAGGCCTGATGTGTCTGCTTTGCTTCCCCTTTTTGTATGTCTTTTTCCTTTTGAAGGAAAACTTTCTCCTTTGTATAGAAAAATAGATAAGGCAATAGAGTTGGGACGAAGACTTAACTGTTCCGCATTGCCATTGCCGTATTTTGTTCAGCGTATCTGCAGTGGTTGGAAAGAGCTGATACTTTCTGCGTGGATCTCGCCTGATGGTTGGGTGAGCATCTGACAGGGTGTCTTTCCATTTTCTCATGCTTTGAATGCTTGGCCGCTTTGTGTGTCCCGTTGGAGGCGAAAATGAGAAGTTTGAGGTAACCGTTCGTAGGGAGAGATCCCTTTGGCGTGTTTTCGAGGAGAGAATCATTTAACGCAAATAGCCTCCCTTCGCCTATAAAAGGTCTGAAGGGCGCCCCTTCCTCTCCACCGCTTAGGGTTTTCCCTGACAGTCTTTCCTCATTCTTTCTTCACGTAGCGTTGTGCCGGTATATTTGGAGCATGGAAGACACCCCGGAAGATGAAGTTGCCGACGACGGAGGGTAGAGAGTCCTTGCTGCTTCGGGTTTGAAGGAGGTTCGACGATCGACAGACG
Source organism: Amorphophallus konjac (assembly GCA_022559845.1). Lineage (NCBI taxonomy): Eukaryota > Viridiplantae > Streptophyta > Magnoliopsida > Alismatales > Araceae > Amorphophallus > Amorphophallus konjac. Next base: position 316,194,956 of record CM040121.1, on the reverse strand, counting down.
GGTTTAAAGAAGGTCCAACGTGTGGAGGCACGTCGTCTTCTTTTTATCAATTCCGGCGGCGCTTGCAGGGGGGCGAGATGGTGGACGAATGGGGGCATTAGGCATCTCTACTGCCCGTCCCTTCCTGCTCGCTCCATGGAGGGGAGGAGGAAGCCAATTAAGCTCCCTCCTTCCCGGGCTTTCCCCTGCCTCCTCGTCCAGCTCTGCTGGTTTCTTTTTCCCGCCCGCAGCCTCTTTTTCCCTCTTCTGCTCTTCTCATCATTTCTTTCACTCTTCGGAGGGTTCCTGCACTCTCTTCCTTCCAAAGAGTTGGCAGGTTGGCGCGGATTATGCTTTCATATGCGTTCCCTCTCCCCTTTCTCTTCCAAGTTCAACTTGGAAGGTAGCCTTCTCCTTCCTAATCCCTCTGTCACCTTTGTCCCGAGCTGCCCGAGTCAACGGGGTCGACTACCCTTTATCCGAGCCAGTTTCTACACGAGGCAGAGTCAGTGGCTGGACACAGGAAGGTCAACCGAGTCAGCTGAGCGATGGGCTCATACGGCGGCGCCAGATAGATTTTTTGCTTTTTTGACATGTATTTTCTTGGCTTCGGCCTTCCTAATGTACAAGCGAGTTGTTTGAATAAAAGAAAGGAGTCTTTTGTTTTATCTCATGTCGTTTACACAATGCTCAGTATTCAGAAGTAGAACATGCATAGTGTAGTCGCGTTCCAGGTCCGAGGGATGAGCTCTCCTTCCATCATGGATAGACGGTATGCTCCTTTTCCGAGCGTCTCGACCACTCGGTAGGGGCCTTCCCAATTAGGGGATAACTTGCCCGCCGCCTCAAGTGGTCGAGAGGCTTCAGCTTTCCTGAGGATGAAGTCTCCCGGCTGAAAGTGTCTATCTCGAACATTGGCGTTGTAGTATCGAGTGAGGCGGCGTTGGTATTCCGTTGCTCGGATGCTGGCAATCTCTCGGACTTCATCTACTAGGTCTAGGTTTTCGAGCAGTTTCTGGTCGTTTGGCTCGGACGAGAAGCAGATGACTCAGAGAGAGGGGTTGCCAATCTCCAACGGGATCACGGCCTCGGTACTGTATACCAGCTGAAAGGGGCTTTCACCAGTTACCGTTCTGGGAGCCGTTCTGTGTGACCAAAGTACGTTTGGCAATTCCTCAAGCCAGCTGCCCTTGGCTTTACCGAGCCTAGTCTTGATGCCTTTTAAGATAGTCTTATTGGCATTTTCGACCAGCCCGTTAGCCTGAGGGTTGGCGACCGAGGTGAAGTGATTGCGAATGCCCAGGTCGACACATCTGTCTCAGAAATAACGAGAATCAAATTGCCGACCATTATCACTTACTATCACCTGGGGGATGCCGTAACGACAGATGATCGACTTCCAGACGACTGTCTCGGTGATCCTTGCTGTGGCTTCGACCTCGATCCACTTAGTGAAGTAATCGATGGCGATGATAATGAACTTCTTCTAGGCCTGGGCCGTGGGGAATGGCCCGAGGATGTTGATTCCCCAGCGAGCGAAAGGATAAGGCTCGGCTAGGGTGATGAGCTCCATTGCTGGCTGATGGACCAAGTGGTCAAATCGCTGGCACCGGTCACAGTGTTGTGTGTAGGTCGAGCAGTCACGCTACAGAGTGGGCCACAAATAACCTAGCCGTAGAAAGATCTTGATGAGCGACGTACCTCCTAATTGCGCTCCACACAGACCTTCGTAGACTTCTTCGATCGCTCGGTTGGCTTCGTCGGTGCTGAGGCACTTCAAGAGAGGACCGGAGGAGGATCTCCGGTAGAGAGCGCCATCCAGAGTGACGAATCGCCGAGCTTGGTACTTCAATCTTCGGGCTTCCCGAGGGTTGGGGGGCTCTTGAGAATCTTGGAGCCAGGACAGGTACGGGGTACGCCAGTCGCTTGGGGAGGCTGAGTCAATAGCTAGGAGCTCTGAATCGATGCTCGGCCACACTAGCTCTTCGAGAAGGACCGATTGAGTACCCTCGGGGTCAAGAGAGGAGGCCAGCCGAGAGAGGGCGTCCGCTCGGGAGTTTTCCTCCCGAGCTATTCAGACTACCTCAAAACTCTCGAACTGTTGTGCCACGGTCTTGACCAGCTGGAGGTATTTGATCATCGATGCTTCTCGAGCTTCATAACCACCGTTGACCTGGCTAGCGACCAGTTGGGAGTCACTGTGAATCCTGACTCGCTCAGCCCCCAACCATCAGGCCATGCGGGCTCCCGATATGAGGGCCTCATACTCGGAAGCGTTGTTAGATGCTTGGAAGTTGAACTTCAGGGTGTACTGTAGCTCTGCTCCTTCGGGGGACTTCAGGAGGATCCCGGCGCCGCTCCCTGCTGAGTTGGAGGATCCGTCGACGAACAGTTCCCAGGTCGGCCCGGGCGCGGACGGAGATCTTTCTTCAGTCGGGATGGTGCTCTCGGTGATGAAGTTAGCGAGCGCCTGGCCTTTGATAGCCGAGCGAGACCGATACGATATATCGTAGGCCTCGAGCATGATGGCCCACTTGACAAGACGTCCCGAGGCTTCAGAGTGAGCGAGGATCCTCTTCAATGGTTCGCCGGTCAGCACGATGATGGAGTGCCCTTGGAAATAGGGTCGGAGGCGCTTTACCGAGGTAACCAACGCTAGCATGAGTCTCTCGGTTGTGGGGTACCTTCTTTTAGCCTCATTGAGCACCTTGCTGGTGTAGTAGACCGGTCTCTCGACTCCCGAGTCATTTCTGACTAGGACCGAGCTAACTGTAGATGGAGTCGCCGAGAGATAGAGATGCAAGGTTTCACCTGGGACGGGCTTGGAAAGCACCGGAGGCGAAGCCAGGAACTCCTTAAGCTCGACGATCACTTTTTGGCATTCCTCGTCCCACGTGAATGTAGCAGATGCCATTTTAGGCCCCCTCAACAGTTTGAAGAAGGGTAGGCATCGTTTAGCCGCGCGGGACATGAATCTACTGAGCGCGGCAATGCGCCCGGTAAGGCGTTGAACATCTTTGATGTAGGTGGGTGGGCGCATGTCCAGGATGGCTTGGACCTTGTCGGGGTTGGCCTCGATCCCACGTTGGGTGACTAAGAAGCCCAAGAATTTCCCGGACCTTACTCCGAAGGTGCACTTGGTAGGGTTGAGCTTCATGTTGTACTTCAGGAGGGTGTCGAAGGTTTCCGCTAGGTCGGAGAAGTGTTCCTCAGCCTTGGGGGTCTTCACGAGCATGTCGTCAATATAGGCCTCGACGTTCTGACCGAGCAGTCCCTCAAACATATGATTGACCAGCCTCTGGTACGTGGCTCCAGTGTTCTTTAACCCGAAAGGCATCTGGGTGTAGCAGTGTACGCCAAAGACGGTGATAAAGGCGGTCTTCTAGATGTCTTCGGGGTGCATTCTGATCTGATGGTAACCTGAATAGGTGTCTAGAAACCTGAGTATTTCGTTGCCCGTGGTTGAGTCAACCAGTTGGTCGATGCTCGGTAACGGATAATAGTCCTTTGGAGTAGTCTTGTTCAAGTCGGTGAAGTCCACGCACATTCGCCACTTTCCCGAAGCTTTTGGTATCAGGATGACGTTAGCCATCCATATCGGGTACAGGATCGGTCTGAAAAGACCAGTCTTTTGCCCCTTGGTGACTTGCTCCTTGATGATCGCCTACTTCTCTGGCGCGTGCCTCCTTCTGCATTGTTGTACGGCTTTGATGGTTGGATCGAGGTTGATCTTATGCATCACCGTCTCCTCTGGTATCCCAGGGAGTTGATCATCAGACCATGCAAAGACTCAGACGTACGCAGAAAGAAACTCTTTGTATTGTTGTTGGGCTTCAGATGTTAGGTCGGCTCCAATATTTACTCCCAGGGTTGGGTCGTCATTTAGGAAAATCGCTAGCAATTCGCCTCCAGGCTCGGCGGTTGAGGATTTTTTCTCGACTTCTCGGGGGCCCCTGTTCTTCCCGTCTGGCCTTGTGGCTTCAACCGAGATATTGTAGCACCTTCTGGCCATGTCCTGGTTACCTCGGACCTCCCCCAACCCATTTTTGGTGGGGAACTTCATCTTTTGGTGATAGGTAGAAGGCACTGCTTTCGTTCGGCTGAGGATCCCTCGACCGAATATTACATTGTATGCTATCATACCCTTGATCACTATGAAGTCCGCCATAACCGTAATAGTCTTGGGTGGGGTGCCAAGAGTAACCGGCAGGCTGAGGGCTCCCTCGGGATAAGTGGCCTGGCCATTAAACCTGCACAGGGGGGTTTGGATCGAGTGGAGTTTAGATGGATCCTCCCCTATCTTAAGGAAACATTCATAGGATAATGCATCGGGGGCAGTTCCATTGTCAACTAGAATCTTGTCTACGTTACAATGGTTTATTGTGGCCGATATGATTAGGGCGTCATCATGCAGGGTGGTCAGCCCTTCCAGGTCTCGGTCGGAGAAGACTATGACATGAGGCTCACTCGGCGAGGCCTTGAGAGGCTCGATGGCTCGGCTCACCCGCTCAGCATGACACTTCCTTCCTCGGCCACTGTCCCCTCCTGATGCAGATCCTCCGGTGATGACGTTGATATGGAGCCCGCGAGGGGCGTTGTCGATTTCCTCTGGGGCGCCTCGGTCCTCCTTATGCCCGGCCACAAACCGGGATAGGTGTCCCTGGCGGACGAGGCGCTCGATCTCATCCTAGAGCTGATGGCAATCGCCGGTGTGATGCCCGTGGTCGCTGTGGAACAAGCAATGTTTGCTGCGATTGTGACTTTTCGACCTCATTGGCTCGGGTTGGCGGAGGAGGCCCGAGCCTTTGATGTCTTCATATATTTCGTACACTGGAGCGGTTAGGGGAGTGTACCGCTCATACTTTCTGGATGGTTCTTTGTGCTCCCCATCTCGGTTCCACCTCTTTCCTTGGCTCGAGCTTGACTCAGGTGCTCGCTTCTTGTCCCCCTTCCGACCTGAGCCGATTGTGCCTCGACATGCGCTGAGAACTTCTTCGCACTCAGCATGGCGTAAGGCCAGAGTCACTAGCTCGGCAAGGGTCGAGGGAGGGTGGAGGACAAGTTCGCGGCGGAGGTTCTCATCCCCGGTGCCTCCGGTCAGCGCGGTTATGGCCGAGGCTACATCCAGGCGGGGGATTCTCAGGGATTCCTATTTGAATCGATTGATGTAGGCCCGGAGTCTCTCCCCTTGCACCTGTTTGAGACCCAAAAGCCTCGCTACCGACCTCGGGGGGCCGCTGCCGGTGAAACTCTCCTTGAATACTCGCCCAAACTGCTTGAAGTCTCGGATGGATCCGGGGGCGAGGGCCTGGAACCATGCTTGGGCGCCTTGGACCAAGGTGGTCGCAAAGGCTCGACATTTGATGGCGTCGGACGCTCCATGAAGGGTCATCAGAGCGTCGAAGCTGTCGAAGTGGTCGGCCGGGTAACCTTGGCCGTCGTAAGGAGGTTCTGGGAGATACCTCTACCTTCAAGATATAGTCATAGAACGGGGATCTCTCCTCGTCCTCTGGTGGAGAGGTCTTCTGCAAGGCTCGTAAGGTGCGCTCCTGTGCCGCGAAGCGCCTCTCGAACTCTCGTAGACGGAGGGACAACTCCGGCTGTTGTTGCGCCGTAGCGCTAAGGGGGCGTGATGGCAGGCTGTCCTGGCGCTCCCTGGGGACTTCGGTCTCCGGGAGTGGACGACGTTCCCTCTGTTTATCCCGTTTCGGTGTGGAGGAGGCCTCTTGCTCCTGAGGGGGGGCTTGTGAGGGTCCTCCTGCCTTGTTGCGAATAAGCTGCTGCCCTCGGAGGGTGAAGCGACCTCCGGTGATGTGCTGGGACACGTTCTCGCGGGGGGGGGGGGGGGGGGGGGCTCTCTGGAGAGACGCGTGACCTTCCATCCCTGGCCGCCTGAGTCCTCATGAGTTCCACGAGGACATCTAGTTTTACGTTGAGGGCTTGGAAGGCGTCAGCGCCGCCATTAAGCGGTACCCCTACCGCGGCGGCGGGAGGGGGCGGTCCATCGGCGGGGGTGCTGGCATTGGAGGGGGGGTTTTATGAGGCTTAAGAAGGGCCTTCTCCGGCCGCCACCATGGTCTTTCCCCTGTCGCCGGCGGACCTCCTCCCTGAACTTCTTCGCACCATACTAGCTCTTCGATCATTTCCCATAGACGGCGCCGGATGAAGGGGCGTGATCTCGCGCGGCTCCTGAGCGGGGTAGATGATCACCGAACAGTGAACTATAGAGAAAGGGAAACGGATCAGGGGGCCCAGGGGAGGTTCCCTGGGGAAAACCCTCCTATGTGTAAGTCAGTAGAGCAATGGTGGAAGATAGGGAGGGAGGTAGAAAGAGGTGCGTGAGATCCCCCTACACCAAGGTGGTGAAGTGGTTCCTGCTCAGGGGGTTTTAGGCATATATTGCCCTTACCTTTCACTAGAGGGAGTCCCAGGTTTATATAGTGTGCTCGCCTCATGAGTCCCGTAAGCTGAGGAGTTTCAGGCGGGAGTTACGTCCTCATCGTGGGGTCTTTACGTCCTCATCGTGGGATCTTTATAGCCTTGAGAGATCATGGGTCCCTTATCCTCATAAACTCCTGCTCATAAAGGGCTCTCAACGGCAGCGTGGATAAGTAATCATCGGTCGAGCCGAGCATAAAAGGTGCCAACCCTATCCGGGCGATAGGCATAGCTCAGATGAAGATAGGTCGGAGTGGGCGCTGAGCGCTTGCCTCTATCCCGATGAGGGGATAACTCGGCATGGATCTTCCTCCGTTCTGACCGACGCTCGGGCCTTCTGAGCCTAAGGGCCGCTGAGGAAGGATTAGATCCCGAGTAATCTTATTGGGCTTTTTAGCCCAAGTGGGCCCTGTGGGGCTGTCACTTGGATGAGCTGGGCCTCGTTTGGTCCTGATGGAACTAGTTTGGCTGCTCTTAGATGGGCTACAGAAATCCCCCTCTCCAAATTCCAAAGAAAATGACAAATTATTTATTTTCTCAGGAACCTTATTTTCCCAATGGCTGGACATAGAGCTAACTAGGAAGCGATGCAACAAACAGTCGAGGGTCTCACTCAAGCCCTACAGACGGTGGCACAAGCAGGCACGCGAGCTGGCGCTAGAGATTTACACTGCAACTTCAGGAGCATGAACCCTCCTTGTTTCTCTAGATTGTTTAATCCAGATAGAGCCGAGAATTGGATTGATGAAATGGATCGAATCTTCCACATTATGCAGTGCACGGTGTTAAGTGGTGATAGGCAGATCTAGAGGGGAGGGGTGAATAGATCAGTCCCTTTTTGCCATTCTTTGTAGAAAAAAATTAATGACTAGCACATCAGATAAAGAGACAGATTTTGATTACTATCTGACAGACGTGATGCACACAAGATACTTAGCAGCGATCTTATCAAGTTTCTATCGATGGAACAAGATAGAAGATAAACCACAAGGCAAGATCTTTAAGGTGGTTCAGTCTCAATCTAGAGACCTACGTCCACCCCTCAAATAACACTGTGAAGCTTCACTAGTGCCAAAGCACAACTGCTGAATCACAGCTTCAAACAGAGAGATACACTCTCACACACCGCTGTCACACAGCTTGAGGGATCATACCCCTGACCACACAGATAGGCAACCACTCCTTCTATCTTCCTACCCTCAGGCAGGGATCCAGTGATGAGAAGTTTGTTCAGAAGAAAAGAAAACAAAGGATGAAAGGTCTGGACATAGTATCGCAAAGAAAGTGCAATGACTAAGAGATATCCTGTCTGGAAATGAGCTTGAGAGAGAGAGAGCCTTGGCTTTCTTCTGCCCCCTTTTTTTTGAATCTTCTTAGCAACTACGGAGGCTTTCTCTTCGTCGTGAGGAGTGGAGGATATCTGCTTCTGGATTTACTCACGCATGCATCATCAGGACCAGGAGAGCTTGACCAGCAAGCTTTTTCTCTTCTCCATTTTTCTCCTCTGCGACCTCTTAGCTCATATGCTCTTCTTATCTATATTCATGTCTTAGGGCGACACCAACGTTGTCCGCTATGAAAGCAACACCTAGAATGTCACATCCACATTATTAGTTTTGCTTCCACTTGCACAGTTGACTCTCTTCTTGACAGGTTAGCAGGAATGTGGGTAGGTAGGATTCCATTTGAGTAATGGTACGATATCCTTCAGAAAATATCTCATCCAAAAACACTATCTTCTGACACAAACGCAATCTGAAGGCTTTTTCCAGAGCAGACGGATCCTCTGGATTAAGTTCCGGATCTTAAAATCAGCTTCCGTCAGATCCGGATCGGTTCAGGACGATCATAGTGTGTCGACACTTTCCTTGCAGTGTGTTGAGACATTCCTTTGAATATTTTGAATACTCGTTCTAGTTGATCGATGATGTGTCGACACTTTACCTCCAGTGTGTCGAGACATCCCTTTGAGATCTTGAAGTACCATGGCCGATGAGTCGAGACAGCATCAAATAGTGTCGAGACAAGTGAGCCCTGTGTAGAGTTTTTCACACGAATGTGTCGACACTTTGCGCCCAGTGTGTCGAGACATTGGTGAATCCAGATACTTAGTCAGAACGCCTCAGCTTGAAATCTTCTGGATGTGTCGAGACATGAGTTGAATGTGTCGACACATTTTGGTATGCCGGAGCTCAATTGTTGGAATTTCAACACAAGCTCTTCTGAATGTGTCGAGACATGATTGGGCCGTGTCGCGACATCACTTAGTGAGATTTAGCTGCACTTGTTTAAACAATTCATCAAGCCAAATAAAGTTAGATATATCTCAACTACCTACTAATGATTTGTGACCTGTTATCATCAAAACCTGGGGACACAACATTCTCCCCCTTTTTGATGATGACAACCATGAATCATTATGAGCAAGCATTCATACATCAAGGCAATCAAATTTTTTTGAAGAACCATCAACCAAGCAAAGTTCAATCATTCACACAACCACTGAATGTTTATCATTTTCCAACAAGGAGCATTTTCAATGGCAACAAAAGCTTGATTCATTAATCAAACATAGTTTAGTACAGATCAAGCGAGGATGTGAGTTCAAGCAGTTACACTATAGATCTATATGCAAAAGTTTAGATGAAAAAATCTAATTATATGCCAGATGCTTGATGAGACTACAGTGCTTCTCCCCTTTTGTCATCAGCAAGGAGGGGGTGAAGGAGGAGGCTGCTGTGGAGGAGGCACGTTGCTGGTGCTGGCCAGGTGCATGATCTGTGCCTCCTGGAAGTCATGTTGCAGGTTGTAGATAGTTGTCTCTAGAGAATCAATTCTTTGATTTAACTGGTCATCTTTTTGATTGACAAAACTGTGTAGTTTCTGGACATTATCTTTGATGTCCTTCAGCCAGGTATACATCATCTCACAGATGTATTTTGTTTCAGCTCGCTGTTGGGAGCCTTGGAGGGAAAAACGAGAAGATGTAGCTTCTGTTTGAGGAGGAGGACACCATTCATCACCAGCATCCTATAGAGCAGGTTGGAGTTGAGCTTTATGCAGACGTATGAGCTCTAAGATTTCACTACCAACCGTATCCAATTTCTTGTATACGACATCCATCTTTGCCTCAGCTTTGGTGGTGCTATTTACTGCTCTAGCGGTGTCAATATGAACAGTGTCTGCAAGCCTAGAAAAGGCATCAAGTAGCTTATTGGTGTCAGAATACAGTTTCCCTTTCAACCTTTAGGAAGCATCTAGTAAGCGAGAAGTAGAGGCATTGAGGTGTCTTTCCAGATTAGATGTAGCATCAATAGACATGTTGACCTCTACAGTCACATGTGCTCGGATGGATGTAGTGGCGCCAGCTGCTTGTCCTCTGATAGATGTAGTGGCGCCAGCCACCTGTTCAGATAGCTGATTAGAGGACTCCATCAGTTTAGCCCACTTGATGTTGAGATTACTTTGATCTTCTCTGATGTCATAGGCATGCATGACCATTTCAAAAGTTTTCTCCTGTGTTTCAGTGTGGATTTCTTTTTATCTCTTCATTATTTTTCCTGCTCGTTCACACACAATTATCAAGGAGGTCATGAAGTTCTTCAGCCGTCCATCTGACTTATGTTTGTCATGCACAAATTTTTCCCATCGGCTATTCTAAACTTGCTCATAGTGGAGTTGTCTAGCTTCCAGTCTGTCGACCTGTAGACTGATCTAACGATAGGAGGAATTTAAACTCTCAAATTGGGCAGTGAGAAATTGAATGAGGGCAGGATAAATATCCATTAAGCTGCCATTACCACCAAATGCAGGACCTTGTGATGTGGATGCCTCTGTATGAAATTCAGGTGGGGCATCCCGTGTAGTGAACACTCTAGGTTCATTTTCTGGAGATAAGGGAGGTTGGATACCAAAAGACATCGTGATCCCAGGCTGGTCCATGGGATCTGCAAATAGCTGTTTAGGAGCCTGCTCAAAGGAGATGTCTGCATGAAACATTTCTTCATGCTGATTTAACTGTGCTTCTGAATCTGGGTGGCCCTATGCTTGCTGACCCTGTGGAGGTTGGTCCTGTGGAAGCTGTTCCTATGGAGCAGGCTAAACAGGAGGGTCGAGTACATGACCAGGTAAATTCCTCACCATTTTGTTACCTTCCTTCTTGAAGTGCACGTAGTTTTGGATGAACCTTAGGGTGTAGACATTACTCTGGGGAATAGTTATGGATGTTTCCTTGTCAAGAGGGACGCCAACTTTCTGAAAGATGGCAGTAATGTGAGCAGCATAAGGCAGGCTACGCCTGTTGTAAGTGCAACTTTCCATAACCTGAAGCATGATTTCTAGAAGACAGACATGGTAATTGTTGAATAGACAGTAAAAAAGGAATCTCTGTGTCTCAGTAAGTCTGCTTCGCCACCCCCTTGTGGGGTAATCACGGTAGTGAAGATATGATGCAGTAGACGATGTAGTGGGGGAAACCGATTGGTGTCAAAGTGTTTCACCAAAAGTTGGGTGACATCCTGAGGATTTCTAGGCTTGCCAGTCAGGAGGGTGTAAGCTACAGACAAATCGATCTCAACTTCAGATTCTATTTCCCCATCTCGGGGTATGTGTAAAGCTCTATGAAGAAGCTTAGTTGTGAGCTTGATGGGAACACCCTTGACCATAGTCCGAAGGCCTTTCTTTTTCTCATCAAAAAATAAGTTCTTGTAGAACTGCTGAACTAGAAGTGGGTAGTATACCCTGTGCTCAGACATAAACTGTCTCGAACCTTGGAACTCAAACAACGGCAGTAGCTCAGGAAAATACACAAGCATCTCTTGGTCACTAAAATCTACATACCTAGGGAAGAGAATCCTAGTGAGATCACTATCTTCTTCCCTGGGAGAGGCAGCAGTGCTGGCCTTCTGAGGGGTTGACTGAGCTTTGGCCTTCCCTTTTTCTTTGGCTGACAGCCATGGCCGCTTGGCCGAAGTTTACGGTGGAGAACCCTTGTCCGTGTTGGACCCCTGGGCTTCAGTAGCCCTCTTCCTGGCTGGTTCTACAGCTGGGCGGTCCTCAATATGCTTGGATCTTCCTTCAGAGGGAGCATTCGAAGCAGCTGCCTTCTTGGAAGAAACCGCCTCTTTCTTCTTGCCGCGGGTGACCGGTGGAGCCATGGAGAGTGGATGGAAAAGGTGGAAAGGAATCGGAGAGCAGCTAGGGCTAGCTGGGGAGCTGGCACAAGAAGCAACAAAGGAGGGGGCTGGGCGTCGACCTCCACGGCGTGGATGTGCAGAGTCGTCGGAGAGAGAGAGAGAGAAAATAGGGTTAAAAAAGGAAAGGGTGAGAAAATTGTTTTCACCGATGAGTTAAATGGGGAAAGTTGAGATTTTTACTTTTGAAAAGGACAACCCTGAAGTTTGAAATGGTGTATATGCCCCTATGTTAAGTCCAGATGGTTTAAGGCTTATAAGCTCATTTTTGAGTTATAAAAGTTTGAGCAAACCATTTTTGCAACAAATAATATGACTTAACATTTGAGAAGGTAAGAGAATAGAACCAAGCCCTTTTGACTTACTCATCACATTCATTCAGCAAGATTGGAAAAGAAGATAAGCAAGTATTGAAAATAAACACAACTCCTTTGTTCTGAAGCAAGTTGTAGAGTCAACCCCAAACTATTTTTTTTATTAATTAATAAAATAGTCCGATATAGCATTCACTTTTTGACACAAGGAAACACGTTATTTAGACGCCAGAGTCCCTGGTTACTCAGTGTAGCTTATCTATCTGAACTCTTTTGAACAGAGGTGACTTTCCTCATCATGACTAGATTACCCATTCATTTCATTGATGAAGGATCTAATTTCTCTGAAGAGAGGTCATTGCTCTGAAAATATAGCAGCATGGTTTTTAGAGGCGTATTCTCTAATAGACTTCAAGATGGGAACATGTTTAAAGACAATACATACTGATCAATTCAAATGCCAAGAAGCCAAGTGGTAGTGAAGTTTCAGACGCAGGGGCAAGGGTTATTTTCAAGGACTTAAGAAATGTTTCAATCCTATTATGAATGCAAGATTGGTAAAACTCAATGCAATTGATTCACGAAAATGAGACTTATAAGCAAGAAACCATTTCTTCAACAAGAGTAATACAACAAGACTCACCCAGGGTTGTAGGGATTGTAGAAATGCTAAAATTGACGTTACCATGAGCGCATCTCATATTGCCTTGTAATGCCCCAATTTGACCCTCAAATTAGTTCTATTTGAGTGGTTTTTCTCACTTTTCTTGGATTTCTCCCTTTTTTCACCCTTTTCGTATTTTTTCCTATTTTTCCCAATTTTCTTGAATTTTTCTGGATTTTTCTAGGCATTTTTCTCTATTTTTATGTATTTTTCAGAAATAACGACTTGATGTGGGGCGTCTTTTAAATAACGACTTTTCCTTGGGTGTTTCTAAAAAAATTGACGACTATATTGGAGGGCGTCCATTCTTTCAAATTTCCATTTTTCTAGATTTTTCTGAGAATTTTTCAGATTTTTTTTGGAATTAACGACTTAACCATGGACGTTATTTTGAATTTGAAAAGAATAAAAAAATCGAAAATTGAATTCACGCCTTACGCACGGTCGTCACTTTTTCAAATTGATTTTTTTATATTATTTTCCACCCCCTTCTAGAGGTGATTTGGTGGCCTTCCGGGTGTCAAAAAAATTCGTAAAAATAGTCGTTGAATCAGGGCGACGAGATGCACCATCACCTAAAAAATGGGAAAATAATATTGAGAAATGAAAAATGACCCTATTTTGAATATTTTGAATTAACGTCCTTTGTTAGGGCGTGTTTTAATTAACGCCTTTGACTCATGCGTGTTTAACAATTTTCAAATAAAGAAATATATATTTCTAAAAATGATCCAGGAGTTAACGCCTTGGTCTTAGGCGTGTTTTTAAAAGACGCCCTTTGGCAGGGCATCAATTCGTGAATTGACGCCCTGGTCCAAGTCGTGTTTCAGTTTTGTGTTCCGAATGAACGCAGCCTTTCCCCAGAGAGTCCCTGCTTCGTTTAGGCTCCTGCCCATTCTTATCCTTTCCCTTGTTGGACTCTTGCCTTCTTATCTCTTCATCCAATTCTTATTAATAGAGCTTCCGAGCTCTGTTGTTGGGTTGGACTCCTCCTCTTCGGGCCCCCCTGTCGATCCTTTTCTCCCTCCCACGTTTTTCTTCTTTCTTCTTCTTCTGTCTTCTTCTTCTTCTTCACGGCTGCTTCTTCTGTCTTCCTCTTCTTCTTCTGTTTTCTTCCCTTTTTTCTTCTGTTTCTTCTTCTTCTTTTCTTACACAGGCTGTTGCTGTGGCTGAAGGAGGAGCTTCCCACGTTAACTTCATCATCCTTTGGAAGGCTTCTCCCCATCGAGGATCAAAGCCAACAGGCCCCTTCTTCTTTATTTTTATTTCTTTTATTACATCGTTCATATGCATGCATGCATGTTCATACGTATTCATTTTTTTAAAAACTCAACCACGTTGAGTATCTCCCCTTTTAAGTGCATCTCTTGCACTCTTTCCTTTATTCTATTTTGCATTCATCATCATATTCCCACCCTCTTTGCATAGGGGATTAAGGGCCACCACCCTTAAGGTGTGTTCTTCACCATATTTTCATGCTCATATTTTTATTTAGGATTTGATGTTACACTCACCATATTCTAATCCATATTTTTTATTGGTGTTTGTCTTTTTTGCAAGGGTAATAAAAGCAAGAACTCTCTTCATCGGCCGGCCGATCTAGAAGAGAAAGGAAAGCACTCACAATCACCCGCGTTTCAAGGTATTTTTCGCGATCCCTCCCTTGATTATTATTGTTATATTTTTGAGGCCTTCGCGTCTCTGGCGATCACATCTCCATATTTGCACCTCGTGCATGTTCTTCTCCACTATTGTTTATTGTCTGCTGCTCTTAATTTTCCCTTAAATGGATTTTTAAATAGATCTACAAATTGGCGATCACGGTGGGACCCTTTGTGTTCTTCTTTCATTACCCCTTTCCCCTTAGGCACTCGCGTGTGCCATCTCCCTTATTTGCACCCTCGGTGCGTCTCCCTTTTGTGCCCCTCGGGCACCCTCCATTGTGCTTTGCACTCTTCCCTAAGTGATTGGTCAGTTTGTTGTTGTTTTTCTTTAGAATTCCACTTATTCAAGAAATTGATGAGCATGCTTATTCTGTTGATTGCCATGATCACGTGATTGTGAGTGTTTGTCGTTTCTGGCCGGGGAAGATTTTCTGGAAAAGAGTGAATTAACGCCCCTGTCAGAGGCGTGCTTTATTTAACGCCCTAACCAAGGGCGTCTTATTCATATTTTACGCCCTCTGACAGGGCGTTTTCCAGCATATATCCTGATTTCTCTTGGTTTTATTACGCTGCCTTTGAATTCACGCCCTTCTCCAGGGCGTTTCTTTATTGATTAGCGCCGCACATTAAGGCGTTTCTTGTGATTTGACGCCCGCTGGCAGGGGCGTCCTTTTATTGATAGCGCCTCAGTCTAAGGCGCGTTTTTCTGCCCCTGGCCCCTCGCTTTGATTCACGACAGTCACATCATCGTGTCTTTGGTTAGTAGCGCCCCCAGCCAGGGCGTGTTTTTACTGTGGGTTTTTTCATGTTGATTGATGCCTATATTTATTGATTGATCATATTGTGCTGATTGGCTTATTTTCCCTGCTGCATTCATCTTTGCATCGGTTTGAGAGACCTCCTCTCTCTTCATTAGGATTCCACACACCCTCTTGGAATCGGGACGACCCTCCATTGAGCATTCCGTCTCTTTGGACCGGAAATCCCTTTTCCAAGCCTCCGTAAGTCCCCGCACCCGTGGATTCCCTCACGGACGCCGGGCAGGTTGTACCCTTTTGAAGTCCCGAGTTAGTTGGCCTATGCGTGGTGAGAGAGGATCTCTAGTTGGCATTGGAGTTCAACTCATATTGAAACTAGGTTCCCCCCTTGTGTGAATCATTCCAAACTTTGCTAAAATTTATTAATTCACCAAGGTTTAAACAAGTAAAAATCAAGGTAACCATTCCAACTTGTGTGTTTCTTTGCAAATTGTTTGCACACTATTTGGATTGCATAATGGCTTACTTTGATAAACAAAACAACATGTTTAGTTCAATTCATGAGGATGATCAACCTAGCGCATCTTATAAGCCTCAATTTCAACATGTTCAACATAATTCTCACCATTCTTTTAAAGGACCACGTCCTCATTTTTATGGTCATGTCCGGCCCATGGGCAATGTCCATTCTCATGGTCCTCCTACTCAATTTCAGGCCACTATTCCCTCGGGACCGTCTCCTCCCAATGACGAGAAGGTCTCTCGAATCATCCATGCATTAGATCATCTTACCCCTCAACAGATCCAAGCCCTTAAGGCGGCCGTTGAGGGTGCATCTCATTCATCTCTCCCTCCTTCTAATCCTATTCGGGTGGCCCATCACCCACCTCCCTCTTCTATTCACACTCGGGTGGCCCATCATCCACTTACATCTCCTCCTGTTCATGCTACTCGGGTGGCCCATCACCCGCCTCTTTCCATTCCTCCTCCATCGCGGCCCCAAGGCCCATTTATTCCTTACAATCCGGCCCATCCAGGTTCTTCCATGGGTCGGCCCTTTAATTCCCCTCCACGGCCTTTTTATGCGGCCCCTCCTCCTTCAATGCCCTGCCAACCCTCGGTTGCTCAGGTCACACCCCTCCAGCAAACTCTCCTCGATAAAATCACTTTGATGGAGAAACAATTAAAGAGGGTTACGAGCCCGCGGCCCGCTCCTCCTACTCCAGTCAATCCTCTTCACGCTTTCCTGGATGATATTACCAAGATGGAGAATGAATGGAAAGATAGGAGAGATGATTATGACTTCGGCATTTCAAGCAAGCAGGAGCCAGCATTTGAAGAATCCGAGGCAGTGTACGATGATGATGAAGCTCCACAGGCACCCCTTCCGAGTTTCCTTCGTTTCCCACTTCCCCCATTATCATTTGATGAACCCCCTGCTCAGGACGAAGTCACCGTCCCCGATCCAACCCCTGTTTATGAGACTAATTGGTGTTACGATGATGGGTCGATACTCCAATCACCCACACCGACACTCCTTGAGTCTCCTCCTATCCCTAACACCGCTTCCACTAAACCTCCACTAATTACACTCCCACCAGTTATACCATTAACCTTCACAACACCAGCCTCCACCGAGTCTTCCATTAAACCTCTACCTATTAAGCCATTAACCGCCACACCATCGGCCTCCATTGAGTCCACCATTGAACCTTCCCCAATTAACATCCCATTACCACCACCTCAACCCTCCATTATCCCTTTAACCCCAAAACCCATTTTGCCTATTCCCCCACTTAACCTTTCACCCCCAC
This sequence comes from Amorphophallus konjac, assembly GCA_022559845.1. Taxonomy (NCBI): domain Eukaryota; kingdom Viridiplantae; phylum Streptophyta; class Magnoliopsida; order Alismatales; family Araceae; genus Amorphophallus; species Amorphophallus konjac. Next base: position 316,178,133 of record CM040121.1, on the reverse strand, counting down.
CCGTGGCTAATCCTGAGCAGGATTCACCCCTTTTTGCACTCGAGCCAACCCCGACTACTTCCAAGCAAAAGGAAAAGCCCGACGTGTTTGAACCTCCACTTCCACTTATCCTTTCTCCAACACCTTCCATTATGCCTCCACCATTCATGAAGCCTTCCGCCTCCGCCTCACCTCCCTTTACTACTCGGAAGGGGAGCACTGCTATAAGTACTTGCGCCAAGGATGATCCGGAGCCGGGCAAGAAGGATTTGGCTGTGGCTATGCCGTTCAAGATACAGGAATTCATTTGCCGGATGCCAATCCAGGTTATTGTGCCGAGCACGATTGAAGAGGCTAAGCCGCTGCCCTTGCTCAGAGGAGAATGTCGGGCGTTGATGTCGTCTAAGGGCCGGGCAGGGCACCCCTTGTTCCTACTTTCGAATTCTGAATTTATTATTCCTTACAAGGGGCGAATGCCCATTTTGCTCAACATTCCATATATACCACATTCAATGGGCAACACGATGCTTCCCGTTCCAACTCTCCAACTCCCTCACATTGTTGATCTTTGCCTTCCAAGGGAGTTGCCACTTATTAAAGCTCCTTTTATTGGGCCAATTGGCTATACACTTTCACTGCCGTGGAGGGGCAGTTATCTTGATGCTAAGGGGCCTTCCACTCCTTTACCCACCTCCCATTCAACTTCATCCCTATTCTCATCTTTCGCTTCATGGGCCATTCCAAGGGTAAAGAGGAGGATCTCATTCTCTCGCCCTTCATGTTCTTCACGTTCTTTGCATTCCATGCATTCTGTCGCATTTGTGCATTCATCACATCCGTGCTACTGCATTCGCATGCATTTGCACCTCCTTCTTCCCAGGTTCCCGAACCCGTATCTCCCCCGCCTTCCGGCGCCTCCGGATATTCCGCACTTCTCATCTTCATCTTCATCTTTCTTTAATTCACTCCCCTTGGGGCATCGCGTCCCCCTTCCTGCTATTTCCCTGGAACCTCCAGAAATTTTATCCCTCCTCTTTGGGCATCTCGCCCTTTCTGATTCTATTCTTCCGGAACCTCCGGATTTTCCCTTTGGGCACGACGCCCCTCTCCACCTTTTTTATTTGCTTCCTCCGAAACTTCCGGACTTTCCCTTTGGGCACGACGCCCCTCTCCACCTTTTTCATTTTCCTCCTCCGGAACCTCCGGACTTTCCCTTTGGGCACGACGCCCCTCTCCACCTTCTTTATTTGCTTCCTCCGGAACCACCGGACTTTTCCCTCGGGCACGACGCCCCTTTCCACCTTTTTCATCTCCTTCCTCCGGAACCTCCGGACTTTTCCCCAGGGCATCACGCCCCTCTCCACTTTATTCTTCCGGAGTCTCCGGATCTTTCATACTTTTCCTTCGGGCATTGCGCCCCTTTCCACCTTCCTCCTCCGGAACCTCCGGATTTTCCCCTTGGGCATCGCACCCCTTCTCATTTGCTACCTCCGGAACCTCCGGATTTTCCTCCTGATCCTCCTTCATTCCTCTCTCTTGGGTATCGCGCCCCTTTCTATATTCTTCCTCCGGAACCTCCGGATTCTCCAATTGATTGTCTCCATCTTTTCCCGGGGCATCGTGCCCCTTTCCATTTACTTCCTCCGGAACCTCCGAATTCTCCGTCTTATTCTCTCTATCATCTTCCAGGGCATCATGACCCTCCTGATTTCATTCCCCCAGAACCTCCGGACCATCCATCTTTCTTCCGATTCATCTTTCTACTCCTCCGAGACATCACATCCTTCATTTTCTTCTTCCTTTTCCATCATCTTTTTCCCTATTTCGTCTCAGGGCATCGCGTCCCTTCTTTTGTCATCCCTCCGGAGCCTTCGGATTTTTCCTCTCATGATTCTCCTCTGCCTCCGGACCCTCCGGATCCGCCTCTTTCTATCTACCAATTTCTTCTTCTAATTCCTCCTGATTCTGGGTCCGACCCAACTTCTTCCACATCCACTGCCTTGGGCATCTGCCCATTCTCCCATTGCTTTCGAGGCTTTAGTCCTCACTCATCCTTCTAATTCTTCACTTCTTCTGTAGACTGTTCCATGTGATCAGGGTCTCCGCGCCTTAGTGAGGGAGTTCTAGCCCTCGCCTCTCTTCCCTTTTCTCCTTATTCGTCAGAGTTTGGTTTGAGCACCACTCCTTCCTGTTAAGCCACTTTCAATCCTTTGCTTCCAATTCTTTTGACTCCCAAAGAGGACAAATCCCATGATGATCAACCTCGCCTCTGACAGCTGCTTCTACAAAGGTTGCAAGGTAACATATTGTCGTAAGTATGCATTTTAATGATATCATTTTCTCATTGTTTCACGCATGATTTTCAAAATCAAGTGCTTCTTAATGAGATTAAGAGTGGTGTTTTAAACCTTTATCTTAAGCTTTTGTTTAATTGAAATCATTCTCAAAAGAGTCCTTTAGGCTTATTTTTTTGCAGCACTTTGGTTGATAAAGAACCCGCGCTGGGAATTCAACATTTTCTCCCTGCTTGTTAAGATCAACCCTCAGCTAGGCACCTCACACACTTCACGGCGTCCTTAGCCGGCTCCTTTGGTTAAACACCGTTGCTACCTTGGCCATGCCATGAGAATTTCTGAAAGTCTTTTTCTCTTCTTTACTCGGCCGAATGCAGGGGCAAGAGGTTGACGGATGAGATGACCAACCTCGGTAAATCTCCAATACGAGAGGAGTCTCAAATAGGGGCAGTCTTGACCCAAAATCGATTTGAGTTTTCATATGAGTTTTCATGATATACATCTAGCCAAGAAGGGCTATTCTGAAAATCAAGCCAAAATTTTGATAAAAGTAAAATTATGAATTATGGCATGTCAAGAGAGGCAAAGTCCCCGCAGGGAAAACCCTGGTCGTATGCATGTCAAAGGTCTAAAAATCAAAGGCACAAAGCCCCAGCGCAACAGACTACCTCTTTGAGGGAACACCTTGGAAGGAATTCGAGCCCCGACATCTCCCATCCTGCATAAAGCTTGTCACAATTATTCTTCTCTTCTCCCTCTAAGACCGAATGTTTCTCAGGTATGGCCTTGGTAGGGGCACCGTTAATCAAGGGCAGTCAGTTATAGGACGCCACCCTTCAATGCACGCCCAGCTTTGGGCAGTTTTTAGCAAAAAGGGAAGGAACAAGGACCCCTAGCCAGTGGTTCAAAACAACCCTTTGATGCTGCATTAACAATGTCTAAGCCAAAATCCAAAAAAAAAAAACTGAATATTTCCCGTTCAAAATCCCAACAAAAATTCAAAATATTTTCCAAAAATCTCCATAAAAATTCAAATATTTTCAAAACTCATAAAAATTTGCATATTTTCAAAACTTATAAAAATTTGCATATTTCCAAAATCAAAAAATTTGCATTGTATTTTCTGATGGTGTTTTGCAGGAACAGCTTTGCAAGGACCAAGAGCACGGGATGAGTCCTATCTCCACTCATTGCTATCAATTTATTGATTCTCCCGATATTCTCATGACATGCCACCCTGGGCATTTTTGGTTATCATCTCCCTATATCATTCTGATTATCATATCTCATGATTATTCATCTCCAAATCTTTCAAACAACTCCTGCTAATTTCTCTTAATCAATTCTGCCGATGGGCATTATCAGGTCTTGATCATTCAACTCCAAATCTTGATTAGCCAAGTTGGCATCCTCATGACAAAATAACAAACAATGATGCTTTGCAATATCATGATTCAACTCATAATGGTTACTATGTTGTGACATACTACTGATGCTTTGATTCATGCTTTGATGGCTACAGTTAAATGCCTTATTCATTGTTTGTTATCTCTTATATCTTGGCTAATGAATTTTTGAGCGCAGGAAGAGGCTCTTGGTCCCGCCGGCAGGGCATCATCACTCAAAGTCCCACGGTACTTGCAGCTCATTTCTCAGTTCCCATGCTCATTGATATCACCATCTCCCTGTATGCATTTTACTATATGTTACATATGTTACTAGATTATATCAAGGACCTTGTGGCTTTGATAAATCTGGGATTTGAGTTCCCCTTCATCAAAAACAATGACGATTCCAGAGGAGTCTTAGTCACACGGATAGGCCGTTGAGCCATCCAAGACTGGGGACGATGGTTCCCTTTTTACGAGTTGGTGCGCGGATAAACGGGCTTCAGCTTAGTATCAGCTCGCAGAATTGGTTTCTTGACCCAGTCTGGGCAGTTTAACAATATTATCCTTGATTATATTATATTTTCATTTGTTATTTTTCCTTTTAGCCCAGCATGCATTCATGTAGGACTTTGAATTAACATTGGAAAATCATTCTGATAAGCTGATGTTGAGAGTTGAATTGATCTTAATCTTTCTCGATATGAGATTTTCATTGCCGAATTGAGTCCTCAGTTCGTTTTGTCGTTGTTTTGGGTCTTTTCTCGAAAGCTCCTTGTTTGGATTTTTATCATCTTATTTCTATCATTTTCCTTTGATCCACCTTGGCTGCAGCACGTCCACTGGCTGATAACCGCTCCCCAATGGTGAAACTTACAGGTTTGTGACCTGGGGTACTTCCACCGCGCTGGAAGTTGATCATTTATTTTATCTCCTTCGTGCCCTCGTGCACATCTCCCCATTTTATCCAAACATTGTTGATTTCGTTGGATTTTCCGAGATTTGCTTCATCTCGAGCTTTTGATTTCATTTCTCATCAAGTGATGTTGATTGCGTGTCTCATCACACCTTGGCATCTACTTTTCAGTTTGCTACGCTCCCTTGCAAAGCAGACACCAAGGCGGGGCAGCTGTAGACACGCCAAAATTGACGTTACTATGAGCGCATCTCATATTGCCTTGTAATGCCCCAATTTGACCCTCAAATTAGTTCTATTTGAGTGATTTTTCTCACTTTTCTTGGATTTCTCCCCTTTTTCATCCTTTTCTTATTTTTTCCTATTTTTCCCTATTTTCTTGAATTTTTCTGGATTTTTCTGGATTTTTTTAGGTATTTTTCTCTATTTTTATGTATTTTTCAGAAATAACGACTTGATGTGGGGCGTCTTTTAAATAACGACTTTTCCTTGGGTGTTTCTAAAAAAATTGACGACTATATTGGAGGGCGTCCATTCTTTCAAATATCTATTTTTCTAGATTTTTCTAAGAATTTTTCAGAATTTTTTTAGAATTAACGACTTAACCATGGACGTTAGTTTGAATTTGAAAAGAATAAAAAAATCGAAAATTGAATTCACGCCTTACGCACGGTCGTCACTTTTTCAAATTGATTTTTTTATATTATTTTCCACCCCCTTCTAGAGGTGATTTGGTGGCCTTCCGGGTGTCAGAAAAATTCGTAAAAATGGTCGTTGGAATCAATGCGACGAGATGCACCTTCACCTAAAAAATGGGAAAATAATATTAAGAAATGAAAAATGGCCCTATTTTGAATATTTTGAATTAACGTCCTTTGTTAGGGCGTGTTTTAATTAACGCCTTTGACTCAGGCGTGTTTAACAATTTTCAAATAAAGAAATATATATTTCTAAAAATGATCCAGGAGTTAACGCCTTGGTCTTAGGCGTGTTTTTAAAAGACGCCCTTTGGCAGGGCGTCAATTCGTGAATTGACGCCCTGGTCCAAGTCGTGTTTCAGTTTTGTGTTCCGAATGAACGCAGCCTTTCCCCAGAGAGTCCCTGCTTCGTTTGGGCTCCTGCCCATTCTTATCCTTTCCCTTGTTGGACTCTTGCCTTCTTATCTCTTCATCCAATTCTTATTAATAGAGCTTCCGAGCTCTGTTGTTGGGTTGGACTCCTCCTCTTCGGGCCCCCCTGTCGATCCTTTTCTCCCTCCCACGTTTTTCTTCTTTCTTCTTCTTCTGTCTTCTTCTTCTTCTTCACGGCTGCTTCTTCTGTCTTCCTCTTCTTCTTCTGTTTTCTTCCCTTTTTTCTTCTGTTTCTTCTTCTTCTTTTCTTACGCAGGCTGTTGCTGTGGCTGAAGGAGGAGCTTCCCACGTTAACTTCATCATCCTTTGGAAGGCTTCTCCCCATCGAGGATCAAAGCCAACAGGCCCCTTCTTCTTTATTTTTATTTCTTTTATTACATCGTTCATATGCATGCATGCACGTTCATACGTATTCATTTTTTTAAAAACTCAACCACGTTGAGTATCTCCCCTTTTAAGTGCATCTCTTGCACTCTTTCCTTTATTCTATTTTGCATTCATCATCATATTCCCACCCTCTTTGCATAGGGGTTTAAGGGCCACCACCCTTAAGGTGTGTTCTTCACCATATTTTCATACTCATATTTTTATTTAGGATTTGATGCTACACTCACCATATTCTAATCCATATTTTTTATTGGTGTTTGTCTTTTTTACAAGGGTAATAAAAGCAAGAACTCTCTTCATCGGTCGGCAGATCTAGAAGAGAAAGGAAAGCACTCACAATCACCCGCGTTTCAAGGTATTTTTCGCGATCCCTCCCTTGATTATTATTGTTATATTTTTGAGGCCTTCGCGTCTCTGGCGATCACATCTCCATATTTGCACCTCGTGCATGTTCTTCTCCACTATTGTTTATTGTCTGCTGTTCTTAATTTTCCCTTAAGTGGATTTTTAAATAGATCTATAGGGATGAATGAAAATTTTCTCAACTCCCCCTCACTTGTTACTCGGTGAAAAGTGAGGGTTCAGAGGCAAGAGATTTTAGGTGGAAATGAAGGAAGCAGTGGAAAGAGGGAGTCAAGGAAACTCTTCATTAATTCTCAAAACCAAAGTGGCAGAGAGACAATCTCGCCACATGATATGAAAGTGTCGATTTGAACACCAGTTCTAAGCTGTATGTCACAACATATCTCAATAAGGTGACGACTTGTTCAACAGGCAATATTCAGCATGTCTCGATACATCAGTACATCAAACTGTTCTCTACTAGCTTCTGTGATTCTTCATTTCTGACAAACACCTGCCATCTTTTACTGCCAATACCTCTGACTTTCTTCTTTCAGACTGCCATTCAAGAAGGGTTTTACCTTTTACTGCCACTAATAAATGCTAGATTGGATGCTAAAGCTTTAAACATGCTTATGCACTAGAAATCAACTATGCAGATAGCAATGTGCACTTTCTGACTCATGGTACTTGGCGGAGGCTTGTCCTCACGCATGAGGAGAGTTTCCTGACATGCGTAACCTGTCATTTTACTTCTCAACATTTGATATACCATGCAGTCACAAGATGATGTTCAATTAAAAACATTCATAAGTGCAAGCAAGCTCCCCCTGAATGTGACCATCATTCTAGGCAAGGTTCATACACCAAATGGACCAGTTCTAAATCAATTCAGATAAGCTTGTTTTATTCATGGTAGAGACACGTAAGCAGATTATTAAGGAGGAATTGATAGCTCAAACCTGAGTGGACTGAGGTCTGCATAGACCAAGCTCTCTCCTTAGAGTTGTGAACCTGTCATTGCTTAAGGGTTTTGTGAAGATGTCTGCAATCTGATTTTCTAAGTCTACAAAATGGAGCTCAAAATGATTTTTGAGAACTTCATCCCTTATAAAATGATGCCTAATATCAATGTGTTTAGTCCTAGAGTGCATGACTGGATTTTTTGCAAGGTTTATGGCACTTGTGTTATCACACAGAATGGGTACACAGCCAAGATCTATTAGATAGTCTTGGAGTTGGTGTTTGATCCACAGTACTTGGGTGCCACAACTCCCTGCAGCAACATAATCTGCTTTTGCAGTTGAGAGTGCAACCGAGTACTGTTTCTTGGAAGCCCAAAAAATGAAACATCGACTAAGAAATTGGCAATAGCCACTAGTGCTCTTGCGGTCCAATTTGCATCTTACATAATCTGCATCAGAATATGAAATAAGTGAAAGCTCACAAGATGCAGGATACCATAGTCCCAATTCTTGAGTGCCAGCAAGGTATCTAAAGATACGCTTGACAACAGTCAAGTGGGACTCTCTAGGACTAGACTGAAATCTGGCACTCAGGCAAACACTAAATTGAATGTCTGGTCTAGATGCAGTTAGATAGAGTAATGATCCAATCATACCTCTGTATCTCTTTGCATGTACAAGACTACCTTGTTCATCTGCATCTAGTGAAGTGGCAGTCCCCATTGGAGTTTCTAAAGGCTTACAGTTGGTTAGATCAAACTTTTTCAGCAACTCCTTCACATACTTGGCTTGATTGATAAAGTAGCCTTCATTGCTCTGACTAATCTGCAAGCCAAGAAAGAATTGAAGCTCACCCATTAGACTCATTTCAAATTCATTGGTCATAAGTTTAGCAAACTCTTCACACATTTGAGGTTTAGTGGATCCAAACACTATATCATCCACATAAATCTGAACAATCAAGATATCTTTACCTTGTTTCTTGGTGAATAGTGTCTAATCTACATTACCTCTTGAATACCCTTGTTCGGAAAGGTGTGAGCTTAATCTGTCATACCAAGCTCTAGGTGCTTGCTTCAAGTCATACAAAGCCCTGTTCAACTTATAAACATGATCTTTGAAGTAAGTGCATTCAAAACCTGGGGGTTGCTCTACATAGACTTCTTCTTTAATGAGACCATTAAGAAAAGCACTCTTAGCATCCATTTGCTGCAGTCTGATCTTATGAGAACATGTAAATGCTAGCAAAATTCTAATGGTCTCAAGTCTAGCAACAGGAGCAAAAAACTCTTCATAATCTATGCCAAATTCTTGATTATACCCTTGAGCCACCAATCGAGATTTATTTCTGATTATCTTTCCATCTTCACTTAGCATATTTCTGAATACCCATTTTGTTCCTATGATAAATTTTTCTTTAGGCCTTGGAACAAGATGCCATACTTTATTTCTTTCAAACTGGTTTAACTCTTCATGCATGGAATTGATCCAGTTTTCATCTTTTAGAGCCTCTACAACATTCTTGGGTTCAATTTGAGACACAAGAGCAAGTTGTTCAATTTCATCCATAATTTTAAAATGCGACCTAGTTTTGGTTCGGTCATGTAGATTACCTAAGATGTTTTCCAACGGATGATCTTTTAACACTCTTAGGTCAGGTTCGGCATTACCTTCATCTGCTTCGGTGACTGGAGCATTGCTTGGTTCTCCCTGGTCCTAATTTGCTTACTTTTCTTCTAGTGGAGGTTCCTCTCTTCCTCTTATGTTAAGGAATTCCCCGTCATCATCTTCCCTGCAAGGGCTGTTGTTATGATCAATCTCATCAAAAGTGATGTGAGGGGATTCTTCTACGCAAAGGTCCTAACATTATAGACTCTATAAGCTCTAGACTTGTCAGAGTACCCAAGGAATATCCCTTCTTCACTCTTGGGCTCAAACTTGTCCAGAACTCTTTTGTCATTGTTATGAAAAAAACACTTTGACCCGAACACCTTCATGTGAAAGAGAGATGGCTTTTTACCTTTCAGCAGCTCATATGGAGTCATTTTGGTTAGGGGTCTTACCATTGACCGGTTGATGATATAGCATGAATTGTTTACCGCTTCAGCCCAAAATCTCCTAGGTAGATGCCTTTCTGCAAGTATTGTGCGGCCATTTCAATGAGAGTTCTGTTCTTCCTCTCAACAATCCCATTTTGCTCAGGAGTTCGTGGTGATGAAAACTTGTGAACGATTCCTTCAGTCCTACACAAATTTTCAAAGTCAGCATTGTCGAATTCACCACCATGATCTGAAATAATGTTAGAAATTTTAAACTTACCATCTTGCTTCACTTGCATATACAGTGCCTGAAACTCATCAAAGGCATTATTTTTATGTGCAAGATAGAATACCCAAGTGAATCTAGTAAAATCATCCACCAAGACATAACCATATCTTTTACCACTTAAGCTAGCTATTTTGGTTGGGCCAAACAAGTCCATGTGGATTAGTTCAAGTGGTTTAGATGATGAGTTTTCAGTTCTACTTTTGAATGACTTTCTAGTCTATTTTCATTGAGCACATGCATCACACATCTTAGTGTTCAGTTTGAATTTTATTTCAGGCAGCCCTTTGACAATTGAATGCTTTACCAATTTATGAAGAGTGTTGTAACTAACATGTCCTAGTCTGCGATGCCACAAACAGGCTAATTCAGATTTTGATGCAGCAAGATAAAGATTTATGTGTGTGGGGTCATCTAAGTCAATCATGTACACGTTATTGACTCTTTTTCCTGAAAACATGATTTCCTTTGATTTTGGTTGCAACATTTTACATTCGTTAGAGTCAAAAACTACAGTATGACCTTTATCATAAAGTTGACTAATGCTCAGCAAGTTGTACTCCAGACTATCAACAAGTAATACATTATCAATTGAGTTGGAGGGGTTCTTACCAACTTTACCTGAACCAATGATTTTTCCTCTGTTGTTTTCCCCAAATGTGACATGTCCAGCTTCCTTTTCAACCAGGAGACATAATTTGGTTTTGTCTCCAGTCATGTGTCTTGAGCAGCCACTGTCAAGATACCAACGATTGTGCACGGCTGCAAGACACTTCTGCACAAGGAATTAAGCGACAATGTTTGGAACCCAAGAACAGTTGGGTCCCAATACTTTCTTCATTTCAGCAAAGCAGGATAAGATAGACTTTGAAATCCAAACTTTCTTAGCCTTTTTGCTTTGTTGGCAGTTCAGATTTTTTCACTCTTTAGTCTTTTGAACTTTGTGACTTTTATGAGTGGTGGAGGAGGATTGGTGAATGGTCCATCTGTTCCAGTTTGTCGGTCTAGATGAGTGGAAGGTGTCGTACTGCCTGGATCGATGAGGCTGAGTGAACCTATGACCATAGGGAGCATTATTGTTCCTGACCCATAGAGGTGTCGATCTGTGGAAGGCAGAGTCTCGACCTGTCCACTGTTCAGTCCATCTGGTAACTGTTTCTGGATGATGGATGTGTCGACCTCCTGTAAAGAAACTGTCGACCTATTGGTGCAAACCTGGGATTTTGTTAGGCGTTTGACCTGGTGGGTGTCGACCTATTCCAAGGAATGTCCCGACCTGTTCTAACATGGTAACTATCTCCTCCTCTGTGATGTGCAGGCTGAGACTTGGATGGTTGTCGACTTGTTTGGAATCGTTTGTGATCCTTTTTGGGTTGTTGGACAGTTATGTTAATTAGATTTCCTATCTTTTCTTTTCCTTTGTTTTTAATGTTTTCTTGGTGTGTTGATTTTGAGGTGGATGCTTCGGAAGATGAGACAAAGGTGGTGATTTTTAGCCCAAAGGTTTTCTTTTTAGTTGGCTCATATCCCAGCCCTTCTCTGTTGAAGTTTATTTTGGTTCCGAGCAAGGCATTCAGATTTTCACTTCCATCAACAAATTTTTCAAGAGAGGTTTGTTTATTACCTAAGTCTTTTTGAAGCTTTTCATTTTCTTTTATTAGTTGTGAATTGACATGTTTAAAGGCTTCTGACTTTTCATTACACAAGCAGTTGTCTTTTCATAGCTTTGCATGTTCAGTTTCAATTCATCAATTTCATCTCTTAATCTTTCATTTTCCTCTTCCAAGTCTCTCATTTCTTTTCTTCCTTCTTCAAGATTTTCATTCATTTTTTTTAAATCTTCAATTTCAGTTTCTAGAAGGATTGTCTTTTCATTAAGAGCTTTGTCATATCCACAGGATTCAACCTTCCTTTTTAAGGTTTTGTTTTCTTTTCTGTATACTTCATATTTGTTCATCAGCTCAAAGTAAGCTTCTTCCTAATCATCAGTGGAGAAATGCTCAAAGGGAGAGCTCACCTCACTGTCATTTTCTCCTTTGGCCATTAGGCAGAGATCATCTTTTTTTTCTTCAGAAGAGTTGTCTTCAGTTTCTTCTTCTTCTTCTTCACTCCAAGTGCACACCATGGCCTGCTTCTTCTTGTTCTTCCACCTGGGCATAGCTTTCTTAGTTTCTTCAGGACATTCAGACTTGATGTGTCCGGGTTTCCTGCAAGAGTAGCATACAAGCTTTTCAGATTTTTTAACATTTTCAGGTCTTGGCCTGAAACTTCTTCTTACCTGGGGCTTCTTCTTAGTAAAACCTGTACCTTCCTTTCTTAAAAAGTTTCTAAACTTTCTTGTCAATAGGGCCACTTCATCTTCTTCAGTGTTGCTGCTTGAATGCTCATCATCAGATAGGTCCTTGGTGCTTGGTCCCGCTTTAAGAGCCAAGGGCCTTTTTTTACTTGTCTCAGCTTCTTTATTCTTCATATTCATCTCATAGGTCATCAGGGACCCTATGAGTTCTTCTACTTTGATGGTGGTTAGGTCCTTTGATTCTTCAACCACAGTGGCCTTTGTATGCCAGATGGGAGTTAGTGATCTGAGTATCTTTCTTACTATCTCCTACTCAGTGTATGTCTTACCTAGCTCAGTCAAGCCATTAGTGAGCGAGGTTAGCCTAGCATACATGTCCGAAATGGACTCATCAGATTTCATTCTAAACTTCTCATATTTAGATACCAACATATTAGCTTTGGTTGCACGTACCTGCTATGTCCCTTCATATATTACCTCAAGGCGATCCGACATTTCATTTGCAGTTTTGCAAGTTGACGCCCTTGAGTATTCAGTTGGATGAAGGGAGCACTGCATGATATGCTTGGCACCCCAGTTCAGAGTTGATTGCCTGATTTGTTCTTTAGTCCATGTATCTTCATCAGGAGGCAGCTCAAAAGGTCCCTTGCTGATCACTTGCCAGACTTCATGATCCTGGGCTCTAATGAAGACCTGCATGTGATTTTTCCAGTAAGGATAATTAATCCCAGTGAAAAAGGGAGGCCTATTTACAGAATGTTCTTCAACCATAGGACTTTTAGAAGCCATATCACCAGTTCTCTCAAGGTCGTTAGACCACATTCAGAGTGCCAGGCTCCGATGCCATGTGTTGAGTGGTGATAGGCAGATCTAGAGGGAAGGGGTGAATAGATCAGCCCCTTTTTGCCATTCTTTGCAGAAAAAAATTAATGACTAGCACAGCAGATAAAGAGACAAATTTTGATTACTATCTGAAAGACGTGATGCACACAGGATACTTAGAAGCGATCCTATCAAGTTTCTATCGATGGAACAAGAGAGAAGACAAACCACAAGGCAAGATCTTTAAGGTGGTTCAGTCTCAATCTAGAGACCTACGTCCACCCCTCACACAACACGGTGAGGCTTCACTAGTGCCAAAGCATAACCGCTGAATCACAGCTTCAAACAGAGAGATACACTCTCACACACCACTGTCACACAGCTTGAGGGATCATACCCCTGACCACATAGATAGGCAACCACTCCTTCTGTCTTCCTACTCTCAGGCAGGGATCCAATGATGAGAAGTTTGTTCAGAAGAAAAGAAAACAAAGGATGAAAGGTCCAGACATAGTATCGCAAAGAAAGTGCAATGACTAAGAGATATCCTGTCTGGAAATGAGCTTGAGAGAGAACCTTGGCTTTCTTCTACCCCCCCTTTTTTGAATCTTCTTAGCAGCTACGGAGGCTTTCTCTTCATCGTGAAGAGTGGGGAATATCTGCTTCTGGATTTACTCACGCATGCAGCATCAGGACCAGGAGAGCTTGACCAACAAGCTTTTTCTCTTCTCCGTTTTTCTCCTCTGCGACCTCTTAGCTCATATGCTCTTCTTATCTATATTCGTGTCTTAGGGCGACACCAACATTGTCCGCTATGCAAGCAACACCCAGAATGTCACATCCACATTATTAGATTTGCTTCCACTTGCACAGTTGACTCTCTTCTTGACAGGTTAGTAGGAATGTGGGTAGGTAGGAGTCCATTTGAGTAATGGTACGATATCCTTCAGAAAATATCTCATCCAAAAACACTATCTTCTGACACAAACGCAATCTGAAAGCTTTTTCCAGAGCAGACGGATCCTCTGGATTAAGTTCCGGATCTTAAAATCAGCTTCCGTCAGATCCAGATCGGTCCAGGACGATCATAGTGTGTCGACACTTTCCTTGCAGTGTGTCGAGACATTCCTTTGAATATCTTGAATACTCGTTCTGGTTGATCGATGATGTGTCGACACTTTACCTCCAGTGTGTCAAGACATCCCTTTGAGATCTTGAAGTACCATGGCCGATGAGTCGAGACAGCATCAAATAATGTCGAGACAAGTGAGCCCTGTGTAGAGTTTTTCACACGAAGTTGTCGACACTTTGCGCCCAGTGTGTCGAGACATTGGTGAATCCAGATACTTAGTCAGAACGCCTTAGCTTGAAATCTTCTGGATGTGTCGAGATATGAGTTGAATGTGTCGACACATTTTGGTATGCCGGAGCTCAATTGTTGGAATTTCAACACAAGCTCTTCTGAATGTGTCGAGACATGATTGGGCCATGTCGAGACATCACTTAGTGAGATTTAGCTGCACTTGTTTAAACAATTCATCAAGCCAAATAAAGTTAGATATATCTCAACTACCTACTAATGATTTGTGATCTGTTATCATCAAAACCTGGGGACACAACACACGGATCAGGAAAAGGTCATGCTTGCACCTTTCCAACATAACAAGGATGCTCGCACATGGTGGAAAGCCACATCGGCTCATCTACCGAATCCACAACTCAACTGGGAAGAGTTCCTCGAGCTCTTTCATGAGAAGTATTTCGCAAAGCATGTCAGCGAAAGGAAAGCAACAGAGTTTGCCGCACTAAGGGAAAAGATGATGACTGTAGCCGAGTATGAAGTGCAGTTTTCACGGCTAGCACCATATGCCCCACACCTCGTCAGCACGGAGCTACTAAAGGCCAATCGATTCATGGATGGGTTGAGGCCTATATTTGTCAAGCAGTTAGGTCCACAAAACATCTGAACTTACTCAGAAATGGTGTATAGGGCACATCTTTGTGAAAGAACCCTTGTGGAAAATTTCAAGGGAAAGGATGAGGAATCAAGCCCTAGACACAACAAGAGAGAGAAGAAAGGAGACAAATTTAACATCGTAGGAACTTATAGATCTTGGGATAACAAGAAAAGATCACACAATGGAAAAGGCAATGGCAAAAGCAAAATGGTCAAGAAATAAGAAAAGCAAGTCATAGAGGCTTGCAAGTTTTGTGAAACGTTCAGACACATCGTAGAGGAGTGCTGGAAGTGCCTCGACGCATGTTTACATTGTGGCATCCGAGACCACAGAATGCCAGACTGCCTGCTCATGAAGGATCAGCCTTCGAAGAATGATGGAGGATGCAGGCGGCAAGGTCGTCTAAATGCTATAATGGAAGATGAACCTACCAAGGAGGGAGACATGATTGAAGCTACTATCCTAATCTATTCACATCCGGCTTTTATCTTATTTGATACTAGAGCATCTCATTCTTTCATTTCCACTACTTTTGCAAAGACTTTACTTGTTTCATCGATTCCTTTACCTTTGGACTTAGCAATTACTACACCTTTAGGTTCTTGAACTGAACTCAAGTATCACTACCCTAATAGTGAGGTAACCACAGAAGGTCAAAATCTCCCTACAAATCTCGTATGCCTAGACATGGAAGGCTATGATGCAATCTTAGGTATAGATTGGTTGATGGAACACTATGCTGACATTAATTGTCGTCATAGGAGAATTTCTTTCTATAAACTTGACCTTCCAAAATTTTCTTTCCTTGGCATTAAGTACAAGAAACATCATGTTCTTATTTCATCTCTTCATGCTTGCAAACTCATTTCGCAAGGTTGTGAAGCTTTTCTTGCTTCTGTAGTTATTACCGAAAAAAAAGAACTCATTATTGAGGAAATTTCAATTGTAAAAGAATTTCCCGATGTCTTTCCTTCTGAGCTACCTGGTTTACCGCCCGTCAGGGAAGTAAGCTTTTCTATTGAATTAATTCTGGGAGCAGCACCTATTTCCAAAAGCTCCTTATAGGATGTCCCCCACAGAACTTAAGGAATTGAAGAAACAACTACAAGAATTATTGGAGAAGGGTTTTACCAGGCCAAGCACATGCCCTTGGGGTGCGCCTGTTCTCTTTGTAAGAAAGAATGATGGATCCCTCAGGTTATGCATCGACTACCGGCAGCTGAACCAATTAACAATCAAGAACAAGTATCCATTGCCACGTATTGATGAGTTGTTCGACCAGATCTCTGGAGCAGAATATTTATCAAAGATAGACCTAAGGTCTGGTTATCATCAACTGAGGATTAAAGATGAAGACATCCACAAGACTGCATTTCGAAGTAGATATGGGCACTATGAATTCGTTGTCATGCCATTTGGGTTAACCAATGCCCCTGTAGCTTTCATACCGTTAATGAACAATGTCTTCAGGCTATATCTTGACTAATTTATGGTCGTCTTTATAGATCCAGGACACAAGAAGAACATGAAGAACATCTAAGAATAGCTTTGCAAGTACTAAGAGAACACCAACTCTATGCAAAGCTTAATAAATGTGAATTCTAGCTAAAGAAAGTTTCATTCCTTGGTCACATTATTTCAACAGAAGGTATCTCTGTGGATCCTTCTAAGGTTGAAGCGGTCAAGAACTGGAGCAGACCGACAACCGTGACCGAAATTAGAAGCTTTCTGGGTCTAGCTGGTTACTATAGGTGGTTCATAAAAGATTTCTCAAAAATCACCGTTCTTTTGACCAGATTAACAAGAAAGGAGAATCCTTTTGTATGGTCAGAAGATTATAAGGAGAGCTGATCACTTTTGTATGCCAGTTTATCAGGATTGTGTTTCTTAACATGGGCAGGGCAACCCGAGACCTTAACATTCTTAAGACTGGGTTTCTTTCCTTTTCACATCTCATATGGAGTGGAAGACACTGACCTAGAAGGAACTTTGTTTAATAAGTGAGCAGTAGTTTCTAGGGCATAACCCCCGAGCGACAAGGGTAATCCAGCAAAGCACATCATGGATCGTACCATATCTAATAAGGTACGATTCCTCCTTTCAGCCACACCATTCAGCTGAGGTGTGTAAGGAGGAGTCCACTGGGATAATATACCATTATCCTTTAAGTATTGTGTGAATTCCGTACTCAAGTATTCCCCTCCTCGATCAGATCGAAGAGTTTTAATACTCTTTCTTGTTTGTTTCTCTACTTCATTCTTGAACTCCACAAATTTCTCAAAGGCTTCACATTTGTACTTCATCAAGTACACATATCCGTACCTAGATAAATCATCAGTGAAAGTAATGAAATATGAGTAACCCGCTTTGGCTTGGGTGGACATGGGTTCACATACATCAGAATGTATGAGTTCTAATAACTCACCAGCTCTCTCTCCATGTCCAATAAATGGAGAGTTGGTCATTTTTCCCATGAGGCAAGATTCACAGGTTGTAAATGATTCATAATCAAATGGATCAACATATTCATCTTTGCACAACCTTTTCAATCTTTCCTCACTAATATGACCAAGTTTACAATGCCAAAGGTATGCTTGATTCACATCATTCCTCTTCCTCTTAAGAGGTCCATCCACACACAAAATAGGAGTATCTACATCTAGTAAAAACAAACCATTAATTGAGCTCCCACTGGCAAACAATTCACCATTAAATAATAAAGAACATGTCTTATTCCCAAATCTCACAATAAATTCATATTTATTTAAGCATGAAATAGAAATAATGTTCTTAATTATAGAAGGAGCATAAAAATAGTCTGTTAACTCTAATGTAGCTCTTGAAGAAAGCTTGAGGTTCATACTCCTGACTGTAAGTGCAGTAACTCTTGCTCCATTTCTCAGTCGTAGATCAACCTCGCCTTTATTCAATTGCCTGCTACTTGTCAGAACCTGCAAATCCTTACAAATATGAGATGCACATCCAGTATCTAATACCCATGATGTGGATCTATATGACAAGTTAAGGTCAATCATGAACATACCTGAAGTTTCTCCAAGCTTCTGCTTTGCTTTCTCTGCAAGGTACAACTTGCAGTTCCTCTTCCAATGGCCAGCCTTATGGCAATGGAAGCATTGGCCCTTGTCCTTGCTAGCCTCTTCTTTCTTTGCAGCCTTTACCTGCTTGTCCTTCTTCTTTGCCTTGCCTTTCTTAAAGGCCTGCTAAAATTTCCTCTTCTTGTTGGTCTTACCAACAAGCATCAAAGAAGCTTTCCCATTGTTCATGGTGCTCTCAGCAGTCTTCAACATGTTTAGAAGCTCTGCCAGAGAGCATTCTATTTTGTTCATGTTGAAATTGACAATGAACTGGGAAAAAGAACTAGGGAGAGATTACAGAATTAGATCAATACAAATATCCTTATTCATGTCGAATCCTAATTCTGCCAACCTTTTGATCCACTTAATCATCTTGAGACCATGTGTCTGCACAGATGTTCTCTTAGACATTCTTTCCCCGAATAGACTTTTAGATATCTCATATCTTTCTGTTCGACTTTGAGCTCCAAAGAGCTCCTCAAGGTGAAACAGAATGTATCTTGCATCCATCTTTTCATGATGCCTCTGTAACTCATTTGTCATAGAGGCAAGCATATAGAATTGGGCAAGTGTGGCATCATCCTTGTGCTTCTCATAAGCAATGATCTCTCCCTCTTCAGCATCATTAGTAGGAAGAGGAGGTACAGGCCGATCACAAACATATGCTATCTTCTCAGCGATAAGAACGATTCTCAAGTTCCTGAGCTAGTCACTATAGTTAGGACGAGTAAGCCTATTGGCATCAAGTATGCCGCGTAACGGGTGGTTTGCCATTGACGTCTACAAGAGAAGATTTGTAATAATTAGATAACATGAAGATATTTATTAATTAAAATTAAGATATGGTCTTTAATCCTAATTGTATAACTCCCACTAATTTTTGACGAATTTGCACAACCCTCATTGTGCAAAGATGGGATACTCCAGTTGTCTCCTAGTGGGACCAAAATCCCATTAACATTATGGTAGTGGTCTTGTGGCAGCACAACAAACCACCATGTACTTAATGGGTAGGCAACTCTTGCCAATTGTAACTCCTTGCAACTTCTGGTGTATTCAGCCTCCAGACCTTTTGTGACCTTGTGGCAGCATAACAAATCACAAGATTTGGTTAGGTTAGACCCGTTGTTACGTTATGAGAGTGGGTTCAAGACATGACCCTTGTGGCAGTACAACAAAGCCATCCCGGCACCCGTCCCAAAGTTCGGCCTAAGCCTTAATCTAAGTCTCCGCCCCCTTGCTGTGAGGGCCTTGTGGCAGCACAACAAACCCACAGTCTAAGAGCAACTCACTTAGACTATAACAACGGAAGGCTACATGGGTCATTCTTAATGCCTCACGTTTACAACCTAATATAAGATCGAGGGGTTTTGATTAAATTTTTGGTCTCATCAATATAGGTGCTACATACATATAAGAATTTAGAGTATCGTATATACCCTAAATACATACATACATATATATATATATATATATATATATATATATATATATATATATAATATATATATATATATATATATGTAATAAGTAGCACATCCACATATATCATATATATGTATTAATACCAATGGATGATCATGGACCTTAAGCCTTTAAAATACACTACTCGAGCCAGTTGGTAATGCACACAATCATGGCAAACAGAAAAACTCGGAGCATCCAATGCTCCCACTAGATGTGAAGAATCTCCCGAGGTCCACGCAATCAGTCTCCTTCTTTGTTTCCTTCCGCTTCTCATTATTACAAGTAAATTTATAATTGGGCACGTAAGCCCACAAATGTACATCAGATAATAATAAGAAACCTTGAACCAGCTAAGGGGAGTACAATACAGGTGGGAGATAGAATGTACAACCTGGATTAATAAGAGAGAGAGAAAGCGGCACGCATGCCCTAATAAGCACATCACACATGACCATTCACCATAACGAGCATCATCACATGATTTCTAAGTCCATGATCATCCATCCACACACACGACACATCACATGCATCTTACAGGAATTATCACATAATTACAACGAGATATAGTGATAATTTTAAAATAGTAATAATTAATTTTGAAATCGCACATATTAATATTCAACTAAACAATTTAGTTAAAACAAATAAGTCTATACAACTTTAGGCCACCATCATTCACATTCACCACATGGGCTCAACAATAATTTTCAGTTAATTAACCTCGTAAGAATCACATTCTTATAGCAATTAACATTAATTAATTAGATCATATGAAATACCTAAAATAAATTTAGAATTCCCACTAACTAATTAACCAGGGGTTAAATAATGAAAAATAAATTAATAAGTTACCAAAACAATTTCAAAACTCATTAAAATATTTTTTAGAATTTTTTTGGAATTTTTTTGAATTTTCCTCACATTTTAAACCTTTTAAAACATTTAAAAATTCAATATATATATATATATATAGGCGCGGGCCGGATCCGGCCCACCAAGGACCCGCGGAGGGGTCTCCCCTCCCGCCCGAACATAGGCGCGGTTAGGGTGAAACCCTAGCCGCCGCCGTGTCCGCGCAGGGGCCGGGGAGGCCCCGCCGCCGACCACCTAGCGAGCCCACGCCCCTACCTGCCCCCGCCGGTCACCGCCCAGCCGCCGGCGATGATCCTCCCTCCGGAGATCACGCCCACGAAGAGGACAATGCCGCGTTCGCCCCGCCCGTCGGAGCATGCCGCTGCGACGCCTGCACCGGCCACCATGCACCTCCGGACGCCACCGCACGCCATCAAGGACAATCCAGGGCCCCTGCTACCCCCTATGGGCACCAGGAATCGATGTTCGATGGCCTGAACCAATCATCCTTTTTGCGTGCGAACGACGATCCCGTCGGGGTTGGGGTGGCCGATTCGGCCTCGTTGGTGGGTCAAACATCGCATACAAATATGCGTTTTGCTCCTCTTGATCCCGGGAACAATTCCCTAGCATTAATCGGCTGTTGCTCATCCCATGAGCGACCCAATCAAGAGACAAACAAAGAGCCCCATGCAGGAAAGAGAATGATGAAAAATAATGTAGATTTTGATCAAACCAGAAACATGGCTCTGATACCACTGTAAGGTTTCGACCAGAATACACAGTGAAAAACATCGAAACCGTAGATTGCATATCGTTGCCGATTTTTCAAAATCGAACAAGATCATTAATCCCGTGATGTGAAGAACGATTATGTACCTTTGCGGGGTTGAGAATCTCCCAAAACCTCGAAGACGAACAAGAGGAGGATCCCAGGGTCGCGAGCCGTTCAAGCGTCCGACCTCTAGACGTATCCACACGAGTAGTGGAAGCAGACGGGATCTCCTCAACGATCTCCATGCACCGACCCGATCTCAACACCACCATCCACCGGGGAGGAAGGAGAGAGAAGGAAGGGGGGCGCCCCTTGGAGAGAGAGAGAGGAGAGAGGGCGGCCAAGGTTTCAACCTAGTAGCTTGGCCAGGGTTTCTCCCTTCAGTGTATATTTATAAACCTTTGGCGTTTTCCACAAAAACCCAATAATAGTCTATAAAGTCCACCCATCCCGGTGTATCCAATACTCTATTGTGTGTGACCCTCTAGGCCCAATAGTTAGTTTGGTTTTCCAGCCCATTAAGTAAAGAACTCCTTCTTAACTTAATTAATTTTATCCATTAACTCTTAATGGAATTAGCGGGCTTTCCGATCACGAAAAGCACCAAGCAACGCTTCGTGATCCCAAATGACATTGGGGATAAGCAACCCACTCTGGAACCTTTCCGTCCACAGATTCCACACAGCTATAGATCCTCATTCACCCAATGCCCCCACCAGGACTAGGGTATGGTCACACTGTCAAACCCTATTGAGTCCCGGCTCGACTGAATCCTATGCTCCGAACTGGTTCATTAGAAAAACTCTTTTTTCATAATGAACTCCCATACCCTAGCCAGGGGTTTTCCCGAGTACAGATCCGTAGGGCATTCTCTCTCATACATCATACTGAGAGTGAACAATCCCATGTTGTCAAACTAATTGCTTTGCACGAGTTCCACTGAGTCCGAATAACTAACTATACAAGACCACCTAACAGAAGTCCATAAGTCAGTAATCAAATACTCAGCATCCCTTATGCAAGACATCTTTAGTGACTTAGGTCCAAGATCCAACTATGCTACTGAGACATAGAATACCCTGATTAACAGTCAATATGATTACCATTCAGGAATTCTAGATCGGGTCAGTTCAGTGAACTCATTTCACTAATGAGCACCCACACACGTACTTCAGTGTCTCCACACTGATGACTATGAGAACAACCACACCCATCATATGTGTAAGTATCATGTGCCAGTCTATCCGAATCTTCAATGTCCCTTCTTGAAGATCTTATGACTGGGAACATTTAGAACATATGCATCCGGATGACTAATCTCATTAGCATAATCTCATTATGATCCAGCCATCATCGCATAGGTTCAGAGACTTCATCACATTTGAGTCATTAACACAAATTAAATGCAACAAATAAATGTCATTAATATAAATATGAATAAGATATTACAAGAAATGTCACCATCACATCTCATGTGATTGGCTTGTAGAGCATGAATTTCTATCAAAAACTACATCCCCTGGAAATCCCCGAGTGGAAATGGGAAGGTATAGGGATGGATTTTATCATGGGTTTGTCAAAAACAAGGGAAGGACATGACAGAATATGGGTGATAATTGATCGACTGACAAAGTCTGCACATTTTCTGCCCATTAAGAGTCGATGAATAGTGGATGTATTAGCAACATTATATATTAAGGATATTGTCTGACTACACAGAGTCCATGTCACGATAGTATCTGACCGAGACCCGCGCTTCACGTCATACTTCTGGAAAGGTCTACAACATTCCTTAGGGACAAGACTAAATTTCAGCACAACATTTCATCCCCAGACGGATGGCCAGACAGAAAGAACAAACCAAGTGGTGGAAGATACGCTCAGGGCTTGTGTTATAGATTTTGGTGAAAGTTGGCACGACCATTTGCCTCTAGTTGAGTTTGCCTACAATAACTGCTACCAATCTAGCATTCAAATGGCACCATTCGAGGCATTGTATGGAGGGAGTTGTCGTTCACCAATTTACTAGAATGAAGTTAAGGAGAAACAACTTTTAGGCCCAGAACTAGTCAGGACTACGATAGAAAAGGTACAAATTATTCGAGAAAGACTCCAGATGGCATAATCAAGACAAAAGGCATACGCTGACAACAGAAGAAGAGACATGGAATTTGAAATTGGAGACCATGTGTTCCTCAAGGTTTCCCCTGGTTGTGGAATCAGAAGATTCGACATCAAGGGCAAGCTTACTCCGAGATTTATTGGCCCTTTTGAAATTCTAGAAAGGGTTGACGAAGTCACCTATCAGATAGCTTTGCCACCACAATTATCTGGAGTACATGACGTGTTCCACGTCTCAATGCTAAAAAGGTAGGTTCATGACCCATATCATAGTATAAGTCATGACGATCTTGTGATACAGAAGGGCCTGACGTACAAGCAAAAGCCGCATAAAATACTTGATCGTAAGGTACGTCAGCTCAGAAACAAGACCATTCCCATGGTAAAGGTCCAGTGGAATAAATGCCTGGAGCAAGAAGCTACATGGGAAATGGAAGAAGCAATGCGCAGAAAATTCCTAGAGCTATTTAACTATAAGTAAAATGCACCTCCATAATCCCATGTAATGAATTTTGGGACCAAATTCTTTTTAAGTGGGGGAGGGTGTAGCACCCCTGGTAATTTTTTAGATTTTTTAGAAATTTAAATGGATTTAATTAAGCATTTTAATAAGCTTAAAGACCTAAATGGGCTAAATAATGGGTAAATAAGTTAAATCCTTTGATAAAAAGGCCCAGCTATTGACTAGATGGTTAAGCCCACTTAAAAAAGGGCCTTAAAATAAAAAATTGATTTTTGGCCCAAGCCCAAACCCTAGAAACGTAATAGGGTAAAGTTCCCTAGACAAAATAGGAAAAATAGGGAAATTAGAAGTTGAGTTAAGATAAAAATCAAATTTTGGAACTGTCAGACGAGGTCGTGGTCTATCGCGCAACCGCGATCTGAAGGAAGTGGTCGTGTCTCAACCGCTATCTGGTTCTGAAAATGGAAATTGATAAATCATAGAAAACTAAAATTTTTATCCACGATTTGGCCAGGATTCGATGTGATCTAGAAGGGAAACTTACCCAAGACTATTAGGGGATCGATTTGACCTCAAATAAGAATCCTAGTTCGAACTAAAACCCTAACCCTAAGTCGTTCCCTCTAAATAGGACCCAGACCGTCCTACGCGAGCCCTAAGTTTTGGATCACACAGAACAAAGGTAAAGTATCATCTTCTCAAGTTCTATCTTTAGAACTTATTGTTGTCCTTTGTATCTTCAAACATCCCTCCAATTTTCCTATTAGGAGGATGATCAACCAAGGAGATAGAGAGCACGGAAGAAGCGAGTTCCACACAGGACGCACAGTAACAAGGGCTCCCTTCCGACGATCAATTCAAAGTCTAGGACCAACCCAAGAGGTAGGTTGTCACATCCTCATCTTAAACTTGATGTTAGGGATAAAAGCCCACTCTTCCTTCTCATTTTCATGCTTAATGCACGTCATATTTCTAGTTTTTCCATGATCGCGCATTAGGTTTCTAGTTCATGTTGTCCATGCAACATGAATGGAAAAGGTAATAACTTTTATTGATTAAATGCCTTTTTCATGTGTTATTTACGTGCTAGCATGATTCCCTTTTTAGTTTTCTACTAGTTGCATCTTGATTAGCCATAAAAGGGCCCTGTAAGGCCAGAGTTGCTTCTATCTAATGATAGAAGGATCACGGTCTAACAGGAGCAGCGACCTGAGTAGCGGTCGCCGACCAACCGCGGCCTTCAGAAGGTGATAGCGGTGGAACCGCGATCTGTTTGCTATTCATGCCAAATAGTAACCAGATCAAGCTTCATGATTTTCTGATTATATAGCAGTATCTACACTTTATTTTTGTTTTGTTTATGTTTGTACTCAAGCAGGAGTTGCTTGTAATCCTGCCTTTCTGCCTTGGTATTCCGAGGGCCATCCCTCAAGGTTGCGACTCGCCCGAGGTTGGTTCCCCTCAGGGCGCTACCTCCTCGTATCCCTCGCCGCTGATCGGCAGCCCAGAAATCCTGAATAGAGACCACAATGTTTTATGCATAACATGTTTTAAAAGGGTTATGTTTTATGCCACACCATGTTTTAAGAGATTATTTTCATCATATGTTAATTTCATAATAAAACCCTATAGTTTTGTACTAAAGGGACTTTTGTCACGTCCCGAACCGATAGCAACGGAAGACACGCTCGACACGTGATAGCGAAATAGTCATGACAATCAGAGCGATAACTGAAGACACAAGAAGACCAGAAACTGACAAAACCAAGCTTTATTAATATAACTAATTATTACAACCTTCAATTCAAATTACAATTTCAAGAAAAAGAAAAGACACATTGACTAGACTTGGAAATTATAATCTAGACTCAAGAAAAGTAAAAGACACAGGTCTTCTAACTTCAGGAGCTCTCATTCACCCTTTCCCCTTCTCGCTAGAACCACGGCCTCGCTAGCCACCTGATTACCTGAAAAATATTGAAATAAACCTAGATGAGCGAAAAGCTCAGTAGGAATTACATCTCTATTATCAGGCTTGCTTTAAGTAATTAACATGTTACATGAATGCAACTATAATCATGCATGAATGAGCTGAAATAGAACATGAATACATACAAATCATGGAATAGATAACAAGAAATTGACAAGTTCACTAGTATAGTATGAAGAGATATTGGCTATTCGAATTCAAGCAAGTATCATATAATTTCGAGTCAAGCACGTCAAGTCATTTAAGTAATATCACGTCACGAGAGAGTGGAATGCCATAGATTAATCTAGAAAGTCATGCACTTTGGTGCAATGTCACACCGCGGTCAATAATAGCTCCCATGGGCACAAGTACTTTCGGGTTCTCCTGTCAGGACCAGACTGGGCCCCATTAATGTCAGGCATTGAGTTGTGGATCAATGATCCCGTGTAAATATCTAGACATCCACATTAATTTAATAGCCAATTAAATTCCAAGGATGCACATTGTAGGAATACTTTTAGGAAGATCCTATAGGATCATCAGGTCAAGGATATAGCCATGTTCAAAAGAATTAACGAGAATCAAACCACATAACACTGGAGATGCAGAAATCTAGGTAAATTGGCATCCACTCAGGATGTCGTGAATTAAAGAATTCACGTCCACTTCGGTGGGCGCTAATTCTAGTGAACAATAGGCACGATTGAATTCACGTCAACTGTCTGAACATTACTTCAAGAAATAGCGACCACTATCCCAGATGCCAATTCTTGGCAGTGTCTAAACTCTCACAGAACACCTCATCTTGGCACTCTATGATGGCCGAGAGTCATGTTTCTTCAGAGGGACATGACCAAACAGGTTTATGGGTCTTAAGGGTACAACCAGCCCAGTAATCGAGGAGGGAATCCTTCGATGTCGGTGACTTACGGAGGCCTTAGAGAAAGAATTTCCAATCCGGCGAGAGAAATTCCCGACGGAGGGTCCTTCAATCTTAAAGAGATAGGGTGTATCAGAAAAACTCGAAAAATAGGGACTATGTCTCGACCATGAGACAGTAGTGCAAAAAGATCCGCGATCTAGGATCAAAACCACGCAAAACAACACTGGAAGAATACGCATCAGGGACAACATGCGTTAATTAAAGAATCCGCGTCACTGTATAGAGGCGCCAATTCCAAGATTAATCAATTTTAAATAAAATGCGTAAAAATCGACGTCTCTATAAAGAGGCGTTATTTCTTTAGTACGTGTCCAACTTATGGACGTTAATTCTAGGAAATACAGTTTTTAATAAAAACTCCAGAGAATAGACGTGCATTAAGAACTTGCATCTCTATAAGGAGGCGCTAAATCATTAAGACGCATTTGCCCCCTGGACGCTAATTATTCAGAATATTAATTTAATTAAATAAAACAAGAAATTAGAATCTAGATGATTGATGTGTATTACTCTGCGTCGCTATGGAGAGGCGCCAATTCTAGAATACACGTCAATCATACAGACGCCAATTTTTCCCAGTTACAAATCAGCATGCATCAGGCAGGTACGTTTACAGACTCAATCAACTGTTCAATTCTTTTTAGGGACATGAACAATAGCACTTTTTATCTAGGATGATTTGAAAGAAATTGAAGACATGAAAATATGGAGAAAAATATAGGGATTCTAGAAATATGCACATATAAATTTTATTAAACAGGGTTCAATAGATATTAAATTTTAAACATGGGTGAATTATCTAAAATAACTGGGAATTGGCGTCAACGTATAGTAGACGCATACTAATCGGCGTTCACAGGCCTAACGTTAATTCTGAAATTAACGCTTACGTAAGAAGATGCTAATTAATTGGCATCCACTACCTGGCTGCGAATTCTTCGTGAAACAAAACATTTACAAATCTTAATAAAACAACATGAAACAAGCATGGAACATGTAGATTACTAGGAGATGTACGTGATTGCATGCATGCTTTTGTTATTAACATGTGTTGACTGAGGTAGAGATAACCTACCTTGATGCTAGGAGAATGACAGAAGAAGAGGAAGAAGAAAATGGACAACGACGTCGAGGAGGGAGAGGAAGAAGAAAGGGATGAAGACCACACCTCAATCCCAGGATCCTCTGCAACACACGACCCAGCACAGCAGCAATGGCAACAACACGACGGCTTCTGCCATCGCATGGGGTCCTATTGATGCGGGATGGACACGGGAGACGACACTACTAGGTGCCACCCTCGGACTCTAGATGAAGACGCGACCAGCAGCACACACCAGGGAGACACTAAGCCCGACACTACGAGCTCCTAGTGGCAAAACGTCACTAACAGAAGTGGAAGCTCACTCGTCGTCCCAAGCGAGGGAAAGCGCGGACCGTGCGCGGTTAAGGAACCGGCGGAGGTCAAGGGTAGTCCGACTCAGCTTCCGGACTCGGATCGAGTCACGGGACGGGTCACACTCACTCTCACAGCGGTGACATGGACACACGGGCTAGTACCTATGCTCTCCGTAGCGGCCTAAGATCGTATACTAGCTAAGCAATGTAATGCCAAGGAGTTAAGACCTTTACCTCCACGCACCCGGCGTGGCGAAGACAACCCCGGCCGAGTCACGGACTCCCGGTTAAACAATATCACAGCAATACAAAGATTTGACCCACTCCACGCAGGGAGGTAAAAGGTCGCATGTGGAGCCCGGGAATCACGCAACTCGGGTTGACGGGCAGCATCTTGATGTCGCCCGGCGGTGCCGAACTCCGCATTTTCTTGCTTTCCGAACTGCGGGTTCTGCGGGCCCGCGGGGCCCACGGACGGCACTGTCCTCCTGATCTGCGGGGGTGGGACCTACTGTGATGGGGACCCCTAGTGGCACGCCTCCACGGACGGCGGTCGGCCGGGAACACCGATCGGGGGTCGATCGGCCCCGATTCCCAATTGATGAACTAGCTGTCCACGGATTTTGGTTGCTGTCTTCCGACGCGCGCTCCGGCGAAAATGGCCGCTGCGAGCAATCCCGACGTCGGATCGGGACGCATGAGCTATCGTTGGAAAGCTCTCTTCAAATGCTTCGATCTAGACCCAGAGAGATCTGCTGGATCTGGTCGGATCAGAACTTTATTGAATTTACAAGCCCCTGTTGTATAGTAACCGAAATCTTAGATCTGCATGGCACGTGTCTGAGAACCACCGTTGACCGCCTAGTAAACCTCCGATTCAGCTCTTGAGCTCTTCTTCAACGTTGTAGGGTATCCAACCACGGAACTGGGACTTTTTTTGGAATGTGATTTGGAGGTGGTGGTGATTTACTATGATTTTTGGGGTAACTGGTGGTCGGATCTGGGAACAGGTGGACAGAACTATAGATGTGTCTGAGAACGAATTTTAGAAAATATGGGATGGGCGAATCAAAAATTGAGAAAAATTTTCCATGAAGGGGTGGATGGGTGGAATCCCCAATAAAATTGGGAGAACCAACATAAATCAAAAAGTGGACCTAAGACATGAAACTCAGGGCGGGGATGAATCTGGACAGAACTCTGGCAGAACCGAAATGGAAGAGTGAGTGAAAATCAAAAAATATGAAACAAGATCTGAATGGCAAACCAAAATTTGTGGGATGTCCTTGACACCTCTGGAACATCCAATAAAATTATCATATCTATCTGAGCTCGTGACTGAGACAAGAAATTCATGGAAGCTTCTGTGGTACTGCGCGGGCAGAACTCCGTTGATGGCGATGGCGGTGCGGTGGCGGCTCGTGGCAGTGGCGGCGGCGACCGGAACTGATAGGGTGGAGTCTCACCACCAGAAGGAAGCCTTCACAGCTTCAAGGGGAAGAGGGAGAGGAGGAGGGGGCGCACCAAGGCTGGAGCTTCAAGCTTTTTCACAATTCTTATGGCATTAATTCTCCAAAATGAAAAATACAAGCTTAAATAGGTTACATCTCTCATCCATCCACAACCATAGGATCTAGGAGTGGGAGATGAAGGGCTGGGATGGCATGAGACACACACACACAAAATAAATAAAAAAATAAAGGGAGGGGGGCGGCCCTTGGACCAAGGAGAGTGGCTTGACTTGGTAGGTGGGGTGGGTGGCCAAAATGTGGACTTTCCAAGCCACTTGGCCCACCCATCTAGAAGCCTCCATTTGACATGTTGACTGACCCCACATGGGGCCCATGGGTGAGGTGGCTCAATGAGATGGGGCCTGGGGGGCCCGTGGGGCCCACGGGGTCCAAATTGCACATAAGCCCCTCTTACAATCAAAATAGCAAACCGAATACAACGAAATAAACACAAATTACACACACATAAAGGGTAACTAAATATGATAAATGGGGAGACTCAAGGCGGCGTCTCCAGACTGTCTCCGAGCCAAATAGATGCTGAGGTGGCTCGAGTCGTGCTCCGTGTGCGGTACCGGTGGCTCGGCGTATCGCGCCGCTCAACTGCTCGGGTGTCCGCACCAATTCTCCCCGGGTGGGAGAAACTCGACCCTGTCGAGTAAGGGTCTGCATCGCTCCTGTATCGCTCCAAAAGGTCCGGATCGATCCGCTGCAACTCGCCATGTGTGATCCATGTGTCCTCAGTAGCGGGCCGTCCTCTCCATCGCACTAGGTAGCGCGGGTAAGATCCACTCCTGGTAACTGTCACTTGCTCGTCCAGTATACGATCTATATACTCACGCTGCCGTGAAAAAGGGGCTGGAGGTGGAAGTGGACACTCAGGTGTGGGATCACTCTCAAGGGGAGGAGATGGCTCAAAAGGCTCACTAGGGATCACCGCTGGGTCCCTATATGCAACAAGATCCGATACATTGAAGGTAGAGCTTATACCATATTCCTCGGGCAAGTCCACAACGTACGCATTGGATCCAACGCGTTTCAACACTCTGAATGGACCGGCTCCGCGAGCTTGCAACTTCTTAACGGTTCTAGAGGGAAACCGTTCAGGTCTTACCCTGATCATGACGTATTCGCCCTCGTGGAACTCTCGGTGGTGTCGGTGGGCATCGGCTAACTCCTTGTACCGTGCATTGCTGGCCTCAATGTGACGACGGATGTCATCATGCAAACTCCTAACATGCCTAGCAAACGACTCGGCCGACTCCGACACTCTAGCATGGATAGGCATGGGGACAAGGTCAACGGGTTTCCTAGGCCTACGACCTGTGACAATCTCAAATGGACTCATGCCGGTAGACCTATTCACCGAATCATTGTATGCAAACTCAGCCATAGGTAAAATGAGATCCCAATCCCCAATGCGGTCCTTAACTAGACACCTCAAAAGATCTCCCAGACTCCTATTGACCACCTCGGTCTGATCGTCTGTCTGGGGATGATATGCAGTGGAAAACTTGAGGTGAGTACCCATCATGTGCCATAGTGTCTTCCAAAAGTAGGAAGTGAATCTAACATCGCGGTCAGACACTATAGTGCGAGGCAACCCGAACTTGCACACCACATGAGTAAGGAATAGGCGGGCTACCCTAGAAGCATCCGAAGTCTTCGAGCAAGGGATAAAGAGGGCCATCTTTGAGAAACGGTCAACCACCACATAGACCGAATCATGCTTACTGGAGGTACGTGGCAGTCCCAAAACAAAGTCCATGCTAACATCCTGCCACGGGGCATCAGGCACGGGAAGAGGCGTATAAAGGCCCGAGCTTTGCTTCTTCATCTTGGCCATATCACATGTACGGCACTGAGCCACGATGTTAGCAACATCGCGCTTCAAGCTCGGCCAATAAAATCGATGCTCCACTGCCTCAATAGTCTTGTTCCGACCAAAGTGGCCGGCTAGACCTCCCGCATGTAGTTCCCACACTAAGAAATCTCGAACCGAAGTTCAGAGAACACATAGCCTGCTACCTCGAAAGAGGTAACCCTCCTGAAGCACATACTCATCAAGGTCCCTCGAGGGTCCGGCCTGGAGGGTGGTAAAAATCTGACCAAAGTCAGGACAATCAACATAGGCCTCCTTCATCTTCTCTAACCCTATGACCTCGGCACTCATGGTGGTAAGCAAACATGCTCGCCGGCTCAAGGCATCAGCCACCTTGTTCTCCACTCCAGCCTTATGTTTCAGCACAAAGGTGAACTGCTGGAGATACTCAACCCAACGACTATGACGTGAGTTAAGCTTCTTTTGCGAATAGAGGTACCTCAATGCCTCGTGGTCGGAGTATAGGACAAACTCCTGATGTAAAAGATAGTGCCTCCAATGCCTAAGAGCCTGAACAACTGCGTAGAATTCTTTATCATACGTGGAATATCGCAGTTTCGCGTCATTCAGCTTCTCGCTGAAATATGCGATCGGGTGGGACTCCTGACTCAAAACTCCTCCAATCCCAACACCCGACGCATCACAAGAGACCTCAAACACCTTCAAGAAATCAGGCAATCGAAGGATAGGTGTCTGGGTCATGCGCTCCTTGATGTCCTTGAAGGCGGCAGATGCGGCCTTCGTCCATACAAATGTGCCCTTCCGGATGCAATCCGTGATCGGGGCGGTGACGGAGCTAAATCCACGGATGAAGCGACGGTAGAACGTCGCAAGGCCATGAAAGCTATGGACATCATGAACCGTACGGGGTTCCGGCCACTCAACAATGGCCCGGACCTTCTCCGGATCGGCGGAGACCCCAGTACTAGACACGATAAAATCCAAGAAGGTAAGCTGAGGTGTCATGAAGGCACACTTCTGTGGGTTCGCAAACAACTGCTCTCGCCGAAGAAGTAGACAGACCTGCCGAAGGTGGTCTAAGTGGTCTCCTGTGGTGCGGCTATAGATAAGGATATCATCAAAATACACCACTACAAAGACTCCAATGAAAGGTCGAAGGACCTGAGTCATGAGCCGCATGAAAGTGCTAGGGGCATTGGTCAACCCAAAAGGCATGACCAACCACTCATATAGACCATCCTTGGTCTTAAATGCGGTCTTCCACTCATCACCTGGCCTAATCCTCACCTGATGGTAGCCACTCTTAAGATCGATCTTCGAAAAGATAGTGGCACCTGCCATCATGTCCAGCATGTCATCAAGGCGGGGAATAGGGAACCTGTACTTCACGGTTATCTTGTTGATGGCACGACTATCAATGCACATTCTCCACGTGCCATCCTTCTTCGGGGCGAGTAATGCGGGTACAGCACATGGACTCATGTTGTCCCGAACAGACCCTCTCTGCACTAACTCATCGACCTGCCGTTTAAGCTCGGCATGCTCCGTGGGACTCATGCGATAATGAGGAAGGTTGGGCAAAGAAGAGCCCGGAACAAGGTCGATGGCATGCTGAATATCCCGCATAGGTGGGAGTCCCTCGGGAAGCTCATCGGGAAAGACATCAGCATACTCCTGCAGAATGGGAACAACCTCGGGTGGGAGCTCACCCTCGGAGTCCCGCTCCACCTTTCGGACCGTAATGGCAAACACCGGACAGCCCTAACTAAGCTCCTGCTCCATCTCCCGGGAGCTAATCATCATCAATCTCCTCGTCGAGGGCTCTCCTGGGCCAGAGGTAATGGTCATAGCCCGAGCTGGGGATGGGGTACTAGGCCCGGGAACGGAAGGCTTCGGAGTACTAGGGCCAGTAGGACTCCTGACTGATGGGCTCCTGGGCCGAACGGGTTGGAGGGTGACCCGTTGGCCTGCGTGGTCGAAGGTACAGGTGTTCGACCGGCCATGGAGCGTGGCATCCCGGTCAAATAACCACGGCCTACCAAGAATGATACTACCCACTTCCATGGGGAGAACATCACACCAGATCTCGTCATGGTAGGAGTGGAGCTGCAGCGGGACCAAACACCGCAGCCTGACCGAAATGGAAGTGGTATCCACCCATGCTACCTGATAGGGGCAAGGGTGGTCTACGGGTGTGAGACCAAGACGAGTGACAGCGTTTGTGGAGATTGCATTGATACAACTCCCGCTATCGATGACCACCTTGCAAATTTGCTTTCCCAGCCTACAGAATACATGAAGGATAGTAGTCCGTCGCCAGTCATCACTGACCTGTGGCTGGGTGAGGATACATCTGACGACCCCCACGTGGGTATCGTCCCAATGCTGGGCATCCTGGGCCTCACCTCCCATCTCATAGTACTCGTCAGCTAGCTCTTCATCTGCCTCATAGCTGACTAACTTGAGGCCCGTAGGGGTGGTATCCTCGGCCTGTGTGTCCCCAATGTGAAGAGATGGGCGGGTGGGACACTGGTTGACAAAATGGCCAAACCCATTGCAGCGATAACACTACTGCCGTGATCCACTAGGCTCCCCAATCATAGGTCCTTTATGTTTATCCTCCCGACGGATAGGAGGCGTAGGCAACAAAGGACGTGCAGGAGGTGCGGGTGCCGGTGGACGGGCTGTGGGTGGGGCCGTAAGATGCTGGGGACGAGGAAGGTCCCTCGGGGGTGGAGGACGGGGCCTAGGAGCAAATGGCTCGGGACGAGCGGGCTCCTGAGGTCGAGCCGTGGGGGCCCTCGGATACGTGCCAGAAGAGCCACGGGGCTCGACACTACGAAGGGGAAAAGAGCCCAACCGGTGGGGGGACTCGAACTCGGCCTCGAACTGCTCCAATTTGAGAGCAATCTGATACGCCTGCTCCAAAGTGGTCGCATTGCGGCGAAAGAGTTCATATTGATAATTGGGCCGCAGACCTCTCCGAAAGCGGGATATCATCATGGTGCTCTCTTCCGTGACCCCGCACCGCAAGTAATACTCATCGAACTCGGCGGTGTACTCGGTCACGGATCGGTTCCCTTGGGCGATACTTTGCCACTTGTCTATAAGACGTTGGAGATATGAGGCGGGAAGGTATTTCTCCCTCAATTTGATTTTCATATCATCCCAAGTACCGATTTGGGGTTGACGTCGCTGGTTGAGCAGGCTCTCCACATTGATCCAATAAGTTTGGGCCTGCCCTTGCAGCTTCATCTTTGCGTATCAGACTCTTCGGTGGTCCGTCATCTCAAACCACTCGAAGTACCGGTCCATGCCGGCCTCCCAATCTAAATACACCCTAGGGTCCAAGGACCCGCTAAAAGTGGGAGGGTCCAAACGCACACCCCTAAGAATGCGGTCGTCATCCTCGTCATCACGATTCCGTCGTTGATGATGACGATCGTTACCCCCTTGATCATTATCAGATGCATAATCATCCACCACATGCACCTGTTGAACCCCAACATTTTCCACTTGAGCCCTTGGCACAGCGGGTTGCTGCACCGGCTCTTGTTGGCCATTCGTCGGCGCGGGTTGCGCTGCTACTGGGCCCCTCTCTAGGACAGCGATCCTCCCAACTAGGCCCTGAATGGACTGATCCGAACTCTCAGCCCGATCCTCGAGGGCTTTCATCCGCCCTTCTAGACGCGTCCCTATGCCATCTATACACGTACTAAGACCATCCATACGCGTGTCTAAACGATCCATGATGGCTCGGAACATCTCGACCGTCGAGGACTCATCGGAGCTACGGGCCCGGGAATCCGCCATAGGTGGTGGTGGCGAGTATTGGGTACCTCGACGGGTGGGCATGCAACTGACACACGACCTAGAAGACACCGACTAATGTAAACACACACTAAATGATGCACTTAGATCTAAACCAATATCCGATACGGGGCGGAGTTAATCGATCCGAAGATCACTCCCGCAAGTGTGCGATCTCCCGGTAGGCGTAGCCTAACGTTCGGACAACACCTTTTAAGATACCGAATAAAGGGTGCAAATGCAATTTAAAACACACTTTTTTTTGTTTTGAAAATAATGATGGTCCTAGACTCGACTTAGACCATGATGCATGTAAGACATATGCAAAGACTACCCTAGACTCGACTCGCTCTGATACCAATTTGATGCGGGACGGACACGGGAGACGACACTACTAGGTGCCACCCTCGGACTCTAGATGAAGACGCGACCAGCAGCACACACCAGGGAGACACTAAGCCCGACACTATGAGCTCCTAGTGGCAAAATGTCGCTAACAGAAGTGGAAGCTCACTCGTCGTCCCAAGCGAGGGAAAGCGCGGACCGTGCGCGGTTAAGGAACCGGCGGAGGTCAAGGGTAGTCCGACTCAACTTCCGGACTCGGATCGAGTCACGGGATGGGTCACACTCACTCTCACAGCGGTGACATGGACACACGGGCTAGTACCTACGCTCTCGGCAGTGGCCTAAGATCGTATACTAGCTAAGCAATGTAATGGCAAGGAGTTAAGACCTTTACCTCCATGCACCCGGTGTGGCGAAGACAACCCCGGCCGAGTCACGGACTCCCGGTTAAACAATATCACAGCAATACAAAGATTTGACCCACTCCACGCAGGGAGGTAAAAGGTCACATGTGGAGC
The DNA here is from genome assembly GCA_022559845.1 of Amorphophallus konjac. Lineage (NCBI taxonomy): Eukaryota > Viridiplantae > Streptophyta > Magnoliopsida > Alismatales > Araceae > Amorphophallus > Amorphophallus konjac. The sequence goes on along the minus strand of CM040121.1, from coordinate 316,142,218 downwards.
CCGGGAATCATGCAACTCGGGTTGACGGGCAGCATCTTGATGTCGCCCGGCGGTGCCGAACTCCGCGTTTTCGTGCTTTCCGAACGGCGGGTTCTGCGGGCCCGCGTGGCCCACGGACGGCGCTGTCCTCCGGATCTGCGGGGGTGGGACCCACTGTGATGGGGACCCCTGGTGGCGCGCCTCCACAGACGGCGGTCGGCCGGGAACACCGATCGGGGGTCGATCGGCCCCGATTCCCAATTGATGAACTAGCTGTCCACGGATTTTGGTTGCTATCTTCCGGCGCGCGCTCCGGCGAAAATGGCCGCTGCGAGCAATCCCGACGTCGGATCGGGACGCATGAGCTATCGTTAGAAAGCTCTCTTCAAATGCTTAGATCTAGACCCAGAGAGATCTGCTGGATCTGGTCGGATCAGAACTTTATTGAATTTACAAGCCCCTGTTGTACAGTAACCGAAATCTCAGATTTACAGGGCACTTGTCTGAGAACCACCGTTGACCGCCTAGTAAACCTCCGATTCAGCTCTTGAGTGCTTCTTCAAAGTTGTAGGGTATCCAACCACAGAATTGGGACTATTTTTGGAATTTGATTGGGAGGTGGTGGTGATTTACTATGATTTTTGGGGTGACTGGTGGTCGGATCTGGGAACAGGTGGACAGAACTATAGATGTGTCTGAGAATGAATTTTAGAAAATATGCGATGGGCGAATCAAAAATTGAGAAAAATTGTCCATGAAGGGGTGGATGGGTGGAATCCCCAATAAAATTGGGAGAACCAACATAAATCAAAAAGTGGACCTAAGACATGAAACTCAGGGTGGGGATGAATCTGGACAGAACTCTGGCAGAACCGAAATGGAAGAGTGGACGAAAATCAAAAAATATGAAACGAGATCTGAATGGCAAACCAAAATTTGTGGGATGTCCTTGACACCTCTGGAACATCCAATAAAATTATCAGATCTATCTGAGCTCGTGACTGAGACAAGAAATTCATGGAAGCTTCTGTGGTACTGCGCGGGCAGAACTCCGTTGATGGCGATGGCGGTGCGGTGGCGGCTCGTGGCAGTGGCGGCGGCGACCGGAACTGATAGGGTGGAGTCTCACCACCAGAAGGAAGCCTTCACAGCTTCAAGGGGAAGAGGGAGAGGAGGAGGGGGCGCACCAAGGCTGGAGCTTCAAGCTTTTTCACAATTCTTATGGCATTAATTCTCCAAAATGAAAAATACAAGCTTAAATAGGTTACATCTCTCATCCATCCACAACCGTAGGATCTAGGAGTGGGAGATGAAGGGCTGGGATGGCATGAGACACACACACACAAAATAAATAAAAAAATAAAGGGAGGGGGGCGGCCCTTGGACCAAGGAGAGTGGCTTGACTTGGTAGGTGGGGTGGGTGGCCAAAATGTGGACTTTCCAAGCCACTTGTCCCCCACTTGGCCCACCCATCTAGAAGCCTCCATTTGACATGTTGACTGACCCCACATGGGGCCCATGGGTGAGGTGGCTCAATGGGATGGGGCCTGGGGGGCCCGTGGGGCCCACGGGGTCCAAATTGCACATAAGCCCCTCTTACAATCAAAATAGCAAACCGAATACAACGAAATAAACACAAATTACACACACATAAAGGGTAACTAAATATGATAAATGGGGAGACTCAAGGCGGCGTCTCCAGACTATCTCCGAGCCAAATAGATGCTGAGGTGGCTCGAGTCGTGCTCCGTGTGCGGTACCGGTGGCTCGGCGTATCGCGCCGCTCAACTGCTCGGGTGTCCGCACCACCTATATATAAGATTCTAGCCTTCGAATCCTACTAAGGAGTTCTAATTAGACTCACATTACCAAATGTGATAAATACCACTATGTGATAAACTCTAATTACCCCAAACCGCCGCCGCTAGCCTTCTTTTGACCACTTGGGTTTTCTTAAGATTTTAGGGTTTCACGTTTGAGAAATAATTCTATTATTATTATTATTATTATGAAGGCCCAAGCCCAATAGCCAACCCATTAATTGTTATAGATGGACTTAGTTTATTAAGACTCATTACTAGTCTTCTAGCCTATTTACTGATCGTAAAGCATATTAATTATTTGGGCTAGTCTTAATAATTAAATGGTTTAAGCTCATTATTGATTATTCACTAACTTCAAGTTTAAGTTGGACTTTAAATATATTTTTGCTATCGTTAATTTCGACTACTTATATCATTAACAATTTTATCAGTTTAACATCATCTCATTAACTTGAAATCATTAAGTATTTTGAGAGATTACATATTATATTAGCTCGCCGTATTTTATGAGATTTATCTTAAAGATAATTACCCGAGCTTAATCTTTATTTTATCTCAATTATGCTTGGTGCTAATGTATGATTTGATTTCTTAAAATTTTAAGAAGATAATTATTCGTCAATTATCTTTTAATCTTTTCACATAGATCTTAGTTCATTTATAACTCATTCATTAGCTTAATCAAGTTGGACTCCCTTTTTGATCTATTGCTTGACCCTATCTTATTCATATTTAATAAGAAAATCTTATTTTATTCCTCGTAAAGACTAACCAGATTTATAATTATTTTTTCTTATCCAAAAATATAGATAATTATTTTTATTTTAGCTATTATAATTAGCCGGGTGTTACAACTTTCATCCTTTTTAATGGAACTTCTTACACCTCGATCTTGGTTTTGACACATTCACTCTCGTATTCTTTCCTTCATCGTTACTTGTACATAGCCCGTACTTCGGTACGATCGGTATTAGTCACTTGCACTTGATAGGAACACTCTCTTGAACTTGAATGCCTCTCCGTCACATATTCCTTTTACTGGACTAGGAATTCTTGCTTCAAGGCCTCCGTAAGTCTCCATGAGCTTGGGATTCTCACTAGGACGCCGAGTTGGTTGTACCCTAAAAACCCAAAAGTTAGATGAGCACATCGTGTTTTTATGGTCTATCTTGAACGCGGCCTGTCGAGTAACTCCTTTCTGTAGATTGCGACTGGCCAACGATCGCGTTCATCCAGTGTGTTGGCTATTTTCAGTCGACCGATATTCTATTTCAGTCGACCGATTCCTATTTTTAGTCGACATACTTCTATTTCAGTAGACTGAATTTTCCTTGATCGATAGATTTCTTGACTTGAATGCGGACCTTCATCCGACCGCGTTCTCAAGATGGCGGTCTCCCTGCAACCACGTTCTATCAAAACTTGTCCAACCCGAAGGTTTAACCGAAGGGTTAATTGTGTTCTGTTTGCAGTCTCAGATGAACTTCTGAATGTCAGAAATCTGAAAAAGTACTTACCAAGTCATTTATTAACTATGAACTTAAGAATGATGCCGTTATGCTTCAGTAGCACAACGTCCCATTAATTCATTCTTACCCTCTTTTCAAAGAATTTAGTATGTTCTTGCCTTGCTTACTATCGCCCCAAAGGCATTATTGAATTTAACATTCTTGGCCGAACTTATTGACATTCTCGGGGAAATAACTAGATTTATAACTTGAAGATGCAAGTGTGGGCACAGAGGGTGTCCAAGGGATCTAGTCTAGCCCCCACGGCAGAGGGCCGAAAATATACTAAAAATCATGGAGTATAATGATTACTGGCACCGCATTGCGCTGGGAGTATTTTCTTTATAAACAAGCCAAATCCACGAGGCAATTCATGAAATTATACCATGCTTGCTTGAAAAGTACATTCTCGTTACATGCTTGTTACATGACAGTACCTTCTCGTGCATAGCCTTCTTAAGGTTATGAAATAGTACATTCTTGTGATTTGTAGCGACCCAGATTCCGGATACCCGGTGCACCCGGTATAAATATCGAATACACGTGATACCACATGGGACCCGCGAGGCCTCCCAAGCGCAGGAAAGCGCCGAAGGGAAAAAGGAGTGTGTGGAATACATTGAAGTCAGCAGATATAACAGTAAGCAATTAAATTTCATTACATTGGATTGCTAAAGTAGCAGAAATAAAATTACCTTTTCATTAATAATTCAAATTTTACAATTATACACCAGAGTCCAGCCCAAAGGAAAGACAACAAGTCTATCACAGTACAGTCCGACAGAAAAGAAACGTACACAGAAGTCGGGGGAAGCCCGACGCAGGTACAGCTGGCAGCTACAGCGAACGCGCTCCACCAAGGACAGCAGAGGCAGACGGCGTGTAATGCCCCGGGTTTTTCGGATCCTCGTTCGTGGGTCCCGGATCTGGTTTCTCGGAGCGTCAGACTCCATTGTGTCCGAAATTTCGATTCGGACATCTTTTGTGTTCGGATCGGCGCGATCCGGAGTCGTTTCGGAGGCCCGGAGGCGTTCCGCGGCTTTTACCGCGTGTGTTTTTCGATTCCCGACGTGGGTTTCGGCTTTCCCTTCGGAACCTCGTTGCGGGTGAACTGTGCCGTTCACCTAGGCGAGTGTGGTACCGTTGCGATCGGTGCGTTCCGAGGATCGCGAGGGTGTGATTTTCTATTTTTTGAGATTTTTCTGAATTTTCGGATTTTCCTATATATTAACCTACCCTCTCTCTCCCCTCTCATTTCTCTCTTCTCTCCCTCTCTCTTCTCACGCTCCCTCCTCTCTCCCTCTCTCTCTGGCGGCCGACGGGGCGGAGTACGGGCGAGGCGGGGACGGCGCGGGCGAGGCGCGGGCGAGGATGGATGAGGATCGAGGCGGTGGAGGTGTGGTGAAGCTCGGCTGTGGGTTCGTGGAACGGCGAGGCTTCAACGGCGTTTTCTTCGTGGACAGGTGTCCACGGCGCGTCGTTTCTTCGGTGGAGGTAGGGAGATGGACCCCCAGCTCGTGCACTTCTTTTCCCGTGAGTTTTGTAGACCGTGGTGAGCCGAGCGGGCTAAACGGGGCGTTTTGAGGAAAATCCATGTTTTTGAGGTGTGAGCCGGATCTTCCGTTTTACTGTGTTTTCGGGCGATCCAGGGGTTTAGATGCATGCCTAGGGGCTTGGGGAAGGTTTCCCCTTTTGTTTCCCCTTCACCTGGGGGTGGACGGGGCGTGGAATGGTTTTTCCCGCGGTTTCCACCGTTTTCAGGCGCGGACTGAGAACGCGCTATGCTCCAGTAGGGCGTTCTTGATGGTCGCGCTGCCCCGACAGGGTGCGTTCATCGGAGAAGATGAACAGTATGGCGGTTCCTATCGCGCTATAGGGCTATGGCGCGTTCTGGACTGTCGCGCTATGGAAACATAGCGCGACCTGCCTTGTCGCGCTATAGGCTCCTAGCGCGTTCTGCTTGAACGCGCTATGGACCTATAGCGCGTTATTGTAGTGACCATCCGGGCTGCCCGGGGCAGGCGGTCTGCGGCTGATCGTGCCCCCCCCCTTAGCCGTGTGTGTCCTGGACGCCCCGTTGTTGATTTGTTTTAATTATTAGATTAGATTCCTATCCGCCCCCTTTAAATACATACATGCATAAACATGTGAAACAAAGACAAGGGGATGAAAGGATGGAAATACTAACCGTGATCGCCACCAAGGATTAACAACGCCGCAAGGATGAAGAAAGGAGTGCAACGGCGCCGTATACCTTGGAAAGAAAACTTGATCGCGCTTGAAACGGGGTGCGGGGAACTTGTGGATTCAAACCTCCTCTCCTTCCAGCCGGCTAGAGGAAGAGGGCCTCACGTTGTATTCATGCTCTCCTGCAAAACAAAGATGAAACACAAAGGTAAAAACCCATTAGAACATGCATGTGTAGTATCAATCCCGCAGTGATAAAATAGGGGTAGAAATTGAGGGCAAACTCACCGGGGGGAGGTTTTTAACCCCTATGGAAGGGTGGAAAAGATAGGTGTGTGTGTTGTGCATGCATGAGATTTGAAATCATGAGATTTGATTGAGAGAATAGAGAGAAAACGATGATGCAAAACGGAGAAAAACGCATGTGTAGCAGAAAGTGCAGGAAACTGTGATGATTTGTGATTTTGAGGAGATTAGAACTAAGAGTGTAGACCATGGAATCAAGTCCAGAAGGATAGAATAGAAAGCCAATACTTCCCTCTTCAAGATGGGGTCGAAGTTGTGAGTTGGAGTTGCAGCATGGCTTCGCCCCACGTCCGGAAGAGCCCCCCCGTCGCGACTGCGAACTGGGCAGTTTTTATAGAGTTTTGTAAGAAATCCTCATCTTCTTATCACGATTCCCGGAGATAGAGTCCAAGATAAATCGAGTTCTTTAGATCAAACTCGAGATAATACTAAGGACAAGAGATAGGAACAAACGGGGATCAATTCAGAGGAGGATTCTAGAAGATATGTCTTTTGGAAGGCAGCCCCGGAGCCTTATCTGCAGAGTTTGAGTTGAACTAGGAAACATAAATCCTGATCTTGCGATCCAGATCCCAAGAGATATTGCCAATTAAAATTTGATTTCTATGAACCAAATTCAAGATAATACCAAGGGCTAGAAGTAGGAAAAAACGGGGATCAATTTGGATAAGAAGTCAAGAAGTTATGGACTCTTCAAGAGGGCCACGGCGCATAAAAACGGAGCAGAGTCCAGCACGAATTGGACTCTCTGGTGCATGTAACGGTCTATCGTAGGACCGCCACATGATGTAACGGACTAGGGTAGGTCCGTCACACTCTGGAGGTCGAACGAGACGTTTTCGGATGAGATTGGATGTAACGCACCTAAATAGGGCCGTCACTTGGTCTAACGGTCAAGGATAGGACCGCCACACTCTAGGGGTTGAACCGGGCTGTTTTGGGCAAGTTTTGGTGTGACGGTCTATCGTAGGACCGTCACACTGAAGTAACGGTCTTCACTGGGCCGTCACTTCAATGAAGTAACGCACCTGCATATGACCTTCACATCGATGAAGGCAGATTCTGGGCAGACTGCGCGCGACTTTAGAAATTGAAGCATATCTCTCAAACGGTGGAGAATTAGAAAAAATGGTAAACATAGAAGTTGTAGATAACTGATAGAGGAACAACTTTCATGAAGAAAGAAATGTGAGAAAATGATTGTAAGAGGGTGAAAATGGGGCTGGAAGAGAGAGGAAAATTCTGGAATGTAGGTGAACAGCACGGCATGCCAGAAAAATGCAAATAGCTCACAATCGGGACAGAACTGGCCAACGGTGTAGAAGAAGAAATTGTAGATCTTTGAAAGAGGAACAACTTTGATGAAGATAACTTTTTGAATAGAGGATTGGAAGAGGGTGAAAAAGGACCACTTTCAAGACTGCGCAGTGAGAGAGAGCCGATTACTTGAGGGAAGTCGGCATAAATGGGCCGAAAGTCGACTTAGAAGCCAGAATTTGAAAAGATAAGGTCCGGGGCTCTAAGAAATCATGATCTCCAAGACTCAAAGGATATGAAATGGTAAAAATGGGCTTAAAATCCATCCAAGGAAGCTCCGAAATAATGGCTAATTCGGGGCATCAAAAATGATGAATAAGAGAAACGGCACAACTTGTAGGCTAAAATGGGTGTCAACAGATACCCCTCCTTGATGTCCGCTTTGCAAGGGAACGAGCGAAAGCGACGTGGAGGCGAAATGGAAGGGAGGTGGAGTGAAAGCGACAGCGACGTGAAATGGAGATGAAGCGGAGATGAAGCGGAGAGAACTGAAAAGCGGGCATCAAGGCAAAAAGACACCCGTCACAACCAACAAGCGGCAGGAATTCTCCCGAAAATACCGAACTAACCACCTGAAATGATTGACAAGGATGAGACATGTCTGGAGAACTAAACTAAAGGAGGAAAAAGGAAACACGACCAGCCTCATCGGGGACACAATCCACGGACAATGAGTGGGTCGGAAGGAACACAGCATAAGAGCTGGAAAGGAGAGATAAGACTCAGATAAAATCCAGACAGGAATCACACTGGCCAATTAGACCAAGCGGCAAGATCAGAGAAATCGTTCAAATTTGGAGTGGAATGAAGAATCTCTTATCCAAGAGAACTGAGTGCAATCAACCATTACTGAGGAGAAATCCTTGAACGGATCACGAGACATGAATGCTCAAAATGACATGATGCATGCTAGGCTAAAATAAAGAAATCATTAAAACGAATGCAAAGAAAGATAAAATAGAAAGTACTCAAGGATAATATTGCTAGACTGAACCAAGACGGGGTCAAGAGTCTTCTTGCAACCACGGCGTGCGAGACAGAGTCTATCGTCCCCCACTCGACTCAACCGAGCGGCCTATCCAACGATTAACCGTATGCTCTTAGATCATCATCGTTTTTGTTAAAGGGGAACATCAGATCCCAGAACACACGGGCAACCAGCCGGTCCTTGAGAGGTTATAATAATGTAGATACCATATAGTAATGCAACAATAAGCAAGGATAGAGAACCATACCTGACTTACCTGCCAAGCGAAACGGCATTTTTTAGATTTTCGATTTCTTGATTTTTGTGGATTTTCATCATAAGACAACAACCACATTGACATGATATAATGTGAACATGAACGAATATGAACGAGCATAACATGAACATAACATAATAAGAGAAATATGAACAAAACATGGCACAACATAACATAACAAAGATGGATGAAATATAACAAACAAACAAATGGCAAACATGCATGCGACTAAAGGCATGGTGGGACAAGACAACATGCACACGGTGGGACAACACATGCAGTGGTATAAGGACACGGTGGGACAAAGACACGTGGGATGACAATACCACGGAGGACAACACATGTGATGAATGACACGGTAGGATAGGGATACGTGTGACGAATGACACGGCGGGACAAAAGATACGACCAATCACAAGAGGACATAGACACATATGACAAGGACACAACGGGACAAAAGACATGGAGGACCATAGACATGATGAAGACAATAAACACATTTTTCAATCAAAGCCCAAGATCAGATGAAGCAGAACCGCCAGGTTCAAAACCGTGAGATATTGCCCACTCATGGAAACATGATTAAGCAAATAAGCGAAAGCTGAGAAGGCCACGAGCTTCAGAACAGATCCAAAGATAGGATTGAAGAGATGAGAATAAATCGAAAAACACGAGCAGAGGCACAGTGAAAGATATAGCAAGGAAAGCTTGAACCTGCAACCTGCAGCCTGCACACTTAGCAAACAGATTACGTATATGTCCTCAAGATAAAAATAAAAGGAACAAAGAGAAGTATTTTTGGATTTTTGTATTTCTGATTTTTTTTTTGCCATATTCAAATTTTTGGGATTTTTTGACATATTTGATTTTTTTGGAATTTTGATAATATTTTATTTTTTTAGATTTTGATAATATTTCATTTTTTTTAGATTTTGACAAAGCAATTTGCAGCACCCAAAGACGGGCTCGAACTATTGGCCAGGGATCGCCGTCCCTCCCCTCTCATTAAAGGCTTCCCTTAAGCAGGGCGTGCATGTGAGGGTGGCTTACCATAACCAACCGCCTCTAAAGAACGGTGCCCCTACTAAGGCCATACCCGGGATAGAACCCAGCCTAAGAGGGAGATAGAAGAAAATTGGAGACAAGCTTTATGCAGGATGGGAGACATCAGGATTTGAATTCCTTCCAGGGCACCACCCCTCAAAGAGATAGTCTGTTACGCTGGGGCTTTGTGTCTTTGATTTTGAGACCCATATTTATCAGGCACGCATGCGACCAGGCTTATGACGTCCCACGGGGCTTCGCCACTCTTGCCATGCCTTGGATTTTCATAATGTTGCATTGATTCATCATTGATTCATCCATATATGATTTTGACAGCCCTTATTGGCTAGATATTACATGAAAGCTCACTTTCGACGGTCAAGACTGCCCCTATTTGAGACCTCTCTCGTATTAGGGAGCGCCTAGGTTGGTCATCTTATCCATCAACCTCTTGCCCCTGCACTTGGCCGAGCAGAGAAAAGAAAAAGACCTTTGTGCATACCCAAAGTATGGCCAAAGCAGCAACGGTGTTGCACTAGAGAGATTGGCTATGGCTTGCCGTGAAGTGTGTGAAAAACCCATGCTCAAAGGTCACCCTCAACGATCGGGGAAAGAACTAGACTCCCAGCGCGGAGCTATCACTGGCCTAAGGATGCTGCAGAAGCGAACTCATTTTAAATTAACTAAGCAAATTTCTAAAAGCCACTTAACCATGTTGAGGAATAGCGTTATAACCATGTGCAGAAACAATAGAAATAATAGAAATGAAAGCATGTTTCTTTGCTCAAAATAAAAATACCTTTGCAAATCCATGGCGTGGAAATCGGCATCCTGAAGTGATCTCGATCATCGAGCTTTAAGGAGCGCGAGTAGCTTTGTATTCCTTGCTTGTCAGAACGAAAGGGAGAGGATAGCAAAGGATCAAAGATTCCTCTACACAGAGGAGCGATATACACCAAACTAGACGAAGGAGGAATAAAAAAGGAAGAGAGATGAGGGCTAGAACTCCCTCGTTAAGGCACTGAGGCCCTGATAACAAGGAACCAGATACAGAATAAACCAAATTAGCTGAGATCAAGGCGGACTAAATCCTCGAAAACAGCAAGAGAAAGGGCGAAGACCCCGTAAGGGTGAAGAAGAATGAGTAGAAAGATGATAAGAAGAATCATCCGACGTGGTCGGAGAAGAGGGACGAGAATCATCCGACAGTGCCAGAGAAGGAGAATGGGAGACACCCGCCAAGGTCAGGGAATAAGAAGAACCCGGAGATACCGGAGGGGAAGAATCAGAGGCAACACCTGGAAGTCTCGGGGAAGAATAATCAGGTGATGTCCCGAGATTAGGATGGAATGATGACATAGGCCAGGGCCTAGAATCGTGAGAGGAGGGAAAATCTAGAGGATCCGGGGAAAAAAGAGAGGAATGGGGACGCATGGACCTATGGAAGGAGGAGAAAATGATGGAGATAGGATCAGATGGAGGAAGATACACCACCCAAGGGTGGGAACTGAGTAGAAGGAAGGATGAATGAAAAGAAAAGGAGGAAGAGGTGGACCCCTGAATGCACAACCGATAGCCATTGAGTTTACATCGCCGCCTCTTCTTGGCAGAAATTTCTTGAAAATGGACCCACCTGGTGCGGGCTTGGACCTTCGGGCTTCTTAATATGTAATACCTTCTCAAATAATGGGCCCACCTAGCAGATGACCTGGCCCGACTGTGAACATGCAACTTCATCGGTGCGGTTGCCCCTAGACACCCGGTGCTAGCAATATGCGAACATTCTTGAGCGAGTAACCCTTCAGAGTGATGAATATCACAAACCCACGAGGTTTTGTCTCTTGGCACTAGAAGCATGAGATTCGGTAACTCCACTCGGAACTCAGTCTTGAAGCACAACTCCCTTGATAGAAGAGACGGGTGAAGCTGAGGGAGAGTAATACACGGCGTTGACATGGCCGGTTTGCTAATAAACCGAGGAAGATTACATAACAGGTGCAGAATATCCTTGGAAAGTGTAGATGATACGGCCAATTGCCCCTTGAACATAGAACCCATAATCTGCTTGGTGGCCATATGTGTAAGCACAACGCGGGTAGAGAACCCTTCTTGGCCTGTTATCCGAATAGCAATAGAGCGAGGAGAAATAATAGCATCAATGGTGAACTCTTCGGTGAGCAAGGAGATTGCCATCGGCCTCGCTCGGGAAGAAACTGGCATCAACTCAAGGGAACTCTTCTTAGCAACTCTCATCTTTGAAAGTAGAGGCGGATCATCCCCAAAATAACCAGGGACGAGGACATGAACCGGCATCCGACAGATAAAATCTTGAATCTTGAAATGCACGGTCGGCACTGAATCATCCTGACTTGGCTCATTGTCTCCCTGGGGATTAGACCCGAGGGGCACCATGGGTAACCTGCACCCGCTCCGTGGGGGATAAGTGGATGGAGGAATGGGGATAGGAATTGGTTTAGATGGCATGGAGGTTTCAATGGGAGTGGTGATGTGTTTAGGGGGAGGCAAAGGGGTTGAGATGGTGGCAAGCCTAGGTGCGGACAAAGGTGAAGTCGGAGGTGAGGGTGGAGGTATAGCCTGCTCAGGCCCGAGCCACGATGGTGACGGAGATGGCAAAGGTGGTGGAGATGGTGGAGGTGATGGAAGCACTGGTGGTAGAGACGGGGATGATAGTGATGGCAATGAGGATATTGATGAAGATGATGGGGGTAGTGGACATGGAGGTGGAGAGGGTGAAGAGGGAGGTTGTGGTGTCCACCGTCGACATGTCGATACTACGCGTCGAGCGGTGTGAGGGATAGAAGTAGTGGAAGTGGCGGCAAGGGAAGAAGGGGAGGCACTGGCCTGAGCGGAGGCTTGGGTTTGTGGAGGTTGCGGAGATTGGATAGGAGATGGCGGAGGTAATGGAGTAGGTGAGGTAGTAGGTGATGGAGCGAGTGCAGAACTAGACGAGGAATCACAAGGGTGCCCCTGGCCTTGAAGTAAGGGAGACGGCTGCCCCGGCGGCACTTCTTGCTGCTGCTGTTGGTTGCAAAGATGTAAAATGACTTTGTGAATAGCGGCCCAGTCAATCCTTTTCTTAGCTTCCAGATCATAAACATAATCCCGGAACTCAGGACAATCCTCAACCAAATGCCCCGGATAGCGGTGAAAATCACAGAACTGAAGCATATCCCCGACTGCGGGTCGGCAAGGCACAACCGGAGAGAGCGGCAACGCATGAGTGGCCATCAAAGCCAGAAATATATCGGTGAAACACTCTGGCAACGGAAGATGAGGAGCCTGCTTCGGGCAAGGTGGATGCCGAGGGATATGTAATGGTGGAGAAGGTTGTGGAGTTGGAAGTGGGGGTTGCGTAGGCAGGAGTGCGTGGCTAGTGGTGGAGGGCTTTGGTGAAGGCATGTGTGGAACAGGATGAGGGGGTATGTAGACGGCATCTACTTGCTCGGGATGTGGTGTTCCCTTGACCGGAAGTGGAGATGGAGATGGGTATGTGGATGCGGGAGGCTGACTCATGGAAGGTTGATATGCTGAGGCGTATGGGTATGTAGAGGCGGGAGGTTGGCTCGTGGAGGGATATGTGGCGGAAGGCTGACTCATGGCCGGCTGACTCATGGGAGCATAGGGATGACATGTGGAGGGTGAAGGTTGATATGTGGAGGTGGATGGTGGAGACTCGAGGTCAAGGGAATCTTGGATTTATTGGCGAATGAAGCGGGCTCGACTGTAAAGTTGCTGCCAGGAGGTGATGTCGTTGAGGGTTAAGATGAACCGATACTCGGGCACGGCATTGGATATCAGCATCTTGATTTGCTCTCCCTCCGGTATGTGCCCGGGACCTGCGCGGCAAGGCGACGCCAACGATCGGCAAAGGTAGAAAACTCTTCTTCGGGCTTCATCATCGCTTGTGCCAGATCCGCGATAGAATACTTGGGCCCAACCTGGTCTTGATACTGCTGAATAAACTTTTTTTGAACGGCATGAAAACTCACAACTTGCTCTTGCGGAAGAGAGAAGAACCAATCCCGAGCCGGGCCTTCCAATGACAGACCAAACAGATAAGCCATCAAGTGTTGGTCATGTCGAAATTGGGCCGACTCATAAACGAACTCTTTCAAGTGCACATATGGGTCACCAACTCCACTATAATGGCGATATGCGGGAATTTGTGAAGATGGCGGAAGCCGAAGACCTTGAAATGCGAATGGGATACTCAAGGAGGATTTGGGATTGATCCGGCGTTGAAGCTCATCAAGCTGGCATTGGGTTTGAGTAATCATCTCCTGGGTAGGGAGAGATCGAGAAGAATATGGGCCAACTTGAGCAAGAGGGTGTGAATTAGGACCAGGAGCATGGTATTGGGCCGAATAAGAGGATCCGGGCTGAGAAGAAGACGGGCCCATTCCGGGAATGGAAGGATATGTGGGCCTGGAAGAAGCATGAGCATAAGGACCCATTGGGCTGGCAGCAACATGGGCAGAAGGATGAGACCCATTAGGAGAATAAGTCCCATTAGTAATTGGGCCAGCAACATATGAAGGAGAAGGAGGAGGCCCATGAATAGAAGATGGCCCATTATGAGAAGAAGGCCCATGAAGATGAGATGCAATAAGACGTTGGGCCTGGGCCGGGTCCATTTGGTGAACAAGGCTTGAAAGATGGGCCATGAGATTAGCATGTTCCTTGGATGGATCAGAAGGGCCACAGGAAGATGGGCCCGTGTGGGAAGAGGATTCCACGCGGGAATAAGAAGAAGATTGGGAAAAAGAATGATACAAGGGGTTAGAATACTGCTCCATGAGGGCAAATGGAGACTTAATACATGGAGATCAAGGACAATACAAATGGGGAAGCAATCGCTTAATGGGCTTGAGAACAAGGGGGGCCGACCCACTAATGCAAAGATGAATGGACAACGGACCACGGGACAATGGACTAGACAATGGACACACAAAATGGCCTAAGCTAAATGGGCCTAACAATAACAAAACATGTGGATGATGAAAGAATGCAACACAAAAATCACTAATGAGCTTGGACAAGCCCAATCAACACGAACAATGCAATGTGAGAGTTTTCACCCAAGTCAAACAAGTTAATATGATGGGAAATCTTTTAGGGGTTTCAATAGACCTTTTAATGATTTGAATTAATAACAATTCCCTCAAGATAGGAATCTCATAGGAATAAGGTCCAAACTTTGGGTTGACTAAGGTTAACTCCCTCACACTTATGCAAATGCAAGCCTAAAGGGGTGGAAAGATACAACCGGCCCAGCGTCCGTGTGGGAATCCACGGCTCACGGGGACTTATGGAGGTCCTTGATGTGTTTTCCTGGTCGGCTCCAAGGAATATGGAGACGAGAGGTCCACGCACCAAGGTAGGAAATGTAACTATGATATGCAATGTGTGGCCCTATGTGCACCGGAGTGCATGCAAATTCTAGCTTAAAACTAGAAAATCAAGACTAGATTAAACTATGCAAACATGATCCAATAAAAACAAATAGTATATGGATGGGACGACAATACAAAGATCTACACAACGGCCCCAAGAACAGATCAATCTGACCCCGGGAGGTCAATCAAATCACTAAGCAAAGATGCCCCCGTGAACCTATGCGCAGACCACATGCAGATTTTATGGACAAAATGCTAAAATGATGACAATTTTTAACTAAGCAAATGAGACCCAAATGGTGCAAATAAGCTATGGATGGAAAGACAATACAAAGGACTATCCAATGGATCAAAAATCAGTGTAATCAGACACCGGGAAGGCAGTCAAATCACTCATTAAAGATGTACCTGTGAACCTGTCCCTGAGCCTGCCTGCAGAACTTATGCACAAAACTCAAAAAGATGGACAAGATTAGAATATGCAAATGTTAACCAAATGATGCAAATGATATATGGATGGAAAGACAATACAAAGGGCTATCCAACGCAACAAGAATTAGCTCAATCGGACTCCGGGATCAAACGTTATGCCTCGATGAACATGGCCCTATGAGCATGCACGCAAGACTGCCAGAAGCCGTGTAACGGTCTACCAAAGGACCGTTACATGCATGTGACGGTCTACTGCAGGACCGTCACACAACCAAAGCCCTTAAAACACCAAAAATAGTTGGACAATGGAAGAAATATCACCTAAACATGAACATGCACCCACCCAACCTACAAAAGAGCATGAAAACAAGCGTGATGGGCATTGGTGTCCCACCGTGATCGCCAAAAAACTGTTGATTTGTTTTAATTATTAGATTAGATTCCTATCCACCCCCTTTAAATACATACACGCATAAACATGTGAATCAAAGACAAGGGGATGAAAGGATGGAAATACTAACCATGATCGCCACCAAGGATTAACAACGCCGCAAGGATGAAGAAAGGAGTGCAACGGCGCCGTATACCTTGGAAAGAAAACTTGATCGCGCTTGAAACGGGGTGCGGGGAATTTGTGGATTCAAACCTCCTCTCCTTCCAGCCGGCTAGAGGAAGAGGGCCTCACGTTGTATTCATGCTCTCCTGCAAAACAAAGATGAAACACAAAGGCAAAAACCCATTAGAACATGCATGTGTAGTATCAATCCCGCAGTGATAAAATAGGGGTAGAAATTGAGGGCAAACTCACCGTGTTAAGTTCGGTGCAGTATTCAGAGGGGGGGTGAATGAATATAACCCTTTAAAAAACTTTCACCCAATTAACATATTAGGCTCACTAACAATATAGAATGCTAACTAGACAGATTTATCCAATCTGAAAGACTAATTACCCGATGCGGAATTTGACAACCAGTTAGTGAGCACTCTAACAAGACAAGTTAGACGAACGATAGCTCAAATTGAATATCGTTTACTTAACAGGTTAAGACACTCTAAGAGAGCTAATCAACTTATCTGCTCAACCAGAAGGCCAACACATAGTCCGCCCCTAATCAATCATCTACCGGAAGCAAACCACAAGAATCAAACCACTGCTCAAAAGATTTTTAGGTGGTTCGGTCCAGCAGACCTACATCCACCCCACACTCAATCCGAGTGTGGCTTCCACTAGCTCACGCTAGAAGCCGCAGACTCAGTCTGCAACAAGTGCTGCCACATAGCTTGACCAGGGGAACAACCTCCCCTCTTCCTCCCAACCGGAGGGAACCACTAGTGACACCAGTCACTAGCAAACCAGAGACACACGGTCTCTCTTCCTCCAGACCTGGAGGGAACCCCTGGACTTGAATCCACAAGCCCAGAACCGGAGACAAGTCTCCCTTCCTCCAAACCGGAGGGAACCCACAAGTAGCTCCCAGCTACTTGCAACCGGAGATCAGATCTCCCTTCTCCTGATCCACAGGAGGAACCCCGACCTCTCTACAGAGTATCGGAAAGCACAGCAAGCCAGAACACAAAGGAAAAAGCAATAAACGAAAATAACTTCAGCACACAAAAGCTGAAACACGAAATACACAATGTGGCTCTCAACGGAGCTGACTGGCCTGGATTTGATCCACGGTCCAGTAGACGAATCTTCAGGTAAGCTTTTCTTCCTCTTCTCTTCTCTTCTTCTTCTTCTCTTTCACTCTCTCAATCTCTGCTCTTCTATTCTCTTCGGCTCACTCTTCTATCTCTCTCTCTCTTTTCTTCTCCTTCTGCTCTACTTCTTTCTCTCTTCTTTTTCTCTGGATCGTGGCTCTCTATATGGACTTTTCTTCTTGCCAACTCGATCGCCCTTCTTCTGTGGAAGAAGGCTCATATATATAGCAGCAGCAGCAGCTAGGGCGCGTGTGGCTTCCACAGCTCCCGCCCTAAAAATTCGGATCACGTGGCAGTCTCTCAGCATACTTCATTCCAGCCTCGGATCACGTGCTGCCAGTCACTGGGGAATATTTCTTCCTCGGACCTGCAAGGAGATGAAAACCATTAAAACTGAGGGCCATAATAACTAAATCTGCACGAAGTATGTAGTAGCAATTCTAGATGCACTGAGAACGACACGAGATACACACTGTAACAGAGATAACACTACAAAGAGAATGACACGAGATACATACGATGACTACAGCACGAAGTAAAGAAAACGACACGACGTAATAAACAGCAAAGAGAACGGCACGAGAACAACATGGACTGGCAACAGAAACCGACACGAAGTGGTTGCAAACAAGCAAGACACGAGGTCTACGTAAAGCAACACGAAGTGTGGTCAAGGCGAGAAAGGCACGAAGTCTAAAGCAAAAAACCAACACGAAGTCAGAAGAGTGACACGGCTATCACGACACGTGATGAAGCAGTGACACTAAAATAAAAAGACTCGAGGAACAACAGTAAGTGACGCGAAGTTAAACAAGCAGACATAAAAGATGACACGAGATGCAACTAGAAAACAGAGAGAAGCGACAGGAGGTTCAGACAGAAACGGCACGAGGTGGCACAGAAAGCAACACAAGGTGCTGCAATGTTCTGCACGCAGTGGAACAAAAATGACACGAAGACACAGAAACAACAGTAACCGACATGAAGTAAGTACGACATGGAGACAGATGACAGAGACCGTCACGAGTTGAAAACAACACGAAGATGAAAACAGAAGTTGACACGAAGTGAAAACAACACGAAGACGAAGTTGACACGAAGTGAAAACGACACGAAGACGAAGTTAACACGAAGTGAAAACAACACGAAGATGAAGTTGACACGAAGTAAAAACGACACGAAGTCTGGGAGACACGACTCAAAGTCACAAGAACGACAGTAACCAACACGAAGTGTGGTTACGAAACATGAACGACACGAAGTGTGGAAATCATGACACGAAAACGACACAAGGTCTGGAAACATGACACGAAGTCACAGAAACAACAGTAACCAACACGAAGTGTGGTTACGAAACATGACACGAAGTCACAGAAACAACAGTACGAAGTTATGAGAGGAAAAACGATACGAGGTCATGAAAACACAAGACAAAGACAAAAGATGAAATCGACACGGAGTGTAGGAACAACACGAAGACAGAACAGTGATTTGACACGAAGTCAAAATGTCAAGAAATGAAACGACACGAAGTCTAGAACAGTAATTGACACGGGGTAACACGACGACGTAGACACTAAAACAACACGAAGATGAAGACAAGGGAAACGACACGAAGTCTAACCTCATACAAGCTTTCCTGTTACGCATGGAAATCAACACGAGGTGTTGTAAGCTCATACGACACGAGATCTTTTCGTGTTAGTGAGGGGAAACAACACGAAAACTCAAGTACAGAAACAGCACGAAGAAGATGTACAATCTGATGTACAGACTTTGAAGAGTAGTCCAAAGTATAGACTTCACGCTGTACAGACTTGGAAGACCAGTGTTGAATGTGTAGACTTGTAGTTTATCATGAAAGAAGGCCAGTGTACAGACTTGCTGTCCTCACAGCAGACGATGTAAACACTTAGCCTATGCAGACCAATGTACAGACTTTGGCAAAGCAAAAGGCTGTATAGACTTGGAGACCCAAAGCCATTGTATAGACTTTGTCTAAGACAAGGCATGAGCTGACGTTGTATATACTTAGCCAATGCAAACCAGTCCGATGTATAGACTTAGACAAATGATGCATGAGACGCTCAATGTATCGACTTTGAGCTTGCTGTGCAGTGAATAGACTTAAGGCATAAACCCCACGAAGCACTATATAGACTATGCACATAACATAAGTCCAACATAAACAATATATCAGTTGTACCAGTCACAGTCATGATGCAATCATCAAGGCACAATATCATGAAAACACTATATCATTGCTATCATCAAAATACAATATCAATCATCAAAGCCACAGCAATGAATGAATGCTTTATGCATCAGTTTAACATGTAACAAGACTGAACATCAAATATGTTAATCTAAACTGAGCAGCAAGATGACTGAACATTTGATAAACTCACATCAACAACCAATCATCAAAACCATCATCAAAACCACAGGGGCACAACACACCGGGGGGAGGTTTTTAACCCCTATGGAAGGGTGGAAAAGATAGGTGTGTGTGTTGTGCATGCATGAGATTTGAAATCATGAGATTTGATTGAGAGAATGGAGAGAAAACGATGATGCAAAACGGAGAAAAATACATGTGTAGCAGAAAGTGCAGGAAACTGTGATGATTTGTGATTTTGAGGAGATTAGAACTAAGAGTGTAGACCATGGAATCAAGTCCAGAAGGATAGAATAGAAAGCCAATACTTCCCTCTTCAAGATGGGGTCGAAGTTGTGAGTTGGAGTTGCAGCATGGCTTCGCCCCACGTCCGGAAAGAGCCCCCCCGTCGCGACTGCGAACTGGGCAGTTTTTATAGAGTTTTGTAAGAAATCCTCATCTTCTTATCACGATTCTCGGAGATAGAGTCCAAGATAAATCGAGTTCTTTGGATCAAACTCGAGATAATACTAAGGACAAGAGATAGGAACAAACGGGGATCAATTCAGAGGAGGATTCTAGAAGATATGTCTTTTGGAAGGTAGCCCCGGAGCCTTATCTGCAGAGTTTGAGTTGAACTAGGAAACATAAATCCTGATCTTGCGACCCAGATCCCAAGAGATATTGCCAATTAAAATTTTATTTCTACGAACCAAATTCAAGATAATACCAAGGGCTAGAAGTAGGAAAAAACGGGGATCAATTTGGATAAGAAGTCAAGAAGTTATGGACTCTTCAAGAGGGCCACGGCGCACAAAAACGGAGCAGAGTCCAGCACGAATTGGACTCTCTGGTGCATGTAACGGTCTATCGTAGGACTGCCACATGATGTAACGGACTAGGGTAGGTCCGTCACACTCTGGAGGTTGAACGAGACGTTTTCGGATGAGATTGGATGTAACGCACCTAAATAGGGCCGTCACTTGGTCTAACGGTCAAGGATAGGACCGCCACACTCTAGGGGTTGAACCGGGCTGTTTTGGGCAAGTTTTGGTGTGACGGTCTATCGTAGGACCGTCACACTGAAGTAACGGTCTTCACTGGGCCGTCACTTCAATGAAGTAACGCACCTGCAAATGACCTTCACATCGATGAAGGCAGATTCTGGGCAGACTACGCGCGACTTTAGAAATTGAAGCATATCTCTCAAACGGTGGAGAATTAGAAAAAGTGGTAAACATAGAAGTTGTAGATAACTGAGAGAGGAACAACTTTCATGAAGAAAGAAATGTGAGAAAATGATTGGAAGAGGGTGAAAATGGGGCTGGAAGAGAGAGGAAAATTCTAGAATGTAGGTGAACAGCACGGCATGCCAGAAAAATGCAAATAGCTCACAATCGGGGCAGAACTGGCCAACGGTGTAGAAGAAGAAATTGTAGATCTTTGAAAGAGGAACAACTTTGATGAAGATAACTTTTTGAATAGAGGATTGGAAGAGGGTGAAAAGGGACCACTTTCTGGACTGCGCAGTGAGAGAGAGCCGATTACTTGAGGGAAGTCGGCATAAATGGGCCGAAAGTCGACTTAGAAGCCAGAATTTGAAAAGATAAGGTCCGGGGCTCTAAGAAATCATGATCTCCAAGACTCAAAGGATATGAAATGGTAAAAATGGGCTTGAAATCCATCCGAGGAAGCTCCGAAATAATGGCTAATTCGGGGCATCAAAAATGATGAATAAGAGAAACGACGCAACTTGTAGGCTAAAATGGGTGTCAACACCCGTGAAGTTCCGTGACCGTGTCCTTGGGTGTCTAGAGGTTTGGGTTACCTCGATAAGCGTGCCCATGGGCTTGGCTGGTCCGGGTGACCTTCTAGCCTTCCGATTGTGTTGTGTTGGTCTCCGGTCGACCCGGTTGTGACCCAGTGGTCGACTTGCGGTCTCGTGAGTGCTAGACACCCATGGGATTTTGTGTCCGTGTTTTGAGGGTGTCTGGAGGACCGTGTTATCTCGTTTAGCGTGCCCATAGGGTTGAGAGTCCAGGTGACTTTTCGTGCGTTGGGCTTTCGTGTTACGCTCGATCGAGTCACCGTGTATCGGTGTGTGCGGTGGGATCTCCCCCGCATATTGTGAGTTTCCTTGGAAGGTGATTTCCGTGTGGGCCACGTGTTTGGCCTTGGACTGCGAGTCTAGTTGTCCGGCCTGGGGTTGGAGGTTTCCCGCTTGCTTCAAGATGGGAAATCATCGTGGTGGCTTGTGTGCTGCCCTGGGAATCGTGCTTTTGTATTTTCCGTGTGGCCCGTGTGGGTGGCCTTGGTCCTTTGCGTTCCCTTCCCGAGGGAGTGGTCTTAGCGACTCGTGAGTTGTCTCGGTACTTGTGCTACCCTGATTTTAGACCTAGAGATTGGACTAGATTGACGGTCTTGTGCTGTTGCGTACAACGGTCTTGACCCCGAGTCTTGTGACTCAAGGACCGTTGGGTGTAGTGCGTCTAGAGGACTGCCAGAGTCCAGTGGCTTAGCGCCACTTGAGCTTTCTCGACTCTAGCGCACGGTGCGTGCGTGGCCGTGGATTGTGAGTCCCGTTTCTTCTCCGACTGTGGTCACCGTGCGACGGGGCCGGTACGTGGGGTGGTCCCCGTACGTCGTCAGATTCGGACGTTGTTTTCCGTTGTCTTGAGAGTCTACTCCTTCAGTGACCCTCCACTAGCCGTAGCCTATCAGTACGCGTGTGCTGATCGCACCAGGGAGTGGTGTACGGGCTTACCCTGAGGACGGTTTTAGACTGGTTACCGTCGGGCCCCTCGTCAAATCAGAGTCCAGTGCCAGGGGAAAACTGGTCAAAGGGCCAGACCTAGGACGCGTGGTCTGTGTGTGCACACGTGGTTGGGGACAGTGGATGCACGTCGATGGGCGTGACCCCTGCTAGTCACTTGTTTGTGGTTACTTGTACGGTGTTCGCGCCTCGGGTAGGACCTACCACGTCAGGCGGTTCACCTGCGGTGCGGTGTAAGACGTCAGGGGACGCTACCGGCTATGCTTCTAGTGGGTGGTACTCCTGTCAAGTACGGAGTGACAGACTGTCAGTTTTCGTGACTTTGACCTTCGGGTTTCGGTCGTGTTGACCGTTGAGTTTCGGTTGGTTCACCGTGACGCGTGTGTTGGTTTTCGCGTCATGAGATTAGTGCTAGTGGCTTTACCGAGGTTGGGTCTTGTTGTGCGGTACCCGCGATCGGATGGTCGGGGTTGCACCTTGGACAACGTGTCCAGGTTGGCTGTCCGGGGGACAGGCCTCTACGGCGTGGTTGCCGTGTGTTCTTACTTCGGTAGATGGTACTAGCGTGGTTCGGTAGCTTCGACTGCGTGATCGAGGTCTGCCTTCTGGCAGTAGGAGTAGCTGTAGTGCCGAGTTTTTGACCGGCCACCGGTTTGCTGTTCCTGCTGTAGTTGTAGCTCTCCTTTCCGCTACCGCCGTTGTTTCCGATTGGGGTTCCGCGGGATCCCTACTGAGTCTCTGTTTTGGAGACTCATTCCCTGCTTTTCAGGTGTGGCGGTCCTTCCTCGAGGTTCGAGGGTACGGAGCGGAGGTTCTCAGTTACCAGCTTGCCGGGCCGAGTGTTCACTTGGCATGTGGTACGTTTTACTGCTTTAGACTGTACTTTCTGTTGGACTGGACTCTGTTGTAGTTGTTTATTTATTTCTGTTAATTATTGTTGGATTGTCCTGCTTTATTTCCTATTTCTCTGTGCCTCCACACTCCTTTTTAGCCCTTCCGAGCCCTCCCGGCTCGTGGGCGGCGGTGCGAGTCTCGGGTTATCGGGCCTTCCCGGTAATTGGATTCTCGGGTCATTACAGCTGGTATCAGAGCGGTGGTTGTGGACGTACATAGGAATTCGAAATGTTGCAGTGATCAGAGTCCATAAGGTCCAGTACAGTCGGCAGCTGGCTTAGGGTTTTGTGTTCGCTTTCCGCCTAGTTTCTCGCTTGAGAGCTTGAGTGCGCTGTGCGGCGCTGTGAAGGTGGTTGCTGTCCGCGGCTTTCGTGCCAGCGTGGGGTCTAAGGATCGAGGTTGAGAGCCTTCTCCCTCATCGGTGGTGGCCCTGGTTGTGCTGCGTTGGGCAGAGGTTGCTAGCAGGCGTGAGTTCGCGGTGCTGCGTTCGAGGAATCTGCGGCGTGGTCAGGTGGCTGGAGAGGATTTTTCGTGGTTAAGTGGCCGTGAGCGCGCTCTGAGAGAGCTGCTGTAGGTTTTGGCCACTCCAGCTTGAGGTTTGTCCAGCCCCTGAGGTGTTCAGGTCGTGGTTTAAGGTGGCAGAGTGGGTGTTCTGATCGAGAAGTGTGCTCCGGTGAGCGGAATGTCTTCTCGGTGAGCTGCTGTTTCGTCGAGCCTGATGTTCCTGTCGTGCTCTGTGGCGTCAGAATTGACGTGTCGGTCCCGGTTGTTCTCCGGATTTCGAGGCAGGATGGGCTGTGGTGTCCCAATAAGTCTTGCTCCTGCGCTCTTGTGTGCGAATGGGGTGTGTTCGCCCTAGAGTTGGTTTGAGATGTGAAGGCTCCGCGGCGAGTTCGGGACTCGAGGATGAGCATTGGCGATTGCCGGTTATGGCTCGTGTTGCGGCTCTTGGCATGCCGTGTTGCAGTTCGAGGAATTGCAGCGGTGATGCATCGAGAGGTGCTGTGATTGTGGTCCGACGTGACACTCGTCGAGTGTGTCGGAGGCGCTGACCTGATGGAAGTGATGGTTTTCCTTGGTGCTGGGTGGTGCTATTTCCAGCATGCGCGAGGTTTGAGGTCAGGTCGAGCGTGGAGTTCTTCCGTTGGTCGGAAGTGCGTTTGGTCTCCCCTTTGGTTGGAGAGATTGTGTTGGGTTAAGGTTCGTCGGCTTGCATTGTGCGTTCGGATTGGTTGGCCTTGTGTGCCATGAAGTCTGTGCGAGACGTGCCCCTTGTCTTGGCAGGGTGGTTGCCTGTGAGAAGTCGTGCCCATTCCCTTGTTGTGTGAGGGTGCTGGCGCTGTTCCAGAAGGACGAGTGCTGGTTGGGCGGTGTTTGCTTTCTCGGCTGTGCGCGCGGATTTGAGTGCGCAGCGGAAGCGTGGTGGGCTTGTGACCCATTGGTTCAGGATCGTAGCGTTGGTTGCTACGGGCGGATTCCTGAGTTCGCATTGAGCATCGGAGGATGGGTTCCTCAGTGTGAAACGTGTTGTTGCTGTGCCATTGCTCGTGGTATTATGGTTGTTGGCACTGGCAGGATGGAGTGTTGGGGGAAAGTGCTGGCTAGTGCACCGCATGAGTACCCTGTTCCTGTGTTGGAAGCCGTGTCGGGCGTCAGTGTTGGACCTGGATGGGGTTGTTGAGGATGTCGCCTGACGATGGTCGAGGACGTGTTGGTCAGAGTCGGTGGCTTGGTGTCCGACTTGTGTTCCCAATCGTGTCCTCGGTTGAGACCGTGTTTTGAGGAAGTGGTCTCTGGCAGATGATGGGTCCCGGTTGGCGGCTGTGAGTGGCTGGTGAGCCTAACCGTGTGACCGACCACAGCAGTGTCTGTTGGTTTTACGGTCTTGTCGGATTGTGACGGTGAGATGTTTTATTGCTTAGGGACCCGTGAGCACTGTTCAGGTGGTGTCCCGTGGCTCTGTGGTAAGGGCGGAATTGGGATTGGCAGATGTCCACTTGGATTGATCGAAGGATTTGATGAGACCAGATGGAAGAGTGACGCCTGTGGGTGAATGCCTTTTGTGAGATTGGCGTCGGTTGGTGGTCCTTGATAGGACGTTGGTATTGTGATGGTTATCCCTGGGTTGGTGACCAGCATGGGATGGCTCCCCTGTGAGTCTGAGTTCAGTGAGGTGATGACTGAAGACACCAGGATCCGTCATTTGGTTTCGTCATGCTCCCCAAGAGGGTCGAGTTGGAGCGATGTTCGAGCTCAGATGCGGTGTCCGAAAGGAGTGCTGCTCGAGATGCGGCTTCAGTCTATGTGTGAGTCGACGGATGGCTTGCCGAGGTTTGGAATGTTTCCTTTGGACCCGGTCGAGGACCAGGAAAGAAGGAAGAAGCTGAGCAAGCGGAGGTTTCCCGTTGACGAGCAGTTGGTGACCAGTGGATGGTCTTTTCAGAGACAAAAGATGCTGGTTGTTGGGACTCGAGCGTGGCGAGAGCCGTGTGCCAGCGAGACCTTTGGTGGTCGTTTTTGTGATGTGCCTTTCCGGATGGGATCTAGACCTTGTCGAAGTTCGTCTTCTGACGAGAGTTGGCACAGTGTTATGTCCGACTTTCGGCTTGCCATGTGTGAGGTGTTTCTTGGTGCTGAGCCGATGTTCTGGTTGTGGTCTGCGGAGAGGACTGCTTGAGCTGGTGGAGGCTCTGTATTGGTTGTCCCCTTGAGAAGGGTGTGCGACCTGTCAGCTGGTTGTGAAGCTGATGTACGATTTGTCTGCAGACCATAGGCTGGATCGGTAGCTGTTGCTCGTGTCGAGGGTTGTGTTTCCTCGGTGAGCGAGATTGTGGCTGCGATGCCATGGTTGATTCTCGCATTGTCTGAGGTGATGCCGGACTGTGTCCTGCGGTATATGCCTGCTCTGTTGGCCAGTGTGCTCGGCGGGAGGAGCGAGGTGTTGCTTGTGATTGTAAGTCTGGCTGTGTCCCTCAAGACCGGGGTTTTCATGAGAATCAAGATTTTCTGTGCTGGGGCTCTAACAGCGTTGTCAGTTCGTTCAGTGTTCTTCCCCTATGACTTTGTGCTGGGTCCTGAATTTCGAGGACGAAATTCCTTTAAGGGGGGAGGGCTGTAATGCCCCGGGTTTTTCGGATCCTCGTTCGTGGGTCCCGGATCTGGTTTCTCGGAGTGTCCGAAATTTTGATTCGGACATCTTTCGTGTTCGGATCGGCACGATCCGGAGTCGTTTCGGAGGCCCGGAGGCGTTCCGCGGCTTTTTCCGCGTGTGTTTTCCAATTCCCGGCGTGGGTTTCGGCTTTCCCTTCGGAACCTCGTTGCAGGTGAACCGGGCCGTTCACCTAGGCGAGTGTGGTACCGTTGCGATCGGTGCGTTCCGAGGATCGCGAGGGTGTGATTTTCTATTTTTCAGGATTTTTCCGAATTTCTGGATTTTCCTATATATTAACCCACCCTCACTCTCCCCTCTCATTTCTCTCTTCTCTCCCTCTCTCTTCTCACGCTCTCTCCTCTCTCCCTCTCTCTCCGGCGGCCGACGGGGAGGAGTACGCGCGAGGCGGGGACGGCGCGGGTGAGGCGCAGGTGAGGATGGATGAGGATCGAGGCGGTGGAGGCGTGGTGAAGCTTGGCCGTGGGTTCGTGGAACGGCGAGGCTTCAACGACGTTTTCTTCGTGGACCGGTGTCCACGGCGCGTCGTTTCTTCGGTGGACGTAGGGAGATGGACCCCCAGCTCGTGCACTTCTTTTCCCGCGAGTTTTGTAGGCCGTGGTGAGCTGAGCGGGCTAAACGGGGTGTTTTGGGGAAAATCCATATTTTTGAGGTGTGAGCCGGATCTTCCGTTTTACTGTGTTTTCGGGCGATCCAGGGGTTTAGATGCATGCCTAGGGGCTTGAGGAAGGTTTCCCCTTTTGTTTCCCCTTCACCTGGGGGTGGACGGGGCGTGGAATAGTTTTTCCCGCAGTTTCCACCGTTTTTGGGCGCAGACTGAGAACGCGCTATGCTCCAGTAAAGTGTTCTTGATGGTCGCGCTGCCCTGACGGGGCGCGTTCATCGGAGAAGATGAACAGTATGGCGGTTCCTGTCGCGCTATAGGGCTATGGCGCGTTCTGGACTGTCGCGCTATGGAAACATAGCGCGACCTGCCTTGTCGCGCTATAGGCTCCTAGCGCGTTCTGCTTGAACGCGCTATGGACCTATAGCGCGTTATTGTAGTGACCATCCGGGCTGCCCGGGGCGGGCGGTCTGCGGCTGATCGTGCCCCCCTTAGCCGTGTGTGTCCTGGACATCCCGTGAAGTTCCTTGACCGTGTCTTTGGGTGTCCAGAGGTTTGGGTTACCTCGATAAGCGTGCCCGTGGGCTTGGCGGGTCCGGGTGACCTTCTAGCCTTCCGATTGTGTTGTGTTGGTCTCCGGTCGACCCGATTGTGACCCAGTGGTCGACTTGCGGTCTCGTGAGTGCTAGACACCCATGGGATTCTGTGTCCGTGTTTTGAGGGTGTCTGGAGGACCGTGTCATCTCGTTTAGCGTGCCCATAGGGTTGAGAGTCCGGGTGACTTTTCGCGCGTTGGGCTTTCGTGTTACGCTCGATCGAGTCACCGTGTATCGGTGTGTGCGGTGGGATCTCCCCCGCATACTGTGAGTTTCCTTGGAAGGTGATTTCCGTGTGGGCCACGTGTTTGGCCTTGGACTGCGAGTCCAGTTGTCCGGCCTGGGGTTGGAGGTTTCTCGCTTGCTTCAAGATGGGAAATCGTCGTGGTGGCTTGTGTGCTGCCCTGGAAATCGTGCTTCTGTATTTTCCGTGTGGCCCGTGTGGGTGGCCTTGGTCCTTTGCGTTCCCTTTCCGAGGGAGTGGTCTTAGCGACTCGTGAGTTGTCTCGGTACTTGTGCTACCGTGGTTTTAGACCTAGAGATTGGACTAGATTGACGGCCTTGTGCTGTTGCGTACAACGGTCTTGACCCCGAGTCTTGTGACTCAATGACCGTTGGGTGTAGTGCATCTAGAGGACTGCCAGAGTCCAGTGGCTTAGCGCCACTTGAGCTTTCTCGACTCTAGCGCACGGTGCGTGCGTGGCCGTGGACTGTGAGTCCCGTTTCTTCTCCGACTGTGGTCACCGTGCGACGGGGCCGGTACGTGGGGTGGTCCCCGTACGTCGTCGGATTCGGACGTTGTTTTCCGTTGTCTTGAGAGTCTACTCCTTCAGTGACCCTCCACTAGCCGTAGCCTATCAGTACGAGTGTGCTGATCGCACCAGGGAGTGGTGTACGGGCTTACCCTGAGGACGGTTTTAGACTGGTTACCGTCGGGCCCCTCGTCAAATCAGAGTCCAGTGCCAGGGGAAAACTGGTCAGAGGGCCAGACCTAGGACGCGTGGTCTGTGTGTGCACACGTGGTTGGGGGCAGTGGATGCACGTCGATGGGCGTGACCCCAGCTAGTCACTTGTTTGTGGTTACTTGTACGGTGTTCGCGCCTCGGGTAGGACCTACCACGTCAGGAGGTTCACCTGCTGTGCGGTGTAAGACGTCAGGGGACGCTACCGGCTGTGCTTCTAGTGGGTGGTACTCCTGTCGAGTACGGAGTGACAGACTGTCAGTTTCCGTGACTTTGACCTTCGGGTTTCGGTCGTGTTGACCGTTGAGTTTCGGTTGGTTCACCGTGACGCGTGTGTTGGTTTTCGCGTCATGAGATTAGTGCTAGTGGCTTTACCGAGGTTGGGTCTTGTTGTGCGGTACCCGCAATCGGATGGTCGGGGTTGCACCTTGGACAACGTGTCCAGGTTGGCTGTCCGGGGGACAGGCCTCTACGGAGTGGTTGCCGTGTGTTCTTTATTCGGTAGATGGTACTAGCGTGGTTCGGTAGCTTCGACTGTGTGATCGAGGTCTGCCTTTTGGCAGTAGGAGTAGCTGTAGTGTCGAGTTTTTGATCGGCCACCGGTTTGCTGTTCCTGCTGTAGTTGTAGCTCTCCTTTCCGCTACCGCCGTTGTTTTCAGTTGGGGTTCCGCGGGATCCCTGCTGAGTCTCTGTTCTGGAGACTCATTCCCTGCTTTTCAGGTGTGACGGTCCTTCCTCGAGGTTCGAGGGTGCGGAGCGGAGGTTCTCAGTTACCAGCTTGCCGGGCCAAGTGTTCACTTGGCATGTGGTACGTTTTACTGCTTTAGACTGTACTTTCTATTGGACTGGACTCTGTTGTAATTGTTTATTTATTTCTGTTAATTATTGTTGGATTGTCCTGCTTTATTTCCTATTTCTCTGTGCCTCCACACTCCTTTTTAGCCCTTCCGAGCCCTCCCAGCTCGTGGGCGGCGGTGCGAGTCTCGGGTTATCGGGCCTTCCCGGTAATCGGATTCTCAGGTCGTTACACGGCGAAACCCACCTGAAAAGCAGGGGTGAGTCTCAACAGAAACTCAGTAGGGGTCACGCAGATCCCCACTGGAAAACGCACAAAGCAACGGAAGCAACAATAAAAACGGCAGGTGCAACAAAGCAGGAAAAAGCTACACTACAAAGCTGTAAACAGAACAGGTACATCAGGAGTAGAGAACAGGTAGGAGAGGGGAGCTCAACAACAAAGAAGAGAGAGGCCGTAAAATACGGAACACGGCCACCGAGGAGAACTCGGCACCCTAAGCTACTCCAAACGGCAATAGACAGTCAACCCCAAACTCGCGCAGTGGGGTAACCCAATCCGTCAGCCAAAAGAAAGGCGAAGGTAGACGCCGACGCCGAAAACACAGACAAAACACGACAGGAGACGTCGTGCACGCAGCCCCACGCATGACGAGAATGTCATGCCAACGACAGAACACTGACCTCGAGTACGGCCACGAGAGGGCAACTCGCAAAGGTCACAGCGCACAAGAAAATGCGAGAGTCACAGCACCGAGTGACAGGAGCACCCTCCTCCCAGAAGAACAGCCAGAAGCTTCCACTGACGACTTACACTGCGCCACAAGTGTCATGTCCATTCAAGAACAAGACACACAAAGAACCAGGTCTGAGGAACAACAGTTCCAAGGAAACAAGGTACCACAGCACAAGACTACAGCACCAACTGCGAGTGACTAGTCAGGGCCACGCCCGTCGGTGCAAGTCCCCAGTCCCTGACCACGTGTGCACACACTGACCACTACCTAGGCCAGGCCTCTAGCTAGTATTCCCCTCGGTAGGACGCTACCGCTGGCCGGGGCTTACGGAATTAGCTTAAGAACCGTACGTACCAAACGCAATAGGAGAACCCCTCCACCACTCCCGGTGGGTCGGCAAAAGTCTAGGGCTACAACTAGTGGAGGCTCACAAGG
Organism: Amorphophallus konjac; assembly: GCA_022559845.1. Classification (NCBI taxonomy): domain Eukaryota; kingdom Viridiplantae; phylum Streptophyta; class Magnoliopsida; order Alismatales; family Araceae; genus Amorphophallus; species Amorphophallus konjac. The sequence continues at coordinate 316,111,918 of CM040121.1, read as the reverse complement.
CACAGACTCCGAAACACAGGTGCTAAAGCACAGATAGTCAAGAAAGACCTGTCTCGTGCACCGCAAAGCACCAAGGCAGCTAGACAACCGCTAACAGACTCAGGATCAGGCAACTAGACCTACAACGCAACGATCCTTGAGTTAGACGATTCAACGGCAAGATCGTCACAAACAGCGGAACAAGCCGCCAATCGGTCTAATCCTAAGCCAGAAAAAAAAAACCACGCTCCGCAGAAAACAACACATGGAGACCTGAGGGAAACACCAAGAACCCTTAGACACGTTTGGACACACAAACAGAGGTAGAACAACACCTCAGGGCATCCAGAAGCAGTGTCTCGAGCCGGACACAACCACCGAGACACACACACACAAGGTCACACGTCAACCACGGGATCACACCGGGTTGACCTGAACCCAGCAACGCACAAGCAAAAAGTAGGATAGACAATCCTACCGCAAGCATGAAGACTCCTGGCCACCTTACAACGTAGTCTTAGCCCTCATAGGACGTCAAGAAACATCCACAGGTTAACGGGCAAACCACTTGGACAAGCCAAGACAAGCTAAAACTGAAATCACGGAAAACGGAGCACAAGGCATGTAACGCGCCACCCCTAGACCGCTACTAGCATGTGACGGTCTAGACCAGGGCCGTTACTCACCAAACGACGGTCGGACGACAGGCCGTCGCTCACACCACCGTAACCAACTCTAAGACTCAAAACACGCACGAGCCAAGTAACGCACTAGACTAAGCGCGTTACAGCCAAACGACGAACGGGAGCAGGCGCGTTATTCACAACGTGCACAGCCACCCACAACCAAAGCGAAGTAACGCGCAACGCCAGGCACGTTACAAACAAACAACGCGGCAAGGGAGACGCGTCAGAGCCAAACGACGCGCAGGGGAAGACGCGTTACTATCAACGTGCCCAGCCACCCTCAACCTAGCACAAAACAACAAACGACGGCCAGAGACAGGCGCGTTATAACACAACGACGCATGGGGGCATATCCGTTATATTCAACGGGCACAGCCACCCAAGCTCGGCCAAACAGAATGTAACGGCCGGGGGCAGGCACGTTACACTCAAACAACGGATAGGGGCACCATCGTCAGAGGCACCGCCTCTAATGGTCAACGTCGGTCAAACAGCAAGTAACGGCCAGGACCAGGCGCGTCACATTCATCTAACGCGCTGGGTCAAGCGCATTAGATCAACCGACTCAACCCCAAAACAAAACGACGAAGACGAAGTAACGCGCTAGCCTAGGCGCGTTACAAGGAAGCGATGCGCCACCCAAGGGCCGTCACTCACCTAAAAGCCAGAAAGCTCAAAAATGCCAAACGAAGTAACGGTCTGTCGTAGGACCATCAGAAGCAAGTAACGGCCACTGGAACGACCGCTACTTCCCATACGGCGGGAAAATAGAGGAACGGCCAAACCGGCCCGTTCCACGCCCCATTCACGCCGAAACGCAGGGGAAACACACCTAAACGACAAATAACAACATCAGGGGACTCCAAACCCCACATGCAAGCTCAAAAACGCAAGATCCGGGCGATTTAGACAAATCGACCCTAAGTGGGTCACCGAGGTTCCCGGGCTTCTACCGGCCTCGAATGAACACCAAATCACACGAAATCAACGTGGATGGGATCCTAACATCCCAGCGGTCAGTTAGAAACTAACTACGCCGCAAATGGTCACCGTTTATCGGCTGACCCTAAAAACCATGAAAATCACGGTTTAGGCAAAACAAGTCCAAACTCGGCCGTTTCCTTGCCGAACGCCGTGCAATGGCAAGGAAAACGAAGAGGACGAAGTAAGGATCAGTCACCCTACCTCCACCGAAGAAACCGTGCCCCGAAGGGACTAAACCACGCTGAAAACCACTCGCGAACCGATTTCACCGGCTTTGAATCCACCGATCAAGATCGCGGGGGAATCGATCCGATCCTCGCCCCATCGCGCACCTCGACAGCTCCACCTCGTCGCCACCTCACCCACGAGCGCCTCCGTCTGCAGTCAGAGCTGGAAGGGGGAGAGAACGAGAGAGAACGGGAGAGAGAGAGAGAGAGGAACGACGAGAGTGAGGAGAGAGAGAGGAAAAAGAAGGAATAAAAAGGAAAAGAAATTAGGAAATTTTCCTAATTTCTGAAAATTCTGAAAATGTGCCGAAAATGCACAAATTCAGAAAAATATGTAAAAATAGTCGAAACGACCGGCTCGAAGAGTACATCGTCGCTGCAGCATCCATGAGTTCGAGAATTGACAAACAAACTCACCGTAGGGTTCCGTAACTAGTACGTGAGAAAAACCCACACAGCTCGTCAAACTCAACTCGGAAGCCACAAAAGCGACCGAAACTCAACGAAACCAATCCAAAACAGATCCGAAAGATCCAACAAAGATCCCACAAGACCTGCAAAGGATCCAGGGCATTACATGATTGATAGCACATTCTTGATTGAAAGGCCAATTTACATTCTTGTTAGATCATGATCATACATTCTTGAATATTGCACTTCACAGTTAGTCTTGCAACTTGTTACTATTGTTTTTACCGCATGATTTATCGCACTTTCTTTCATTATTACTTCATTTCAAGCTAAAACATTAATCATGTAAACCATGCCGACATGATGACATGAAGATATCTATCGGGCAAGTGCGCTCACTTCCTACTTTCTCCAACATTTCAGGAAGTTCTAGTGGATCAGAGTCGGATCATTCCACTGGAGGTTCCGAGAGCGAGTGAAGATTGAGAAGAACCCTAGATAGTCTGTCTACTTGAGTCTATTATTTTTATTCAGGATCGTTCACTGTAATAGGCGGTGAAGTTGATCATGTCTATGTAATTTTATATTTTTTTAGTTTAGTGAGTCATGCTGTCAAGAGAGTAAATGTCCAGTTGTAACTTCGATAATTATTTAATGAAGTTTAAGGTTTTTGGCCTTATGATGTTGCGTATATTATTTATGCTTCTGTATGAATGAATGTGGCGCTAAGATTGTCTTGCTAGCTACATGCTTACTTTACCGACTGTTCATGTTACCAACTTGTTTCCGCTGAAATCTCGGGACGTGACATATGTCGTCATACCTTTCGAATTGAAGAATGCAGGAGCTACCTATCAAAGGGCCATGATGGCGATCTTCTATGGCATGATGCACGTTTATATGGAAGTATACGTAGATGACTCCTGGTGAAATATAAAACCAGGAGCGGTCATTGTAGAAACCCGATAAATAAAGATGAGAAATAATTTTTTTTAATTTTATTCTATAATTAAAATTTTCATGAAATAATTAAATTACATTTTTCCTATATGTAATAAACTAAGGTAAATGCATTTACTTGAATTTACTTAAGGTAAATTAAAAAATAAAGGCTTTAACCCTTAGATAAATCATAGGAAGCCCAATAAAAGTCGATATAATGGACTAGGATTACAATTGGCTCATTGAATAATCTATAATGGGTTGAATTAATGGATTAAAGGATTTATTAAATGATAATTAGACTAAAATTCGTAACATATGTTTAATATGGCATTTAAGAGATTATAATAACCACATTTCTAGAAGATTGACCTAAGAATCAACCCTCACCTAACATACAACTTTAGACCAGCCGAAATTACATTATTTTCACACCAAAAATGGGCTAGATTAAGAAAAGAAATTGAATTTTTCTTCTAAATTCAGACTTAATGGGTTAGGTAAAATTAGGTAAGAAATCTTGATAAACTTAGCCAAGTTTTGGCTATAAATAGAACCCCAATCAACCCACAAACTATCCCTGGAGGCTTAAGCTATGTTGGTGTGAAGATTGAAGGAGATTTGAAGGAAGATTTGAGAGAAATCAAGGGTTTCATCTTATTTGGGGAATTTTCTTTCCTCTTCCTTAGATCCACAAAAAAGGTAGGTATCTCTCAGGATAAATTCTAATTAAAGCATGCTAGATTGTTCGTTTTTCAATGCTCTTTCCATTGATACCTTATTCATTAAATTTCATTGAGAAATGAGTGAGTTATAGCCATTTTTGTGAAGAAAAATCGAAAGTAGCAGAAAAAGTGTCGACTCTTTAAGTCGACACTCGGGATCGAGTTTTCAATCAAAAAATTGAAAACTTAGTGAAAAGTGTCGACCTCCCGGGTCAACACTTTTTCACGGCTGAAAAGTGTCGACCTCCCAGGTCGACACTTTTTCACGGGAGTTCTGTTTTAAGAAAAAACCGCATACATGGTATAAGTGTCGACCCAATGAGCCGACACTTTATACCTGTAAACAAATGTCGACCTCATGGATCGACACTTTTCCTGTCATATAATATATATATATATATATATATATATATATATACACTCGTATGAAAAACCAACCAACCAAACCACAGCCCGGCCCGGCGCGGCACAAATAAATAAATAAATAAACTAAGATTTTCGTATCAATTCAATTCAACTCACAACTCGAGCCCACATCCTATGCCCCTTGAGTCCTGACCCAAGGGTGAGCTCTCCAACATATAAAGCCATGAAAGTTTTCAAAACTTCTAATGTGGGACTAAAGGTTAGTCACTATACAATAGAAATTATAACATTTGGAAACCCACATTAATTATATGCATTTTATCACCAAAAGTAAGGAAATGCGATATTAGCATGTTTTAATTCTTACAGCATGTTAAAAATTATTTTTTGTAGGATAAAATTATTTTTTTTTTACATGTAAAAATCTATTTTTAACCATTTTAGTAAATTAATACATGAAAAATATTTCCAGCATGTTAAATATGACTTCCAACATGATAAAATTATTTTATACATACTGAGATATAAAAATTATTTTCAGCATGTTAAAATCTATTTAAAATATTTTTTTGTGCATGCTAAACCAATTTTTTTCTATTAAATAATTAGTAAATTGATGCATAAAAATTACTTCCAGCATATTAAAATTACTTCCAGCATGATAAAATTATTTCCAGCATGTTAGAATTATTTTTAGCATGTTAGAACTATTTTCAGCATATTAAAGCTATTTTTTAGTATGATAATTCTATTTTCCTATCAAATAATTAGTAAATAAATATAGAAAAATGATTTGCAGCGTGATAAAATTTATGTTGTTATCAGAAAATTTCTATAATCAGCATGGTAAACTTATCTTTATCATCTTATCAGTAAGTTAATGTATGAGAATTATTTTAGCATATTAAGTATAATATTTAGCATGGTAAATATTAATTTCCAGCATGTTAAAAATTAAATCCAGCATGAAAAATTTATTTTTATCATCTTATCATTAAAGTAACATATGAAAATTATTTTCAGCATGTTAAAGTTATTTTCAGCAAGTTAGAATTATTTTCGGCATAAAAATCTATTTTCATAACAAAATTCTAATTTTTAAATAATAAATCACCATTTTTGGCTAAACTAATGCATCTCTAATGTACAAAAACTTCTTGAAAATATGTCTAAATACTTGTAAACCAAATGCACACAAGATTAAACCATGGAATTAAATTAATTATATTAAACTCTAATTACTTGAATTTTCTTCCTAGTTACCGTTCTTTCTTGAATTCCACGACTTAATGTCGTTAAACATGATGACTTAAAATTATTATTCACTCCTCTTGCTACTATTGAGATTTTTGCCAGATCTGTACGTTTTACAAATGAGCTTATTCTTGAAATTCATTGGCCATAGTGTTAAGTGGATGTCTAAACATACTTGGGATCTTATGATCCATTGACCCAATGCCTAGTATTAATGGGGCCCGGTCTGGTCCTGGGAGGAGCGTCCGAAAGTACTTGTGTCCATGGGAGTTGATTGACCACGGTGTGGCATTGCACCGAAGTTCATGACTTGCTAAATTATTTTATGACATTCCACACTTCGTTATTGTACTTGTTTACTTGTTACTTGAAATTGCTTTAAATTACATGATATATTTGACTTGCATGAAATGACCAAATTCTTTCACGATATTCTTTACATGTTCAATATTCAATACTTGAAATTATCTTAGAATCTTGTTATCATGTTATTACTTGAAATTCCGTATACAATTTCCTACTCACTATTCATGATCTTAAACACTTCCCGATTTACTTGGAAAAATATCCAAAATGATAAATACTTAAATATTACCTGATTATAGAGATATAAAATCCTACTGAGCTTTTTGCTCACCCTACGTTTTGGTAAATTGTTGCAAGAAATGAAATTGAATAAGGGAATGGACAAGAGTGAATGAGTGTTTTTCTTTTCCCTAGGATTTATGTAGGTCATTAGTGATTTTACAAGAATGTTGTATTGTGGAGTTTGAAGATTGTAATTTACCTTTATGGCTTATGAATTAGTGATGTAAACTTCATTTTGATGGAATAAAAGTATCATTTTCCCATTCATTTCTATCTTTAGAAATAAAATTGTACATGCTCTGATGGACACGCTTGTTTACGACTCGCTCACGTTCCCGATATTTCGCGTCGGGACATGACAGTCTTTGTGGTATCAGAGCCTAGGTTACATAAAACCTAGGATTTTTTAAACATAGGTTTTTCCTTAATATAGGTATAGATCAATATCTAGAAATCGGTTAGGAACTTAAACTTTCCCGGTAGGTTTGGGTAGAACCATGGGTTAAGTTTTAAAGGAAAAGAATTAATCAAGAAATGAATACCAAAATAAAACATTAAACCTTGTAATTATGGTTGCATGTTAATTCTCGCAAATGGCCGCCGAGAGAGCTCAATGGCGCGAGATGCAACGCACCGTTCAAGGTTTAACCCAAGCCCTCCAACAGGTTGCTCAGGGAGGAGCAAACCGAGGAGCCAGAGACCTGCATAGAAATTTCCGGAGCATGAACCCTCCCAAGTTCACCGGATCTACAAACCCGGATGAAGCTGAACATTGGATTAAGGAAATTGAGAAGATTTTCCGAGTCATGCAATGTGTTGACGAGGAAAGGTCCTACTCGCTACTTTCCAACTAGAAAGGGACGCACATGCCTGGTGGGAATCGGTCGAAGCTACTTTACCGCACGACCAAGTATTTTGGGAAGAGTTCGTGGAACACTTCAATAGTAAATATTTTTCCGATCGGGTGCAAGAAAGGAAAGTCACCGAATTTACCGCCTTAAAACAAAGGGGATTATCGGTTGCGGAATATGAAGCTCAATTTTTAAGGTTATCTCGGTACGCTCCACATCTCATGGGTACCGATAAAATGAAGGCAAGGAGATTTCTCAATGGCTTAAGGCCGCAGTACATTACTCAACTCGTCCTGATGGATATTCAAATTTATTCTGATGCAGTACGAAGAGCACAACTGTCACGCCCCGTACTCTATACCGTCGAGGTATTGTCCGCTTTGGCCTGTCGGCCTCACAATTTTATCCATTTCTATCAGTGATCGGCTCTAGAATGTGGGACTTCCCGGGAGGTCACCCATCCCAGTACTACTCCTCCTTAAGCACGCTTAACTTTGGAGTTCTTTACAAGAACTGAGCTGATACTTCAAAAGACGTCTCGGTGATATAGAGTACAATTTAGCTATATTTGAGGGTGTTACAATCTACCCCTCTTATATAGGTGACGTCCTCGTCGCTGGGCACGTATAGCACACAATCAAACCCCCAAATAGGTAGGACTCTAGAGGTGGCCCCTACAGGCTCAAGAGGTGACTCCTACTATGTAGCACTTTGTCCCATTGCGGGTTCAAGAGGTGGCTCCCATAGCGTAGCACTTTACCCTGCATGGCACTTAGTTCCCACACTTCCGGCTGGGGTATGGCTCTGATACCATTCTGTCACGCCCCGTACTCTATACCGTCGAGGTATTGTCCGCTTTGGCCTGCTGGCCTCACGGTTTTTTCCCTTTCTAACAGTGATCGGCTCTAGAATGGGGGGCTTCCCGGGAGGTCACCCATCCCAGTACTACTCCCCATGAAGCACACTCAACTTCAGAGTTCCTTACAAGAACTGAGCCGATACTTCAAAAGATGCCTCGGTGATATATAGTACAATTTAGCTATATTTGAGGGTGTTACAACAACTCTTAGAAGATGCAACGGAATTATCGGATCGCATCCGAGGAAGAGAAGCCAAGAGAGAGCAAGTTATGGGAGCCGGTAGTTTCAAACCTTCCTTCGAGAAGAAAAGACCCAATGACGGGCGTAACTTTATCAAGGATGGGCGTAATTTCAACAAAGGTGGATGTAACTTTCAAGGGGACAAGAAGCCGAGGACATTTGACAAGCAAATAGTTCCTTTCTCTACGTCATCAAAGAAATTATGTAAATTCTGCGAGAAGCCCGGACACAAAGCCGAGGAATGCTGGAGAAAACTTGGCGCATGTCTTCGATGCGGGAGTCGGGAGCATAGGATCCCGAATTTCCCTCTTCTTAACGAGCAAGCTCCACCACCGGCAAAACTTCCTATTATTGCCAAAAAGTAAGGAAGACTCTAAGCTCTCATGGATGCGAAACCTACCGAAGAAGGAGGCGTCGTGGAAGGTACTCTTTCTGTGTACTCAAGGCATGCCTCTGTCTTATTTGACACCAGAGCTACGCATTCATTTATATCTAGAAGATTTGCTGGTCTTTTACCTATGAAGCCTGTTCCATTAGATTATACACTCACTATTACTACCCCTATTGGAACGGGAACGGAAATTAAACATTTCTATTGTGACGACCCGGATTCCGGATACCAGATATACCCGGTAGGACTACCGGATACACGTGGTACCACATGGGACCCACGAGGTCTCCCAAGTGTGGGAAAGCGCCGAAGGAAAAAAGGACTGTTGTGTAGTACATTGAACTGACAGATATAACAGCAAGCAATTAAATTTCATTAGAACAGTTTGCTAAAGTAGCAGAAATAAAATTACATTTTCAATAATAATTCAAAATTTACAATTATACACCAGAGTCTAGTCCACAGGAAAGACAACAAGTACAGTCTGATAGAAAAGAACGTACACAGAAGCCGTGGGAAGCCCGACGCAGGTACAGCTGGCTGCTACAACAACGTGCTCCACCAGGAACAGCAGAGGCAGACGGCGAAACCCACCTGAAAAGTAGGGGTGAGTCTCCAAACAGAAACTCAGTAGGGGTCACGCGGATCCCCACTGGAAAATACACAGTGCAACGAAAGCAACAACAGAAACAGCAAGTGCAGCAAAGCAGGAAAGGCTACACTAAAAAGCTGTAAAACTACGCTACAGGCAGTAATAAACAGACGGGAGGTAGGAGTAGGGAACAAGCAAGAAAGGGGAAGAACCCGCGCCAAACAAGTGGCGGCCGAACTAACCTCGGCACCCCAAACTACTCCAAACAACAGCAGAAGGGCGACTCTGATCCAAAAAAGTCAGAAGTTACCGATCTGCCAACCCGACACCAGGTCTAAGACGGAGACCTGCAAAGATGACTAAACCAATCTCGACGGCCTACACGATTGGAATATCGTGCACGCAACCCCAGGCTCATCTTGAACACAGCCAAGAACAGACCACGCAGCCAGGGTAGCAAATCTTGGACAAGGCCAAGACTAGCCGACGCGAAAAGGAGAACACCGGCTCCGAGAAACGCAAGAGTCGCTGGTCAAGTGATAGGAGTACCCTCAGACTAGAAGAACAGCCAGATGCGTCCACTGACGTCTTACACTGCGCCACAAGTGTCATGTCTACCCGACCGTGTGCAGCACGGGGGAGACTAGACACACCAAGAACCAGGTCCAAGGAACAACGACGTTCCAAGGAAAAACGGCACCTCACGGACACAAGACCGCAGCACCAAAACTGCAAGTAACTAGTCAGGGTCACGCCCGTCGACGCAAGTCCTCAGTCCCTGACCACGTGTGCACACACTGACCCGTACCTAGGCCAGGCCTCTAGCTAGTATTCCCCTCGGTAGGACGCTACCGTTGGCCAGGGCCCACGGAACTAGCTTAAAAAACCGTGTAACGGGAACTGCCCGTCCACCACTCCCGGTGGGTGACGTACTAAGAAAAGCCTACGTCACAGGCTACGACTAGTGGAGGTTCACAAGGCACAGACTCCAAAACACAAGTGCTAGGGTACAGACAGTCTAAGGAAAGCCCTGTCGCACGTACCACCAAGCACCACTGGCAGTACCACCGCTGCCAACAGACTCAGGACCAGGCAACTAGACCTACCACGTAACGATCCCGAGTCGAACGACTCAAAGGCAAGATCGTCTCGGACAGTAGAACAAGCTGCCAATCGGTCTAATCCTGAGCCAGCAAAACAACGCTCCGCAGAAAACAACACACGGAGACCTGAGGGAAACACCAAAAACCCTCAGCACACCTGGACACGCAGACCGAGGTAAGGCAACACCTCGAGGCATCCAGAAGCAGTGTCTCGAGCCGGGCACAACCACCGAGACACACACATACAAGGTCACATGTCAACCACTGGGTCATACCGGGTTGACCTGAACCCAACACAATGCTTAAACAGTAGGAAAGAGAGTCCTACCTCAAGCAAGAAGACTCCTGGCCACCTCACAACGTAGTCTTAGCCCTCATAGGATGTCGGAAGACATCCACGGGACAACGGGCAGACCACAAGGCCAAGCCAAGACAAGCAGAAATCGAAGCACGAAAATCGAAGCACAAGGGATGTAAAGTACCACCCCTAGACCGCTATAGTCATATAACGGTCTAGACCAGGGCCGTTACACACCATGTGACGGTCGGGAGAACAGCCGTCACACACCGCCCTAACCAACCTAAAACACACACACACGAATCAAGACCATGTAACGCACAAGGCCAAGCGCGTTACAAGCAAGCAACGCGGCAGAAGAGATGCGCCAGAACCAAACGACGCACAGGGGCAGACGCGTTACTCACAACGGCACAGCCACCCTCAACCCAGCACAAAACAACAAATAACGGCAAGGGGCAAGCGCGTTATACAACAACGACGCACAGGGGCACGGCCGTTACACCATCGAACAGGACAACACCCACAACCCTCAGCCAAACAGTATGTAACGGTTCCAGAAGGACGCGTTACACACAAACGACGCATGGGGACAGGCGCGTTACAACCAACGGCATAGCCACCCACAGTCGACCAAAACGGAATGCAACGGCCAGGGGCAGGCACGTTACACTCAAAATAACGGATGGGAACTCATCCGTCGGGGGAACCGCCTCAACAGTCAAACGTCGGTCAAACAGACAATAACGGCCAAGGCAGGGTGCGTTACTTCCATCTAACGCGCTGGGTCAAGCGCGATAGACCAACCGACTCAACCCCAAAACAAGGCAACAACAAGCGAAGTAACGCACAGACCTAGGCGCGTTACAGGGAAGCGAAGCGCCCCCCTAGGGCCGTCACTCACCCAGAAGCCAGAAAGCTCAAAAACCTCAGATGAAGTAGCGGTCAGTCGTAGGGCTGTTATATACAAGTGACAGCCACTGGAATGACCGTTACACTGGTCACGGCGGGAAAACAGAGGAACGGCCAAACCGGCCCGTTCCACGCCCCATTCACGCCGAAACGCAGGGGAAACAAACCTAAACGCCAAATAAAAACATCAGGGGACTAAAAACCCCACATGCAAGCTCAAAAACACAAGATCCGGGCGATTTCATCAAATCGACCCAAAATGGGTCACCGAGGTTCCCGGGCTTCTACCGGCCTCAAATGAACACCAAACGACACGAAATCAACGTGGATGGGATCCTAACATCCCAGTGGTCAGTTAAAACTAACTACGCCGCAAACAGTCGCCGTTTACCGGTCGACCCTAAAAACCACGAAAATCACGGTTTAGGCAAACCAAGCCCAAACTCGACCGTTTCCTAGTCGAACGACGTGCAATTGCAGGGAAAACGGAGAGGACGAAGTAAGGATCAGTCACCCTACCTCCACCGAAGAAACCGAGCCCCGAAAGGACTAAACCACGCCGAAAACCACTCGCGAACCGATTTCACCGGCTTTGAATCCACCATTCGGGATCGCGCCAGAATCGATCCGATCCTCACCCCATCGCGCACCCAGCCAGCTCCATCACGTCCCCAACACGCGCCTCTAGGCACCCCGTTTGCAGCCGGAGCCGAGGAGGCGAAACGAGAGAGAATGGAAGAGAGAGAGATGGCGGCGGCAAATGAGAAGGAGGAGAGAGGAAAAGGAAATAAAAAGAAAAGAAATTAGGAAATTTTCCTAATTTCTAAAAATTCCGAAAATGCGCCGAAAATGCACAAATTCAAAAAAATACACAAAAATAGTCGAAACGACCGGCTCGAAGAGTACATCGTCGCTGTAGCATCCACGAGTTCGAGAATTGACAAACAATCTCACCGTAGGGTTCCGTAACTAATACGTGAGAAAAACCCACACGGCTCGTCAAACTCAACTCGGAAGCCACAAAAGCGAACTGAAACTCAACGAAACCAATCCAAAAGATCCAATGAAGATCCCACAAGACCTGCAAAGGATCCAGCAAAGATCCACTAAGGATCCAAGGCATTACATCCTCCCCTCCTTTAAGAAATTTCGCCCTCGAAATTAAGGACTAACAAAGGAGAAGCAAGGGAGAACAACCCAGCAACACAACCACGAAAAATGACACAAATCTCGAAAAACATCGCTCAGAGGAACAAGGTCAGACCACAATCACAGGTACACGCTCTAGCTTCCAAGACAGCAAGTCCACAGCACGAGCATGACACCAAAGTGAACACATATGACACCTCCGAAGCAAGGCAACGTCGTTTACGTCTCACAGGACAGGAGACACGACTGCCACAACAACAGGCAATCCAAATCGAGAAACACAACAACAACACGGCAAGCAGCAGCTTACACCAGGAGACACAGTCCTCATAGCTGACGGCTCGACCACGTCATCGGCTCTAGTGCCAAAGGTAACAGGGAACACCTGGCACACAGGACGCCAACGACAAAAACACCACTGGACCACAAGCACAAACAAGTCAGTCCTCACTCAGATATTACATCTGATCGAGTCGCAAGCTAACTCCAGGGAAGAAGAGTACATCAAGCTAACCGACACGTCCAGGTCCAAACAGAGACACAAAATCATAAAGAAACAACGCCAAAACAACAACAAACAGCACCTGCAGGATCCCGGCTCCGCACAGCACACAGAACCATGGAACACAACTGCAAGCAGGGTCACATTAAGGCACACGAATAGCTGAACACACGACCACAAAAGGACGGGTCACGCATCGGACTGCTCACCAAGGAGAGACCCACAACAACGAGAAACGACTACAATCTCGGAGAACGCACCTCAAGGACTATAAACATGCCTCGAGAGCACAATACCCAAGAAAAGAAATGCAGAGCAAAGGGTACTCAATTAGCAGGAATGCCGACAAATTCCCCAACACTCGCAAATGCCGATGCCAACAGCAAACGGGCAACTGACACAACACGGCACGGCAACTACAACGTCAAGGCACAGAAAGCCAAGACAAAGTCACCACGAGAAAGAACAATTCTCTCGACCAGCCAAAAACTCGAAAACATGATTCTGAACCCATGGGTAGCCAGCCCACACACTTCCGCTGCGTACTCTTACAACACACAATGCACACGGCAACAGAATAACCTCGGTAGTCGCACCTCAGCACATACCAGGCGCCATCGCAATCAACAAAGATCGCAATTAACACGCCACGAGTATCGATCCCGCGAACAACCGATCACAAGGGGCCTAAGTGCAACAAGAGAAGAGCACCAGCTTTAGCACAAAGCACAAGGAAAGCGTCAATCTCAGCTTACCTTCACGTCCTGAAAACGATAGATGAGCCTTCACGATACACCGGCCGCTAGACACGGCACGACAACTACGGTACGCGACAGCTCTTAACACCATCATGGAGTCCAAAGCCAAGCAACCGTATAGCAAAGAGCAGATCAGGCTCAAAACAAAGCTGTCCACACTTAAGCAGACACAGGACAAAAGCATAGCCAAGACAACAATTCCAAGGCAAACCTCGAAAAGACTCCACCAGAAGGGACAGGAAGCAAGAAGCTCAACCACGAAAGCTCACCAGTAAAGAAAAATCCTAGCTCGCTTGAGCAACTTCTCCAACACGGAATCAAATCGAGCACTTCAACAGAAGCGAAACACATCAGGAGCTGAACAGACTTAAGCTGAGACAACCAAGACAATGTAAGAACGTGCATCGCCATCACACCAACGCTAAAAGTCAACAGCAACCTGAACAACACACATAAATATCTCGAACAAGGCACTGCAGGTTCATGTCAACCGACAAACACTGCCAAGTGCAACACGATCGAGATCAACACTAAAACCGAACGAAGCACCTCGTCACATCCAGACGAGAGCAAAACCATCTCGTACAGTGCCAACCAAGCACGTAAAAGACCACACATAGAAAACAACGCGATAAACCATCGCAACACCTAAGCCAGCAAGAGACTGTACTGGACCTTCACGACTCTAGAAACTGTATATCTGAGATTCCCATGTACTTCACACAACAATGCTCTGATACCAAGCTGTGACGACCCGGATTCCGGATACCAGATATACCCGGTAGGACTACCGGATACACGTGGTACCACATGGGACCCGCGAGGTCTCCCAAGTGCGGGAAAGCGCCGAAGGGAAAAAGGACTGTTGTGTAGTACATTGAACTGACAGATATAACAGCAAGCAATTAAATTTCATTAGAACGGTTTGCTAAAGTAGTAGAAATAAAATTACATTTTCAATAATAATTCAAATTTTACAATTATACACCAGAGTCTAGTCCACAGGAAAGACAACAAGTACAGTCTGACAGAAAAGAACGTACACAGAAGTCAGGGGAAGACCGACGCAGGTACAGCTGGCTGCTACAACAACGCGCTCCACCAGGAACAGCAGAGGCTGATGGCGAAACCCACCTGAAAAGCAAGGGTGAGTCTCCAAATAGAAACTCAGTAGGGGTCACGCGGATCTCCACTGGAAAACGCACAGTGCAACGGAAGCAACAACAGAAACAACAAGTGCAGCGAAGCAGGAAAGGCTACACTAAAAAGCTGTAAAACTACGCTACAGGCAGTAGTAAACAGACGGGAGGTAGGAGTAGGGAACAAGCAAGAAAGGGGAAGAACCTGCGCCAAACAAGTGGCGGCCGAACTAACCTCGGCACCCCAAACTACTCCAAACAACAGCAGAAGGGCGACTCTGATCCAATAAAGTCAGAAGTTACCGATCTGCCAACCCGACACCAGGTCTAAGACGGAGACCTGCAAAGACGGCTAAAACAATCACGACGGCCTACACGATTGGAATATCGTGCACGCAACCCCAGGCTCATCTTGAACACAGCCAAGAACAGACCACGCAGCCAGGGTAGCAAATCTTGGACAATACCAAGACTAGCCGACACGAAAAGGAGAACACCGGCTCCGAGAAACGCAAGAGTCGCTGGTCAAGTGATAGGAGTACCCTCAGACTAGAAGAACAGCCAGATGCGTCCACTGACGTCTTACACTGCGCCACAAGTGTCATGTCTACCCGACCGTGTGCAGCACGGGGGAGACTAGACACACCAAGAACCAGGTCCAAGGAACAACGACGTTCCAAGGAAAAACGGCACCTCACGGACACAAGACCGCAGCACCACAACTGCAAGTAACTAGTCAGGGTCACGCCCGTCGACGCAAGTCCTCAGTCCCTGACCACGTGTGCACACACTGACCCGTACCTAGGCCAGGCCTCTAGCTAGTATTCCCCTCGGTAGGACGCTACCGTTCGCCGGGGCCCACGGAACTAGCTTAAAAAACCGTGTAACGGGAACTGCCCGTCCACCACTCCCGGTGGGTGACGTACTAAGAAAAGCCTATGTCACAGGCTACTACTAGTGGAGGTTCACAAGGCACAGACTCCAAAACACAAGTGCTAGGGTACAGACAGTCTAAGGAAAGCCCTGTCGCACGTACCACAAAGCACCACTGGCAGTACCACCGCTGCCAACAGACTCAGGACCACGCAACTAGACCTACCACGTAACGATCCCGAGTCGAACGACTCAAAGGCAAGATCGTCTCAGACAACAGAACGAGCTGCCAATCGGTCTAATCCTGAGCCAGCAAAACAACGCTTCGCAGAAAACAACACACGGAGACCTGAGGGAAACACCAAAAACCCTCAGCACACCTGGACACGCAGACCGAGGTAAGGCAACACCTCGAGGCATCCAGAAGTAGTGTCTCGAGCCGGGCACAACCACCGAGACACACACACACAAGGTCACATGTCAACCACTGGGTCATACCGGGTTGACCTGAACCCAACACAATGCTTGAACAGTAGGAAAGAGAGTCCTACCTCAAGCAAAAAGACTCCTGGCCACCTCACAACGTAGTCTTAGCCCTCATAGGACGTCGGAAGACATCCACGAAACAACGGGCAGACCACAAGGCCAAGCCAAGACGAGCAGAAACCGAAGCACGGAAATCGAAGCACAAGGGATGTAACGCACCACCCCTAGACCGCTATAGGCATATAACGGTCTAGACCAGGGCCGTTACACACCATGTGACGGTCGGGAGAACAGCCGTCACACACCGCCCTAACCAACCTAAAACACAAACACACGAATCAAGGCCAAGTAACGCACAAGGCCAAGCGCGTTACAAGCAAGCAACGCGGCAGAAGAGACGTGCCATAACCAAACGACGCACAGGGGCAGACGCGTTACTCACAACGGCACAGCCATCCTCAACCCAGCACAAAACAACAAATAACGGCAAGGGGCAAGCGTGTTATACAACAACGACGCACAGGGGCACGGCCGTTACACCATCAAACAGCACAACACCCACAACCCTCAGCCAAACAGTATGTAACGGTCCCAGAAGGACGCGTTACACACAAACGACCCATGGGGACAGGCGCGTTACAACCAACGGCACAGCCACCCACAGTCGACCAAAACAGAATGCAACGGCCAGGGGCAGGCGCGTTACACTCAAAATAACGGATGGGAACCCATCCGTCGGGGGAACCGCCTCAACGGTCAAACGTCGGTCAAACGGACAATAATGGCCAAGGCAGGGTGCGTTACTTCCATCTAACGCGCTGGGTCAAGCGCGTTAGACCAACCGACTCAACCCCAAAACAAGGCGACAACAAGCGAAGTAACGCGCAGACCTAGGCGCGTTACAGGGAAGCGACGCGCCCCCCTAGTGCCGTCACTCACCCAGAAGCCAGAAAGCTCAAAAACCTCAGACGAAGTAGCGGTCAGTCGTAGGGCCGTTATATACAAGTGACGGCCACTGGAATGACTGTTACACTGGTCACGGCGGGAAAACAAAGGAACGGCCAAATCGGCCCGTTCCACACCCCATTCACGCCGAAACGCAGGGGAAACAAACCTAAACACCAAATAACAACATCAGGGGACTAAAAACCCCACATGCAGCTCAAAAACACAAGATTCGGGCGATTTCATCAAATCGACTCAAAATGGGTCACCGAGGTTCCCAGGCTTCTACCGGCCTCGAATGAACACCAAACGACATGAAATCAACGTGGATGGGATCCTAACATCCTAGTGGTCAGTTAGAAACTAACTACGCCGCAAACAGTCGCCATTTACCGGCCGACCCTAAAAACCATGAAAATCACGGTTTAGGCAAACCAAGCCCAAACTCGACCGTTTCCTAGCCGAACGACGTGCAATGGCAGGGAAAACGGAGGGGACGAAGTAAGGATCAGTCACCCTACCTCCACCGAAGAAACCGAGCCCCGAAAGGACTAAACCACGCCGAAAACCACTCGCGAACCGATTTCACCGGCTTTGAATCCACCATTCGGGATCGCGCGAGAATCGATCCGATCCTCACCCCATCGCGCACCCAGCCAGCTCCATCACGTCCCCAACACGCGCCTCTAGGCACCCCGTCTGCAGCCGGAGCCGAGGAGGTGAAACGAGAGAGAACGGAAGAGAGAGAGAGAAGGCGACGACGAATGAGAAGGAGGAGAGAGGAAAAGGAAATAAAAAGAAAAGAAATTAGGAAATTTTCCTAATTTCCAAAAATTCCGAAAATGCGCCGAAAATGCACAAATTCAGAAAAATACGCAAAAATAGTCGAAACGACCGGCTCGAAGAGTACATCGTCGCTGTAGCATCCACGAGTTCACAAATTGACAAACAATCTCACCGTAGGGTTCCGTAACTAATACGTGAGAAAAACCCACACGGCTCGTCAAACTCAACTCGGAAGCCACAAAAGCAAACTGAAACTCAACGAAACCAATCCAAAAGATCCAATGAAGATCCCACAAGACCTGCAAAGGATCCAGCAAAGATCCACCAAGGATCCAGGGCATTACATCTATCCTTCTAGTGAAGTTCTAATTAGCGGTTATAACTTACCCGCTGATTTAGTATGCATGCCGATTGGCTATCTACTCATTGAGCTAGTGTCAATTGCAAGTTGGGCACGGTAACTTTTATGGGTTACCCCAACCTCATATTTTCTGGTATCAGGCATTCTAAACACTTGTCTCTCATTTCGGCCCTCAAAGCTGAGAAATTATTAAGGAAGGGTTGTGCCGGTTTTTTAGTTTCTATCACTATGACCGAGCATACGGAACCCGTTCTAAAGGACATTCCTATTGTTCAGGATTATTTTGATGTATTTTCGGACGAGTTGCCTGGTATTCCTCCCGAGAGAGAAGTGGTTTTCCCTATTGATTTAATTCCGGGAGCTGCACCAGTTTCTAAAGCTCCGTATCGGATGTCTGCTGTCGAAATGAAGGAGTTAAAGGAACAACTATTAGAGTTATTGAAAAAGCGGTTTATCCGACCAAGTACTTCACCTTGGGGAGCCCCGGTCCTCTTTGTTAAAAAGAAGGATGGTTCGATGAGATTATGTGTTGATTATCGGTAATTGAATCAACTCACCATCAAGAACAAATATCCTTTACCAAGGATTGATGAATTATTCGACCAGATTTCTGGAGCTCAATATTTCTCAAAGATTGATCTTTGATCTGGTTATCATCAATTAAAGATCAAGGAAGGAGATATTCACAAGACAGTATTTCGGAGTCGGTATGGACATTACAAGTTCATCGTTATGCCTTTTGGCCTAACAAATGCGCCTGCCGCATTCATGCAATTAATGAACATCGTATTCAGGCCATACCTCGATCAATTTGTAGTTGTCTTCATTGATGACATTTTGATCTACTCCAAGTCAAGGGGAGAGCATGAAGAACATCTCAGGAAGGCCCTTCAATTATTAAGAGATCATAAGCTTTATGCCAAATTAAGCAAGTGTGATTTCTGGTTAGAGGAAGTTTCTTTTCTCGGTCACATAATTTCCCGGAACGGTATTACCGTCGATCCTTCAAAGGTCGAGGCCGTAAAGAACTGGGAAACACCTACTAGTGTGACGGTAATCTGAAGCTTCTCGGGATTGGCTGGATATTATCGACGGTTTATCAAGGACTTCTCCAAGATCACGGTACCTTCAACAAGATTAACAAGAAAGGAGAATCATTTTATATGGTCCGAGGAATGCGAGAAGAGTTTTCAAACTTTAAAGGATTGTTTGACGACTGCCCCTATTCTCACATTACCTACGGAAGGAGGAGGATTCGAAGTATATGCTGATGCATCTGGAATTGGCCTAGTTACGTATTAATGCAACATGGCAGGGTCATAGCTTATTCCTCACGGCAATTGAAGAAGCATGAGGAAAATTATCCCGTGCATGACCTAGAGTTGGCAGCTGTGGTCTTTGCCTTGAAGATCTGCCGATATTATCTCTATGGCAAAGCCTTTACGGTGTATTCTGATCACAAGAGTCTCAAATATTTATTCCCTCAAAAGGAGCTCAATATGAGACAAAGACGGTGGTTAGAATATTTAAAGGATTTCGACTTCTCTATACAATACCACCCCGGAAAAGACAATGCCGTAGCTGATGCACTTAGCCGGAAGCTGATGGCCTTACTATCCAGCATGATGGTTAAAGAATGACATCTACTTGAACAAATGACAAGTCTAGACCTCAATATGGAGGAGAAGGAAGGTGGAGTCTTTATCGCTAATATTTGACTCCAACCCGAGTTACTCTCGGAAATTAAGGAACGGCAAGGTAATGATCCGTTGATCATGCAAATTAAAGAGAAATTAGATCAACGACTGGATTTTCTTCTGACTGATGATGGAAGGTTATTATTCAAAGGAAGAACATGTGTACCGGACTGTTCTATCCTCAAGGGTAAAATCTTGGAGGAAGCACATCGGTCTAAGTACACTATACATCCCGGTGCTACAAAAATGTACCAAGACCTCAAGAGAACTTTCTGGTGGCCTAACATGAAAAGAGAGGTAGCTGAGTTCGTAAGCCGATGTTTGGTTTGTCAACAAGTCAAGGCCGAACATCTCAAACCAGCTGGCAAGCTCAAGTCTCTTGAAATACCGGAATGAAAATGGGATAGTATCAGTATGGATTTAATTGTTGGTTTACCGAAGACCCGAAGTGGTTTTGATGCTATATGGGTAATTGTGGACCGACTAACCAAGTCCGCCCACTTCTTACCTATCAAGACTAAATGGACCGTGGATGTACTAGCTGCCTTATATATCAAGGAGATCGTCAGGCTACATGGTATTCCATGTTCCATTATTTCGGATCGAGATTCGAGATTCACCTCTCATTTCTAGAAAGGTTTGCAATCATCTATGGGTACTAGGCTAAGATTTAGCACTACTTTTCACCCTCAGACTGATGGACAAACTGAGAGGATGAATCAGATTATTGAAGATATGTTGAGAGCCTGCATGATAGACTTCGGTGGAAGTTGGCATGAACATTTACCGCTGACTGAGTTCGCTTATAACAATAGCTATCAATCGAGTATAGAAATGGCACCATTTGAAGCTCTTTATGGCCGAAGCTGTAGATCGCCTCTATGCTGGAGCGAGGTTGGAGAGAAGAGATTGCTTGGTCCCGATATTGTCGAAGATACAACTGACAAAGTCCAGTTGATTCAAGAAAGATTGAAGGTAGCTCAATCACGGCAAAAGAATTATGCCGACAATCGGAGGTGAGACCTTGAATTCCAAGTGGGGGAGCATGTCTTTTTAAAGATCTCGCCCACACGAGGAATTAGAAGATTTGGCATCAAGGGAAAGCTGAGTCCGAGATTTATTGGCCCTTTTGAGATTCTGGAACGAATCGGCGAGGTGGCGTACAAGCTGGCTTTGCCTCCTCAACTCGTCGGTGTACACGATGTCTTCCATGTATCAATGCTAAGGAAGTACGTGTACGATCCTTCACATGTGATTCAATTTGAAGAATTGAAGCTGTAAAAGGACTTATCATATGAAGAAAGACCGATCAAGATATTAGATCGGAAACTACACCAACTGAGGAATCGGGCTATATCGATGGTGAAAGTCCAATGGAGCAAACGTGGATTCGAGGAAGCCACACGGGAGTTAGAAGAATCTATCAAGAAGAAATACCCTGATTTAATCTCAGGTTAGAATATAACCTTTCAATTCGAATTTTTGAATTTTAGTAATGTAGTGTGAATTTGGAGGACTAAATTCTTTTAAGTGGAGGAGGATGTAGAAACCCGATAAATAAAGATGAGAAATAATTTTTTTCAATTTTATTCTATAATTAAAATTTTCATGAAATAATTAAATTACATTTTTACTATATGTAATAAACTAAGATAAATGCATTTACTTGAATTTACTTAAGGTAAATTAAAAAATAAATGCTTTAACCCATAGATAGATCATAGAAAGCCCAATAAAAGTCCATATAATGGACTAGGATTATAATTGACCCATTGGATAATCCATAATGGATTGGATCAATGGATTAAAGGATTTATTAAAGGATAATTAGACCAAAATTAGTAACACATGTTTCATATGGCATTTAAGGGATTATAATAACCCCATTTCTAGAAGATTGACCCAAGAATCAACCCTTACATAACATACAACTTTAGACCAGTCGAAATTACATTATTTTGACATAAAAAATGGGCTAGATTAAGAAGAGAAATTGAATTTTTCTTCTAAATTTAGACTTAATGGGTTAGATAAAATTAGGTAAGGAATCTTGACAAAATTGGCCAAGTTTTGGCTATAAATAGAACTCCAATCAACCCACAAACCATCCCTAGAGGCTTAAGCTATGCTGGTGTGAAGATTGAAGGAGATTTGAAGAAAGATTTGGGAGAAATCAAGGGTTTCATCTTATTTGGGGAATTTTCTTACCTCTTCCTTAGATCGGCAAAAGGATAGGTATCTCTCAGGCTAAATTCTAATTAAAACATGCTAAATTGTTCCTTTTTCAATGCTCTTTCCATTGATACCTTATTCATTAAATTTCATTGAGAAATGAGTGAGTTATAGCCATTTTTGTGAAGAAAAATCGAAAGTAGCAGAAAAAGTGTCGACTCCTTGAGTCGACACTCGGGATCGAGTTTTCTGTCAAAAAATCAAAAACTTAGTGAAAAGTGTCGACCTCCCGGGTCAACACTTTTTCACGGCTGAAAAGTGTCGACCTCCCAGGTCGACACTTTTTCACGGGTGTTCTGTTTTAAGAACAAAATCGACTTTCTGCCTGCAAACAAATGTCGACCCCATGGGTCGACACTTTTCCTGTCATATAAATATATATATAAATAAATATACTAAGATTTTCATATCCATTCAATTCAACTCACAATTCGAGCCCACATCCTATGCCCCTTGGGTCCTGACCTAAGGGTGAGCTCTCCAACATATAAAGTCATGAAAGTTTTCAAAACTTCCAATGTGGGACTAAAGGTTAGTCACTATATAATAGAAATTATAACATTTGGAAATCCACATTAATTATACGCATTTTGTCACCAAAAGTAAGGAAAGACGATATTAGCATGTTTTAATTCTTACAGCATGTTAAAAATTATTATTTTTAGGATAAAATTATTTTTTACACGTAAAAATCTATTTTTAACCATATTAGTAAATTAATGCATGAAAAATATTTCCAACATGTTAAAAATGACTTCCAACATGATAAAATTATTTTAAACATATTGAGATATAAAAATTATTTTCAGCATGTTAAAATCTATTTAAACTATTTTTTTTGTGCATGCTAAACCTAATTTTTCCTATTAAATAATTAGTAAATTGATGCATGAAAATTAATTCCAGCATATTAAAATTACTTCCAGCATGATAGAATTATTTCCAGCATGTTAGAATTAGTTTTAGTATGTTAGAACTATTTTCAGCATATTAAAGCTATTTTTCAGCATGATAATTCTATTTTCCTATCAAATAATTAGTAAATAAATATGGAAAAATGATTTGCAGTATGATAAAATTTATGTTGTTATCAGAAAATTTCTATAATCAACATGGTAAACTTATCTTTATCATCCTATCAGTAAGTTAATTTATGAGAATTATTTTAGCATGTTAAGTATAAATTTTAGCATGTTAAATATTAATTTCCAACATGTTAAAAATTAAATCCAGCATGAAAAATTTATTTTTATCATCTTATCAGTAAAGTAACATATGAAAATTATTTTCAGCATGTTAAAGTTATTTTCAGCAAGTTAGAATTATTTTCGACATAAAAATCTATTTTCATAACAAAATTCTGATTTTTAAATAATAAATCACCGTTTTTGGCTAAACTAATGCATCTCTAATGTACAAAAAACTTCTTGAAAATATGTCTAAATACTTGTAAACCAAATGCACACAAGATTAAACCATGGAATTAAATTAATTATATTAAACTCTAATTACTTGAATTTTCTTCCTAGTTACCGTTCTTTCTTGAGTTCCACGACTTAATATCGTTAAACATGATGCCTTAAAATTATTATTCACTCCTCTTTCTACTTCTGAGATTTTTGCCAGATCTGTACTTTTTACAAATGAGCCTATTCTTGAAATTCATTGGCCATAGTGTTAAGTGGATGTCTAAACATACTTGGGATCTTATGATCCACTGACCCAATGCTTGGCATTAATGGGGCCCGATCTGGTCCTGGGAGGAGCGCCCGAAAGTATTTGTGCCCATGGGAGTTGATTGACCATGGTGTGACATTGCACCGAAGTGTATGACTTGCTAGATTATTTTATGACATTCCACACTTCGTTATTGTACTTGTTTACTTGTTACTTGAAATTACTTTAAATTATATGATATATTTGACTTGCATGAAATGACCAAATTCTTTCACGATATTCTTTACATGTTCATTATTCAATACTTGAAATTATATTGGAACATTGATATCATGTTATTACTTAAAATTTCGTATACAATTTCCTACTCGCTATTCATGATCTTAAACACTTCCCGATTTACTTGGAAAAATGTCCAAAATGATAAATACTTAAATATTGCTTGATTATAGAGATATAAAATCCTACTGAGCTCTTTGCTCACCCTACGTTTTGGTAAATTGTTGCAGGAAATGAAATTGAATAAGGGAATGGACAAGAGTGAAAGAGTGTTTTTCTTTTCCCTAGGATTTATGTAGGTCATTAGTGATTTTACAAGAATGTTGTATTTTGGAGTTTGAAGATTGTAATTTGCCTTTACGGCTTATGAATTAGTGATGTGAACTTCATTTTGATGGAATAAAAGTATCATTTTCCCATTCATTTCTGTCTTTAGAAATAAAATTGTAAATGCTCTGATCGACACACTTGTTTACAACTCGCTCACGTTCTCGATATTCCGCGTCGGGGCGTGACAGTCATGCAGAAGTCCTCTGCCAACAATCTCGAGAGCATCAGCTCAAGATGAACCCCAAGAAGTGTGTGTTCGGGGTGTCTTCAAGAAACTCTTATGATATGCTCAAGGGAGAGGCTAAGTTCGATTGGAATGTTAAATGCGAAAAGGCCTTCGACGACTTAAAGAGCTACCTCCTTAATCCTCAAGTTCTGGCAGCCCCGGTCCCGGGATGACCTTTACTGCTCTATGTGTCCACCACGGAGGAATCCGTCAGAGCAGTTTTGGGTCAGTATGACGATGAGAAGAAAGAACTAGTAGTCTACTACATGTCTAAGTTGTTTAATAAGGCTAAGAAAAAGTATCCTCCGGATCCTCTGGCGGGGGTGGTGTCATCAGAGATTACAAGGGGAACATCCTTCTGGCATTATCCCATTACGATTTGCATTGTAGCAGCCTAGTAGCTGAAGCCCGGGCCTTGATGGATGGTATCAAATACCTTCACACTATCTCTTCGCAGCCGACTGTGGTGGAATATGACTCTCTTCTCCTGGTGCAAGTGATCAATAAGAAGGCCGCATGTCCATGGGAGATTCTTCCCTTTGCTAGAGAAATCTGGAGCAGCATCCCTCACCCTGTGAATATTTCCCACATTTTTAGAGAGGCTAACACTGTAGTTGATTCCTTAGCCAACTTGGCTTGTCTTTCACATTGTAATTATTTCTTTAATTCGCAGCATGAACTTCCCACTTTGGTAAAAGGTGCTGCTAGGTTAGATAACCTAGGTATGCCTAGCCTTTGTTTGATGTAATATGATTTTTCTTCAATGATCAATAAGATACCCCCTAGGTGTGAGCTAGAAAGTGTAGTCCGATTGGGATGCACTTTCTTAACCACCACTAGGTAGGGCTTTTTATCAAAAAAAAAAAGGCTAAGAAGAAGTACACTACTATGGAAAGGACATGCGCGGTTGTCATCTGGGTAGCCCAAAAGTTGAAACACTACTTCCTAGCTCACAAAGTGAAACTCTGGGCGCACATGGACCCAATCAAATACTTGCTCGAGAAGCCTATTTTGACTGATCGCTTAGTGAGATGGCAAAGCTTTCTTAATCAGTTTGATATCACTTACGTTAGTCAAAAGGCAACCAAAGGGCATGCCATTACTGAGCATCTTTCTCATCATCCACTTCCTACACACTTTCCCGTCAATGAGGATTTATTGGATGAAGAGTTAGGAGCCATTATTGATGGTGAACCTTTGTGGATCCTCTACTTCGACGGTGTGCTCAACTCCAAAGAAAATGGTATTGGAGCTATACTCCATTCTCAGGAATGGGTGATCATTCTACGCACTTGCCAGTTATCCTTCCCTGCCACGAACAACATGGTCGAGTACGAGACGGTCCTCACAGGCTTAAAAATGGCATTAGCCCTTGGAGTCAAAGAGCTAAGGAAAATCAGTGATTCATAGCTCATACTCTGACAATCTCTCAGCAAGTATCAAACTCGAGATCCGAAGCTAAAGCCATACCAAGATCTGGTTAGCAAAGTAGTCCGATGATTTAGGAAGCACACTCTAGTGCACACCTCTAGAGCCTAAAATATCATGACTGACTTTTTAGCTTCCTTGTCCGCTTCCCTTAAAATTCTATTTGGGAAATCCTCAGTAACCATCGTTGTGCAGAGAATGCACATGCCTTCACACTCTGACCATTGGCTCCAGTAGTTCCAAGAGCCCTCACCCCAAGTGCATTCCTTTTCTCATGAGCCGTAAGTCGACCTCGACGATGGCCACCTGTGGACGCACTTTTTATTTAAAATCATTTTTTATTCGTTCATTGGGTTTATTAAGTGCGTGGGCGTGCCAGTCACAAAGTGACGATTTATTGTGCGCTCGATCTGACTAATCAGACGATTGTGTAGTTCGTGTCGGGACCAAAACCCGCCGTGTCGTAAAGGCCACGGCGTTATTTACATCCCCTCAGAGAGGGGAACACCCTTGATTAATCGTCGGGAATCAGGGCCTCATGGCCAGGACACTATATCGAGAGAAACAAGCCGATAGCGGTCTCGAATCAGTTGGGAAGCTCGATGTCTAGGGAAGCGAGCATTTGAAATATGTCGGTCACTCAAGGGATCATTTTGATATTCGGACGAGCGTCCGGCTTCAGAGAATCGTGATTGTCACGGGGAAAACTGGAGCATATGTATGCTGGAGGTACGGCAAGTTTATTGTTCAAAGGGATAAGAGACATTCGATTGAATCCCGGTTAGAGTGATCGAAAATCAGTGAGTTTATTGGCCCGGTGCGAGATCGAGTCATGACCATTCCGGGGGCGCCTCCCGCGGTCCAAACGAGGCTTGCGTGGGCATTGTTAATATTTTCAGTGCCGAAGGGCAGCGGGAAAGTGTCCCGGGACTAGATTCCAAAATAAAGATGTGTACAGAGATAGCTGGCTATAGGCCTAGGATGTGGGTCAGGCGATGACCATGGTTGGGGCGAACCCAAGGTCCGAACGTGACTCACGAAGGTCTTATTGTTATTCCCACACGTAGGGTTCGGGGAAGACGAGAGCTGTCTCGTTCCATTCGGATTTTATCGGTCATACACGGACCATTTTACGTTCGGACAAAGGTCCGTATAGAAAACAAGATGGTGATGGGAGTGAATCCGTGTAAATGTCTGCCGTGAGTACAGCAAGTTTAATGGAAGTGCGGGATTAGATCCCGTTATATATATCGGTCACTAACAGACCATTCATTCTTCGGACGAGAGTTCACATTTGAAGCATCGAAGACGACGATAAACCGTACGAATGTCTGCCGTGAGTACGGCAAGTTTAATGGGATTACGGGATTGGATCTCGATAGAAGTGGTCAAGTTGATGGACTATTGGCCCGAGACGGTTTCAGACTATGGCCATGTCGGGGATTCCGAGGTCCACATCTGATACCATGGGGCATCATTACTTTTCTCTTCATGAACAGTTCGAGGGAGCGAACTGTTCGGTGTGGAGCCCGAACTCACCATCGTGCACCCTCGCATGCGGATCGACCTGCGCGGTCAGGTCGCGGGGGTCAAGGGGGCAGCGCCCCTTGCGGGGGTCTCCGGGGGCGGTGTCCCCGGAACAAAAATTTGATAATGGAAGGGGGAAACTTTTGATTAGTTTTATTCATTAGCTTCAAGTCTTTTTTCTATTTAGTTAATCGCCCTCTTTTTTAACAAGGCACGCCGGTTTAACAAAGCAAATGGGCGCACCGGTTAAGGGGATGCCAAGGGGCACGCTGGTAAATGGGATGCAAAGGGGCGCGCCGGTTTAATGGGTGCAATAGGGTGTGCCGGTTAAAGATGTTAAGGGGGGGGGCGCCGGTTACATGGCAAGAAGGAAGAGGGGCCAAGGGCGCGCCGGAATAGGGTAATGAACAGTAAGGCGTGCCGGTTTAAGGCGGCTATGCAAAGGGGGCGCGTCGGATAGATGCCAAGAAAATGAAGGGGGTTTTGAGTGTGAAGCTAAACCGGCGTGGGGGGGTACCGCACCGGATTAACCCACGCCAGATTAGGAGCATGCCGGGATAGCTTCTGTGGGTTTTATTTCATTCTGTTTGATTCTTTTCTTGTTTCTTTCAACTGCAAGTTAATTGGATGATTGGTTTGTTCACCTAATTGGTGGATTAAGTTGATAGAAAGTGTTTGATCATTTGTTAAGGTGAATTGGCATGAAAGTTTGGATGTTTTATTAGAAGTGTTTGTTGTGCAGGGTAGTTTAGTTTGTGTTTCATTTCTGGCGGGGGGTTTTCTGAGTGGGGTTGATTTAGTCTGAAGAAGCTTCATTTATTCGTTCTTATATGTGTTCTTGTTCTTGTTCCTCTTGTTCTTGGCCTGGCGAAAATCGGGCAGCATCTCCCCCGGACTGAAGCTTGCCAGAAAAAAAAATGGGGAACACCAAACGGATTGCTCCGGGGTGAACCTCAAAACTCAGAGTGAGGCCTCCGTTAACTCATAAGTGCATGTGGAGACTCGAGGACCAGCCTTCAAGAGTTCCAGCAGCTTACAGATGGTGATTTCATGGAAGTTCCACAGGGTCGGATGTTCGCCATGAATGGCTATGCATATTCACCCTTCAAACGGGTTCCCTCAAAGTTCATGCCACAGATGGGCAAGCTTCCGAGGACCCCGGGTGATGTAGGAAATTGAGAGAAAGAAAATTGAAGGAAAGGGGAAGAGATCATAGCAATAGAACACCATACGTTGCAAAAGGCCTTTCCTTTATTCATCCGCAAGGGGAAAGACAGTGGGGAATCTACCCCAAAGCAAAAGGGAAAATACATCAGAGGAAAAAAAGAAAGACACATCGGTGGGGGAGGGGGGAAGAAGCACAAGCTCCTCCCCCTCCGAGCTCACCCCTCTTCTCTCACGCTCAAACTCTCTTTTCTTCACCTAGCAGGCGCAGGGACAGGGCTTCTTCTTCTTCTTCTGGTGGCCTTCTCTTCCTTTTCTTCAATTGCCCATCGAGGGTTCGAGCCTCTCTCCTTTTTTGTAACGGGCTCCCCATATATATATGGCGGGTTGCATTTTCTTCGAAGGATGGCCAGTGGGGGAAGGGTTCCCGCCACCTCTGCCTCATTCGCATCAGCGTCGGGAGTCGACTCGTCGCGCTGGCTGCTGCTAGTTCGAGCCGTACCCTGTCATTCAACCGAGGACGGGATGTTCGCAGGTCTGCCGGGAGATCTACTGCTGCTGCCACCGTCGCTGCTGGCCTCTGCTGTTACCACCGTTGCGCTGTCGAGTTGGGGTGTGCACATCTCTGCGGTCTTTAAATGGATATGGGACGGGCATTGAATGCATTGTTCTTCTCCTCTCTGGACTTCGCGCGAGATTCATCAGGAAACAGAGCATCGGAGTATAGATGGGATGGTCCTTTGGTTAAAACGGCGCGGAGTTGTGCGCGCCGGATTAGCAGCACACAAGGGGGCGCACCGGTTTAAAGCTTGATGGAGGGGCGCGCCGGTTTAAGGCCAAGCAAGGGCGTGTCGGTTTAAGGCCAAAGCAATGGCACGCCGGTTTAAGGCCAAAGCAAGGGCGCGCCGGTTTAAGTGCAGGCCACGCCGATTTAGACTTCGTCTCGGCTTCACGGCTATTCGGACGGACGCTTGTCCTCCCGTGTTGCTTTAGTTGTAATGCACCGCCTCCGGGGTGTTTAGTTCAGGATCTCTACATCCCGATTTGGAACTTCGAGTGATCTCTGGCGCGTGCCGAACACGTGTTCAAATTCCTGAGTTTCTTTTGATTTGGCCTTCGGCAATGCCGACTGGAGAGCCGGGGCCATCTCTTCAGCACGAGGGGCTTCTTTGTTGGGTGGCGGAGCACCGGGTAGGTATTCGTCCTTCTTGGAGGAAGCATAGGGTTTATTCGGCCTTCCCGTCTTTGACTCGCTCTTGAGTGCTGAGACGTGCATGCCATATGATCATCATCATTTTTTTGACGTCCACACCACCCATGGTTCTTTGACATTGAGAACTATCTTCACGACAAATCCTTTCCCGAATATGCTACCGCCCTTGATAGGCGGGCTATTCGCCGCCCCTCTGAACGCTTTGCTATCATAGGCGACTTCTTGCACAGAATATCCCTTAGTGGAGTTTACCTTCGATGCTTAGACGAGATCGAATCCCGTGCAGTCATTGAGGCTGCACATTCCAGTGAATGTGGTAGTTATGTCAATGGTCACATGTTAGCAGAGAAACTTCTCAGGCACTACTACTGGCCTACCATGGAGGAGGATTGCTCCCGATTTATCCATCACTGTGCTAAGTGTCAGCTCCATGCAGACAAAGTCCATGCTCCTTTATCTTCACTTCACCCTCTCATCGCTCCTTGGACCTTTGCCATGTGGGCATTTGACGTGGTCGATCCTCTAGAGGATAGAACCGGAGAGATCCAGAGAAAATCCTTATACTCACTACCACAGAATACTTCACGAAATGGGTGGAAGCTAAAGCATTCACAGAAGTCAAGGCATCGACATTGGTTAAGTTTATCAAACGCAACATCCTCGCTAGTTCGGCATCCCACGTGACCTCATCACAAACAACGGGCTTCAGTTCACTTCAAAAGAGTTACGCAATATGTGCGGTAAGTATGGTATCAACTTGCATCATTCCTCTCCATACTACCCACAAGGTAGTGGTCAAGTGGAAGCTACAAATAAAATGCTCATAAGAATTATCAAGAAAATATGTAAAACTCACCACTACTCTGACTGGCCAGATTGCCTCGTCGAGGCTCTCTGGGCTTATCGTACCTTTATTCGCACTCCCATAGGGCAAACCCTCTACGTGCTAATTTTCAGGACAGAGGCCATACTCCCATATGAAATATTCATCCCTTCACTAAGAGTGCAGTTGGACCATGAGCTCGATCTTGAGCAGTGTCGTGAGAATCTATTGGCCCAACTGGAACTGTAAGATGAGAAACAAATGATCACGGCCGATCACACACAAGTTTACCGTCAGAGAATTGCATGTTTCTGTGCTAAAAAGGTTCTTGGGAGAAAGTTCAAAGAAGGTGTCTCACGTCCCGAACTGATAGTAGCGGAAACTTGTTCGGAACGTGGCAGTGAAACAGTCATGACAATCAGAGCAGCTCAAATGACAATAAAATAACACCATTGAATACACCATTGAATACACAGAGGGTAAAACTTAGCAAAATATAATTTTTATAAACAACAAAATTACAATTTTGACTTGAATTACAATAATGGACTCAACACAAGGAAAAAAAAGACTAGTGAAGGAACAAGACTCTCGACCTTAACTAGACTCAAGAAAATAAGGAAAAAAACTCGGGCCTTTAAAGCTTCGATTTAGGTAGGGGGATGGATCCCTGCTCTCCCCATGTGTTTTCCCTGCGATTCCATTCCCTGTGAAGCCGAGAGAGGGAGCATTTCTTGTTTTGGGGGTTTATGCATGCCGGGGGGGGGGGTGAGCCACGGTTTTGGCTGATCGAGGCCTTGATTTGTGGTTTGGATGTGGTTTTCCAGTCGTAGGAAGGTCCGGGGATGGATTCCCCATGTTTTGCCCTTCATCCCGTGATGAATGGGGATTCCGATCGGACTTCGTGTGGAGTACGGGTGATTTTCCGCAAAACCGGCAGGAGACGGCCATAGAGGTGGCCGTCGCGTCCAGGACTCGGCGGCCTTGGGTCTAGCCGCCTAGGCCTGTTGGGCGGCCAGGGGTTGGGCCGCCCAGGGTCTCAGGCGGCTAGAAGGTGGGCCGTTCTGCCCTTTTTCTATTTTCTTAAGCCCATGATTTGGGCGGCCACAGAGGTGGCTACCTGATAAGTGCCCATTTTCTATAATAATTCATTGCGTACATATGATTTTATGTGCATATAATTAAGCAATTATGCATATTTCATAGTTACTCTAAATTTCGCATATAAATTGGGCATTTTCAAATAAATTGATTAATTTGGTGATTTCATTTAATAAAATGGAGTTGAGGGTCATGAACATTAATTCTCCATTGCATAATTATGAGCATTTATGATTTATGTGCCCATTGTGATACTTTTTATGGATTAAATCATAATTATGTGTGTGCAGGACACTGAAGTCATATGCATGAAGAACTAGAGGCAAAACGGTCTCAACACTCCTAGGGGGAAGCCCTAGGGCGCCCTCCCCTCTCTCCCTTCATGGTTGACAAGGTCAAATTTAAAGTTTGAAAAGGAGGAAATCAAGGAGGGAAAAGAAAATTCAAAAGTTTGAAAAGGAGGAAATCAAGGAGGGAAAAGAAAATTCAAAGTTTGAAATCAAGGAGGGAAAAGAAAATTCAAAGTTTGAAAAGGAGGAAATCAAGGAGGATCTTGACCAACAAGGAAGGGAGGTGCCCACCTTGTCTCCCTCCCTCATTCATCTCATTCTCCATCTATCCTAGCCCTCCATCTCTATCAAACTTGATCTCCACTATCCATTTGACATATTTTTCCTATAATAGCTCATGTCAAGGTGGAGAAATTGAGTTTTTCTTTTGGTAGTTTTTCACCCTTTCTCTCCTAACCATAAGACGTCAATTTTCTTTCTCTTCTGCACCTCTTCGCCTCTTGCTTTCTTCACGAAAGTTCTTTGTTTTTAAATGCTCTACAACTTCTTCTTCTTCATCTTTAGCTCGTTCTACACGATTTTGAAGTTATTTCTTATTTTTCAATGTTCTGCCCAGTGCATTCATAGACATCATTCTTCTTTGTTCTTCCCCATTTTTCTCCTTCTTCTGTCCATTTTCTTGTCACGCCCCGAGATTATGCAGTGGAAACAATCGAGAAAGTGAACAGTCGGCTAGTACGTCTCGAGCAAGCAATATAATCAGAGCGCAAGACAATCACATAAAAAGTAATTACATAATGTAATTCACTAAAAACCTTCAACTTTATTACTTCATAAAATAATTCCCAAAGTACAATAAGATCTTTTAACTCTCTTTCTAGACTCAAGAAAATAAAGATTTACATCATGACTCGACTAGACATATGATAACTAAGGCTTCTCTCGTCCATATGTCCTTTAATCGCTCTCGGATTCATCACTTGAGTAATCTGAATCCGACCCACTAGAATTTTCTGAAAAAGATTGGAAAGTAGGGTAATGAGCACACTTGTCCAGTAAGTATCTTCGTATCAACATGAAGGCAAATTTAAGTAATTAACATCTTAGCTCTAGAGAATAAGATAAATCATGCAGATACGATAAAACATGCGAATAAAGTCAAAGTAACAAGATACAATCATGACAAGATACAAGAATATGATTTGATCAAGTATATAATAAGAATGTCAGTTTGGCTTTTCATGAACAAGAATATAACAAGAATGTACTTTTCATAACCTTGAAGGTTATGCACTAAAAAGTCATGTAACAAGCAAGAAAGTACTTTTCACTTTATAGCAAGTACTTCGTGAATTTACATGGATACCATGGATACTTCACTTATTTATAGAGAAAGTACTCCCAGTGTAATGTGACGTCAGTAGCATCATACCCCATGGTTTACAGTATGTTTCCGACAATCAGCCGAGGGGACTAACATAGAGCCCTTGAACACAATCAGTGCTCGAACTGCATCTTCAAGTATAAATCAAGCTACTTCCACGTTTATAACAATAATGTGGCCAATAATGTACAAGTTTAATAATAGTTCCATGATAGAGTAATCAAGGTATAGAATGCTTCAATTAAGAACAAGAAATTTCAAGGATGACTTAAATGGACATCATGCTACGGAAGAAATTCGACAGCACAACGGTACTTTCTTTATCTTTCATATTTTTAACCTTGACTTATTAACATAGGTTCATAGTCCAGATAATTCCAAGACTATCCATGAACTCAAGAAAACTAACCCCAAAGGGTCAAACCTTGGGTTAGACTTAATCAGGAACCAAGCGGTCTAGTGCAGGACCGTTTGATATAGAAAGTGGTCATATGCTGGACCGTTTAGAAATTCAAGCGGTCTAGTCTTGGACCGTTTCATGAGACAGAATCGACATTTTTTTAAAACAGAACCTCTGGAGCCTTGCGATCTAATGTAGGGCCGTTTAGGATCCGTTAGCGGTCAAGTACAGGGCCGCTAGCAGACTCTGGCGGTCAATCAGAAGGCTGCTAGGTTCCAGAATGTATAAAACATTGGTAAAAGTGCTTTCTAGACATTGGGTTTTAACGGTACAACCAGCTCGGCGTCCTAGTGGGAATCCCAGGCTCACGGAGTCTTACGGAGGCCTTGAAACAAGATTTCCTAGTCCGTTGGAAGGAATATCTAATGGAGAGGTTATCAAGTCCAAGATTTTGTACTTAATGTGCAAAAGTGTCACTAATGACAACATACCGGGATATGTGCCATGTACTTAAGAAAATGACTCTTAGAAGAGAGAGAATCGTGATAACACAGTGAATGAGTTAAATCATGAATCCTTTATTTAAAATATATATTTAATTACAAGAGTATATTACTTTGGTCATAAATTAACATAAGTCAAAATAACACCAATGTGCATAAAACATGGAATCTATTATGATAAACAATATAATTAACTAAGTATATGAAACCAGTACCTAAATCAGGATTAAAACTTAGTTAACTAGGCTTATCATACATTAAGGCTAATTCTGCAATATGTTGAGTTAACAATATTACAGAAAATCAGAAATCTCAAACGGTCTAATATAGGACCGTTTAACTTGGGCTTGCGGTCTATTGTACGACCGCTAGAATTCCTGGCAGTCTATAGGAAGACCGTTTCCTCCTGTATGAATCCGAGTTCAAATAATAATAAAATAAAATGCTAAACTAAGACATATCATGCATGGAAATCAACATATATAAACTTTCATAATGATGATAGAACAAGGATAAGCCAACAATATGCATAGGTTTATGTGAACAACAAGAAAATTCCATTTTTTACTTCATTAAGGCTAAGAATTATGCATGAAGACTAAACTAAATGCATAGTCCTAATAAAACATGAAGTTCTCAAGGTACAATGCATGAAATCGAATGAAACTAGAGGTATTTTATTTATGACTTCGAGTTTAAACCATTCATGAGATAACCTACCTTGGTTTTGGGCTTTAAACTTCGAATTTAAGGCTGCAAGTCAACCCTAGTTCTCTGCTCGTCCTGAACCAAACCAGCAACTTCACGTCCTTCTATCTCCTGATTACCTTGTCCTGAATATGTGAAATTTTGAGGGTAGATAGAAGATATGAAGGGTAACAGAAAGGTCTAAAGACACTTTTGCTAAATACCTCGTTTAGGGCTTCGAATTCCTTGATCAATCTGGGTCGAACGCACTAATTCCTGAGTTTTTGATGTAAGACCAGTAACTTTGTAGGCTTCTATCTCTCCATAGACTTGATTTCCTAGAACAAAATTTGGAGGGTAGTTAGTTCTAACTATAATAAATAAATTCTTAAAAGAAACTTACTTTTAATTCTTCTTCCTTACCTTAGTTCCACGCGTGCCAAAAGTAAGGGTCGCACACGTCAAATATGGGACCTATTTATAGGATTTGTTAGGGTTTGAGGATTAGAATGAACTTACAGTCCAAATTATGTTTCCAATTCGATCTTCTAACCTTATAGAATTATCTAATTAGTAGATGGAGTCAAATCTAGGTGATTTGGATGCCAAAATCTAATCTTTTCACGTTTTCTCACACTCACGGAACTGATAGAGCTTAGCGGTCTAGCTCTAGACCGTTTGGCAACGCTATGCGGTCTCGCGATAGACCATTTTCCCCCATGAGCGCCGAATTTGAAGCTAGTTCAAACTCTTTCGATATTATCCTATGTATTATCCATTCACTTATCTTACTAAGGAGTAATTATCCCCTTAATTCCGTGATTATATCTATATTAAGGTTCTAGAATATGGGCTAAGGTCCAAAATAATCTTTTTGGGCCAATTGGATTCATTATATGGGCCTAATCCTCCTAGATTAATGTATGGCCTAAATAATTAGATTTAATTAACCATAATTCAACTAATAGCCCATTAAATGCTTAATAATTATTATAATTATATTTTAAATTTGAAAAATTCTTAGAAAATTCTCGGGCATTACATTTCTTGTCTTACTCCTTTTACAAAAGTTTTTCATCTCTCTGTCCTCTACAATTTCTTCTTCTTCACCATCTTCTAATTCTTTCTGATTTTCAAGTTATTTCTTATTTTTCACTGTTCTATCTTGTGCATTTACAGATATTATTTTTTTCTCTATTCTTCCCCCCCTTTCTCCTTCCTCCGTCCCTTTTCTCATCTTTCTCCTTTAAAAAACGTTATTTATCTCTCTGTCCTCTACAATTTCTTCTTCTTCATCATCTTCTAATTCCTTCTGGTTTGTAAGTTATGTTCGACTTTTCATTGCTCTGTCTCTGATTTTCACTGTTCACATTTTAAAGCCTTCCTCTTCTTCTTCCATCTCACCTAGGTAGCCTTAGTTAATCTCTCCTTCATCACCATCCCCTTCTCTTCTAAACCATTGCCATCTTCCTTAGCTTCACCTTGACCTCTCCCTTCCTCTCCTTAGATCTCTCTCCTCACCCCGTACATTCTCCTCCAAGAGTTGCTTCAACGACGAAGGTGACTTCCTCCCGACGTAGACGACATCTTCCGCGAGGTGGTTCGTGATCCAAGGCCAAGAGAGGACGGTGCCATCATCACCATTGCTACTACCATCTCCAAACTCCAAACTCCAGGCTTTTATTATTTTTATTACTTTTGTGTTATTTCACTTCATTGTAATCTCAATGCGTCGTTAGTGCAATTTTGTTTCGCATTTTATGTACTCTTTTTTTTAAGTTAATGAAAGGAGTTGTTCTTTTGATCTAGATCTTGCTCTTCTTCCCTCTCTATCTCCTTCTTCTATCTCTTCTTTTCCACTTCATGCAATTATTTTCTATAGCATAGGTGCATAATCATAGGTATTTCTAATTAATTGTTGGAACCGTTCTTTGTTTAATCATTCTCTCCGAGCTACAAAAATCACAAACATATTTCAAAAGATTCCAAGGTTTTTAACTTTAAAAATCTCTTCTTCCCTGTGGATTCGACCCGTGCTTGCCATAGTACTACTTTCTCTTTGGTCATTTTGTGCGAGTTCAGTTTTAAGATTGTTAGCGCGCGTGTAGTAACGACATACGCTTTCACGTTATCAAATTTTTAGAGCCGTTGCCGGGGAGGAATGATGATTTTTGATTTAACAATTTTGCCTTCCTTGTGTTTATAGTGTACTTATAAAGCTCTCTTTTCTTATTTTTTTTTATAGTAAAAAAAAGGAAAAAGGGGAAAAAATTCAAATTTGAAAATCTAAAAAAATAATCCGTCACAGAAATATGTCGCAGAAAACAGAAGCATAGGTGAAGAGGATAGAAAGCAGAAAATCTAGAGAAAATAAATGTCGCAGAAAGTAGAAATCTATAAGCGAAGGTCCTGTTCCAAAAGAAAGGAAGTCCGAAAATAAAGAAAGAAAATAAAAAAATCAGAAAAAAATTAAAAAAAATCAGAGGTAAGCTCTCTTTGTTTTGTCTTTTGATTTTGTCATTCATTTCAAAAAAAAAAAGAGAGATCGCTCTTCAAGTAAGTATCCAAATTTTTCCTCTTTCATTTGAGCTTTATTTTTGTACTTTCCATATCATGTGGCTAGATAGGGCAATCAATTTAAAAAAAAAAGAAAAAATTTTAATCAATAAAAATCTTCACTTCAAGATTAGCAACCATGCTGTAATGCCCCGGATTTTTTCAGATATTTTTCGGATCAGGATCCGTGGGTTTCGGATCGTCTTTTCGCGGGTTGCGGACCGTGTCCGAGTGAGTTTCGAACTTTTTATACCGGATTATCGGACCCAATGGTGGTGTGCCCGTGAGTTTTCTTGGGTCCGTGGTGTTGTGAGGAGCACGCCGGCATTTTTCTGGAATTTTCGGAGCGCCTTTGTGGGTCCCGGGTTGCGTTTTGGGTTTTACGCGTGTTTTCCATCTATCGGACCTTCGGAACCCCGTATAGGGTGAACCGTTGCGTTCTCCGACGCCGGGATGTTACCACGGCAATCAGCGTGTTCCAAGGATCGTGGGGGTATATTTTTCTATTTTTTGATATTTTCGAGAATTTCTGGATTTTCTATATATTAACCTCCTTTTTCTCTCTCTCCCCATCTCTCATTTCTCTCTTCCCTCCCTTTCTCGTCTCTCACGTTCTCTCCTCTCCCCCTCTCACTCCGGGCGGCCGACGGAGGCGGCGAGGGTGGGGCAACGTGGCTCGTGGGACGTGGAGCGACGGGCACGGGACGGGGATCGCGATGGTGGAGGCGGTTCGTGGGATCGTGAACCGGCGAGGGTTTAAATGGCGTTTCTTCGTGGATCGGCGTCCACGGCGAGTCGAATCTTCGGTGGAGGTAGGGAGATGGACCCCCAGCTCGTGTACTTCATTTCCAGCGAGTTTTATAGGCCGTGATGAGCCGAGCGGGCTTATTTGGGCGTTTTGGGGTAAAAGCATGTTTTTGGGGAGTGAGCCGGATCTTGTGGTCTGACCATGTTTTTGGGCTTAGAATGGGTCCTCTCGGTGCTAGAGAGGTTGGGGAATGTTTTTCCCTTTGTTTCCCCTTCACTTGGGGGTGAACGGGGCGTGGAATGGGTTTTCCCATGATTTTTACCATTTTCGGGCGCGGACTGAGAACGTGCTCGCCTTGGTGGGCGCGTTCTTGAAGAACGTGCCACCCCGATAGAGCGCGTTCATCGGGGAAGATGAACAGTAAGGTGGTTCTTAACGTGCTATAGACAGCTAGCGCGTTTTGAAGAACGTGCTCTGGAAGAGTAGCACGTTCTGATCTGTCTGAATGTGCTATAGGTGTATAGCACGTTCTGTTATGAAGGCGCTATAGGAAGCTAGCGCGTTCTGAAGAACGTGCTATAGGAGGCTAGCCCATTCTGATCTGTCTGAACGTGCTATAGGTGTATAGCATGTTCTGTTATGAACGCGCTATAGGAAGCTAGCGCGTTTTGAAGAACGTGCTATAGGAGGCTAGCGCGTTCATGAGGGCGACCAACCGGGCAGCCCAGGGCGGGCAGTCTGCGGCTGATCATGCTCCCCTTGGGCAGTGTGTGTCCCGGACACCCCGTGGAGTTATGTGACTGTGTCTTTGGGTGTCTGGAGGTTTCTCTTACCTCGATTAGCGTGCCCATGGGTTTAAGGGTCCGGGTGACCTTCTAGCATTCCGATTGTGTTGTGTTGGTCTCCGGTCGACCCGGTTGTGACCCAGTAGTAGACCTTTGGCCTCGTGAGTGTCCCGGACACCCCGTGGGTTTCGTGACCGTGTTTTTGAGGTGTCTGGAGGTACCGTGTTACCTCGATAAGTGTGCCCGTGGGCTTGGCGGGTCTGGGTGACCCCAGGTGTTCCAGGCTTCCGTGTTCTTGCTAGATCGAGTCACCGTGTATCGGTGTGAGTGCGGTGAGGTTTCCCTGCACGTCGTTGTTTCTCCGGAAGGTTGCTTTCGAGTGGGCCAAACGTGTGGCCTTGGACAGTGAGTCCAGTCTCCCAGCCTGGGGTTGGAGTTTTCTTAGTTTCCCTTCTCGAGGGATGGGTCTTGACAGTCGTGAACTGCCTCGTGAGTCTTCCCATCGTTGTTTTGGACCTAGGGATTAGGCCAGATTGACGGCTCAGTGTTTTCGTATGCAACGGTCTTGACCCCGAGTCTTGTGACTCAAAGGCCGTTGGGTTTAGTAGGTCTAGTGGGCCGTCTAGAGTCGGGTGGCTTTGAGCCACCTGTTACTTCGCGTTACTCGCGATGGGTGCATGCGTGGTTTTCTGTGTCCACGGTCTGTGACACGTCCACTAGTCGTAGCCTTCTTACGGCACGCGTGTGTTGACCCACCCGGGAGTGGTGGAGCGGCTGACCCGAGAGAGACGGTGAGTAGGCTGGTTACCGTAGGGCCCCCATGTACAGCCGAGTCCGGGCTTAGAGGGAATTACCAGCTAGAGGATAGGCCTAAGGCGTATGGTCTGAGTGTGCACATGAGGTTGGGGGCGTCGGACGGCGCCGACAGGCGTGACCCCTACTAGTCCTTGTTTTGTGGTACTACTGGTTACTGAGTGTGTCTAAGTCTCCGCCCGGGGCGTTGTAGCTAGACACTTGTGACTCGGTGTAGGACGTCAGGGGAAACGTCCGATCGTTCTTCTGGTGGGCGGTGCTCCTTTCACGTGACGTGAGTTGTCGTGTACCAGGTTCTGTTTCCGTCCGCGGGACGGGACTTCGTGAGTGGTTTCGGGAGTGTTCCTGGAGTCGAGGTCTGAGGTTTCCGTTGAGCGTCACCGAGGGCCTTTCCCCAGACAGCGTTGTGTTCACGACGGTGAGGTCATGACCGTGTTCCCTGACCATGTGGTTTTGGCTTGGGCCCTTTTTGTGAGGGCAGGCTTCCGCTACGGAGGTATCGTGGCGTTTTCCTAGTAGCGTGGCTAGGGCGGTTCGTGTCTGGTGGTCCCCGATAGTGGAATCGGGATGTCTGGTCCGTGACTTGGTTGTCCCCCGACTGGGAGACCGGGTCATATTTTCTGGTACAGTAGGAGTAACTGTAGAGCCGAGGTTTGGCCGGCCACCGTAGTTACTTTTCTGCTTTCGTAGTTACTACTTTCCGTGCCGCCGTTGTCTCGCAGTTGGGGTTCCGCGGGATCCCTAATGGGCCAGTGACAGGAGGCTCACCCCTACTTTTCAGGTGCGGCGGTTCTGCCTCGAGGTTCGAGGGTGCTGTGCGGAGGTTCTTAGTTGCCAGCTTGCCGGGCCGAGTGTTCACTTGGCATGCGGTATGTTTTACCGCTTTAAACTGTACTTCTGTTGGATTGGACTCTGTTGTCGTTGTTTATTTAATTCTGTTAATTGTTAAATTATCCTGCTTTATTTCCTATTTCTTTGTACCTCCACACTCCTTTTTATCCCTTCCGAGCCCTCCCGGCTCGTGGGCGGCAGTTCGAGTCTCGGGTTATTGGGCCTTCCCGGTAACCGGATTCTGGGGTCGTTACAGTTGGTATCAGAGCGTGGTTATGGAAGTACATAGGAATTCGAGATATCACAGTGATCAGAGTCTATAAGGTCCAGTACAGTTGGCAGCTGGCATAGGGTTTTATGCATGTTTTCTGCTTTGTTTCTCGTGTAAGAGCATGAGTGCGCGGCGTTGCCGCTGTGAATGTGGTTGCTGTTTCGTGGGGTGCCGGCGTGGGGCCCGAGGGATGTGATAGAGAGGTTTCTTCCTGATGGATCATGGCCTCGGTTGTGCTATGATGGGTAGAGTTTGCTGGTAGGCGTGTTGCTGCGGTGTTGCGTTCGAGGAATCTGTAGCGAGGCCAGGTGGTTGGCGAGGATTGCTCGTGATTAAGTGGCTGTGAATGTGCTCTGAGGGAGCTGTTGTCGAGTTTGGCCACTCCAGCTTGAGGATTGTCTAGCCCCTGAGGCGTTGATGTTGTGGTTTGAGGTGTTGGAGTGGGTGCTCTGGTCGAGAATTGTGCTCGAGTGAGCGGAAGGTCTTCTGGTTGAGCTGCTGATTGTCGAGCCGATGTTCTTGTTATGCTATGTGGCGTCAGAAATGACGTGTCGGTCCCGGTTACTCTTGCGAGTTTCGAGGCAGGATTGGGCTATGGTGTCCTAGTAAGTTCTCGCTCCTGCGCTTCTGCGTGCGAATGGGTTGTGTTCGCCCAGGATTTGGCTCGAGATGTGAAGGTTCCGTGGCGAGTTCGGGACTCGATGATGAGCGTTGACGGTTGTCGATTATGGCTCGTGTTGCGGTTCTTGGCGTGGCATGTTGCAGTTTGAGGAATTGCAGCGGTGGTGCATCGAGAGATGTTGTGATCATGGTCCGATGGGACACTTAATAAGTGTTGTCGGAGGAGCTGACCTGACGGAAGTGATGGTTTTCTTGGTGTTGGAGGTGCTGTTCCCAGCATGCGCGAGGCTCGAGGTCAGGTCGAGTGTGGAGTTTTCTATCCGTTGGTCGGAAGTGTATTGAATTTTTTCCTTGGTTGGAGGAGATCACGGTTGGTTAAGGTGGTTGCCTGTGAGAAGCGTTGCCCATTCCCTAATGTGTAAGGGTGTTGGCGCTGTTCCGGAAGGACGAGTGCCGGCTGGGTGGTGTTCGTGAGAATTGCGGCTGGCGTTGTGTTTTTCGAGGTGTCATGCATCGGAGCCTGCGGAGTTGCAGAGGATTGTAGGGATGGTGGATCCCGAGTTGTCTTTGTGGTGGTTGTGCGTGTGGATCAGAGTGCGCAGACCCTAGCGTTGGTTGCTACGGGCGGATTTCTTGAGGATGAGTTGAGCATCGGAGGATTGGTTCCTCGGTGTGATGCTTGAGATATTGTGGTTCATGGCACTGACAGGTGAAGAGTTGGGGAAATATGCTGGCGAGGTTGCCGCATGAGTACCATGTTCTTGCGTTGGATGTTGCGTTCGCGGATGAGATCGTGTTTCGGAGAAGTGATCTCCGAGAGATTATGGGTCCCGGTTGGTGGCCGTGAGTGGCTGGTCAGGTTGACCGAGTGGTTGACCGTGGTAAGGCGTGTATTGTCTGGGGACCCGTGTGCATAGATCGTGGCGTCGTTGACCTGCTTGTTGTGGTGGTAGGCGGCACTTGTCGGTTCTGGAGAAGTGTGTCGTGGATTATAAGGGGTTGTGTGTCACGTGGCTCCGTGATAAGAGCGGGAGTCATGATTGGCAGGCGTCCCCTTGGATTAATTGAGACGGAGGTTTCGATAAGATAGGATTTGATGAGACAGGACGGTGGACGATGCCTGTGTAAGGTCCGTGAAGAGATGTTAACGTGGGATGGTGATCCCTGGTCTGCGACTAGCCGTGGAGGATTCCCCGTTAGTTTATGTGGAGTGACGTGAGGACCAAGGGGAGATGGTGTCATTGGGTCCCGCCGTGCTCCCCTGGAGGGTAGAGTTGGCTTGGGGATCCGTCTGGATGTGGTATCCAAGTAAGGGTCGGTTGTGATGCGGTGTTGGTCTGTGCGGGAGTCAACGGATGGCTTGCCAAGGTTTGGAATGTTCCCTTCGGATCTGGTTGAGGACCAGGAAGGAAGGAGGAACCTGAGCAAGCGGAGGTTTTCGTTGAGGAATGTCTGGTGACAGGTGGATGGTCTTTCACAGATAGAAGATGCTGGTGGTTGTGGTTCGAGAATGGCGAGAGCCGCGTGCAGGTGAGGATTGGTTCTGCCGAGCGTGGGCGTTGACAA
The DNA here is from genome assembly GCA_022559845.1 of Amorphophallus konjac. Lineage (NCBI taxonomy): Eukaryota > Viridiplantae > Streptophyta > Magnoliopsida > Alismatales > Araceae > Amorphophallus > Amorphophallus konjac. The sequence continues at coordinate 316,068,358 of CM040121.1, read as the reverse complement.
ATTTGCAGTGGTCAGCTGGCAGAGAAGCTGGTGTTTGGTTGGTCTGCCGAGCGTGGGCGTTGACCGGTGGATTGGTTCTTGTGGTGAGGATTGCGTTCCCTCGGTGGGCAAGAGGGTGGCAACGTTGCCGTGATTGGTCCCCGTGCAGCTGAGGTGATACCAGATCGGTGTTTTTGTTGTTATGCTTGCTCTGATGACCGATGTGAGTGCGGTGTGCGGAGCGAGGTATTGTCCGTGATTGAGGTCTGGTGGTATCCCTCGTGATTGGTACTTTCACGTGAATTGAGGTTTTCTGTGCTGGGGCTCTAACAACGTTGTCAGTTGGTGGAGGCATTCTTCCCCTGTGACTTGGTGCTAGTCTTGAATTTCGAGGATGGAATCTCTTTGACACTTCAATAGCAAGTATTTCTCAGATCGGATACAAGAGAAGAAGGCTGCGGAGTTTGCCGCATTGAAGCAAAGAACTCTATCAATGGCTGAGTATGAGGCCCAATTTTCCCTTCTTTCAAGGTATGCACCGCACCTAGTGGGTACCGAGAAGATGAAAACTAGAAGATTTCTCAATGGGCTTAGGCTGCAATACATTACCCAATTAGCCCCGATGGACATTCAAGTCTATTCGGAGATGATAAGGCGAGCCCAGCTACTAGAAGACGCCACGGAGTTGTCCGACCAGATCCGTGGAATGGATAAGAAGGAGCACGCCACAAGCTCCGGTACCTTCAAACCCTCATTCAACAAGAATCGGTCAAGTAATGGAGGAGATTCCTCCCAGGAAAAGAAGCTCAAGAAGAATAACACGCCCTTCTCTATCACTACCACACCTTCCAAAGAGGTGTGCAAACATTGTGACAAGGCCGGTCATAAGGTCGAGGAATGTTGGAGGAGATTGGGAGCTTGTCTCCATTGCAAGAGCCGTGATCATCGGATTCCCGACTGCCCTTTACTAAATGATCAAGCCGGAGATGAGAAGCGCCCGGTGAAGAAGCAAGCACGTCTCCAAGATCTTCAAGAGGCGGAGCAAGATGAAGGCGTACTGGTGGAAGGTACATAAAAGATTTGTTCCAAATCTGCTCGTGTCTTGTTTGATACCGACGCGTCACATTCTTGTGTTTCCAAGAAGTTTGCTGATCCATTACCTATGGAACCGGAGTGGATAGATCTAATTATTTCAACTCCCCTCAGAAACGAATCTGAGATTTCACACCATTATCTAAATTGTGAAGTTATGGTGAAAGGGAAAAATCTACCTGCCGATTTCATATGCCTAGACATGAAGGATTATGATGTTATACTAGGAGCCGATTGGCTATCCACACACAAGGTAGTTGTAGATTGCCGAAATGGCATGGTAACTTTTAAGGAATTTCTGGAACTTGTCTACACTAGTCCTCGGAGTCGAAACAAGTCACCCCTTATTTCGGCCCTCTGAGCTAGTAAGCTCTTAAGGAAAGGATGTGTGGCTTTCATAGCATTTGTGTCTGCCACGGAAGTTAAGGAGACTAAGATTGAAGACATCCGAGTGGTTCAGGAGTTTCCCGATGTATTCCCGGAAGATTTGCCCGGATTACCCCCACAAAGAGAAGTGGCCTTCACCATCGACCTTGTCCCTGGTGCTGGTCCAGTTTCTAAGACATCTTATAGGATGTCCCTCGCTGAGCTCAAGGAATTAAAAGAGCAATTGATGGAGCTTTTGAAGAAAGGATTCATCAGGCCGAGCACTTTCCCGTGGGGAGTGCCCGTACTATTTGTAAAGAAGAAGTGTCACGCCCTGAGATTATGTAGCGGAAACAATCAGAAACGTGAACATTCGGCAAGTACGCCTCAAGCGAGTAATACAATCAGAGCGCAAATCATTCACACATAAGATGAATGGACATAATGATTGATCAAAAAATCTAACTTTTATAGATAATAATGATCAAACTACAATGATATTTGACTCAATTCACTAGACTCAAATAAAAGAAAAAAATACATAGATTCGACTAGACTTAAGACTCTACCAGGTCTTCTCTCGATCTTTAATCACTCTCGGATCCGCCACTTGAATAGCTTGAATCCGACTCGCTAGAATTTCTTGAAAAAGATTGTAAAAGTAGGGAATGATCATACATGCCCAGTAGATATCTTCATATCAACATGAAGGCAATGTTTAAGTAATTAACATTTTAGCTGTAGAGTGTAAGATAAGTCATGAAAAATGCGAGGAAACACGTGAATAAACCAAAGTAACACAAATGACAAGATATGATCAATGTGAGATATGAGAATTCATGTAGACATGGAAATATGATCAAGCAAGAATATAACATGAATGTACTTTGGCCTTTCATGAACAAGAATGTACTTTTTCATAACTATAAAGGCTATGCACTAGAAAGTTATGTAACGAGAATGTACTAGTAAGTATGTAATTTCACAAGATTACCTCATGAAAATTCATGGATTTCACCCTTTTATAAAAAAGTACTCCCGGCGCAATGCGACGCCAGTATTCATCATACCCCATGGTTTTTAGTATGTTTCCGGTTATCTGCCGAGGGGACTAGAGTGGAGCCCTTGGACACTGTCCATTCCCGCTCTTGCATCTTCAAGTTATAAATCAAGGTACTTCCACGAGAAATATCAATAATGTAGGCCAATAATGAACAATGTTCAAACTATAGTTTCATGATAACAATTATCAAGGTAAGAATGCACCAATTAAGAATATGAGAGTTCAAGATTGATTTAGAACAAGGTTATGCTATGAAGAAAATTCAGTAGCATAATGACACATTCTTTACTTTCCATAAGTTATTAATATCTTATTTGACTAGTGTTAAGTTCCAAGCAATCATCAGACCATCTAGGAACTTATAAAACCCAACCCAAAGGTCAAACATCTAGTTAGACTGGGTCAGGGACCAAGCGGTTGTTTATTGGACCATTTGCGAACTCATGCGGTCAGATTCGGACCGTTCAGGAGATCCATGCGGTCAGGTAAGGACCATTTACATTGGGTCGAAGCCAGAATCAAAAGGCTTGACTCAGGGATACATGTGGTCATAGATGGACCGTTTGTGGACAAAAGCGGTCTCGGGCAAACCGCTAGACAGGGCTTAGCGGTCATCTGAGGACCCTTTAAAATCGAACTCAGAAAAACACTGATAGTGTAAGTGCTTTCTAGACAATTTGGGTTTTGATAGTACAACCAACTCGGCGTCCCAGTGAGAATCCCAGGCTCACGGAGACTTACGAAAGGCTTGAAACAAGATCACCTAATCCGGTGGAAGGAATATCCAACAGAGAGGATCACAAGTCCAAGAAAGTGTGTCGATAGTGCAAAGTGTATCTAATGACATCGTACCGGAATACGGGTCATGTACTTAAGAAAATTACTCATAGAAAAGAAGAGCTTGTAAAATAGCGATCAACCAATAAGTGAAACAAGTTCATCTATCACTTTAAAATATGTATTTAATACAAGAATATATTATTTTGGCATGAAACAAGCTTAGATTAAAAATAACGGCTAAATGCATGAAACCATGAAACATATCTAGGTTTATGACTACAGTGCTTTAAACAGGAATAGAGTCTAATTATATAGGTTTATCATATGATAAATAAAGCTAATCTGCATTATGTTTCGGGTTAACATAAATACAAAACTCAGGAAAACCTAGTGGTTACTTGAGGACCGTTTAACCTGGCCTAGCGGTCTATCGCAGGGCCGCTAGAGAACTCTGGCGGTCTTACGGAGACCGTTTGGTTCCCGTAACAGGCAGAACGAGGTATGTCATGTAAGGCCAATTCTAAAGAAATATATGCATGGAAACATGCTAGAAAGGAATATAAAACATGCTATAAGGGAAATAAAGTCATGAAGATGCATGGGTTCCATAGATTAAGCTAGAATTATGGTCTATGTACTTAAGGTTAGGGACTATGCATGCTGATTGTGCAGTGATAACAAAACATTAAATACAACGTGTACAATGCATGAAAACTCATGAAACAAGAGGGCTTTTACTCCTAACTCATTGTTCTAGCCATCCATGAGATAACCTACCTTTGGTAGTGCTCCTAGATTTTGAATTTTTGACTGGAAGTAGACCCTAGTTTCTACACGTCCCGTGCCAAACCAGTAACTTCCCGTCCCTCTATCTCTCGATCCTCTTGACCTAAATCCATGAAAATTGGAGGGTGGATAGAAGATACGAAGGGGAACAGAAAGTTCTAAAGGACTAATTTCTAAATACCTCGATTTAGCCTTCTAGTTTCCAGATCTTCACTGGGCCGTCGCCCTAGTTCTTGTGCAGTCTGTTGCAAACCAGCAACTTGTAGAGGCTCTAACTTTCCAACGGCTTGCTCTTCTAGCACGAAAATTTGAGGGAAGTTAGACAAAACTAAGACGATCATAAAGTTCTAAACAACTAACATGTGAAGATGTCTCCTTACCTTCAAGATACACGAGCCAACATTAGGGTTCGCATGAGTCGAAGTTAGGGTCTATTTATAGGATTCACCTAGGGTTTAAGGGATTAGATCGAACCTAGAGTCCTAAATTGAAGTAGAGTTAATCCCTAGAGAGTCTTTTATGCCAGGTAGCTTTGATCTAGGATGATTTGGTCACCAATGATCTAAGCTTTTCACGTTTTCTTCCATTCACGGAACTGGGGTTGCTTAGCGGTCATAGCGGGACCGCTAGGGTGGGTCTAGCGGTCGCGCGATAGACCGCCAGGCTTCAAAAGATCCAAAAATTTTAAATTTCCATATTATCCCTCATTTATCCCCTATTTGATGTATATATCCCATTTTAAATCCACAAATTACCTAAATTACGTTTCGATTAATGGGCTTGGGTCTAAAAATCTTGAAAATTGGTCTTTGGGCCTATTTGAGTTGGGCTTAGCCCTTTGGTAAATATAGGGCCTTTAAACGGATTAAATAAATTCTTAATTCTCCTTAATTATCTATTAAGCCTTTTAAAAATGCCTAATAATTATATTTTAACCTTGAGAAATTTCTAGAAAATTCTCGGGCGTTACAAGAAAGATGGATCGATGAGACTCTGCATCGACTATCGGCAGTTGAACCACCTTACCATTAAGAATAAATATCCACTGCCAAGGATCGATGAATTATTTGATGAAATATCTGGATCCAAATATTTCTCAAAGATTGATCTCAGGTTAGGATACCACCAACTGAGGATCAAGGATGAGGACACTCATAAGACCGCATTCCGAAGCAGGTATGGGCACTACGAATTTGTTGTTATGCCTTTTAGACTAACGACTGCCCCTGCAGCCTTTATGCAGTTGATGAATAGCATATTCATGCCTCATCTGGATCAATTTGTAGTGGTTTTCATTAATGACATTGATTTATTCAAAGACCGAAGAAGATCATGAAGAACACTTAAGGATGGCATTACAGATATTGAAGAATAATCAACTTTATGCCAAACTTAGCAAGTGCTACTTCTGGCTCGAGTAAGTGTCCTTCCTAGGGCATGTGATCTCAAAGGATGGGATTTCTGTTGACCCGTCGAAAGTCGAGGCTGTGATGAATTGGGAACGACCAACCAATGCAACCGAGATACGAAGTTTCTTAGGTCTAGTTGGCTATTACCGGCGATTCATCAAGGTCTTCTCCAAGATCGGTGTCCCTCTTACTAGGCTGCAAGGAGATTCCTTATAGGTGGGATGAAGAATGCGAGAAGAGCTTTCAAGCCTTGAAGGATCATCTAACAACTGCCCCGGTCTTGGCATTACCAACTGAAGGGGAGAAATTTGAGGTATATACCGATGCGTCTAGCATTGGCCTCGGATGTGTGTTGATGCAACAAGGGAGAGTCATTGCTTACTCATCCCGATAATTAAAGAAGCATGAGGAGAACTACCCGGTGCACGACTTAGAGTTGGCCGCGGTAGTATTTGCTTTAAAGATCTGGAGACACTATCTCTACGGAGAACAATTCACTATGTACTCCGATCACAAGAGTCTCAAGTATCTATTTTCTCAAAAAGAATTGATTATGAGACAAAGGCGTTGGCTAGAATATCTCAAGGACTTCGACTTCACAATACAATACCATCCTGGAAAGGGTAATCCTATAACTGATACCCTCAGTCGAAAGCCGAGAGTGTTATTGGCCAACTGTATTATCCAAGAATGGAAGTTATTGGAACAATTCTCTAAGCTGAATATAAGCATGGACAAAGAGAAAGGGTGTATTACTCTATGGCACATGAGGATATAACCAGATCTACTCTCTGAAATCCAAGGACTTCAAGACAATGACCCAGTACTGGTAGAAATAAAAGGCAAGCTAGAAGAACAACTCGATTTAAAGCTAGCATCAGATGGAAGATTATTATTCTGAGAAAGGACTTGTGTACCGGATTATCCAGAATTGAAGAAGAAAACTTTAGAAGAAGCTCACCGATCAAGGTACACGATTCATCCCAGATCCACCAAAATGTACCAAGACCTGAAACGGACCTTTTGGTGGAACAACATGAAAAGGGAGGTAGCAGACTTTGTTTCTCGCTGTCTCACCTGCCAACAAGTCAAGGCGGAACACCAAAAGCCTGCTGGTAAGTTACATCCTTTGGACATTCCCAAGTGGAAGTGGGAAGATATCGGCATGGACTTTATAATGGATTTGTCTAAATCTAAAGGTGGACATGATGGAATATGGGTCGTCATAGATCGATTGACCAAGTCAGCTTACTTCTTGCCTATCAAGAGCCGTTGGTCAGTCGATGTTCTAGCCGCATTGTACATCAAAGAAGTTGTCAGACTACATGGAGTTCCTGTTTCGATCGTGTCTGACCGAGACCCGCGCTTCACTTCTCATTTCTGGAAGGGTCTACAACATTCGTTGGGGACAAGACTCAACTTTAGTACTACTTTTCATCTTCAAATGGATGGTCAGATCGAGAGAACCAACCAAGTCGTGGAAGACATGCTACGAGCTTGTATTATTGATTTCGGTGGAAGCTGGCATGATCACTTGTCTCTGGTCGAGTTTGCATATAACAATAGTTACCAGGCAAGTATTCAAATGGCACCTTTCGAGGTACTATATAGAAGGAGTTGCCGATCACCCTTATGCTGGGACGAAGTTGACGAAAAGCAACTACTAGGCCCGGACATGGTGAGGGATACCACTGAAAAGAATCAACTCATTAGAGAAAGACACCAAATGGCTCAGTCTAGACAGAAGACTTACGCTGATACTAGAAGGAGAGACCTAGAGTTCCAAGTTGGAGACCACATCTTTCTTAAGGTTTCCCCAGGCCGAGACATCAGAAGGTTTGGTGTTAAGGGCAAGCTTACGCCAAGATATATCGGTCCCTTCGAAGTGTTAGAAAGAGTTGGCGAGGTTGCCTATCGGATCACCTTGCCACCACAACTATCCGAGGTCCACAATATATTCCACATTTCTATGCTCAAGAAGTATGTTCATGACCCAACCCATGTCATAGATCATGACAACCGGGTGATACAAAAGGATCTCACGTACGAGCAAAAGCCTTGAAGATCCTTGATCGTAAGGTTCGCATACTAAGGAGAAAAACTATTCCCATGGTCAAGGTACAATGGAGCAAGTGCTCAGAACAAGAAGTTACTTGGGAGACTGAAGAGTCTATGAAGAAAAGATTCCCGGACTTAATTCCAAATTGTGAGTACCTTGCACCCTCCATGTTTATATGCAATTAAATTTGAGGACCAAATTCTTTTAAGTGGGGGAGGGTGTAGCAACCCGGATAAATATAGGAATAAAATTTCCTAAATAGATAGAAACCTCCATTTAAATAATCAAAGGACCCAAATAAATTATAAAAGCCCAATGGATGAAGCCAAAAAAGGCATTAACCTTTGAATGGGCCTCAAAGGTACAACCCACTTACTTAAATAAATGGTACTTAATAGCCATAACCCACACACACATATGAGCCTCCTATATATATATATTGGATAAAGTAAGTAATCCCAAATGGGCCTTAAAAGCCCATAACCTTTCCTACATCCAAAGGAAATGTAGGGTATATATATATATATAGATACACATTATTCCCTACGTTCGAAGCTTGCATGCGAATAGGATTTAGGGTTTTAAAACCCAACTGGGAAGGTGGCTACGATTTGGGAAGGAGAAGATCAACATAAGAAGGTTTAAGCCTCTTAGGATTCACGTAGGGAAACTTAAATCCCGTTAGAAGTTAGAGATATCAATCTCTATAAATAAACCTCTCCATCGACAAGCTCCGACTATTGCTGCTGCTCGTATAGGCTTCCCTGCGTCGACGTCGACGTCCTCATCTTCTTTCGCTTGGGAACGTGAAGGGGGAAAGCTTTTTCCTCTCCTTCCTCCTACTGTTGCTCTTCTGGTACTGCCGTTTGTTGACACCCGTTTTTTGTCGATGAGTTGAGTCGTTCCCCTTACTCCCATTTGTTGATGCCTCGAGTTGTCCATCACTCGTTGGGGCTATTTTCGAGCACGTTTTGGGCCAGTTTTATGGGTAGTCTCCCTCCTTGGCTAGGTTTGTTTCAATTCTGGGCTTAATGGGCCTTGGTTTTGGTTGATTGAGTTTTTCTATGAGTTTCAAGCGCCCATGTACATGTACGGTTCAACCCTGGCCGCTCAATCAATGTGCGGTTGATAGTAGGCCGTCCATATATTGTGGAATATTTTGGTTAATTTTTTGAATTTCCACCGACAAGCATTTATGCGGTCTTCCCCTAGCCGTTCAATACGATGGACGGACGGGTGGTAGCCGCTCGTCTCTCAGGGTCCTACGCTTGATGGTTTTCTCAGATAATTACCCAATTAATATATTTATCATCGACAAGACTAGAACAATTGTTCTTTGGCCGCTCTACCTTTGAATGGACTAATCCTAGCCGTTCATTTATGAGAGTCCAATGGCGAACTCTTTGGCCGGTTCAATGGATAATTTGGATTATTTTATGAATTGTTGAATTTCCACCGACGAGGTTGTACGGCTCAGAATGGGCCGCCCATATGGACGTGTGGTCTATCGTTAGACCGTTCATCTGCTAGATTACTGAAGATTCAACAGATTTTCTCTCTCCTCGTGGATTTATCCCCAACTTTATCCAGCCATTTCTCCGCGAATCCTCAACCATTTCGAGTGCCGTTTCTTCCAAATGAAAGATAATTGAATTATCTTCATCGTTTGTTTGATAATCTCGACCTGAAAATGCTTCTAGACCCTAATTTCGAGCTAGGACTTTAGGTGCTATATAAATAGACCCTAAAGGCCGGGTTTGAAAAGGGGGGGGGGGAGATTTTGGTCGACGGCGAAGCCCTGCTGAATTCTTGAGCGACCTAGCACCAAGGAGGGAAGCCTTCTACGTCCATATAGGCCTCCGGTTCAGGGAGTAGTCCTAGTCTTGAGTCTTTTTGCATTTGATGGTCTTATTTCTTCTCATTGCATGTTTGTTTCTACACATCCATTCTCCCACGTTTTCATTATTTGCACTGTCATGCACACACCCTCCCATGCTTTCTGACGCCCTAGGGGTTTAAAACTTCCCAGGTATCCCCCATTCAAATACTTATGTTCATTTCCCTTCATGGGAGCGTTTGCTACACTCCACGTTTCTAACTTGGGTTTTTCCTGGTGTTCTACACTTTGTTTTGCAGGTCAGCAGTACACTAACGTGAGGCCCATCCTTTCTGGCCGGCCGTAAAGGGTGGAGGTTGGACCCTTTTGCAACTTCTGGTGTGGTGGTCTTGCGCTGTTCTCTACCATCCGTTCAAATAGACGTGCGGTGCGATCTGGACCATCCTTCTTCTTCCTGCGGTCGTGATAGAGCCGTTCAACTACCAGGAGTGCTTCATCTCGCGTCCTCTGCAGCATCCTTAGACGGTATGTCGTGAGACCGTGCATCATTATAGGCGGTTCTTCCTGAGCCGTATATCTTTGCAGCGCTGCACACCAGGTGAGTAGCTCACCCTCTTTCCAAGGTACGGTGTGTTCATCACGTTCGACGCCTTGGTGGCGATCGCAGGTTTTTATTCCTCCCTTTCCCTCTGTCTTAATTCATTTCCCATGTTGGATGTGGTAAGATAGACATGGGAAGGCATTAAGGGACGGACGGGAGGATAAATATATCTACACCCTTCTTTTGTGGCGATCACAGTGGGACCCCTAGTGCCCATCGTGTTAGTGGCTTGCTGGCTCTCTCTTTTGCTTTATTAATCCTTTTTCTTCGAGTGGTTCCAGGTTGATCTTTGCTGGGTGTGTTTTTTGTCCTCTGGAGTTTGAACGGTTCTTCCAGAGCCGTCCAACGTCTGTGCGGCCAAGAGTGCACCGTCCATCTTGCTGGCGTAGGTACGCCTCTGCCTTTACTCTATTGGCTTGGTTGCTGTTACACGGTTGATGCAGGTCCGATCCAGCCATTAAGTGGCTATCCATAGACCGTCCATCCTGGTACGCGTCTCATTTCTGTCATTGTTCATTTCCTGCATTCTCTGATTTTCCTGTTATTTTTTCGTCACTCCCTGAATTATACGGCTGTCTGCAGACCGTCCTTCTCTCTAAGCGGCCTCCTAGAGACCATTCTTGTAGTGCTACAGTGCACCCATGATTCACTTTGATTGTCATGTTAGTTGATCTCCATGGTATTTGGTGCTAATTATTGATCTCCCCCTGCTCTGATATCATTGTTGCATGCTTGCTTTAGTTACTTGCATATTTGGTTGATCATTGGTTGTTAGTTGCTAGGCTAGACTTTGCATGCACTCCGGTGCGCATAGGGACATACATTCTTTTCATAGTAGTTGCATTCCTATCGAGGTAGGGTTTCCTATCATCTCCATACTCCTTGGAGCCGACTAGGGGACCTTACTGAGGACCTCCGTAAGCCCCTGTGAGTCGTGGATTCCCACACGGATGCCGGGCAGGTTGTACCATATCCCCCCAGTCTAGGGTTTGCATCCGTGAGAGAGAGAGTTCCGTAGAGTCACCCAGTTCCTCATTTCCTACCCTGATTATGTACCTTTGTGGTTGAGTGAAGTTATACATTAATTAATCCACTAAGGTCCTAGAAGAAGAATCTAAAAAAATTTGTCACGCATCATTGGACAACTTGGTTGCTTAAGTGGCTGATTCTCTTCTCATCTCTCTCCCCCATTGTGTGCATCTCATTCGAGTTGTTTGTTTTAGCTCTTTACTTAGGGCTGTTTGCCTCCCCCTTTCTCCATTATCATCAGTGCATGCGGAGTTGTTTCTTCCCCAAAGGGGCAACTCTCACTTCATTTCTTACTTTAATCCTCTGTTTGATTCATCATCCCCCATGTCGTCATACGACTTCTCCCATTCCCACGAGGATTCTCTCCCTCGCGGACTTCTTGAGGACCCGCCCAGGGTCGCCCATGTGCAGGGAGGAGAGGGGTCTGCCCCTCCTCTCCCGACCATTGCCATCGAGGGCTCTCAGCCCTCTCTTCCTGGTTCCTCCACATAAAATGCAGCCGGTCAAATTCTTAATTTGATGGCCCAGCTTGATCCCTCTCAAAACCACTTTATCCGGCAAGCTCTGCAAGGGGCAGACGCCCCGTCCTTAGTTCCTTCCTATGGCGTGACTACCACCACCACCACTACGTCTCCTATTGCCCGTCCCTGCTGTCCCCATTGATCTTACTCCCATCCGTTCCCAGGTTCTCCGATACCCCAGCATGGAAGCGGGCCAGGCCTCCACCTCGGCCCATCAGTATCTTGATAAGGGGAAGGCCCAATTCCCCTCTAGTTCTTATCTCGATCCATACACTACAATCTCTCCATCGTCGCAGGTCCCTCGGGCCCCGGCTGATTTCACTCGTTTACAACCCGGGGCCGCCCAATTGGCTCACGTGGATATGGGCCCTTCTTTGGCCCATTATCCATCCCATGGGCTCCCCTCCCAGCCGGTTCACCCCTCCGTTCCTCATCCGGGCTCCATCTTTCTTGCTCAGTCCCCTCCTTCCCGGGAGCGGGAACTCCTTGACAAATGGGCTGCTATGCAGCTACAAATTGACCTCCTCCACAAGCGGGTTGGCCCGTAGTCTTTGGCTGATGTCCCTGTTCCTAACTTCAGGGACATTCATTTTCCTCCTCAGTCTGAGCTCCCCGTGTACCGAAAATATGACGGGAACGGCAACCCGTTCATTCATGTCAGGGAATTTCTTTACGAGTCGGCGCATTTCCAGCATGATGATCGCCTGATGGCTTACTTATTCCACTGATCATTGGAGGGGGTCGCCCTGGAGTGGTTCTATACTTTGCCTCTGGAGGAGGCAGAAACTTTCAAGACAGTCAAGGAGTAGTTCATTCAGAGGTTCCAAGATCGGGTCGGTCCCGAGTATTCCTTCACCGACCTAGTAGCGGAAAAGATGAAGCCGGAGGAGGATTTTGCAACCTATGCGGATCGATGGAGGCAGATGGCCTCACGTGTGCCCAGGCAAATCCCTGAAGAAGAGAAAGTTAAGTTGTTGATCTCCAATGCCACCCCGACATTCAGAAATATTTTGGCAATGAATGACATTTTGAATATGCACCAGTTATACAGCAGGGCTCGGTTCATACAGACGTAGTTTAAAGACTCCCCTATTCATTCACTGTTTGAGGCCCAGAAACCCAAAACCGCCAGAAAGTCCCATGGCCCCGTCACTGAGGGAGTGCAAATCAACGAGTAGGTCTAGGCTATTAATTTTCCCCACCAAGCCGCTCCACCTCGCTTCCTGCAGCCTCCACGCAACCCCCAGTTCGCCGCTCCACAAGTTCCCCAACCCACTTTCCCGGCTCCTCAACACCCGTAACAACCACCACCACCACCCCAACAGCCTCAGCGGCCACCGCAATATCATAATGTTCCTCCACCCACCGCTTACGGACCTGCCCGACCAAGCCAAAAAAGGGCCCATTACCCTCCTCTTCCAGAAACATTGCCTGATATTTTCTCTGCTTTGATGTATACTGGTGATATTCAACTGCCTCCGGAGCGTCAGAATTGGAATCCGGCCGCCGACCAGTCCCGATATTGCATATATCATCGGCAGCCCGGGCACACAATAGAGCGGTGCTATCAGTTTAGAGATCTGGTGTTTGATTTACATGAGGGCCAGAGGATTGATTGGGCCCAGATGCACCAGTTGATCGAGGACATCAAGCAGAGGCAGAGACAAGCCAGGCCGCAGCAGGCGGCGCCCCAGCAACAGCATCAGCACCAGCAGCAACCCCCATAGCAACAGCAACCCCAACAACAGTAGCAGTAGCAACAAGACCTTGGGATCCATCAGAATCCCATGCCAGTACACCTGCCCACTCCTCAGCAACAATAACAGTCACCGGCATCGGCCCAGGTAAACATTGTTCAGCACCCAGCCCCCAACGCTGGGTGGACTTTTGATGATGAAACCCCGCACACCTCTTGGCCTTCCACCACAACCATTCCCCCGTACTTGCTATCCCCTCCGTTCTCAGGCCTGCTGTTCTGACCAGCACTCCACCCATTATTCCCTCCACATCACCCATCAGGCCCACCACATTCCCCTCCATACCGCCAATCCTTTCGTTCTAGGCTATTAAGTTTCCCCACCAAGCCGCTCCACCTCGCTTCCCGCAGCCTCCACGCAACCCCCAGTTTGCTGCTCCACAAGTTCCCCAACCCACTTTCCCGGCTCCTCAACACCCGCAACAACCACCACCACCACCCCAATAGCCTCAGCGGCCACCGCAATATCATAATGTTCCTCCACCCACCGCTAACGGACCTGCCCGACCGAGCCAAAAAAGGGCCCATTACCCTCCTCTTCCAGAAACATTGCCTGATATTTTCTCTGCTTTGATGTATACTGGTGATATTCAACTGCCTCCGGAGCGTCAGAATTGGAATCCGACCGCCGATCAGTCCCGATATTGCATATATCATCGGCAGCCCGGGCACACAATAGAGCGGTGCTATCAGTTTAGAGATCTGGTGTTTGATTTACATGAGGGCCAGAGGATTGATTGGGCCCAGATGCACCAGTTGATCGAGGACATCAAGCAGAGGCAGAGACAAGCCAGGCCGCAGCAGGCGGCGCCCCAGCAACAGCAGCAGCAACCCCCACAGCAACAGCAACCCCAACAACAGTAGCAGCAGCAACAAGACCTTGGGATCCATCAGAATCCCATGCCAGTACACATGCCCACTCCTCAGCAACAATAACAGTCGTCGGCGCCGGCATCGGCCCAGGTAAACATTGTTCAGCACCCAGCCCCCAACGCTGGGTGGACTTTTGATGATGAAACCCCGCACACCTCTTGGCCTTCCACCACAACCATTCCCCCGTACTTGCTATCCCCTCCGTTCTCAGGCCTACTGTTCTGACCACCACTCCACCCATTATTCCCTCCGCATCACCCATCAGGCCCACCACATTCCCCTCCATACCGCCAGTCCTTTTGCCATCACCCACCATACCCTCCATCATCACCCCTCCACTTAACCCTTCGCCCATTTCCCCTTCACCAGGGCCCATTAGGCCAGCCACCATCATCCTCACTCCCACTTCTACCCCTTCCACCTACCCCACTGGGCCAAGCAGGGGTCCCTCTCAGGCCGTGTCGGCCCGACATTGCACCCTTCGGCGTGGGAATCCATTCCACAAAGTTGTTCCTTCTACCCATGCGCCCACACCTAGCCCTCAGGCTTCTCCCTCAACAGCTGAAGATGGAGACCCCGTGCCAGGCACGAAGTATGATTTGTTACAGCACTTGGACCGGATGCCGGTCAAGATTTCAGTTTTGGAGTTGATCAAAAGGTCGCCGCTGCACCAGGATGCCTTGAAGACTTTTTTGCAGAAAGTAATGGTGAATGAAGACGTAGCAGTGGACCGTTTACCGACGGTGCTAGCAACAATCACAAGGGGGCCTTCTATTTCATTTTTTGAGTCAGAATTAGCTCCCCCAGAGGCACGGCAGATGCCACTCTGTATCACCATTTCTTTGAATAAGGTGGCGGTCGAGTTAGCCCTCGTAGACACATCATCATCGATAAATGTGTGTCCATTGAGTACCCTCCGTGCCTGCAACATTTCAGAAGACATGCTTAAGCCCACGCCGATCACAATAGCAGCATATGACAACTCCAGGCGTGCTTGTCACGGGGTCGTGACTGTACAGGCCGAGCTAGGGCCTTTAGTTATGGACGTAGAATTTTATGTGTTGGACATAGACCCAATGTTCAAAGGAATTCTAGGTCGTCTATGGATAAACAATTTGAATGCCGTGCCCTCGACCGCCCACCAATGCCTAAAATTCCCATTCCAGGGCCGGGTGGTTAAAGTGAAAAGTATCTCCACCGTCCAGTCTGTTGATGCCAATACAGATAAGATTCTCCCTACATTGTGGCCAAGCAATAGGCCAGTTTTGTCAGTAATGGAATTAAATTATTCATGGGCATATGCGTCACGCAAGCCCGCCACTGCACCAACAAATGTCAAGATTAAGTCCAAGATTAGAGATTCCAAAGGATGGCACATGATTCTAAAATTGGGTTATCAGCCGGGCCTAGGTCTCGGCGCACAATTACAGGGACGGACCAAGCCCGTCCCTAAAGGCAGGAAGATGGGCCGCCGAGGCCTTGGCTATCGTGATTCAGCAATGTCAATACTTGGAGATTCTGGGCCGTCAACGTGAGACTATCGACAACATTTTGTGAAAGGACCGCTGCAGCCCGGCACTTTGAAGAAACCACCGCCATGTGCT
Source organism: Amorphophallus konjac (assembly GCA_022559845.1). NCBI lineage: Eukaryota > Viridiplantae > Streptophyta > Magnoliopsida > Alismatales > Araceae > Amorphophallus > Amorphophallus konjac. The sequence goes on along the minus strand of CM040121.1, from coordinate 316,052,603 downwards.
GATGTGTAGGTTGATGCCGCCTGTGATGTTTCTGACCCACCGCCGCCGCTGAAGGGACTGGTGGGTGATATGGATGATTTTTTTGTTTGTTTTGAAAAGCTATTCGGCAAGGAAGAAGACCACCCGAGGAAGAAGGAGATGTAACTGGTGAAGCATTCTCCAACGCAGCAAGTCCGCCGGAGGCCACGAGAAGTGGGGAGCTCTATCACTACCTTTTCTCTGTCCCCGTTGTTGTGCCCCTGGTTTTGATGATGACAACCATGAGATGTGTGTGTGTTGAGTTCAACAAAACTGATGAATTAACCCTTGATTCATTAACGCATGTATCTATTTTATTCTTGAATGCAAGGAAAAAACAAGGTCTACGCAAGGATGCTCAAGGCGTCCACGCAGCGGTTTGCTTAAAAGGACAGCTTCTACGTAGGATGCTAATTGCGTCTACGTATCAGTTCAAGAGGCAGAATCATTAATCACTGGCATAGCTCAGTGTGTCAACGCCACAACATGGAAGCGTCGATGCATCAGCTCATGGTTGAGATAAAAGAGTGTTTGGGGTCAGTCCAGTGAGTTGACACAGGTACTCTATGCATCAATGCATCAAGTTTATGTACGAATGGCTTTGTGGGCATTTCAAGGCTGCGTCAACCCCTTAGTCACAATGGGTTGACGCCATCTGAATCTCATCAAGAGATTATTGGGTGGACCCCAGCCGTAAGTGGCGTTAGATGCCACATCATCCAAAAGAGCATGCGCTCTCTTTTTCCCTCGCGATTCTAGAAGCCTCTGAAGAGAACAATGATTGGGCTAACAAGAAAATCTGGTTGGGGCCCACAAGAGGTATTTTATGTGAATCTGAGGGAGCACGGGAGACTGAGGTTAAAAAAAAGAGTAGCAGTCGAACAATAGAGATGAGGAGCTCTTGATAAGAATCGCTTGTATCATCGTCTTTCTCCTGGCGTGCTGTTGCATCCACTGAAGATCAGAGGAAGCCCAGTGGTAGTTGATCATCGCAAGCTCATCTACCATCCAGAAGGAGAAAGCCAGCTGATCGTCGCAGTCTTTTCTCTCTGATATCTAAGTTCGAGATTCGAGAATCAGCACCATCATATATTTGAAGCTCTTTCTTCCATCTTCTAGTGATTTCGTTTCTTGTTGTTCATTTCAGCTTGCATTCTATTATTGCTGTTCTCTCTCATACTAGTGATTGTAGAGGGAGGTTTCTTGATCAAGCGGGGTGTGCTTGGATCAAGGGGTTTGGGCTTGTATGCCCTCAAGCTGTTTGTCAGCGGGTAACTGATTAAGAGGATACGTTCCTCTTGTTAACCAAGCTGTAGTGGTCAGCGTTGTCGAGGAGATTGTTCCTTAGTTTAGCAAAGCTGTAAGGCTCAGCAGGGATCCTCACTGATTTAGTGAGGGGTGGACGTAGGTCTCCACAGGGAGACCGAACCACCATAAAAATCTGTGTTCTCTTGTGGTTTGCTGTCTCTTGCAATATCTGTGTGATGCTAGATGATTGATTAGGTTCGATCTCCACACCTTCTATTTACTGAATTTTGAATTAGTACTCTGCTACTTAAAAGTTGATTGTGATCTTTCCAAAAAATGTCAAAGGGTCAACCTATTCACCCCCTCCCCCTCTAGTTTGACCATCCACTTAATCCAACACGTGGTATCAGAGCTTGGCTCTCTTGTCAAGGGTCTCACAACCCAGAGAGATTTAGTGGAATGGAAAACAAGGGGCTCATGCCTGAAGGGTATGCAGTGAATAGGCCCCCCTTCTTTGATGGCACTAACTATGCTTACTGGAAAAATCAGATGCATGTATTTCTGAGATCTCAAGACCATGAGATTTGGAGAGTCGTGAGCAAAGGACCCTATTAGTTAGAAGGAGATGAAGAACTGTGGGTAAAAGAGCAGATTCAGAAGTCCAACATCAATTGGCAAGCTATGAATATCATGCAATGCTCATTGCATCCTAAGGAGTTTTCACGAGTGTCCTCATGTGCCAGTGCCAAGGAAATGTGGGACAGACTTGAAGTCATCTATGAAGTATATCAGAGGTAAGAGAGACAAAAGCTAATATGTTAATTTCTGAGTATGAAGCTTTTAGAATAAAGCCAGAGGAAAATATATCTGAAATGTATGCTAGGCTAACTCTATTAGTGAATGGTCTTAAAGGTCTGGGAAAGGTTTACAGTGATTATGAACTGGTCAGAAAAATTTTTAGATCCCTAACTCCAATTTGGCACACCAAGGCCACGGTTGTTGAGGAATCTAGGAACCTTCCTACCACTACCCCTGATGAGCTTATTGGATCACTGATGGCTTACGAGTTGAATTTCAAAAGAACTGATGAGGATGTGAAAAAGAAGAAGCCACTTGCATTGAAGGCTGGTCCTAGCGGCAAGGAGAGTTCAGATGACAGTCAGTCATCTACCTCAGATGATGACTCAGGTGAGATAGCAATGCTCACCAGGAAATTCAGGAAGTTTTTAAGGAAGGAAGGTAAAGTTATAAGGAACAGAAGACCACAGGTAAGAAAGAGTTCAAAATTCAAATCAGAGAATTCTAAGAAATCTGACAAGGTTGTTCGTCACAAATGCAAGAAACAAGGTCATATTAAATCTGAATGTCCAGAGAATGTGAAGAAAGTCCAACCAAAATGGAAGAACAAGAAGCCAAAGGCTATGATGAGTACTTGGAGTGATGAGGAGAAAGATGAAGATGAAGAAGAGAGTACCGCTGAAGAAGAAAGTGATGTTAAGCTATGCTTTATGGCTAAGGGAGATGATCATGATGAGGTAACCTCCTCTTTCGAAAACTTTTCTTGCAGTGATTGGGAAGAAGCATTTAATGAATTGCTAGATAAGTATGATTATGTGAAGAAAGAAAATAAATAACTGAAGAAGAAGAAAATTTTGACTAGTCAAGATAATTCCTTGAATGAGAAAATCATGTGCTTAGAAGCTGAAATTACTCATCTAAGAGAGTCTCTTGCTGAAAGTGATCTGTGTAAAGATCAATTGATAGAGATGAAAAGAGAAAATGAATTTTTACTGAAAGTGCATGATGACCTGAAACTCAGAATGTAAAAATTGGAGAGTGATGTAAAAATTGCTGAAAAAAAAATGAAGCCATTCAAGGAGTAAATCTAGAACTCTAAGAAAACTTGAAGAGACTGGAAGATGAAAACTCAAATAAACAAGCCTCCCTTGAGAAATTTACACAAGGCAAAAACAATCTAGAAGCTGTTATGGGAATAAAAAGTAATTTTGGAAAAGAAGGACTTGGATATAATCCAACTAAAAAGAAGAATCTAGGGATAAGACTAATAACCTTTGTTCCAGAACAGGGCACATCTGAGCAAAACCCAATGGCTGTAGTGAAGCCCCATGAGAAAAATCAAGAAGAAGTAAAACAGATAGATGAAACTAGAAAAGAAAAGGGCAAAGAAAAAATGAATGCTACCTTGAATACCAATCACCACACAAATAAGCCTAAGTCTGGAAGTAAAACTTCAAATCAACCCATGGACCCTAGTACATCAACCCAGTATCAAGCTTATGGAAATTCAAGGAGTCATTGGATTGGCACAAGACAGCCGCGCCAATGCACTGGCCATTCTACGTCTACTCAACCTACGTCTAAGGGCTTCTACAGAAATAAGACTAAAACAAAACACTGGCCGCGTCAACGCCATGTCTATACTGTGCCAACGCACATACCCCTCCAGAATGGGTATCCCTTCAGAAATAAAAGAATGAGTCGATGCAGTCACTATAGTGCGTCAATGCACCCTGCGTACCAGAACCCATATGACATGAGGGTTGGGTGGATGGGTCATCGCAGCTGTGCAAGAGGGTCTACACAGCAAAGCTTCATTCCATCCGGAATTCAATATTCAACTAGAGCTTCTCGTCCTAAGTTCCCCAGTGCTTCTTGGATTCATAATAATCATTGGAGTGGAAACAAGAATAAAAACTCACACTTCTTTAAAAACAGAACTGGTTCAAAGAACTCATTCAAAAGGGTACCTCAACCTAATCAGAAAAATCTCAAACCTATGAACTCCACATCTCAAAAACCTCCAAAACAACAGATATGGATTCCCAAAAGTATGTTGTCTTACTTGACAGGATCATATGGTCTGATGGGACCCAAGAGTATTTGGGTTCCAAAATCTCTCGTTTGATGTAAATTACAGGAGTGCCTTGCAGCTGTACACAACAGATGGTATCTTGACAGCGGCTGCTCAAGGCATATGATGGGCGATAAGGCAAAATTTTGTTTCTTGGTTGAGAAAGAAGGAGGGCATGTCACGTTTAGGGGCAACAATAAAGGCAAAATTATTGGAAAAGGTAAAGTTGGCAAAAATCCCTTGAACTCCATTGATGATGTGCTACTTGTTGAAGGACTAGAATATAATCTTCTTAGTATAAGCCAACTGTGTGACAGGGGACAGAAGGTTGTGTTTGATTCTCATGTATGCACAATTCTTGAAATGCATTCTGAAAATGTTAAGTTCATTGGAAAAAGAATAAACAACATGTACATGGTAGACTTAGATGATCCTGCTCATGATAATCTCTGTCTTTCTGTGAACAAAAGTGAGCTGGCTTGGCTATGGCATCGTAGACTAGGACATGCTAGCTATAGTGTCATGCATAAGTTAGCAAAATTCAGCATGGTAAATGATTTTCCTGATGTCTCATTTAAACAAAATGACAAAGTTTGTGATGCATGCACTCAAGGTAAGCACACTAGGAAGTCATTTAAATCTAGAATAGAAAATCAATCTTCTAGACATCTTGAACTTGTTCACATGGATCTATTTGAACCCACCAGAATAGTAAGTTTAAGTGGAAATAGATATGACTTTGTTTTGGTAGATGACTTTTCTAGGTTCACTTGGGTGTTCTTTTTATCTCATAAAAATGATGCGTTTGAAGAATTTCAGGCATTTTTCAAGAAAGTTCAGCAGGATGGTAAGTATACTATTTCATCTATCATGTCAGATCATGGAGGAGAGTTCGAAAACTCAGAATTTGATGGCTTTTGCAGGGCAAAAGGAATATCACACAAATTCTCGTCACCAAGAACTCCTGAACAGAATGGAGTGGTGGAAAGAAAAAACAGAACTCTTGTGGAGATGGCTAGAACAATGCTGATCGAAGGACAACTTCCAAGGAAATTCTGGGCTGAGACGGTAAACACTACGTGCTACATTGTAAATCGTGCAATGGTAAGACCTCTCTCCAAAAATACTCCATATGAGTTAATGAAAGGTAAAAAGCCATCTGTTGCTCACTTCAAAGTTTTTGGGTGAAAATGCTTTGTTCAAAATAATGACAAACAGAACTTGGATAAGTTTGAACCTAAGAGTGAACCAGCCATTTTTCTGGGATATTCTAATCACTCTAGGGCCTATAGAGTTCTAAATGTCAAAATTCAAAATGTAGAAGAATCTCCACATATTGTCTTTGATGAAATGAATGTTAGATCTGAAAATGAACAATCTTGCAGGGACAAGGATGATGGGGAGTTCCTTGAAGTAAAGGAAGAGCAAGATCTTCTAGAGAAAGAGTCAAGGCCAAGTGAGAGTCTAGCAGAATCAAGCACTCAAGGTAATGCAGATGCTAATGAAGGTAATTCTCTAACCAATGTTAGAATGTTAAGAGATCATCTTTTATCAAGGATTATTGGTAATCTGCATGACCCTACTAGAACTAGATCTCACTTTAGGGTAATTGAGGAAATGGATAATTTGGCTTTTGTGTCTCAAATTGAACCTAAAAATGTAATTGAAGCCCTAAAAGATGAATGTTGGATAAATGCAATGCATGAAGAACTAAATCAATTCAAGAGAAACAAAGTGTGGCACCTTGTACCAAGACCCAATGAACATTCAGTAATTGGAACTAAGTGGGTTTTCAGAAATAAACAAAATGAACATAGAATTGTGATAAGAAATAAAGCAAGACTGGTAGCACAAGGATATAACCAAGAATTCGGCATTGATTTTGAAGAATCCTTTGCTCCAGTAGCTAGATTAGAGGCCATTAGATTATTACTTGCATATGCTTGCTGCCATGGAATAAAACTACAACAAATGTATGTAAAAAGTGTGTTTCTTAATGGTCTAATAAAAGAAGAGGTGTATGTTGAACAACCCCCTGGTTTTAAGTACATAGAATGTCCTAACCATGTTTACAGATTGAACAAAGCTCTCTATGGGCTTAAACAGGCACCTCGAGCATGGTACGATAGACTCAGCTCATACCTCACTGAAAAAGGATATTCAAGAGGTAAAGTGGACCAAACTTTATTCACCAAGGTAAGAAACAATGACATTGTTCTGGTTCAAATTTATGTTGATGATATAGTCTTTGGATCCACTACACCAAGCATGTGTGAGGAATTTGCACAATTGATGACTATAGAATTTGAAATGAGTCTAATGGGTGAGCTGCAATTTTTTCTAGGTCTTCAAATCACCCAAAGCATGGAAGGATGCTTTATCAACCAGGCAAAGTATATCTCTGAGCTATTGAAGAAATATCAAATGGAGAATCTTAAAGCAATCAACACTTCCATGAGCACCAACACAATTTTAGATGCAGATCTGAAAGGTAAATAACTGGATGCAAAGACTTATCGAGGTATGATCGGATCACTCCTTTATCTTACTGCATCTAGGCTAGATATCCAATTTTGTGTATGCATGTGTGCTCGTTTTCAATCTGATCCTAGAGAATCCCACTTGAGCTCTGTTAAGCGTATCTTTCGATATCTTGCCGGAACTCGAGATTTAGGGATTTGGTATCCTTCATCTTGCGCTCTTGATTTAGTATCTTATTCTGATGCAGACTATGCTGGATGCAAACTTGACAGGAAAAGTACAAGTGGCTATTGCCAATTTTTGGGAGGGTGTTTGGTCTCTTGGGCATCCAAGAAATAACACTCAGTGGCACTATCCACTGCAGAGGCAGAATATGTCACTGTAGGGAGTTGTGGCACTCAAGTGTTGTGAATCAAACACCAACTCCAAGATTATCAAACTGATCTTGGGTGTGTCCCAATCTTGTGTGATAACACAAGTGCCATTAACCTGGCAAAGAATCCAATTCAGCACTCTAAGACCAAACATATAGAAATTAGGCATCACTTCTTGCGAGATGAAGTTAATAAAGGAAGCTTTAAATTGGTTTTTGTAAACTCAAAACATCAAATTGCTGACATTTTTACCAAGCCTCTGAGTAATGAAAGATTTACTTATCTTAGGAGAGAGCTTGGACTTTGTAATCCTCATCTTGATGCCTAACTTGATAGCTCAGTTTATTCTTTGGAATTTGATTGGTTAACTTTACCTAACAATAAATTGATTACATGCCTTGCTTGAGTTGAAAGCGCTTGGTTTCTAAATAAGTCACAAATCTAGGGGGAGTTCAGTTTTTGGTCATATTCTCTGTCTTGAAAAACAGATGATAAATAAAAAGCCCATCATGTCAATCACTGCATTTTCATCAAAACTTTTTGTCATGCATGATTTGAGGGGGGAGTTTGTACTAGATTTTACTTGCTGAGGAGAGCAAGTTAGCACCTTGAGATTAATGTTTTGTGAACCTGAAGCGTGGATCACACAGTTGATTGAATAGGCTTATTGGTGAAGAAGTCCGAGTTAACGCAGTAATGAGGCTGGGTCAACGCACTGATAGAAATAATCTGGAATCAGTGCTGGCAGTTCAGTTGATTGGTTGAGTGAGTTAACGCTGTGATGTGGTTGAGTTGACGCACTGAACAAAACTTCGTGTAAACCGTTCTGGAGTCAACTTGCTCACTTAAGAAGAGTTAATTCAGTACTTGAAATGAGTCAACGCAATCTGGTAATTCTACCTACTGAGGACATATTTGGTGAGAAGAAGCTGACGCAATGTCTGATGTGCGTCAAAGTCTGCTGCTGTGTGAAGTTGTTCTGAAATGGCACTTTTAGTACCTTAGATTGTCTGAAGCCTGGAGTCTTCTCAACTTCTCATCAATTCGTTTCTTCCTCACATATTTCATCTATTCAATTCTTTAGATAGTAGTTGAAGAACCTATCAATCTTCAGTATGAAGGAAGGTTCAAGAGCTCTGGAATTTGAGTTGATGTCATAGATTCAGGGGGAGTTAAAATGATAATTCCTTTATGAGAGGTTTTGGTCTTCACTGACCGACTCTATGTAATATTAATGGCTGGAGACTTATAAATCTTATGATCCTTGAATGTTAAAAATTCTTGAACGTAAAAGTGCTTTGCATATGGAATAGCTATAGAACTATTTAATAAAACTGTGAACTCATCCACTCTAGAACCATGATGATCAAAAGTAAAGAGACCACTTTGTGCAAAGTGAATTTAATATCTATATTGACCTTAAACTCAGAATAGATTTAATAAGAGCTGAAGGAATAAACCCTATATATATATATATATATATATATAATAAATTGCAGAGAATGGCTAGTTTTTCACTGAGAAACTGTCTCTATACACCAAGGAAGTGCTACGGAGCATGTCATGATGTGAGCTGCTATCTCTGTTCCCAAAGAAAATAATTCGTTGCAGAGCAATGGTAAATTTTCACTGAGAAACTACCTTCATGCACCAATGAAGTGCTGAGAGGCATGTCATGATGTGAGTTGCCAACTCTGTTTCATTGGAGCAGAATAGTTAGCTATGCTGAGTAACCGGGGACTCTGGTGTCTGATAAACATGTGTACTCGTGTCAAGATGCTAGCTACACTTGACTGCTAATGAAAATTAAAAAAATATATATAATAAAAAAATAATGACAATAAATAAATAAATAAATAAATATATATATATATATATATATGGTTGACCTTAAGCTCACATAAAATCCTACAGAGTTCATCTTCAACACTCATTAAATTCACTTCTATAAGGGTCTCTTGAAATTGAACAATCTAGGGGATAGTTTTGAGAAAGTTCCTGGTGTGCAAACAGTTCTATCGTTATTCCATACACATACTCTTCTTGTTCAAGGGCTTAACTCAAACTCTTAAGATTGTTTTTCTCCACATCATTAAATGAATTAGGGTCTCTTATCATATCTCTCATATGGGAACTTGAATTTTATCTATTAAAAATCCCTGAATGCAATCTCATCTTTCATATTTCAGTGTCTTTAGAATGCCTCAATACTGTGGTTCTTAACTCAATATTTCCTTCATATTTCTTTTTGGTGGCGTCGCCTCAGTCCTTCAATGCGTCAACGCAGTCGCGTGGTCGCTCTATCAACCTAGTCCGGTTCATCCCGTTGAACCGGCTCTGTCTTTTTGAAACTGAGGGGTCACCTCTTTAAAACCCCTCAGCGTAAACGCTTCAGTCTCCTCGCCTCTTTCTAAAAACCATGTTGGCTCCTACCTCTCCGCTTCTCTCATTTTTTTCTTCCCACGGCACTTCTCTTCCCTGTTGCCGTGTGATTCACCTCACTACGTACCATGGCTCCTCCGGAAAAAGGGGGAAAAGGACAAGAAGGGTCTAAAGAGAAGAGCTCCCATCACAGCTGAGGGCAAGATTATGCCTCGAACCAAATTTCAACCTGCTCAAGAGGAGACTCAGTCAGCTCCACGGAAACGTAAAGGGACAGAGAAGAGCTCACCGGCAAAGACAAGAAAAATCTCAGAATCAAGGGCAACGAAGCAGAAGGATACTCATGATGTTCCCGTGGCAGATCCTCCAGAGGAGATACCGTCTCCTTCAGCTCCAAGGAAACGGAAAGGAAAAGAGATAGAGCTATCTCTTCGGAAACGTCGTCTCCATCCGAGCCCGCCGACCAAAAAGAGAAAGCTCTCTAAATCAAGGGCAGAGGAGCAGTCTACATCTTTAGCTGCTGCGAAGGGGAAGCAAGGTGTGGATAGTTCACATGCAAGGTCTTCTGATCCCTCTCTCACCATCAATATAGAAGAACCTCTGAAAGTCCTTATTCCACGATATATTATTGATACTGATGTTGAGATGCTTGAGGTTTTTCCGCAGTTATTTCCCACTTTGGATTTTCAGGGTTGGTGATCTTTTGTCACAAATCATAGAATATATTACCCCACCCTCGTTCGGGAATTTTACCAAAATTTGAAATATGATCCTCAAATCCTTAAAATTTCTTCAACAGTCAGAAATGTCCGTTTTGAGTTAACAAATAAACTTTTTTCCAGATCATGGAAAATCCCAATGGATGAGGTTCAACTACACAGTTTTCATTTTGATGAACATGACGCTTATGCTCTTCTGACTAAACAGCCTAGTGATCCTACAGTTGTCAAGCAGACATATCTATCTAGTCTGAAAGCCAATAGGTTCCCTCCCTTCAATAGACTGCTACATCATATCTGCACATCCATCATTACATCCCAGAGCAGTGGTAGGGAACGAGTTACTGAGATGCAATGATTCTTGCTATACTGTATGCTGAAACAGATCAAGATTTCATTGACTGATGTCATCATTCAGACCATGGGTACATGTCTGAAACATTCTAGAACACTTCCATATGCTGCCCCATTGACTGCAATTTTTAGAAAGGTTGGAGTGAACTTTGGAAATGAAAAGAAACTAAACATTCCCAAAGGGAATAGATACTCCTTATCATACATTTAGAAGTTCATGGGATTCACAGTTGTGAATGGACAGCCAGTCAGAGTACTGCCAAGTCAGAAGCATGCATCTGCCTCTAGGGCACCTACTGTAGAACTGAGGGAAACAGCACAGGAAAGCCCAGATGCCAGTCCAGCCAGAGTAGACAGACAAGAGGTTAGTCCTGCCAGAGTGGACCAACAAGAGGCAAGTCCTGTCCAAGCTGATATTGTCACAGATACTACTCCAACTCTCCCAGCTGTCACTAGAGATATTATGATCATACATGGTCCTTTTCAGGAACCCTCTTGATGTGACACCAAGCGGGGAGGGGAATTCGAGCTAGAAGTGATGAAAAGGCCGCCGATGCCGATGCTGTCCACTCTCTGCGCTTCAGGATAGACAGTCGGTTCTCTTGACACTGCGGCCACTCCGGATTTTTGCTGAAGACGAAACCAGTGGGAAACTCTTAATAGCTGGGCCGGGAAGACACCAGAATTTTCTTGATTTCTGTGGACGCCGATTCTGGTCGGGGCAGACGGTTGAACAGAGTGGCAGGTCTGTTGTGCAGACTGTAACAGGTTCTCAGCAGTGGGAAGACGAGGATGCTGCGACCGCTCCCGAGCTCGGAATCAGGCACCGCAGAAGTCGTTGGTTCCATTGACGAGTCATCTTTGCAACGAAACTGATGGGGCTGCCAGATATGGTTGGAGATGGCCGGTAGAGCTTGAACACTGAAGGTGGTCGATGCCGACAGAGTGGAAGCAGAACTGCATGCCCGGTGGGAGAAAATTGATAACTTCTGGATCCGGATGCCAAACGGAGCTCTGCTTCTTGGAGATGAAAGAAGACTCAGAGTAGAAGATTTGTGATGAAGAACTCCTGCTCAGATTCCCTGAAGGTTGGCCGCTGCAGATCTTCCACTCTGGCTCTGGTCTTCTGTCCGAGCAGTTTTGCGCAGTCGCGGGAGAATGGACCTTCTGATCAGCCCGATACTCGGATGGAGACGAAACCACCTCTCTTGGAAATCTCTCTGGACGACCTTTCCAGAGATGTATGCCTTGCCACCAGAAGATTCAGGGAAATGCCAGAGATGATGTAGCTTCTAGGACCAAATTTGCTGCCTGCGACCTGCAATGAAGTTGAAACCTTGTGGTGGCAAATGGTGGTGGAATGAGATGGAGGGAAGGGGAGGGCGACCTTGGCTGGGTTGGGGCTGGAGTTGGGCGACCTAGGGTGTGGGGGGAATGGGAGAGGGGAGGGAATTTCGAATTTGGGCCTTGGGAGAAGTTATTTTAGCCTTGGGAAGGTGGTGGGATGCATGGGGATGGAGAGTGGGGTAGTTGGGGGTTGGGAGGTGAGGAGAGGATTGGAGGAGAGCTCTTGGGGTTGGGGTGAGTTAATGGAAGGGTGTGGGAACTAGGGAAAGAGTTATTAGGGGAGGGGAAGAGAGAGAAAGTGGTTGGGAGGGGGAGGAGAGAGAAAGGGGCGCACCCCTTAGAGAAAGAGAGAGATAATGAGAGAGAGAAAGAGGGAGAGAGAGGGGAATCCACCCCTTAGAGAGAGAGAGAGAAGTTAGAGAGAAAGAAAGAACCCAGGAGAATCCACTCCTAGAGAGAGAGAGAATATTGGAGAATCCACTCCAAAGAGAGAGAGATAGAAGGAGGGTAAGGGACCTCATGTTGGAGGTAGTTTTCCAAATATTTTTTATTCACTTTATTTTTTTAAAATAGAGGTTACATGACACTTATATAGACTCCACAAAGAAGAACAAAAGGAACCTCACCTAACACCTAACACCTACTCATCATAACTCTCTTAGGAAGACTAAAAGACACAAAATAAAAAAAAGACTCTTACATAATAGTTGGAGACATAATTACTACAAAACATAAAACATGACCCATTAGGCCCATACATATGGCCCAATTAACATGAGACAACTAAAACATAAACATGAGACAACTAAAACATGAATATCTATTTGATAATTTTGTTGAAGCCGCTTGCCGATCCCGTCAAACCCCTCCACTTGGAGAAGGTTCGACCTCGAACCTTGATTCTCGAATCTCGAACTGCAGGACCCCAACTTGTTGGGACAAATCGGATGACTTGCTCTGATACCATTTTGATGTGACACCAAGCGGGGAGGGGAATTCGAGCTAGAAGTGATGAAAAGGCCACTGATGCCGATGTTGTCCACTCTCTGCGCTTCAGGACAGACAGTCGGTTCTCTTGACACTGCGGCCACTCCGGATTTTTTCTGAAGATGAAACCAGTGGGAAACTCTTCGTAGCTGGATCAAGAAGACACCAGAATTTTCTGGATTTCTTCTGGTACATCTGCTAGTCGGGGTAGGGGCTTGAACGGGGTAGCAGGTCCTCTGTTCTGACAGCTGCAGGTTCCTAACAGCAGGAAGCAGAGGGTTCCATGAACTCTCCCGAGCTCGGAATCAGGTGCCGTCAGAGCCTTTGGAACCGTTGACGGGTCTACTTTGAAGCCAAACTTACGGGGATGCTAAATGAGGTCAGAGTAGTCCGGTGGCTTCTGAACACTGAAGGAGGGTCGGTGCAGACAGAGTGGAAGCAGAACCGCACGATCGGGGGAGAAAATTGATAACTTTCTGGTCCGGTCTCTAAATTGAACTATGCTTCTTGGGGATGGTAGAGGACTCGAAGTAGAAGACTTTTGATGCAGAACTCTCGATCAGATTCCCAATAGGTTCGTCGCAGAAGAGCTTCCACTCCGGCTCTGGCCTCCTGCTAGGGAAGATTCGCGCAGTTGGGGGAGAAAGGTTCTACCGGGCAGCACCGTGCTTGGACGAAGATGAAACCACCGCCGTTGCGAAGAATACAGGCAGACGCTTCCAAAGGTACCTCTTGGGCCTTCATATTCGCTTGGATGTGGTCGGGGTCGCCTCTGCAAGCAGGTGGTCTTCTGCAGGTTGCCAGCTGCTTGGAGGATCTATCAATGGAGGTGGGAGAGGTGATGGAGAAGAGCAAGGGAGAATAGTTGAGATGAGAGAGAGAGAGGGGGGCGACCCTAACCAAGGGGTGGGGTCTTGGGGGTGCCCTAGGGCTGTGGAGGGAAGGTGGATTTGAATTCAAATGGCCTAGGGATGTGGTGGGTTGTATGGGGGAGAGGGAAGGGTGCTTGGGGAAGGGAAGAGGGTAGTTGGTGGTTGGAGGGTGGAGCAAGGATTGGAGGATTCCACCTTGGGGTTGGGGGGGGGGAGTTAAATGAGTGTATGGGGAAGGGGGAGGGGTCTTAATGAGAGGTGAATGGGGAGGAGAGAGAAAATTTTGAAATTTGGGGGAGGGGAGAAAGAGAGAGGGGGGGACCCCTTAGAGAAAGAGAGAGATAATGAGAGAGAGAAAGAGAGAGAGAGAGGGGAATCCACCCCTTAGAGAGAGAGAGAGAGAGAAGTTAGAGAGAAAGAAAGAACCCAGGAGAATCCACTCCTAGAGAGAGAGAGAATATTGGAGAATCCACTCCAAAGAGAGAGAGATAGAAAGAGGGTAAGGGACCTCATGTTGGAGGTAGTTTTCTAAATATTTTTGATTCACTTCATTTTTTTAAAAGAGAGGTTACATGACACTTATATAGACTCCACAAAGAAGACCAAAAGGAACCTCACCTAACACCTAACACCTACTCATCATAACTCTCTTAGGAAGACTAAAAGACACAAAATAAAAAAAAGACTTTTACATAATAGTTGGAGACATAATTACTACAAAACATAAAACATGACCCATTAGGCCCATACATATGGCCCAATTAACATGAGACAACTAAAACATAAACATGAGACAACTAAAACATGAATATCTATTTGATAATTTTGTTGAAGCCGCTTGCCGATCCCGTCACCTCTCCTCGAAGGGAACATGAATCTACCTACTTTCTTGAGGAAGAAATGCCAGATACTTTTCATTATGATTCTGGCATGCATGATCAGACTTCCGGTATCAATCCCACTTTGATTCAATTTCTGGAAATGAAGTTCAAGAACATTGATTCTTCCATAATGCACTTGAGCTCAACCATGGAAATGAGGATTTCCCATCTTGAGCAGAAATCAGACAGCAGATGGGAACAGTTCAAGCATGACAAATTCAAGTCAGACAAAAAACTTCATAACTTCATGGAATCCCTCTTTCAGGTTTGTCAGAAAGCTGGGTCAGTAATGCACAATTTGAAAAGCTTGCATCAACAATTTCTGAACAGGCTAAAGGCTGTACAGACATATAACTATGATGTCAAGGAAAACCAGTCCAAGCTGAATTTGAAATATTCTACCCTAATTGACAAGAATAATGTGTTCAGTGAAAAGGTTCAGACCTTGTTTGAAAAGATTACATCTTTTGGTAAGGACCTTACTAAACTGTTTGAACGATCCACTCTAGTGGGTGATGAGGTTATGGATGTTTTGAAAATTCTAAAAGAAAACTTCCCACCCACACTTGAAGATCAACGTGATATGTACTGCCCTCCACCAACAGAAGCCTCCTCTTCTGCACCTGAATGGGGATCTCAGCAGAAAGCTCAAGTGGACTATCTGTTTGATATTTTACACAGCTGGTTTGATAGTATCACTTCCAAAGTACAGGATTATCATAAGTCTATCCTATAAAGAGATCAGTAATTTTCAGACAGACTAGACAATTTAGCATCGTTTATGACTCAGCTTCAGCACCAACTGGACATTGTGTCTGCAAACATCCTTCAGTCTCACTCTTCTTCACCTGCTCCCCTTCCTCATGATGTCAAAGGGGGAGAGACATGACCTCAAGTTGGAGCCTAGAATTGCATTGCATCTGCATCAAATGAGATTGAGTGAAGTTTTCTTTCTTTTACATATTTTGTGAAATGTTCGAAAGAAATTGTCTGTGAGATTGTCCAACTTTTTGTTAGAAAAGTTCTTCTGTTCTTCTTTTTGATGTTAAACCTTGGACCTAAATGAAATGAATGACATGAACTGGTGTTCTGGTCTCTGAAGTGAATTCCTTGTTTGATCTGAACAATACAATTTTATTTAGATGTAATGGCATACACGTCATAGTTGCCATCATCAAAAAGGGGGAGATTATTGTGCTCCTGGTTTTGATGATGACAACCATGAGATGTGTGTGTGTTGAGTTCAACAAAAATGATGAATTAACCCTTGATTCATTAACGCATGTATCTGTTTTATTCTTGAATGCAAGGAAGAAACAAGGTCTACGCAAGGATGCTCAAGGCGTCCACGCAGCGGTTTGCTTAAAAGGACATCGTCTACGAAGGATGCTTATTGCGTCTACGCATCAGTTCAAGAGGCAGAAGCATTAATCACTGGCATAGCTCAGTGCGTCAACGCCACAACATGGCAGCGTCGATGGATCAGCTCATGGTTGAGATAAAAGAGTGTTCGGGGTCAGTCTAGTGAGTTGACGCAGGCACTCTATCCGTCAACGCATCAAGTTTATGTACGAAAGGCTCTGTGGGCATTTCAAGGCTGCGTCAACCCCTTAGTCACAATGAGTTGATGCCATCTGAATCTCATCAAGAGATTATTGGGTGGACCCCAGCCGTAAGTGGCGTTAGATGCCACATCATCCAAAAGAGCATGCGCTCTCTTTTTCCCTCACGATTCTAGAAGCCTCTGAAGAGAACAATGATTGGGCTAACAAGAAAATCTGGTTGGGGCCCACAAGAGGTATTTTATGTGAATCTGAGGGAGCGCGGGAGACTGAGGTTAAAAAGAAGAGTAGCAGTCGAACAATAGAGATGCGGAGCTCTTGATAAGAATCACATGTATCATCGTCTTTCTCCTGGAGTGCTGTTGCATCCACTGAAGATCAGAGGAAGCCCAGTGGCAGTTGATCATCGCAAGCTCATCTACCATCAAGAAGGAGAAAGCCAGTTGATCATCGCAGGCTTTTCTCTCTGATCTCTAAGTTCGAGATTCGAGAATCAGCACCATCATATATCTGAAGCTCTTTCTTCCATCTCCTAGTGATTTCGTTTCTTGTTGTTCATTTCAGCTTGCATTCTATTACTGCTGTTCTCCCTCGTACTAGTGATTGTAGAGGGAGGTTTCTTGATCAAGCGGGGTGTGCTTGGATCAAGGGGTTTGGGCTTGTATGCCCTCAAGCTGTTTGTCAGCGGGTAACTGATTAAGAGGATATGTTCCTCTTGTTAACCAAGCTGTAGTGGTCAGCGTTGTCGAGGGGATTGTTCCTCAGTTTAGCAAAGCTGTAAGGCTCAGCAGGGATCCTCACTGATTTAGTGAGGGGTGGACGTAGGTCTCCACAGGGAGACCGAACCACCATAAAAATTTGTGTTCTCTTGTGGTTTGCTGTCTCTTGCAATATCTGTGTGACGCAAGATGATTGATTAGGTTCGATCTCAACACCTTCTGTTTACTGAATTTTGAATTAGTACTCTGCTACTTAAAAGTTGATTGTGATCTTTCACAAAAAATTTCAAAGGGTCAACCTATTCACCCCCTCCCCCTCTAGTTTGACCATCCACTTAATCCAACACCCGTCCCGTCTTGCCTCTCTATTTCAACAATTAGGGTTTGTCCCCTGTTCCCCTCCAATTCTGGTCGACCCGTACTTCACGGAGAGACCGCCTAAAATTCTATTCGTGCCAGGTGCATGTGGGCGCTGCCGACCTATTGATCTTTCAACTTTGTTTACTCCTCCTCCCCCCAATGCCCAACTCCACGAGATGTGGTTTCGATCCTCTGATCCATTCTTCGATTGCATCTTCCCCGATTTTTTTTAAAACTCAAGTAAATACTTGCAAGGTGGTAGAGGGGGGAGGGGGTTCATCCCTTCATTTCGGAAGAAGATGAACACACTACCCCGGCCGCCAGGCAAGCGTTTTCATTAAGGAAAGCAGTAAAAGAGAAGGGGTACAGGGGGAGAGGAGGGGAACGTCACCCGAAGGGGGGCAGGATGAGTACAAGGCCGAAAGGCCCATAAAAGAAACAGACCAGAAAAGGCCAAGACGTGGGCTAGGCGCAGAACCTAGGGACCCACAGCACAAGTAAAGTTCAAATCCCCAACAAGATAGAATCTTCATCGAAAGCCCCTTCAGAGTCGGATGAGGACGAAGAATGGATTCCGCGTTGACGGTCCGGAGATCTTGGCCAATCAAGAGGGTCAAGGTACGAACCATCGTGATCGGGGTCCTCGGAGACGGAAGAGTGGACCGGCAGGGGGGGCGCGGCCAAGGCCGACTGGAGCCAAAGTGAGCGACGGGTAGGAGGAGGAGCCTCGTCAAAAATGCACTATCGATCGCGGGAAGAGGAAGTGGAGTTGGAGCGTCGGTAGGAACGCCGGGACGGACCGGCCTCTGTTCTCGACCCCACCCGCGAACGGTCCATGACAGGGTTGCCCACGAAAGCCGCATGTGCCACCGCAAAGTCACTGAACCCCAACGTCGGCTCAAGCCCGGGGAAGGAGAGAACCTGTACGAGCTGAGGGAGCTTGATACCAGAACCAAGAACCGAGGGTGGTGCGGCATCCGCGGGACGCAACGGAACTGGGGGCGGAGCAGAGTCAACAATCGAACCGGGCGGCTCCCGGTTGATTTTCTTCCTCAGAGCTTGGGCAAAGGAGAGACGGAGGGATGGCGTTGGAGTAGAGGAAGGTGGCACCGGCTCAGCAACCCCACCCACCATGGTGGGGTGCTGCGGCCCTGGGGACCAAGCCACAGCAGCGGCATTGAGACTAGGAGGAGGCAAAGAGGGCCCGCCTTGGGGCTGAGCATCTGGCGCCCGGAGGCCGAGGGCCACCATAGCAGCAGACGAGGCGGTCAGTAGGGGGACAGCCTCCGACGATGCAGCGCACGGAGGTGGAGCATCCTCCCCACGGACAGAAGCCTGAGTAGCAGGGGGTAAGACCCCGCTGGCGGATGTGCAGAAGGAGTGGCATGAAGCGAACTGGTCCCCACGGAGGCATGGCCACTAGAGGTTGAAAGGGGTGAGCCCAGACTACCTGGAGGCCCACCCGCTTCTAGGCCCGGACCAAAAGCAGCCACATGTCGGAGAACCACCGTGGATGAGGATTGGCCACCTGTAAGGTCTAAGCCGAAGGAGGGCGGCTGTAAACCTTCGACACCAACAGCTTGAGCGGAAGTCGGGGCGGTGAGAAGCCCCTGGGAGGCAACAGGGCAGGGAGCAACGACCGCCACAGGGGCAGGGGAATGGTAGTCCGGCAAAGGTTGGGCCGGACAACTAGTCACAGAAAGTCCCGCCCGACCAGCAGGGAGAGGAGAAGACGAAGTGCTGGCTCCCACAAAAGCATCGCCACTAGGAATCACGGAGACAGAGCACAAGGGAGCAGAGAGTAATGAAGCCGGCTTGGGCTCCCCACTGTGAGCAGAGGCATGGGGCGCCACAGCCTTAGTCCCCTCTGTAGCAGTTGGGCCCGGTCCAGCAGAGACCTCCGGTAAAGATGCCGAAACAGGAGCAAGAGGAGGAGACGGCCCCTCTGTCGAAGGGGGAGAGCTAATGAGACCCATAGTCCCAGAGGTCGGTGGAGCATGCCCCAAGGGGGGACCAAGCATGGAGGGGTGCACTGGTGAGGTCCCATCCTCGGTAGAGGTAGCAGCAACCCCACTAGGAGATGTAGCTGAGAGAGACCAAGGCTGTCTGCAGAGAGTGGTTGGCATCGCCAGCAGGGGCTGGGGTGGGCAGGGGTAGGAGCGGAGCGTTAGAGCCCTTCACAACGTATTGTGAGGGCTGAAGAGGCCTCGAAGCAGGCTTGGGCGGCACCATGACAGAAGGGCGAGCTGGAGGCTTGTTGCACTTGAGGAGGTTGTGACCAAGACGCCTATAGGTGCAGCAGAAGCTTGGTGGGTTGGGGTAAACCTGCCAGAAGCCACTGCCACCATAGCCAACCCAAGCCCACGGGGGGAGCTTCTTGGAGAGATCAGCGAGAACACATAGTCTGGCAGCATGAGAGCGGGTGCGGCACAGTGTGTTACGATCCACATTTAGTGGAGAACCTATACCCCCTGCAATGGAGTTGAGCATAGCTTCATGGTAAAAGTTAGCAGGGAGTCCATGCATCTCCACCCAAACAGGAACCAGGTGTGAATCTTCATCAATGGAGAAGTTTAAAGACCACTTGAAGAAGGTGAACGGCCTGCCCATAACGAGGAGGGAGTCCTTGAGGAGGACTTGAAGGTAGTCATCCCTATGGTTGAAGCAGAGAAGGAGGTGTTGGCGGTCCATAGAACTGATGAGGAAGTCCTCCTTGAACTGAAAACGCCGTCCGATTTGTTCCCCATGCAACTACCTCCTCTCCCGTCTTCTTCCTCATCTTGTCTTGTTATCACTTCCGACCTCCAAAAAAAAATGCCAATTTTAAAACAGAGGTTTCAATGGAAGATTATGCTATTTTCAATCCGTCCTCTCCCCAGGGGCACGAGACCCCTACCTCTTTCCCTTTAGACTTCTTATCTCCTAGGTTAGATGTACAGTGTGCAGAGTCTCCTAGGATAGTCAAGTCAGCTGGGGTAGAGTCTAGTTTGAGTCTAGTCAGCCCATTTACGTCTGCGACGCACCCTATGATGTGTCATTCTAAATCTATCCCTGATAGGTTTCTATGAGATTTGGCCGAAAGATGCCATGCCCTCCTTAGGTGCCCAGAGTTTGTAGAGACCGCAATTGTCTTAGAAAATTATGAGAAATTGGATGGGGTGTGGAGCAATGACGGATTAGGGGTATATGAAATTGTGAATGAGAAGGACCCAGGTGATGATGAGGAAAGCGATGTGGATGACACTGCTGATCTGTACACACAAGGTTTGAAGAGGTTTGACGAACCATCCTCGGTAGTGGATGAACCCACTAAGGAAATTAATCTTGGAACAGAAGAGGACCCCAGGCCCATACTTATTTCTACTAATCTCCCTCCTCAGGTTGAAGTGGAGCTAATCAAGGTGTTGAGGGAGTATAGCGATTCGTTTGCCTGGTCCTACGAGGACATGCCGGGTCTTGATCCCACGTTGGTTGAACACCGATTGATTCTTAAATCAGGGGCAACACCCGTTAAACAAAAAGCAAGAAGATTCCACCCACAGATGGCCTTAAGAATTAAGGAAGAAGTCGATAAATTGCATAAGGCCATGTTTATTAGAGTTGTTTTATATCCGCAGTGGGTGGCAAACATAGTCCCGGTAATGAAAAAGGATGGCAAAATTCAGATTTGTATGGATTTCAGGGACTTAAATAAGGCATGTCTGAAAGATGATTTCTCGCTTCCTCACATTGATGTATTAGTTGATAACACTGTTGGGTATGAGGCCCTCTCATTCATGGATGGTTATTCCGGATATAACCAAATCCGCCTTGCTCCTGAGGATCAAGAGAAGACCTCTTTCACCACGCCCTGGGACACATACTGCTATGTTGTTATGCCATTTGTATTAAATAATGCATGTGCTACTTATCAGAGGGCAATGATGGCTATCTTCCACGACATGATGCATGTGTACTTAGAAGCTGGTAAAGTTGAGGTCCAAAGAAGAACACCCCGCCATTCTAACCAAAGTGTTGCAAAGGGCTAGGGAATATAAATTGAAGATGAATCCAAAGAAATGCATGTTTGGAGTTGCATCAGGGAAGTTACTCGGGTTTATAGTTAGTAAACGGGGGATTCAGATCGATCCGAATAAAGCAAAGGCCGTTATGGAGATGCCGCCGCCTAAGAACATCACCGAGCTCAGAGGTTTGATCGGGCGTTTACAATTCATCAGGAGATTCATATCTCAACACTCACAAAGATGCCGCCAATTCTATGAATTATTAAAGGCGGGAGCAAAATTTGAATGGAATGAATAATGCCAAAAGGCCTATGAGGATCTTAAGGTCTATCTTTCTAATCCCCCGGTTCTACAACCACCCGTCCCTGGGAAACCCCTGATCCTATACATTTCTATGATTGAGGACTCCCTAGGAGCCATCTTAGCTCAGGTAGATGATGAAGGAAGGGAAAGGGCAGCATACTATCTTTCGAGGTTGTTTAATCCCGCTGAATCCAAGTATACTGCCATGGAGAAGACCTGCGCAGCACTAGTATGGGTAGCTCAGAAGCTCAAACACTATTTTCTAACCCATGAGGTCAAGCTGATCTCTAGAATGGACCCCATTCGTTATCTTTTAGAAAAGCCTATCCTTTCTAGCCGGTTAGCTCGCTGGCAGAGCTTTCTTTCCCAGTTCGATATCACCTTCATCGTCCAGAAAGCAATCAAGGGGTATACCATTGCTGAGCATCTTGCTCATTCTTCTATCCCTCGCACGGATTCAATCCAAGATGAGTTTCCTGATGAACACTTGGCAGCAATCACTCATCTTCCCTTTTGGTCTCTCCATTTCGATGGTGCTCTCAATTCCCAGGGCAGTGGAATCGGCGCCGTTCTCCTCACTCCGGAAGGGGTGACCATCCCTATCGCTTATCAACTCTCATTTCCTGCCACGAATAATATAGCCGAGTACGAGGCTCTCCTTGCTGGTCTGAAGCACACCTACCTCATGGGCGCACGATACCTTAACATCATAGGAGACTCTCAATTGGTGCTGCGTCAAGTTCTGTCAACTTACCGCACCCGTGACCCTAAGCTTAAGCCCTATCAAGATCTGGTCACGCTCTTGGCTAGGTAATTCCGGAAGCTTATCTATATTCACACTCCTCGTTCTCAGAACATCCTGGCTGATGCCCTTGCATCACTCGCTTCTTCTCTTTCATTTCCCCTCAGTTGCGCCACCGAGACCATTGTGGTCCAGCGGTTGGACGCCCCTTCTCTTCAGGATCCCTGGTTCGACAACCTTAGGAAATCTGTAGAAAGGAAGGTAGAAAGGGAAGAGGTGAAAGAATTTTCATTAACTGAGCTTGAGGAGATCATAGAAGAAGAAGAGTTGCCGTGGTATTATGAGATTGAGCAGTATTGTAGGGATGGTTCATTTTCGGAGACGACAAATGCCGAGCAGCGAAAGGCCATTAGAAGAGTCGCCGCAAGATACACGATTGTTGCTGGAGAATTGTATAAGCGGTCTCTCAATGGAGTTCTAATGAGGTGTCTAGATGACGATGAGACTTGGAAGGTTGTGGAAGCAGCTCACTCTAGTGAGTGTGGAGGGCACGTAAATGGGCAGGCGTTGGCGAAGAAGATTCTCAGGCAGGGCTATTACTGGCCAACCTTAGAAGAAGATTACTCCACCTATGTCCGTAGGTGTCTTCAATGCCAGCTCCATGCTGAAAAGATCCATGCTCCTGCTTCTTCTCTCCATCATCTCTCTGCTCCTTGGCCATTTTTCATATGGGCCTGTGATATCATCGGACCTCTCGGTGACCCAAATTCCGCAGTCAAACAAAAGTCCTTCATCCTGACGGCTACAGAGTACTTCACCAAGTGAGCGGAAGCTGAAGCTTATGCAGAAATCAAAGCCACTACAGTATGCCACTTCATCCTGAAGAATATCATCTCACGGTTTGGAGTGCCAAGTGATATCGTCACCGACAACGGGCCTCAATTCATTTCTCAAGAACTCCGGGACCTCTGTAAGAAGTTTAATATATCATTGCATCATTCATCACCATACTACCCCCAAGGTAATGGCCAGGCTGAGGCCACGAATAAAACCCTTCTTAAAATCATCAAGAAAACATGCGAGTCACACAAATTTGTTGATTGGGCCGATAAACTGGTAGAAGCTCTATGAGCTTATCACACCTCCGTCCGTACTCCCACGGGGCAAACTCCTTTTGCTCTCACCTATGGGATGGAGGCGGTACTCCCGTACGAGATCCTGATTCCTTCCCTAAGGGTGTAGCTAGACAAAGAACTTAATCTCGACGAGCGTCGAGAGGCATTGCTAGTCCAACTGGAACTCTTAGACGAGAAGAGACTTAACACGGCCAATCACATCTCGGTTTATCAAAAACGTGTCTCGCGGTATTTCCAAAAGAAGGTTATCGAAAGAAAATTTCAAGTGGGTAACGTGGTTTTGAAACGCAAATTTATCAGATCAGCAGGTCCCAGGTCTAAGCTGCAACCCAACTGGGAAGGGCCGTTTGTAGTTAAAGAAGTCTATCCAGGTAATGCGTATCGTCTAATCAACGCGGAGGGTGAGGAATTGCCGAATCCGTGGAATGGGCTATATTTAAAATGCTTTTATCCATAGAGTCAAGCCAGCGATAGCCCGGCGGCGGGGTGTGCCTTCACCTGATCGCAAAGGGGGATCCCCGGTTCAACATTTCACACACTACACGACCCCCCGTGGTTCGGTTTTCATCTTTTACGCAACACCGTCTCTCCCTTGGCCATGCTTAGGGGAGGGTAAAGATCCTTGCTTCTCTTCTCTCTCGGTTGAAAATAGGGGCAAGTGGTGAATCAGGGGGCGAGAACTGATCTAGACCCCCCGATAAAATAGGTCTCAAATAGGGGCAATCCGTTATGACCTTATTCCGCAGGTTCAAAAAAGCTAGAAAAAGGCTAAGAAAAGAAATGAAGAAAGGACGGGGCAAAAATCAAAGCTAAAAGCTCACCCAAAGCTCGAAGCTCTCAAAAGTTTGAAAGTCCCCAAATAATAAAACTAGGCATGGAAAGAGTGGCAGTACAGTTTCCCCGCGGGACGTTATGAGCCCGGTCATATGCGTGCCTAGAGCGGATGTAGGTTCGATGACGGACACAAAGCCCCGGCGCAACAGACCAAATTCTTTAAAAGGGGGGGGGGGTCGTGAGAAGAACTCAAGCCCTAAAAACATCTATACCTACCGCCAGCTTTTCTGCTAAATCTTATTTTATTTTTCAAGGAATGGATCCCACCCTGGGTATGGCCTCGGTAGAGACACCGTTAAGGGAGATTGGCCCCAGGCCACGGGCGGTCCCTTTTAAGCACGTGTTGGACTTGGGAAACCCCTAGTGAGATGGGGGGTTCCCCGTTGTTAAGTTTAAGCTGGTTTCAAAACTCCAAAAAAAAAATCAAATATTTCAAAACCAACAAAAAATCAAATATTTCAACCAACAAAAAATCAAATATTTCAAAACTCCAAAAAAAATCAAATATTTCAAAACCCGAAACAAAAAAATCAATCAAATATTTCAAAACCCGAAAAAAAATCAAATATTTTAAAACCCCAAAAAAGCAAATATTTCAAAACCAAAAAAGCAAATATTTCAAAACCCGAAAAGAAAAATCAAATATTTTAAATCCAAAATGCAAATATTTCAAAAATCCAAAAAAATCAAATATATCTAAAACAAAAAAAAACTCAAACAAAAAAATCCAAACATTCCAAAATCCAAAAAAAATTATTAATTTTTCAAAATTACAAAAAAGGGGTTTTATGATTTGCATCCATAGCATCCAATTCATTCATTGTCATTTTCTTTGCCTATTTAATAAGGCTTACCCCCTTGTCCAAAATCAAGAACTGGTCATTTCCTAACTTACTACAGGCAAGGGGTTAAGTCTAAAATAGATTTAATCTATCTTTTTTGTTTGCGTTTGTGTGTGTACAGGATCAGGTTGAAGTTGAAGGTTCAGTCAGTCCGTGACCGCGTACATTCTGGAATCATATCCCAACTCACTCATTCACGCCTGCAAAGCCCAAACTCAACTCAAATCAAATCATCAGCTTTATTCTTTCATATCAAACTCTCTAAGCATCAATCTCTACATCAATACCATCATGATGAACAAAATAAAATCACTCAGTCCTCCGCTGGGCATCCCCGTGGGGACGTATCTCTCTCAACTCTCTAACATAGGCCTGGCGTGTCGTCGGGACCTCTGCAACCTTTGCTGGTAGGGTAAGCACCCTGCTCACCTCCCACATGATCAGGGCACTCCTGACCGCCTGCTCATCCTCCTCTGTATCGATCCTCCTCGCCTGTAGTGCAGAAAGGTGGGGTAGTGCTGGTGGAACAGTCCGGGGTAGTCCAACCTGTAGGTAGCACCGGTGCGGGCTGTACATCGCCAGCGCGATGTCACTCACGAGCCTCAAGTCCAAGCCCGGCCTCCTGGGAACTCTGACAGTGGTGTCACGGAGGAAGTCCGGGCGCATCACGAACCAATCCAGGGGCAGCCCGTTGATGTGCAGTCGCCACTCATCCCTGGTCTTCTTTTCTGCTGTCCTGCACTCTACCTATGGAGAGAATCCGAATGCGCCACCTATGAAGAAGGGGGGGTGGCTCCCGAAGATCTTGCTCGCTGAAGTGACATCCTCCTTATGGATGAATTTCATCCTAACACCCATCCAACACTCTAGAAGGATCATAGAACCAAACAGGGGACCTCCTAAGGCTGCTGAGGTGAGGCCCTCTGACAGGTAGGCAAGGATTGCCTGGGAGATGGAAAGTTCCTGCCATAGGCCACTGATGGTGCTAAGAAGGGGAGTCTCTAGCACATGGTCAACTGAAGGAAACAAGATAGCCCCGCACAAGCAAATCGACGCAGCCTTAGCTACGGCTTCATCCTACCCACACCTATTCCTACAATGCTCCACTACCCACTGACTAAGAGGAAGAAGATGAATCTGACGTGGGCCTATGAAAGTGTGGACGTCCCTGCTATCTGGTATGAACCCTCCCAAGATGAGCCTAGGATCTGTAGGGGCAACAGTGTGACACACTGAGTCTTCCCCTCCCACCTGGGACCCGGGTAAAGAGAAGTAGGTCTCTACCTCCTCCAATAGGATAGTGGCCTCAAATGATGGATGAATGTATGAGTCTGTGGGTGCCAGATTTCTACTAAGGCTGAGATGTTGTGCCAATCAAGGGAAAGCTTTGGGTAGTTCTGACCCAGTACTAGGAGAGGTTGTAAGTGCCAAGATCTCAGGATAGATGTCACTCCTAGGGGCAAGACGCGGACCATGGGAGCCAACCACTTCAAGGTGGAATATCGCCTGAGGCCAGGGAGAAGCTGAGGTGGGAAGAAAGAAGATGGAAGAAAAGAGAGAGGAAGGAAAAGCATGTAAGTAAATAAAAGAATTGAATTAAATGAAATCATGATTAACTTACCTATCTCAGAGGGCTCGAGCTGAGATGTCGTGGGATCGCAGTCAGTCGTTGGAGCACTTCCCGCTCCTTCCTGGCCGGCTTTGGCCCTTCAAAAGATGCTCCCTCCATGGAACTCCCCTCTAGGGACCTCTTCATGATGGTTTGGTGAAGTATGGCAAAAGTTCAAGACTTAGAAGAGGGAGGATGTGCGAATCATGAATTTAGACTCCCCTCCTACTTATAGGGCTTGTTAGGGAGCTTAGGTCTCTTGAGATTGGGATTAGATAAGTTTAGGGCGGGTTGAGATAAGGTTTGGATGGAGTTAGATGGTTTACCCTCGGGTTAGGACTCTCTAGGAGAGTCCCTTTCAAATTCATAGGATGCCCATTTGGGCGGTCTCACGATAGACCGTCTATCCTATTGAGCGGCCTTAGAGAGACCGTTTAACATCTTCCGGAGAATTCGACTGCTGAAGTTTGAGCGGCCTTAGACAGACCGTTCTTGTTATCGAGCGGATGATTATATGCCGTTCTACTTTCTGGACGGCGGTCAGAAGACCATTTATCTTCCTTCAGTACGGTCTAAAGAGTGACCGTATGTCTCCTTCGGCGGCCCATTGGGAACCATTCTGCTCATCTGAAGCCTTCATTCAACTAGTTGTGCACCTGTGTCGCTAGTAGTCATGTCCGTCACTCTTCTTACTGTGTTGGCGTCCCTCTTCTCACTCATTTGGCGTCCCTCATCTCACTCATTTGGCATCCCTCTTCTCACTCATTTGGCGTCCCTCTTCTCACTATCGTGTCATCTCTCTCTCACTCGCACTCGGCTCTCTCTCGCTCACTCGTGTCGTCTCTCTCTCACTCACACTCGGCTCTCTCTCGATCACTCGTGTCGTCTCTCTCTCACTCTGTCACTCACTCGTGCCATCTCTCTCTCTCTCACCTATGTCCGTCTCACTCATGTCATAGTCATAGTCAGTGTCAGTCATTTGCATGCATTCATACATTTCATACATCCACAAAATCAAAACAAAGAAAGGCATATCACTGTCATATCATATCATGTACAAAAGTCGGGCCCCGAGTACAAAAGTCAGGACTGTCCCTCTCCCTGGCCCCCGTCACTGTCTCCACCGCCCCCGTGCCTCTTTGGTGGAGGCATCGCTGAAGTCGCATCGTCACGCTGACGTCGCCGGCGCTGCTCGTCCTCCTCGTTCCTCCGGTGACCGGAGGAACCCGTGAAGTAACTCCTCACAGAGCCGTGGGTGCCACTCGGGGTCCCGCTGCCTGATCGCCTGCTCATTTCCTTATAGGCCCACAACTCTCCACTCAGCACGGACGCCTCGATCAGAGCCCGATCCCGCTCCGCTCGGACCCGTACCAGCTCCTCCGCTCCAGCTCGGAGTCGCTCCAGCTCTGCTCGTAGGAGGGCCGTCTTGAGGGTGTCGGCCGGTTGGCTCTGTGCTGCATCCTCCCGTGCATGGGCCACCTCCTCCCTAGTCGCTGCCCGACTCTGCTCTAAGACGGGTCAGCTCGGATGTCTGCATGCACATATCATAGTCAGTCAATTACATTTCATAAGCATAAATAACAAGGGAAAATGTAGTGATTTTGCGTACCCTCTCGGTGAGCGCCACCTCGCCCGCCTTGGCCCGCGCTACCATCCGAGTGAAGTCAGCCTCCCGCTCGGCCCGATATGCAGGAGTCTGGTAGAAGAAGAAGAAGGAGCATCGGCCCCCTATCGCTGGGGCCCCTCGGCACGCTGCATCCATAACTCCAGGTCAGTCACATACATAGTCATAATCATAAGCATTTGCATAGTTTAGAGAGTTTAGGGTTTAGAAAACTCACCAGTAAGGCCAGGGCTTGCCGGGCCTCGTCCCGCTCCCTGATGGTGGAGTGCAGGAGCCCCTGCAGCTCCGCCAGTCGTCCCTCAGGGTCAATCTGCATGTAGAAGTCCAAGTGTCAGTGCATTATCATATAGAAATCATAAGCATAATAAGTAGAGTTTGAGTTTAGAAGTCGTACCGGTCGGTGGACACCCCGGAACACTTGGTCCCGGTAGTGTCTAGCGTACGTGGTGTAGTACACTGAGTCGCTCTCTGCTCGGGCGGTCACCACTCGCCTAAGAGCTGTCCAGTCGGCCACCTGCATAGCATTCCTTGCCGTCCAATCAAATGCTACCGCCAGGCCCCGAGTGGTCCTCGTCACACGCTCCCCCGCCTTCTCAGGCGCCGGGAACTCCACCGTGGGTTGATGGACCCCGATGGCCCTCATCACCAATCTATAGTGTAGTGGCTCCACCACATTCACGCAGTGAAGCCACACATCTCTTCCGACAAAAGCGAGGGGGCCAACCACCCAAGGCTGACCCTCCTGGCCCTCTTCTGTGAAAGGTGTCCACCGTACCTACAAGGAATAGAAAGTCACATCAGCATCTAGAATTACATTTAATTAAAGAGTCTAAGTTTAGAAGTATACCGAGGCAAACGGTAGAGCATCCAGGTCATCTTGCAACTCTCAGACTTGTCGTCTCAGGGTTGCAGTGTCACGCCCTGAGCGCGGAAGATACCCGGAGACGCGTGACAAGTTTATATCGATCATGTCAATCAGAGTATTAGTGTATTCGACACCAAATCAGAGATGCGCAAGAGTAAAGATAACCTAATCCTTTTATTCCTTCACAAAAGTATTTTTATTACAATCTATTGAAAATGCTAAACTTAATAAAAAGAAAAGTACAAAATTGACTCAAGAAAATATAGAAAAGACAAGACTAGTTGACGCTTTGAGAAGCTCTAATCTCTCTCACTCTTGACCTTCCTTGTCCGATTGAGTCTCATCGTCGGACTTACCTGAAAAGTAGGGAAACACTGAGTGAGCAAACGCTCAGTAGGAAATTATATCTCAAGAACTAGCAATGGGTTTAAGTAATTACAACTTATCACATGTAAATGTAATATGGCTATGCATGTAGAAATAACTAATCAATAGAATAACACGTCATGTAAAACATCCAAGCGAGTCTTAAACAAGAAATATGCATGAGACTATATAGATTATTGGCTACTTCACACAAGTACTTTGCCCGTGTCGGGCCATGCTAGTAAAGTCACGCAAGTCGAGTCACACACGCAAGAAAGAGAGTGTGGAATGTCAAAGATCAAAAGAGAAAGTACTTCGGTGGAATGCTAGACACCGTGATCATTACAACTCCCATGGGCACTAGTACTTTTGGGTGCTCCTCCCAGGACCAGATCGGGCCCTTAAATGCACAGCATTAAAGATAGCTCTTGACATCCACTTTATAGTATAGCCAATATGGAATTTCAAGAAAAAGCTTGTGGATATTCAAGATAGAGTAGAGTTCAAAATTGAACTTGATGTATAAGGATGATAATAACGATATGAACACGAGTATCGATAAAATTGGGTGGAGTTGGTTCCCTAATTGGGTACCATGACAATTAAGTGTCCATATATAGATGGTCATGTCATTTGATATAGAATTGAGGTCAACAAGAACATCATAATAATGGCATGATTTCCACATCCCATTAAGAATATTCTCTTGATATCCACATAGCATATCATGAGGGCCGGTATACCATGTTTCTATAGAGTGACATGGCAAAATAGTGTAAAGGGTTTTTATGGTACAACCCGCTCGGTCGGCCTTGAGGGAATCCAAGGCTACGAGGAGACTTACGGAGGTCTCTATGATAAAGTTACCGGTCCAAAGGAACGGAATGTCCGATGGAGGGTTCATCTATCACCAAGAATTGAGGGGTAATCGGTAAAACATCGTAAAATATGGGACTATATTCACGGAATAGAAATATAGTGCCAGATACCTATATTTATATATACATAAAACCCTCGGTTCACAGAAAACAGTATAAAATAATTACACAGGAAATTAGCGACTTAACATAAGTCACTACTTAATAAATTAACGCCCTGCACGGGGTCGTTTATTTTCAAGTTGACGACTTCAGGAACAGTCGTCCATTATAAATTTCTATTTTGCTGAAATTTTCTTAATTCTGTATTTTTGATAAAAACGCGCCTTAGCCAGGGGCGTTATTTCACCAAGAAACGACTTGCACGGTGTCGTTATATTTCTTTTTTCATAATTTTAATAGCTTCTGGTAATCTCAGGGAAATAACGACTTGTTCTAAGTCTTTAATTAAAAATAGCGCCCTTGTATGGGGCGTTACTTTCATAAAAGACGACCTACTGGAGGTCGTTAATTCATTCTTTTCCAAGATTTATCATGAATAGTGGTAATCTCCAAGATAATAGTTTTCAAGAAACAAAGTACATGGTCAGGACAAGAAAAATATCAGGATTCGAGATATATGATCATGCATTAGATTTAACTACAGGTTTCATAGATATTAACTTTTAAACATTGGTATTTACTAATTATATGGAATTGACGACAGTTCTGTCAGTCGTCAGAAATTGAATTAGCGCCCTTGAGAGGGTCGCCTCTTTCCACAGTTTCACAGAAAACATCAAAATCGCAGTAACACTATATGCATGATCTAACAGATGATAATAGCATAAATTTTACGCTAGTTTGGGCTACAATTCTTGAGAAAACCTACTTGATGATGATCTGGGTGAAGGAACGTGAAGGATGTGAAGAGAAAACGATACTCTGTTCTAAATAGAGTCTTCTGGGAAAAAGATGTTGATGAAGAACCCACATTCTTCAGCTAGACAGGAGCACCTTCACGAGGCAGGCCACCTACAGGGAAAGAAGAGGAAGAAGCATTAATATTCTTCATGCTTCCCTGACTGAAGATAAAAAAAGGAAGAAGAACATACCTGTTCTTCACACATGAGACAGCAGCAGGCCTTCCTTCGAAAAAATAGCTATTAGGGTTCGATTGGAAGGGGTATTTATAGGGTTCCAGGAATCCTTTAGGGTTGGAATTTGATTAGAACTCTAGTTTCCGTGATAGAGTCCTTATCATAATCAATCAAACACGTAGTAATCCAGAAACTTACCCTGGATAATCTCCTCGGTCGAACGGAACATAAATGGAATTAACGCCTTGGGTTAGGGCGTTGATTCTAATTGACGCCTTACATGGTGTCGTTTCTTTTGCAATTCGCGACCAGGAATGGGTGTTTCTTTCCCTTTCCTTTGATTTGTTTTGGACGTTTTTGAAATTTGACGCCCTTTGGTATAGGCGTCACCTTTTGAATTAATGCCTCAGGTGAATGCGTTTCTTATTTAAATCGCGCCTTGTTGAGAGGCGTTATTTACATTTGACTTATTATTTATTCATTTTGGTTCTTATCATTTACTTACTTAATCTTTCTTGAAATCTTCCTTTTATTTTACCAGGGTTGCTACACCCTCCCCCACTTAAAAGAATTTTATCCTCAAATTCCATCACATATAAATGTGGAGAGTGTAGAATACATACCATTTTAGAATAAGTCTGGGAATCGTTTCCTCATAGACTCCTTGGTCTCCCATGTGGCTTCGTGTTCTGAACATTTACTCCATTGCACCTTAACCATGGGAATAACTTTATTCCTTAGGGTTCGTACCTCGCGATCGAGGATCTTCATAGGCTTTTGCTCATACGTAAGGTCCTTCTGAATCACCAGGTCTCCATGATCAATGATATGTGACGGATCGTGCACATACTTCTTCAACATTGATATGTGGAATACATTGTGTACTTTGGACAATTGAGGAGGTAAAGCGATGCGGTAAGCAACCTCGCCAACCCTTTCTAATATCTCAAAAGGTCCGATAAACCTTGGTGTAAGCTTGCCCTTAACACCAAATCTCCTAATTCCACGTCCAGGTGATATCTTAAAAAAAACGTGATCTCCGACTTGGAATTCAAGATCTCTCCTTCTTGTGTCCGCATAAGTCTTTTGTCTAGACTGAGCTACTTGCAGTCTTTCTCTAATCAACTGTATCTTCTCAGTGGTATCCCTTACCATGTCTGGACCTAATAGTTGTTTCTCCCCAACTTCGTCCCAGCATAAGGGTGATCGGCAACTCCTTCCGTATAAAGCTTCGAAAGGTGCCATTTGTATACTTGCCTGGTAGCTGTTGTTGTATGCAAATTCAACCAACGGCAAGTGATCATGCCAGCTTCCACCAAAATCAATGATGCAAGCTCTGAGCATATCTTCCACTACCTGATTAGTTCTCTCGGTCTGACCATCCGTTTGAGGATGAAAAGCTGTACTAAAGTTAAGTCTCGTCCCCAGTGAATGTTGTAAACCCTTCCAAAAGTGAGAAGTAAAACGGGGGTCTCTGTCAGACACGATTGAGACAGGTACTCCATGTAACCTGACTATCTCTTTAAGGTATAATGCAGCAAGAACATCAACTGACCATCGACTCTTGATTGACAAGAAGTGTGCCGATTTGGTCAATCGGTCGATGATAACCCATATTCCGTCATATCCTCCCTTTGATTTGGACAGACCCATAATGAAGTCCATACCGATATCCTCCCACTTCCACTTGGGAATATCTA
Source organism: Amorphophallus konjac (assembly GCA_022559845.1). Classification (NCBI taxonomy): domain Eukaryota; kingdom Viridiplantae; phylum Streptophyta; class Magnoliopsida; order Alismatales; family Araceae; genus Amorphophallus; species Amorphophallus konjac. The sequence goes on along the minus strand of CM040121.1, from coordinate 316,019,445 downwards.
GAGGATGTAGCTTACCGGCAGGCTTTTGGTGTTCTGCCTTGACTTGTTGACATGTGAGACAGTGAGACGCAAAATCCGCTATTTCTCTTTTCATATTGGGCCACCAAAAGGTCCTTTTCAAATCTTGGTACATCTTAGTTGATCCTGGATGAATCGTGTACCTTGATCTGTGAGCTTCATCTAAGATTTTCTTCTTTAGCTCTGGGCAATTAGGTATACATGTTTTATTTCTGAACATCAATCTTCCATCTGGTGCTAATTTGAAATCAGGTTGTTCTTCCATTTTACCCTTGATTTCTACTAGTACGGGGTCACTACCTTGAAGTCCTTGTATTTCGGATAGCAAGTCTGGCTGTATGCTCATATGGGATAAGGTGACACACCTACTGTCCTTGTCCATGCTTATATTAAGTTTAGAGAATTGTTCTAGCAACTTTCACTCCTGAATCATACAATTGGCTAATAGTGCTCTCGGCTTTCGACTGAGGGCATCGGCTACATGATTACCCTTTTCAGGATGATATTGTATAGTGAAGTCGAAGTCCTTAAGATATTCTAGCCAACGTCTTTGCCTCATATTCAATTCCTTCTGAGAGAAGAGATACTTAAGACTTTTATGGTCAGAGTATACAATAAACTGCACTCCGTACAGATAATGTCTCCATATCTTCAGTGCAAATACTACCGTAGCCAATTCTAAATCATGAACTAGGTAGTTCTCCTCGTGCTTCTTCAATTGGCGAGAAGAGTAGGCTATAACCTTCTCTTGTTGCATTAAAACACATCCGAGGCCAATGCCAGATGCATCGGTGTATATTTCGAATCTCTTGCCTTCAATTGGTAAAGCTAAAACCGGGGCAGTAGTTAGATGAACTTTGAGAGCTTGGAAGCTTCTTTCACATTCCTCACTCCATTCATAACATATCTCCTTGTGAGTTAGCCTAGTGAGTGGTACGGCTATCTTGGAGAAATCCTTGATGAATCGTCGATAGTAGCCTGCAAGACCCAAGAAACTACGGATCTCGCTAGCATTGGTCGGTCTTTCCCAATTCCTTACAGCTTCAACCTTTGATGGATCTACGGATAAACCATCTTTTGATATAACATGCCCCAAGAAAGCTACTTCTCCTAACCAAAATTCACATTTGCTGAGTTTTGCATATAACTGATTCATCCTCAATATTTGTAATGCTATTCTCAAATGCTCCTCGTGCTCTTCCTTGGTCTTTGAATAGATCAGTATATCATCAATGAAAACCCCTATGAATTGATCTAGATGAGGCCTGAATATACTATTCATCAACTGCATAAAGGCAGCAGGGGCATTTGTTAGTCCAAAAGGCATAACAACAAATTCATAGTGCCCATACCTGCTTCTGAACGCGGTCTTATAAATGTCCCCATCTTTGATCCTTAGTTAGTGATATCCCGACCTGAGATCAATCTTCAAAAAATACATGGATCCAGATATTTGATCAAATTACTCATCGATTCTCGGCAGTGGATACTTGTTCTTGATAGTGAGATGATTCAACTGTCGATAGTCGATGCATAACCTCATGGATCCATCTTTCTTCTTTACAAATAGCACATGTGCTCCCCACGGGGAAGTGCTTGGTCTAATAAATCCCTTCTTGAGAAGTTCCATCAATTGCTCCTTCAGCTCCTTGAGTTCGGCAGGGGACATCCTATATGGTGCCTTAGAAATTGGTTCAGCACCAGGGACCAAGTCGATGGTGAAGGCCACCTCTCTTTGTGGAGGTAATCCAGGCAAATCGTCTGGAAATACGTTCGGAAATTCTTGCACAACTGGGATGTCTTCTAGCTTAGTCTCCTTAATGGTGACAAATGCAAGGAAAGATACACATCCTTTCCTTATTAGCTTGCTAGCTCGGAGAGCCGAAATAAGAGGTGACTTGCTCCGACTCTTAGGGCTATAATAGACTAGTTCTGGAAAGTCCTTGAAAGTAACTTTGTTGTTACGGCAATCCACAGTTGCCTGATACCTAGATAACCAGTCTGCTCCCAATATGACATCATATTCCTTTAGGTCTAAACATATGAGGTTGATAGGAAGATTTCTTCCTTTTACCAAGACTTCACAGTTTTGATAATGGTGAGTAATATCGGTTTCGTTTCTGAGAGGAGTAGATAAAAATATTTTCATCCATTCCGGTTCCATAGGTAGTGGGTCAGCAAACTTCTTGGAAATAAAAGAATGTGATGCACCTGTATCAAATAAGACATGTGCAGACTGGGAACAAACTTTCAGTGTACCTTCTACTAGTCCGCCCTCGTCTTGTTCCGCCTCCTTAATAGCTTGGAGACGAGCATTCTTTGTCACCGGGCACTTTCCGTCACCGGCTTGATCATTGAGTAGGGGATAGTCAGGAATCCGATGATCACGGGTCCCACAACGGAGACATGCTCCAAGTTTCCTCCAACATTCTTCGGCCTTGCGCCCGGCCTTATCACAGTGCTTATATACCACCTTAGAAGGTGTAGTGGTGATGGAGAAAGGTTTGGTCTTCTTGAACTTTTGCTCCTGGGAGGGAGTACCTCCATTACTTGGCCTCTTCTTGAAATTGGGTTTGAAGGTGCCGGAGCTAGTAACATTCTCCTTCTTGTCTTTCCCACGGATCCTATCAGATAGTTCCGTGGCATCTTCTAGTAATTGGGCTCATCGAACCATCTCCGAATAGACTTGTATGTCCATCGGTGCCAGTTGTGTGATATATTGGGGTCTGAGCCCATTAAGGAATCTTCGAGCTTTCATCTTCTCAGTACTAACTAAGTGTTTAGCGTACCGAGACAGCCTTGAGAACTGTGCTTCATATTCAGCCACTGACAAAGATCGTTGCTTAAGTGCGGCGAATTCAACGGCTTTCTTCTCTTGAACTCGATCTGAGAAATATTTATTGTTAAAATGTTCAACAAACTCCTCCCAAGTAACTTGTCCTTGATCTAATGTAAGACCCCGAATTATTTAATTGAGCCCAATATATTTATTAAGCTTTTATTAATTAAGAATTGAATTCTTATTGAATTAATAATTGAATATCAGATTTATTAATATTTAATTCGTTAGAAATAGTATAAGTGAAAATCCGACTACCTTATAAAAAATCCATAAAAATAGTAAACAGGTTAAGGTCGATGTAGACAACAACTTTATCTTCTGGCATTAAGCCATTATAAATCTGTGGTTCGATCTAATTGGAGATTAAGCCCAAAAGTGCACACTTTTTAACCCTTACCTAACCTTAGTTTAAAACGCAAAATTCGGACTTAATACTCGACCAAATTAGCTCAAATCAGTGACAAATGAACGGCCATGAGCTAAGGATTAATAGCCCTCAATCAATTTGACACAAACCTAACCCTAGGAGGCGCAGCCGACCGAGTTTGGTTGAGTCAACCATTTCAGCGCCGTTTTTAAAACGTCTCTTGTTCCGTCGATTTCTCACAGCTCAGAACTCTCCAGAAGATGTGTGAGCTATAGATAGAAAGCTTTTCAAGTCTAGTTTCTTTTGGTGGCTATGGGGTTCGCTGAAGTTTCAGATTTAGGAAGATCTTGACGATTTGTGGAGGTGTGTCGGCAGGCCGTCGGCTTCCTTCTTCCTTCTTTGTTTCTTCAATTGAGGTAGGAATTCTCAACCAAAATTCGATCATGAATATATGATTTTGTTCCTCTCGACGAGATCTATCCAGTGGGACTGAAAGTCCCAATTTTTATTAGGTATCTAGAGAGCTATCGTGGGTTTTGTGAAGGTTGATCCAGTTCGTTCTTCATTCTAGGTTTTAAGTTCTCTCTTCGATTGAGATAGGTTTAACAGGCCAAACTCTAATTAACTTATATGATATAATCAGCATGTTGTTAGCTTTCATTTAACGTAGAAAGCCCCAATTTTCATTGAGCATACTTGGAGAATTTTGATTTTTAGTGAGAGCATGTCTAGAACTTGATTTATATTGTGACCCTTTGAGTTAGAGCTTAATTGTGGGCTGATTTTGAGTTAGATAACTTGACCCATATATAGCTTATCATATATGGTTGGATTCAGCATCAAGTTAACTTTCTTTTGACATAAGAAGCCCCAATTTCGTTATGTATATTGAGAGAATTTCATGATTTAGTAGAAGCATGTCAAGAATTAGGTTTTTATGTATTCATCATAGAATAGATTAAGATTTAATTGATTTCTGTTGAAACTAGTGTTTCAAATCGCTTGTTTTATGGCCTTAGTATGTATATTAATAACCCTAGATCATGTGGTTAAGATCTCAACTCAATTGGACCTCAATTGGGTGAGTTCATACATTTTCCGGAGGTTAAAACCGTTTTTGTTCTTGCAGGGGTCGACCCCTGGGGTCGACCCGTTTTCTGGGAGCCTTGGCAGGCCCGAGGGTCTACCCCAGGGGTCGACCCATCCAGCACCCAGCAAGGGTCGACCCCTGGGGTCGACCCATACAGCCAGAGTGTAGGGGTCGACCCCAGGGGTCGACCCATTCTGCAGAAATTGTGGGGGTCGACCCCAGGGGTCGACCCATCTCACTGGCAGACCCCATTTTTACAGGGGTCGACCCCAGGGGTCGACCCGTCAACCAGAAACCCAGTTTTCGTCGTTCTTCGACCCGAGGATCGATCCGGATCATTAGGGGATCGACCCATTTAACTTAGACCAATTGAAAAGAATATTCTTGAAGAACCAGTAACCTATTCATGTACCCCTTTGATTTCAATTAACATTGGTCCCTACATGCAAACGTAGTGTAAAAACATGCCATTTATCATCTTCATACAATGGTTAAATAGAAACCCACATAATTAGTGGTTAATGGTGAAACTAAATCTCTGTTAATGCATGCTATTTCATTCCTATATGAGCTTGTTCCTTTACCTTATCATCTTGAATCATCCTTTGGCAAATTGGTTTAATGCAAATGATAATGGATAATCATTGATATATTAACTTGGTAATTAGGATTAAATTGATTGTTAGTTGCTGTTTTAGTCCCTATTACTCCAGTAGAATGGATTACTTACACACTTGAACGGTATACTGTCAGCCGTTCTTTCTTGACCCCGTGGACCGAGTTTTTGTCCAGTTCTTGTAAAGCGGCACCGAGGTGACCGTATCAACCGAGTTTTGTTTGGAATCCAAGGACATGTTAGTCCTTAAAAACTCATACTCTTGACAGAAATTCCTCTGATTAATTGACCATTATAATTGACTAAATGTCTGGACGTGTGGGACTTTGGGCCCATAAAAATAAATGCCATCGCATCATAAGGGCCCGGTCTGGTCCTGGGGAGAGCGCCCTAAAAATTACTGAGCCCATGGGATGCTAATGACATGGTGGGGCATTACACCGAAATACTTACTTGCTTGTTGCGTCTATGACAAACATCTCTTGTTACTTGTTACTTGTTACTTGATCGCGAATGAATTGATATTACTTACTTGTGGCCAATTCTTTACTACTTTCTCTTGTTATATCTCCTGTTGTAAATTCTTGTACTTGTTATCTTGTTAATTCTTGACATCACATATTTCTTGACCTTGCAAGATCTTGTTATTACGTTGTTTCATTATATCGTTATCGTCATTTATTTCTTTCTTAGTATTGCATATGAAAATGTAATTAACTTGTTAATCACGTAAATTACCTGTTATTTCCTACTGAGCGTCAGCTCATAGTTGTGTTTTCCCCCCTTTCCAGGCTTTTCAGGTGACGCGCTTACCGACGGGGAAGGGCAGGAGTGATGTCATGAGTGTGTCAGTTCTAGTGTGTTAGCAGTGTGTTATCTTACTTTTAGTTGTGTTTTGGAGAGCATTTAGTTTCAGTTATGTTATTGAGTTTTAGTGGTTGTAATTCCAGTTGTATTAAGTTGAATTTGAGGTTATTGTATCAATTGTGGTTGGTTAATGATCATTTAGTATTTCCATCTTGTAGCATTGTGTATTATTTTAGATAGATCTCTCTCTTGCCAGCTCGTTCCCGACTGTACGTCCCGATATTCCGCGTCGGGGCGTGACCGTTTAGTTGGTATCAGAGCCCTAGGTTTCACATTCCTAGGTTTCCTAAGTTTAGGTTTTCTCGCATTGCATCCCAATAACCGGTATATCAAAAGGTGCTGTCCGAACGTTAGGCTACGCCTATCGGGAAGGTCGTATACTTGCGCGAGTGGTCTTCGGATCGATTATCTCCGCCAGGTACTGAGTTTTTGGTTGTGTCTAGGTGCATTAGATCCCTAACCTTGTAATAGTCTAGGACCTGACCTGGTGAGAATGGGTAGAAACTTGGGTTAAGTTCGTTTCTTAATCGTGTAATTATTTATCTTGATTAAACCTAAGTAATCTATTTCTCGTGTAGATGGTAGCTGATCGCGCTGAATGGAGGACCTACAGCGCACTGTTCAAGGCCTTACTCAGGCCCTTCAACAGGTAGCTCAGGCAGGAGCAGCACAACATGGCGCCGGTGATTTATACCGGAATTTCCGCGGGATGAATCCGCCTAGATTCGCTGGTTCGACCGACCCCGACCAAGCTGAGCACTGGCTAGATGAGATGGGGAGAATCTTTGAAGTTATGCAATGCACCAACCAAGAGCGTGTCCTTTTGTCCACATTTCAACTGGAACGTGATGCATGTACTTGGTGGGATTCTATCAAGGCGACTCTCGGTGACCGGCAGGTTACGTGGGAAGAGTTCGAGGAATTCTTTAACAACAAGTATTTTTCTGATAGAGTGCAAGAGAAGAAAGCGACGGAGTTCGTGACCCTGAAACAGCGAGGGTTGTCCGTGGCAGAGTATGAGGCTCAATTTGCATGGCTTTCTCGTTATGCTACACATCTTATTTCCACCGAGAAAATGAAGGTGAAGCGTTTTCTCAATGGTCTGAAGCTACATTATATTAATCAACTGGCACCGTTGGAGATTTCCACTTATTCCGAGATGGTAAGGAAAGCACAAGTTCTGGAGGATACTCTTGAGATGACGGAGAGGATCCGTGGCACAGGCATGAAGAAGGAACGACCTACGGGTTCCGGGAGTGTCAAACCTGGGTATATCAAGAAGAGGCCCGCGAGTGGGTTGAGTTCATGGACCGGAGCAGGATCATGGAAGGGAAAGATGCCGAAGCATGAAGATAAGAAGCCTGGCCCTATTATTCCATACATGGGCGTTTGCAAGTTTTGTAATAATCCTAGCCACAGGGTGGAGGATTGCTGGCGCAAGCTAGGCGCATGCCTACGATTTGGAAGCAAGGAGCACCGTATCTCTGATTGCCCTCGTATGTCTAAGCAAGCTACCCCAGCAAAACCACAAGGCAAGCTCCAAGCTCTGCATGCTGAGGAAGCGGGAATAACCGAGGATGGTGGACTCGTCGAAGGTACACTTATTATATTCGACAAGTCAGCATTTGTCCTTTTCGATACTGGTGCAACACATTCCTTTATTTCTCAGAAATTTGCTAAGTCTTTAGCTGTGGAACCTGTTTTGATGAATTCTCTGTTAGAAATATCAACCCCTATTGGTACTAGATCAGCAATCCAGTATTTCTATCCCTCTAGTACGGTTATGATTGGTGAACATAACTTACCAGCAGATTTAGTCTGCATGGACATGAAGGATTATGATGTAATCCTAGGAGCAGATTGGTTGGCTCGATATGAGGCTAGTGTTCACTGCAGTTCTAGCTCAGTGTCTTTTACTAGGCACCCGAGACTTTCTTTTGTGGGTGTTAAGCATCACAACTCTGTGTCACTTATTTCGGCTCTTCGAGCTGATAAGCTGATGAGACGTGGATGTGAGGCTTTTCTAGCCTTTGTCTATGCAACCCCTGAGCAGCAGATTGAGATCAAGGACATTCCTGTTGTCCGAGATTTTCCTGATGTCTTTCCAGAGGAACTACCAGGACTTCCGCCTGAGCGGGAAGTTATCTTTTCTATTGATCTTATTCCTGGCACATCTCCTATTTCTAAGGCTCCTTATCGTATGTCTCCTGCGGAACTGAGAGAGTTAAAGCAACAGTTGATGGAATTACTCGAGAAGGGCTTCATTCGTCCTAGTACTTCTCCGTGGGGAGCCCCTGTATTATTCATCAGGAAGAAAGATGGTTCGATGAGGTTGTGCATTGATTATCGGCAAATAAACCAGCAGACTGTCAAGAACAAATATCCATTGCCGAGGATTGACTAGTTATTTGACCAGATAGCGGGAGCTCAATATTTCTCTAAGATCGATCTTCGATCTGGATATCACCAGTTGCGGATTAAGGAAGAGGATATCTATAAATCAGCTTTCCGTAGCAGGTATGGTCATTTTCAATTTTTTGTTATGCCTTTTGGTCTAACGAATGCTCCAGCAGCTTTCATGCAGTTGATGAACAATGCATTTCGGCCCTATCTTGATCAATGGGTCGTGGTCTTTATTGATGACATCTTGATCTATTCCAAGAGTGAAGTGGAGCATGCTGAACATCTGAGGATGGCATTGCAGTTATTGAGAGATCATCAACTTTATGTCAAGTTCAGTAAGTGTGAATTCTGGCTGCAAGAGGTGTCCTTTCTCGGACATATCATTACGAAGGACGGTATTTCTGTTGATCCTTCGAAGGTTGAGGCAGTGAAGAATTGGGACCAGCCTACCAGTGTGACAGAAGTTCGAAGTTTTCTAGGCCTGGCAGGCTATTATTGAAGATTTATCTAGGATTTCTCTAAGATTGCGGTACCAATGACAAGATTAACCCGCAAGGAGAACAAGTTTGATTGGTCGGAAGATTGTCAGCGAAGCTTTCAGACTTTGAAGGAGTGTTTGACTACTGCACCTGTATTGGCTCTACCTTCTGGTGAAGGAGGATTTGTCGTATATACTAATGCATCAGGTATTGGCTTAGGCTGTGTGCTCATGCAGCATGGGAAAGTGATTGCCTATTCTTCTAGGCAGTTAAGGAAGCACGAAGAGAATTATCATGTTCATGATTTAGAACTGGCAGTAGTCGTGTTTACTTTGAAGATTTGGAGGCACTACTTGTATGGAGAAACCTTCACGGTGTTTTCAGATCATAAGAGTCTGAAATATTTATTTTCTCAGAAGGAACTCAATATGCGGCAGCGCAGATGGTTGGAGTATTTGAAAGACTTTGACTTCTCGATTGAGTATCATCCTGGCAAGGGTAATGTTGTGGTAGATGCATTAAGCCGGAAGCCGGTAGCTAGACTTTCGAGTCTCATGTTACAAGAATGGAGATTACTGGAACATTTGTCCAGCCTGGATCTTAATATTGACAATGATCGGGTTATGATTGCTCAGATCCAACTTAAGCCGAATTGTTGATGGAAATCAAGTCCTTACAAGATAATGATCCCGTGTTGGTAGAGATCAAGGGAAGCTTGAGCAGCATACCTGACTTCATGTTGGCCGATGATGGAAGATTATTATTCAAGGGCAGAACTTGTGTACCTGACGAAGCCGCAATAAAGAACAAGATTCTGGAGGAAGCTCATAGATCCAGATATACTATTCATCCTGGCGGCACTAAGATGTACCGAGATTTGAAAAGATCCTTTTGGTGGCCAGAGGAGTTGTAGATTTTGTGAGTAGATGCTTGGTATGTCAACAAGTTAAGGACGAACATTTCAGACCGGCAGGGAAACTAAAACCACTCGACATACCCCAATGGAAGTGGGAGAGCATTGGCATGGATTTCATTATGGGTCTACCTAAGACTCGTGGTGAATTTGATGCGATATGGGTGATTGTCGACCGATTGACAAAGTCAGCTCATTTCTTACCAATTAAGTCCAAGTGAACGATTGATGTATTGGCTGCTTTGTATTTGAAGGAAGTGGTGAGACTCCATGGTATTCCAGTCAGCATTGTGTCTGATCGAGACCCCAGATTTACTTCACATTTCTGGAAGATACTGCAAGAGTCTCTTGGTACTCATCTGAATTTCAGTACTGCTTTTCATCCGCAGACAGATGGACAGACTGAAAGAATCAACCAGATAGTGGAAGATATGCTGCGAGCTTGCATGATTGATTTCGGTGGTAATTGGAGTGAGCATTTGGTATTAATTGAATTCGCCTACAACAGCAGTTACCAATCCAGCATACAGACGGCTCCTTTTGAAGCACTATATGGTAGAAGCTATCGTTCCCCGTTATGTTGAGATGAGGTAGGTGAGAAACAGTGGCTTGGATCGGATCTTGTTCCAAAATCATCACAGAACATCCGTGTTATCTGAGACCGGTTACAAGAAGCCCAATCCAGACAGAAGAGTTATGCCGACAATAGGAGAAGAGCATTGGAATTTCAGGTTGGCGAGCATGTGTTCTTGAAGGTCTCTCCAACGAGAGGGATCCGAAGATTTGGCATTCATGGCAAGCTGAGTCCGAGAGACATTGGTCCATTCGAGATTCTAGATAGAGTGGGAGAGGTGGCATACAGACTGGCTTTACCACCGTATTTATCTGGCGTACACAATATTTTCCATGTGTCTATGTTACGGAAATATGTGTACGACCCCACTCATATCATTCAGCAAGTGGATTTTGAACTAAAGAAAGATTTGACTTATGAGGAAAGACCTATCAAGATTCTGGACCGGAAGCAATAGCAACTCCGGAATCGTTCGATACCGATGGTCAAGATTCAGTGGAGTCGGCGTGGGACCGAAGAAGCTACATGGGAGTCTGAAGAGACTATGCGGAAGCAGTATCCCGACCTATTCTAGGTGAGCAATCTCATTCCCTACTCTCAGTTTTAGTGCAGTGAATTTGGAGGACCAAATTCCTTTAAGTAGGGGAGGGTGTAAGACCCCGAATTATTTAATTGAGCCCAATATATTTATTAAGCTTTTATTAATTAAGAATTGAAGTCTTATTGAATTAATAATTGAATTTTGGATTTATTAATATTTAATTCGTTAGAAATAGTATAAGTGAAAATCCAACTACCTTATAAAAATCCATAAAAATAGTAAACAGGTTAAGGTCGATGTAGACAACAACTTTGTCTTCTGGCATTAAGCCATTATAAATCCGTGGTTAGATCTAATTGGAGATTAAGCCCAAAAGTGCACACTTTTTAACCCTTACCTAACTTTAGTTTAAAACGTAAAATTCGAGCTTAATACTCGACCAAATTAGCTCAAATCAGTGACAAATGAATGGCCATGAGCTAAGGATTAATAGCCCTCAATCAATTCGACATAAACCTAACCCTAGGAGGCGCAGCCGGCCGAGTTTGGTTGAGTCAACCATTTCGGCGCCGTTTTTAACACGTCTCTTGTTCCGTCGATTTCTCACAGCTCAGAACTCTCCAGAAGATGTGTGAGCTATAGATAGAAAACTCTTCGAGTCTAGTTTCTTTTGGTGGCTGGAGGTTCGCTGAAGTTTCAGATCTAGGAAGATCTTGCTCGATTTGTGGAGGTGTGTCGGCAGGCCGTTGGCTTCCTTCTTCCTTCTTTGATTCTTCAATTGAGGTAGGAATTCTCAACCAAAATTCGATCATGAATATATGATTTTGTTCCTCTCGACGAGATCTATCCAGTGGGACTGAAAGCCCCAATTTTTATCAGGTATCTAGAGAGCTATCGTGGGTTTTGTGAAGGGTGATCCAGTTCGTTCTTCATTCTAGGTTTTAAGTTCTCTCTTCGATTGAGGTAGGTTTAACATGCCAAACTCTAATTAACTTATATGATGTAATCAGCATATTGTTAGCTTTCATTTAACGTAGAAAGCCCCAATTTTTATTGAGCATACTTGGAGAATTTTGATTTTTAGTGAGAGCATGTCTAGAACTTGATTTATATTGTGACCCTTTGAGTTAGAGCTTGATTGCGGGCTGATTTTGAGTTAGATAACTTGACCCATATATAGCTTATCATATATGGTTGGATTAAGCATCAAGTTAGATTTCTTTTGAAATAAGAAGCCCCAATTTTCTTTATGTATATTGAGAGAATTTCATGATTTAGGAGAAGCATGTCAAGAATTAGGTTTTTATGTGTTCATCATAGAATAGGTTAAGATTTAATTGATTTCTGTTGAAACTAGTGTTTCAAATCGCTTGTTTTATGACCCTAGTATGTATATTAATAACCCTAGATCATGTGGTTAAGATCTCAACTCAATTGGACCTCAATTGGGTGAGTTCATACGTTTTCCGGAGGTTAAAACTATTTTTGTTCTTGCAGGGGTCGACCCCTGGGGTCGACCCATTTTCTGGGAGCCTTGGCAGGCCCGAGGGTCGACCCCAGGGGTCGACCCATCCAGCACCCTGCAAGGGTCGACCCCTGACCCCAGGGGTCGACCCATCTCACTGGCAGACCCCATTTTTACAGTGGTCGACCCCAGTGGTCGACCCGTGTACCAGAAACCCAGTTTTCGTCGTTCTTCGACCCGAGGATCGATCCGGATCATTAGGGGATCGACCCATTTAACTTAGACCAATTGAAAAGTATATTCTTGAAGAACCAGTAACCTATTCATGTACCCCTTTGATTTCAATTAACATTGGTCCCTACATGCAAACGTAGTGTAAAAACATGCCATTTATCATCTTCATACAATGGTTAAATAGAAACCCATATAATTAGTGGTTAATGGTGAAACTAAATCTCTGTTAATGCATGCTATTTCATTCCTGTACGAGCTTGTTCCTTTACCTTATCATCTGGAATCATCCTTTGGCAAATTGGTTTAATGCAAATGATAATGGATAATCCTTGATATATTAACTTGGTAATTAGGATTAAATTGATTGTTAGTTGCTGTTTTAGTCCCTATTACTCCAGTAGAATGGATTACTTACACACTTGAACGGTATACTGTCAGCCGTTCTTTCTTGACCCCGTGGACCGAGTTTTGGTCCAGTTCTTGTAAAGCGGCACCGAGGTGACCGTATCAACCGAGTTTTGTCTGGAATCCAAGGACATGTTAGTCCTTAAAAAGTCATACTCTTGACAGAAATTCCTCTGATTAATTGGCCATTAAAATTGACTGAATGTCTGGACGTGTGAGACTTTGGGCCCATAAAAATAAATGCCATCGCATCATAAGGGCCCGGTCTGGTCCTGGGGGGAGCGCCCGAAAAATTACTGAGCCCATGGGATGCTAATGACATGGTGGGGCATTACACCGAAATACTTGCTTGCTTGTTGCGTCTATGACAAACATCTCTTGTTACTTGTTACTTGTTACTTGTTACTTGATCGCGAATGAATTGATATTACTTACTTGTGGCCAATTCTTTACTACTTTCTCTTGTTATATCTCCTGTTGTAAATTCTTGTACTTGTTATCTTGTTAATTCTTGACATCACATATTTCTTGACCTTGCAAGATCTTGTTATTACGTTGTTTCATTATATCATTATCGTCATTTATTTCTTTCTTAGTATTGCATATGAAAATGTAATTAACTTGTTAATCACGTAAATTGCCTGTTATTTCCTACTGAGCGTTAGCTTATAGTTGTGTTTTCCCCCCTTTCCAAGCTTTTCAGGTGACGCGCTTACCGACGGGGAAGGGCAGGAGTGATATCATGAGTGTGTCAGTTCTAGTTTGTTAGCAGTGTGTTATCTTACTTTTAGTTGTGTTTTGGAGAGCATTTAGTTTCAGTTATGTTATTGAGTTTTAGTGGTTGTAATTCCAGTTGTATTAAGTTGAATTTGAGGTTATTGTATCAGTTGTGGTTGGTTAATGATCATTTAGTATTTCCATCTTGTAGCATTCTGTATTATTTTAGATAGATCTCTCTCTTGCCAGCTCGTTCCCGACTGTACGTCCCGATATTCCGCGTCGGGGCGTGACATCTAATGTGGATTCTACCGACTCCCACCAGCATCGGGCGTCTCTTTCTAGTTGAAATGTGGCTAACAGGACCTTCTCTTGGTCCGAACATTGCATGACTCTAAAAACACGTTCCGTCTCTTGGATCCAGTGCTCGGCATCATCTGGATCAGTGGATCCCATGAACTTAGGAGGGTTCATGTTCTTGAAGCTTTGGTGGAGATTTCCTGCTCCACGATGTGCACCTCCTTGTGCCACTTGTTGAAGTGCCTGGGTCATGCCTTGAAGAGTGCGTTGCATGTTACGCCATTGAGCACGTTCGGCACCCATTGTCCTACAATTACAATAGCTATATTAGTATGTGATTGCGTTAAAAGGCTTTTAATTATATGTTGACTTTAACCCTTGGTTATACCCAATCTCACTGGTTAGAGGTTCAGACTTATCCTTGGACTTGGGTTTCCGAGGAATTGAATACCCTAGGCTCTGATACCACAAAAACTGTCACCCCCCGAGCGCGGAAGATACCCGGAGACGCGTGACGAGTTTATATCGATCATGTCAATCAGAGTATTAGTGTATTCGACACCAAATCAGAGATGCACAAGAGTAAAGATAACCCAATCATTTTATTCCTTCACAAAAGTATTTCTATTACAATCTCTTGAAAATGCTAAACTTAATAAAAAGAAAAGTACAAAATTGACTCAAGAAAATATAGAAAAGACAAGACTAGTTGACGCTTTGAGAAGCTCTAATCTCTCTCACTCTTGACCTTCCCTGTCCGATTGAGTCTCGTCGTCGGACTTACCTGAAAAGTAGGGAAACACTGAGTGAGCGAACGCTCAGTAGGAAATTATATCTCAAGAACTAGCAATGGGTTTAAGTAGTTACAACTTATCACATGTAAATGTAATATGGCTATGCATATAGAAATAACTAATCAATAGAATAACACGTCGTGTAAAACATCCAAGCGAGTCTTAAACAAGAAATATGCATGAGACTATATAGATTATTGGCTACTTCACGCAAGTACTTTTCCCGTGTCAGGCCATGCTAGTAAAGTCACGCAAGTCGAGTCACGCACGCAAGAAAGAGAGAGTGTGGAATGTCAAAGATCAAAAGAGAAAGTACTTCGGTGCAATGCTAGACACCGTGATCATTACAACTCCCATGGGCACTAGTACTTTTGGGTGCTCCTCCCAGGACCAGATCGGGCCCTTAAATGCACAACATTAAAGATAGATCTAGACATCCACTTTATAGTATAGCCAATATAGAATTTCAAGAAAAAGCTTGTGGATATTCAAGATAGAGTAGAGTTCAAAATTGAACTTGATGTATAAGGATGATAATAATGATATGAACACGAGTATCGATAAAACTGGGTGGAGTTGGTTCTCTAATTGGGTACCATGACAATTAAGTGTCCATATAAAGATGGTCATGTCATTTGATATAGAATTGAGGTCCACAAGAACATCATAATAATGGCGTGATTTCCACATCCCATTAAGAATATTCTCATGATATCCACATAGCATATCATGAGGGCCGGTATACCATGTTTCTATAGAGTGACATGGCAAAATAGTGTAAAGGGTTTTTATGGTACAACCCGCTCGGTCGGCCTCGAGGGAATCCAAGGCTACGAGGAGACTTACGGATGTCTCTATGATAAAGTTACCGGTCCAAAGGAACGGAATGTCCGATGGAGGGTTCATCTATCACCGAGAATTGAGGGGTAATCGGTAAAACATCGTAAAATATGGGACTATATTCACGGAATGGAAATATAGTGCCAAATACCTATATTTATATATACATAAAACCCTCGGTTCACAGAAAATAGTATAAAATAATTACACAGGAAATTAGCGACTTAACATAAGTCACTACTTAATAAATTAACGCCCTGCACGGGGTCGTTTATTTTCAAGTTGACGACTTCAGGAACAGTCGTCCATTATAAATTTCTATTTTGCTGAAATTTTCTTAATTCTGTATTTTTGATAAAAACGCGCCTTAGCCAGGGGCGTTATTTCACCAAGAAACGACTTGCACGGTGTCGTTATATTTCTTTTTTCATAATTTTAATAGCTTCTGGTAATCTCAGGGAAATAACGACTTGTTCTAAGTCTTTAATTAAAAATAGCGCCCTTGTGTGGGGCGTTACTTTCGTAAAAGATGACCTACTGGAGGTCGTTAATTCATTCTTTTCCAAGATTTATCATGAACAGTGTTTATCTCCAAGATAATAATTTTCAGGAAACAAAGTACATGGTCAGGAGAAGAAAAATATCAGGATTCGAGATATATGATCATGCATTAGATTTAGCTACAGGTTTCATAGATATTAACTTTTAAACATGGGTATTTACTAATTATATGGAATTGACGACACTTCTGTCAATCGTCAGAAATTGAATTAGCGCCCTTGAGAGGGTCACCTCTTTCCACAGTTTCACAGAATACATCAAAATCGCAGTAACACTATATGCATGATCTAACAGATGATAATAGCATAAATTTTATGCTAGTTTGGGCTACACTTCTTGAGAAAACCTACTTGATGATGATATGGGTGAAGGAACGTGAAGGATGTGAAGAGAAAACGATACTCTGTTCTAAATAGAGTCTTCTGGGAAAACGATGTTGATGAAGAACCCACGTTCTTCAGCTAGACAGGAACACCTTCATGAGGCAGGCCACCTACAGGGAAAGAAGAGGAAGAAGCATTAATATTCTTCATGCTTCCCTGACTGAAGATAAAAAAAGGAAGAAGAACATACCTGTTCTTCACACATGAGACAGCAGCAGGCCTTCCTTCGACAAAATAGCTATTAGGGTTCGATTGGAAGGGGTATTTATAGGGTTCTAGGAATCCTTGAGGGTTGGAATTTGATAAGAACTCTAGTTTCCGTGATAGAGTCATTACCATAATCAATCGAACACGTAGTAATCCAGAAACTTACGCTGGATAATCTCCTGGGTCGAACGGAACATAAATGGAATTAACGCCTTGGGTTAGGGCGTTGATTCTAATTGACGCCTTACATGGTGTCATTTCTTTTGCAATTCACGACCAGGAATGGGCATTTCTTTCCCTTTCCTTTTATTTGTTTTGGATGTTTTTGAAATTTGACGCCCTTTGGTATAGGCGTCACCTTTTGAATTAACGCCTCAGGTGAAGGCGTTTCTTATTTAAATCGCGCCTTGTTGAGAGGCGTTATTTACATTTGACTTATTATTTATTCATTTTGGTTCTTATCATTTACTTACTTAATCTTTCTTGAAATCTTCCTTTTATTTTACCAGGGTTGCTACATGCAGTCTCTCAAGGTGCTGTCCACCTCCGTGCAATCGGCAGGAGCCCAGGACGGGCCTCCTCGCCTCTGCCTAGCCCACGTAGGTGTACGTAGGCCCACATCTGCATCACAGCATCGTGTCCGCATTTAGGAAACATATAGAGTGGCATAATTAAGTCTAGGGTAGGAGTCGTACCTGGAGTAAGGGGGAGAAGCCCCCGAGCATCATCCGACGGGCCGTCGAACTCAGCATGTCAAACAAGAACGCAAGGACTGCTACTCCCCACGCGTAGTCGCCCACGTGGATTAGCTCCTCGAGGAAAGGAAGGAACCGACAGCTCATCACATCCGCCCTGGTGGAGAAGAGGAGTCGTCCGAACATCAGCATCAGGAATCGTCGTAGCACTCTGTCCGTCTCTGCTCCCGGCCCCGCAGCTACCCTCGGTCGCGCCAGCTCCACCAGTCGCTGCAGGTGCTCCTCCGGCCGCTCACCAACTGCAACTCCCACCCGTACTAATCCCAGGTTATCCTGGAGACTAGCCTAGGGTAGGAGGGTCGACTGCCTCTCGGGGCGGCACAACTCTAAGCCCAGCAGCCCTCGAGCCATCGCCCGGTAGTCGGGAAAAGTTGTCCCGCTAACCGGTAGCCCGTGCACTCGAAGGTCAGTGAGTCTGGCCACGTCCTCCAGCGTGGTGACCTCATGCCTCCACGGGAAGAGGAACGTACGACTCACTGGGTACGACTCACTGGGTCCCAGCGGTCATGCAAGGCGTAGAGTAGAGCTGTGTCGAACTGACACACCTCAATGCTCAGGAATGGGGCAAACCCCATGGCAGCCAACAGCTCCCGCTGAAAGTCCGGCAGTGCCAAGTACACCGCTCAGACCTGCAGCCACGAGGTGCGGGTCCTGCGCTTTCCCTGCATTTCATTCATTCGTTTTAATGCATTTTAGTAATTTATTTAGGCATTTTATTTCATAAATAAATAAAAACAATCAAAGCTCAACTCTCTGTCAGAAGGACGGTCTCCTTTGGACCACTCTTCCTCCTGAACGGTTTCATATGGGCCGTTCCAGTCCTGAGGTTCCTTGTTTTGAACGAGCCAGCATTGGCCGTCCTTATGTAGAATGGTTTATCATTCACCGTTCTTTCCCTGGTTTTTTGGATTTAGGCGGCCACTCCTGAGCCGTTTAGAGGTAGGGTGGTCTGATGAGGACCGTATTGTTCTGGGCTGGCAAGGTGATGAACGGAACAATGTGGCCCTGTCACGTTGTGGACGTCAAAAAAATGACGGCGTCGATCATACGGCATGCACGTCGTAACACTCGAGAGCAAGTCGGAGATGAAAATGCCGAATAAACCTCATGCCTCGCCCGATCAGGACGAGAACTCTCTTGGTGGTTCGCTACCCGCTAAGGAAGCCCCCTAAGCAGAAGATACAGCTACAACGCTCCGACCGGCCATGCCGAGAGCTGAATTAGAGAGAAGTCGAGAACTCCGGCACAGTCTCGGCATGCACCGAAAGTCATGCAGAATCTAGGACCGAGTCCCAGAGGCTACAAACGGAATATTACGGAGGCCATACATCGCAACCGGAACGTTCTGGGAATGCTGACATTTATATAAACGGCCGCGACTTCGAAAAGAATCCGTTTGGTGCTTAAAATGGCACGAAGGGACCTTAAAACGGCGCGCCTTAAAACGGTGCCCCCCCCTCTCTTGCTCAAAACGGTGCACCCCCTTTTTTCTTTGGCTATCCGGCGCGCTCCTGTCGAAGGGGCTTCCCCCCTTTGATGCTTAAAACGGAGTCACTTGTGTTGCATTAAAACGGCGCCCATATGTAAAGCTATCCCTTCGAGAGCTACTACGGCATGGCCATTTTGAAGGCCAAAAGGTTGAAATGGAGCGCTAATATTGAAGGACCCGTTATGCCCATTTTCAAAAGTTATGCCTTCGAATGCCAAAATGGCGCACCAATTTCACTTGGGTTTAATTTGGCGCGATCACCATCCCTCCGCACCTTTTTACCTCCAAGACAACCCATCCCGTCATCAGTTCGATCCCCTATTTTCGGGCGCAGACAAAGAGAACTTACCTGAAATGGCCGGGCCTCCTGCGTCCGACCAACGTGCAACCGCCTGAGCTCTTCAAGCTCCCTAGAATGTCAATCCTTGAGCTCCGCACCGAACGTCGCTTCCCCGCCAGTCACCGTCGGCCAATCTCGTGGAGGCACCATGCCTACTCTATCAACCTCTCCACCTGCAGGCCACTCGAGAGCTTCAGACACGGAGGGGGACGAGAAGAATGGAACGAAAGGGAGGGGGGACTGAGAGACTTCTTCTCCCACCTCCATATATATGTAACAAACATGTGAGAGAAGTGGCAAGGAGGAACCGGTATTCGAGAGCTCCACGGTTCTGGGCTGAAGAAAAGAGAAAATGTTGCATCCCTATGGTTTTGATGATGTCTCACACTATAAATCAACCTCCTATCTCTAGATTCATGCTGGTTCATCACCTAAGTGAGTTCAGTTCATATGTTGTTCCATTATTTCATCTATCTACACTGTTTGGTTAATATCAACAGCAGTGGGTCGACTCATCAGCAAGGGTGGGTCGACGCATCAGAGCATTGATAGTTGGGCACAAAGTCTATACACCAGCTTGATCCATTTAGTCTGTACATTGGCATATCCTCTGCTAGTCTGTACATCGGGCACTTTCTAACTGAAGTCCATACATTGGTCTCAATACTCATAGTTAGTTCAGCTCAACCCTATACATCCTTCCAAGCTTCAACTCTAAACATTGGATTGTCACACTTCATGTCTATACACTGGCTGCTGCATTGTCATGAAAGTCTACACATCCGATAGTGTAAGTCTATACATCGCCCAGAGTCTTGTTTGCAAAGTCTGAACATTGCTTCAGAGATAGCTTTAGCAAAGTCTATACATTCGGTTCCTTGGGCAAAGTCTATACATCGCTTAGTCTGCACATTGCCTTCAGCCCAAGTGCTAAAAGCCAAGTCTATACAACGCCAACCCAACACATTGAACAGTCGTCCAAGTCTATACACTAGACTTCATTTTCTCTAAGTCTATACACTGGTCTGTGATTCACCAACTCTGTACATTCGATATCTTTTCCTACGCATTGGCCAAGTCCATACACTCAACATTTCCCTACGCTTTCCTGGGCAAGTCTGTACATCACTAAGTGTTTACATTGCATGCTGCTCAAACGTTCAATGTCGTCAAAGTCTGTACAGCGTCCGTCTCAGCCAGCGTCTCACGCTGTGTCTTAGGCAAGTCTGTACATCGGCCTCATTCGTTCAAGTCTATACATTGAACTGCTCTTCAAAGTCTGTACAGCGTCCGTCTTAGCCAGCGTCTCATGCTGCGTCTTAGGCAAGTCTGTACATCGGCCTCATTCGTTCAAGTCTATACATTGAATTGCGTCTTAGGAAAGTCTGTACAGAGGCTTCGATTTACCAAGTCTGTACATCGGCTTCATTCGCTCAAGTCCACACATCCACAGTGGTTCATCAAGTCTATACATACACTTGAGCTTCACCAAGTCTGTACAACGCTGAAGTCTTCACAAGTCTGTACATTGCTTGAGCTTCACAAAGCCTATACATCGCTTCAAGCGATTCAAGTCTATACAGACTGCCTTTACATTCAAAGTCTGTACATCGGTTCATCAGCCGATCGTTTCATTCAGAAATCTCCAAGTCTGTACAGGCGAGTGTCTAATGCATCGTCTCACCCTGGCAGAGTTTATACACTGGCTAAGGCTGTCGAAGTCTATACAACACCGATGGGGTTCAAGTCTACACACTGCTCACAGTCTTATTAAGATTATTACACAGGTTCCAAGTCTGTTCACTGGTTAGGCTTCGTGAAGTCTATACAGTGGCAGAAGCTTTGTTAAGTGTACACATTAGTAAGGCTTGTTTGCTTTGTTCTTCTTTAGTCTATACAATGCCTTCACATGCGATTGTTCATAGTCTATACACTGCCATCCGTATGCATTGTTCATAGTCTATACACTGCCATCCGTCTGTATTGTTCATAAGTCTATACACTGCCATTCATGCGCATTGCTCATATGTCTATACACTGCCTTCACACATGCGCTTCTTTCACTAAGTCTGTACACTCTCTCACGTTGTACACACTTAATCAGTTGAAGTGTCTGAAGTATACACAATCATGTTAATAGCCTGAACTAACTAAGTCTATACATTCCATCTATCTGTCTGCAGGTGATTCAGGCTGATGATTGGGCACGTGAACCGAGGTTGGCACCTGGCACGTGATCCAAGACAACAGGCGCATGACACGTGGATGGCAACCTGGTCAGGATGCTGCCATGTGGTCGAAATTCAAATGATCTGGCCAAAAGTGCATGGGCGGGAACCTGGCTGCCACACGCCAATATCTGCTATAAATATAGAGCTTCATCCTTTAGTTGAAGCTTTATCGTGAATAGAGAAAGTAGAAGCCATTGGTGAGAGTTTGCACGATCCAGAAAAGAAAAAGAGCAGAGAGTTCCAGATCCGAGAGGAGTTTGTTCAAGAGAGAGAGCAGTGTGTGTGGATTGATGAATTGCTTCACTTGAAGCTACATTTGTATTGGGTTTCAGAACTGATTTCTTCTTCATTGGTTTTTGTTTCTACTTTGCTTTCGTTTCATTTCGTTCATCCTTATGATTTGAATTGTTTTCCCTCCGGTGTGTAGAAGAAGGGAGTATCACTCCAGTTTCCCTCTATGTTGCAGAGGAAGAGAGATCGGTGATCTCTGGTGGTGTTAGTGACTGGTTGTCACTAACAGTTTCCCTCCGGTGTGTGGAGGAAGGGAGAGGATTCTCCGGTTGTGTTCTAGCTGGGAGCTAGAATAGGTTTCAAGTTCTGTGGGTAGCAGAACTTGGTTGAGGGATTTGTTTCCCTTGGTGTTCAAGCTGTGTGGCAGCATGTTGTTCGCAGACTGAGTCTGCATTGATCTAGCATCGTCTAGTGGAATCCACACTCTAGTTGGAGTGAGGGGTGGATGTAGATTGCGGACTGCAATCGAACCACCTAAAAACCGAGTGCCTCCTCTGTGGTTTGCTACTGTTATCTACGCTCTTCATCTGCTCGTCTCTTTACTTCCATGTGATCAGTTCTTCATTCTCATTTACATTTCTCTGTGTACGGTTTAAGGAGGTGCGTTAGCAGTAGAAATTATTTTTCGCCTAAGTTTCTACAAATTTGGAGTGATCTATTCATCCCCCCCTTCTATATCACTCTTGCTGCACTAACAATTGGTATCAGAGCAGGTTTACGCCATGTGGACGAACGGTCAAGGGAATGCTGGTGGTCCTAGAACCTTCATGGCCGAAGGTCAATCCATTAGTCGCCCTCCTTATTTCGATGGTAGTAACTATCTGTTTTGGAAGAACAGGATGGAAGTGTTCATCAGGGCTCAGAGTCATAAACTGTGGAGAGTAATCACGGTGGGGCCATATGATCTGCCACCAAACGAGGATGCTTGGACAGATGACCATGTCAAGCTCTCTTCACTCAACTGGACGGCGCTGAACATCATCCAGTGTGCTGTTCATCCAGAGGAATATGCTCGTATATCTGCATACAGAACTGCCAAGCGAATGTGGGATGAGCTGCAATTGATCTATGAAGGTACAGCTCAAGTGAAAGCCTCGAAGGTAAATCTCTACACTTCTAAGTATGAAATGTTTAAGATGAATGCAGATGAGAATATAATTGAGATGTATGCCAGGTTATCTTTAATCATAAATACTCTTAAAGGGCTAGGGAAGGATCTTGCTGAGGCAGATATAGTCAGGAAAATCCTTAGATCTTTATCCCCGGCATGGCACACTAAGGCCATTGTGATTGAGGAGTCAAAAGATTTGACTATCTTGACTGTGAATGAACTCATAGGATCTCTTATGACTTATGAGATGAATTTCAAAGGAGGTGGAGAAGGAAGTATGAGGAAGGGTAAGAATGTGGCTCTAAGGGCATCCCGCAACAAGGGTAGCAACAGTGGGAGCAGCAGCAGTAGCCCCGAGTCTGAGTCCGAGCTTGAAGGTTTGTCAAATCTCGACCAGGAGGAGCAGGCAATGCTCACTAGACAGTTCAGAAAATTTCTGAAGAAAAAGGGAAAGACCTTTAGGAAGAAGAAGCCACACCCTTTCAACAAGAATGCTGAATTTACTAGTTACAGGGATAAAAATCCTAAGAGGCTAACTTGTTTTAATTGTAACAAACAGGGACATATGAAAGGCGAATGCCCAGACCTCCAGAAGAAGGGTCCCTATCTTCAGAAGAAAAATATAAAGGTGAAGAAGAAGCCACAGGCGATGGTCTGCACATGGAGTGAGGAAGAAGAAGTCCCAGAAGAAGCTTCCTCAGAAGAATATGAAGATGGAATTTGGCTTATGGCAAACAGTGAAGAGGAGGTAATAAACGTTTTTGAAAATTTCTCAATTGATGACTGGGAGGATGCTTATGGTGACTTGCTAGATAAATTTAATTCCCTTAGCAAAGAGCACAGAGTTCTGAAAAGAAAATTTAACACAAATGTTGAAGAACAAACTCTGATCTGTGAGGAAAATGAGAAGCTAAAAGAACAACTAGAAGAAATGACCTCACTAAGAAAAGAAAATGATAAGCTCAAGGAAGAAACTCAAGAAAGTCAAAAATAGCTCAATGAATTCAAAACTAAAATTGAAGAAAGCATGAATGAAATTAGAGTGAATTCAGAGAAATATGAAGCTGTGAAGAAAGTAAATGTTGAACTCCTAAAGAACTCTGAGTTCCTTCAAAAGGAGCTGGAAGATAAACAGAAAGTCTTAGAAAAATTTGTCCAAGGAAAGACTAGCCTAGATGCTATACTAGGGACTAGGGTCAATTTCAATAAGGAAGGTCTAGGCTATGACCCAACCAACAAGAGACCCTTGCAATTCAAGACCATCACCTTCTGCCCATAGAAGGGAAAAGAAAAGGTGGACACACCACCCAGCTCAAACAGCTCTAAGGGAATTCAAAGTCCTAAAGAAAACACAAAAATCAGTACTGGACAACCATTTAAGATGAGAATGAATTTTATAAAGAATAACACTAAGCCCACTTACCAGAACACAAATGGTAGATGGACCAAGAAAGTAAATCAGAATAAGAGCTGGAATTACAACAATCAGATGGGTCCAAATAGGACCTACTGGAGAAATAACTTTCATGGTCAAAGATATGCTAATCAACAAGCCTACAGGAAATTTCCTAGGAATAGGAAGACTAATGAATGGAATAGAACTCACTTCTCCAGTTCAGCTGGATTCAACTTTAATAAACCAGAAAGGAAGGTGCCAGAGAAAACCATGCTGAAACAAATCTGGATACCTAAACACTTGATCAGAGATTTGAACAATGTCATTGGACCCAACTCATCTTGGGTTCCAAATCACTCTGCTTGATGTATATGTGTAGGTCGGCCTGGCAGCTGAAGACAACAAGTGGTACCTCGACAGTGGCTGCTCTAGGCATATGACAGGAGACCGATCCAAGTTTAGCAAGATAGAGATGAAGCCAGGGGGTCTGGTCAAGTTTGGAGGAAAGAACAAAGGTAAAATAATTGGAGTTGGAACAGTAGGTAAGTCTTCCACAAACTCCATTGAAAAAGTCTTACTTGTGGAAGGGCTTCAACACAACCTGATTAGCATTAGTCAATTATGTGACAGGGGTCACAAGGTTGTATTTGATGATAGTTCATGCAAAATTCTTGAAACAAATTCTGACATGGTTAAATTTGTAGCCAACAGGATTAATAATGTCTACATTGTAGACTTAGATGAGAAATCTGAATCTACTATTTGCTTATCTGCCAATTCTGAAAATGATGCTTTTGAATGGCATAGACGTCTAGGTCATGCTAGCTTTTCAACTTTAAATAAATTGGTCAAGCATGATTTAGTTAGAGACATGCCTAGAATTAAATTCAACTCAATATCAAAAGCATGTGATGCCTGTGCTCTAGGCAAACAAACCAGAAATTCTTTTAAATTAAGATCTGGGCCATTGTCTTCTAGACCAATGGAACTTCTTCATATGGACCTTTTCGGTCCAACTTGAACTCAGAGTCTTAATGGAAATAGGTTTGGCTATGTCATCATTGATGACTTCTCTAGATATTCATGGATATTTTTCTTAGCAAATAAGAGTGATGCATTTCAAAAGTTTAATCTGTTTTTCAATAAGGTCAAACAAGAAGGGAAGTACAAGGTTAGTTCTATTCAATCTGACCATGGAGGTGAGTTTGAAAACTCCATGTTTACTGATCTTTGTGACAAAGAAGGACTAACTCACAGGTTCTCTTCTCCCAAGACACCTGAACAAAATGGGATTGTGGAGAGAAGAAATAGAACACTGGTGGAGATGGCCCGAACCATGTTGATTGAAAGTAGATTACCTAGAAGGTTTTGGACAGAAGCGGCCAATACAGCAACCTACATAATCAACAGGGCCATGGTAAGACCCATACACAAGAAAACACCCTATGAGCTTCTAAAAGGTAAGAAACCAAACTTGTTTCATTTCAAAATTTTTGGAGCAAAATGTTTTATTCATAACAATGATAAGAAAGATTTAGACAAGTTTGAAGCCAAGAGTTCACCTGGAATATTCTTGGGTTACTCTGAAGTGTCAAGGGCATATAGGGTATTTAACATATTAGATCAGAAAGTGGAAGAATCTCCACACATCCTTTTTAGTGAAAAGAAAGATGTTTCTAATGTTGAAAATCTTGACAGGGATTCCAATCATGGTGGAGATTTTCTAGAAGACCAACAGGAAGAAGAGAAGACTCAGCCGAGTGGAGAAACAAATTCCCCAAATCAGGAAGGTCCAAGAGAAACAGGTGAAACTTCAACAAATATCAGATTTCTTAAAGACCATCCTTTAGATAAAGTCATAGGCAATCCTGAAGATCCTCTTCGGACTAGGTCTCATTTTAGAAATGTGAATAATGATGACTTAATTGCATTAGTCTCACAAATTGAACCCAAAACAGTAGAAGAGGCCTTAGCTGATCAAGCTTGGGTCAATGCTATGAGTGAGGAATTAGGTCAGTTTGAAAGAAATAATGTCTGGGAGCTTGTCCCAAGACCAGATGACATAAATATCATAGGAACCAAGTGGGTGTTCAAAAATAAGATGAATGAAGATGGAATTATCTCGAGGAATAAGGCCAGACTAGTAGCCAAAGGCTACTGTCAGGAATTCGGTGTAGACTTTGATGAATCCTATGCACTTGTTGCTAGGATGGAAGCTATAAGATTGTTGCTTGCCTTTGCATGCTCAAGGAATATAAAACTCCAACAAATGGATGTTAAAAGTGCCTTTTTAAATGGAGTTATTAAGGAAGAAGTTTTTGTTGAACAACCTCCTGGATTTCAATATTCTCCTGAACCTAACCAAGTTTTCAGGTTAAACAAAGCCTTGTATGGTCTAAAGCAGGCTCCAAGAGCTTGGTATGAAAGATTGTCTGAATTTCTGATCAGCAAGGGCTACAAAAGAGGTAAAGTTGATCAAACTTTATTTACCAAGGGCATGAATAAAGATCTCATCATAGTTTAGGTATATGTAGATGACATTGTATTTGGATCAACTAAGCATGAACTATGTGATGAATTTTCTACCATGATGTCTGCTGAATTTGAAATGAGCTTGGTTGGTGAACTAAAATATTTTCTTGGATTGCAGGTACAGCAGCTAGAAGATGGGTGCTTCATCAACCAAACCAAATACACAATGGAACTGTTCAAAAGGTTTGGCATGGAAAACTTAAAGCACATTACTACACCCATGGGCACCAATACTTCATTGGATGCAGATGAGACAGGTAAAGAAGTAAATGCCAAACTTTATAGAGGTATGATTGGATCACTTCTTTACTTGACAGCCTCTAGACCAGATATACAATTCAGTGTAGGAATGTGTGCAAGGTATCAATCTAGACCTACTGAACTACACTTAACTGCAATTAAAAGAATCTTCAGATATTTGTCAGCTAGTCATTCTCTTGGTTTATGGTTTCCTGCATCTCACACACTTAACTTAGGAGCATACACAGATGCTGAT
The DNA here is from genome assembly GCA_022559845.1 of Amorphophallus konjac. Lineage (NCBI taxonomy): Eukaryota > Viridiplantae > Streptophyta > Magnoliopsida > Alismatales > Araceae > Amorphophallus > Amorphophallus konjac. The sequence continues at coordinate 315,992,188 of CM040121.1, read as the reverse complement.
TATGCAGGCTGTAAACTAGACAGGAAAAGCACTAGTGGCCATTGTGAATTCTTGGGTGGGTGTTTAGTGTCTTGGGGCTCCAAGAAACAACATTCTGTGTCCCTCTCCACTGCAGAAGCTGAATATGTGGCTGCAGAGAGCTGTGGAACACAAGTAATATGGATTAAACACCAGCTTCAGGACTACCAAGTAGACCTGGGGTGCACACCTATTTACTGTGATAATACTAGTGCCATCAATCTTGCTAAAAATCCTGTTTTACATTCACGAACCAAACACATAGAGATAAGACATCATTTTATAAGAGATGAGGTGTCTAAGAATAATTTTGAACTGATTCATGTAGGCACAGATAATCAGATTGCTGACATATTCACAAAACCTCTGGATAATGAAAAATTCACCACATTGAGAAGAGAATTAGGCTTATACAAATTGTCATAATTATGAAGCCTGCTCTTGTTGTGAGGGGGAGTTGTGTTTGTCTGAAAATTAACCTTCTTTCATGCTGGTTTAAGGGGGAGTTCAGAATGCTTACTGGTTAGCTTTCAGAAATACTTTGAGTAAGGGGAAGCTTTGAGATTATGCTGAAATGTTTTATTAAGGAATGCTATGTCTTAGGGGGAGCTGAGTTGTGATGTGAGAAAAGAAGTTCTTTGACATATTAAAAAGGGCTGTCCAGATGTGTAACTTTGCTGGTCTTGCATGACTGATCTAGAGTGGTTCTCTCAGACAGTAGAGTGTCACTTATCTCTTAAGTCTATAAGTCAGTGACCTTAATCTCCAGATTAGAATCTTTCCTTTAGTACTTCTTCAGAGATTTGGACTAATTGCATAAAGTATATCTTCCTACATTGTCATTGATTCTGGTTCAGGCCAAAAACTTGTATGTCTTGATATCTGACCCAATCAACTTGAAATCTAGACTTCAAGACTCAATTCAAGAAATAGTCCTCTTGGTATTGTTTTCAATCATTCTATCTCTTTAACTCAAGGGCTTAACTGAACAAAAATGTTCTGTTTTGATCACTGAGAAACTGGGAGCTTCATCAATGAAATGAATTTTTCTCCCATGTCATGAGGTGTCAAATGCTTAAAATGAATGAAAAGACATGACAGAGCAATGGTGGCTTGCTGGTGAGTAACTGGGGACTCTGGCCTCTAATCAAGGTGTTTCCTCATGTCAAAAGCCACAGTTACTATCTCTGTTCCCTAATAACAAAAAAAAAAAGGGAAGTAATGAGGTACTCACTCTGAGTAACTGGAGATTCAGGCCTCTAATCAAGGTGTCTCTCTAATGTCAAAGGAGTGAACTACCAACTTACTCATTGATCTTCTTGAAAATCATCTCCAACAAAAAATTCCTTGTTGTTATGCAACTAATGGATTGCTTGTCTTCAATACCTTGAGAACACCTCTCTGATTTAGTCTCTTGCTGACTGTGGGATAGTTGAATGATCAGCTATATCTGACCATACTTGTGACCTCCTGCTCTAAATCATCCACTATGTATGCTGATAAACTTGTCTATCATTCTACTTCTCTATTATGTACTGAAGTATAAAGAATCTTCTCTTGAGACTAGAAACTCACTTATTCTCTTAAGACCTACTCGTGACTTTCTGCACTAAGAAATTACTGCTCTTATTCTTCATGTCTCCAGCACTGTTATACATTCTGTAGTTCTTTTTGCTGATGTCAAAGGGGGAGAGAAGTTTGCAATATTTGCAATTTCAGTGAGAAGTTCTGCAATATCAGTGAGTCTTGAGCTTTGGGGGAGTCATGTTGCTTCGAGGAAGATATGGTTTTTGAGTTGAGGGGGAGATGAGAGTGTGTTGTAGGGATTGTATAATTCATCTGCATGTGCATGCCTTGAATTTACTTTGTCTGTTGCAGCTGATATAAATTCCTTGATATTGCTTGATTCATAGTGTTGTCATCATCAAAAAGGGGGAGATTGTTGCATCCCTATGGTTTTGATGATGTCTCACACTATAAATCAACCTCCTATCTCTAGATTCATGCTGGTTCATCACCTAAGTGAGTTCAGTTCATATGCTGTTCCATTATTTCATCTATCTACACTGTTTGGTTAATATCAACAGTAGTGGGTCGACTCATCAGCAAGGGTGGGTCGACGCATCAGAGCATTGATAGTTGGGCACAAAGTCTATACACCAGCTTGATCCATTTAGTCTGTACATTGGCATATCCTCTGCTAGTCTGTACATCGGGCACTTTCTAACTGAAGTCCATACATTGGTCTCAATACTCATAGTTAGTTCAGCTCAACCCTATACTTCCTTTCAAGCTTCAACTCTAAACATTGGATTGTCACACTTCATGTCTATACACTGGCTGCTGCATTGTCATGAAAGTCTACACATCCGATAGTGTAAGTCTATACATCACCCAGAGTCTTGTTTGCAAAGTCTGAACATTGCTTCAGAGATAGCTTCAGCAAAGTCTATACATTCGGTTCCTTGGGCAAAGTCTATACATCGCTTAGTCTCCACATTGCCTTCAGCCCAAGTGCTCAAAGCCAAGTCTATACAATGCCAACCCAACACATTGAACAGTCGTCCAAGTCTATACACTAGACTTCATTTTCTATAAGTCTATACACTGGTCTGTGATTCACCAACTCTGTACATTCGATATCTTTTCCTACGCATTGGCCAAGTCCATACACTCAACATTTCCCTACGCTTTCCTGGCCAAGTCTGTACATCACTAAGTGTGTACATTGCATGCTGCTCAAACGTTCAATGTCTTCAAAGTCTGTACAGCGTCCGTCTCAGCCAGCGTCTCACGCTGTGTCTTAGGCAAGTCTGTACATCGGCCTCAGTCGTTCAAGTCTATACATTGAACTGCTCTTCAAAGTCTGTACATCATCCGTCTTAGCCAGCGTCTCATGCTGCGTCTTAGGCAAGTCTGTACATCGGCCTCATTCGTTCAAGTCTATACATTGAACTGCGTCTTAGGAAAGTCTGTACAGAGGCTTCGATTTACCAAGTCTGTACATCGGCTTCATTCGCTCAAGTCCACACATCCACAGTGGTTCATCAAGTCTATACATACACTTGAGCTTCACCAAGTCTGTACAACGCTGAAGTCTTCACAAGTCTGTACAGTGCTTGAGCTTCACAAAGCCTATACATCGCTTCAAGCGATTCAAGTCTATACAGACTGCCTTTACATTCAGAGTCTGTACATCGGTTCATCAGCCGATCGTTTCATTCAGAAATCTCCAAGTCTGTACAGGTGAGTGTCTAATGCATCGTCTCACCCTGGCAGAGTCTATACACTGGCTAAGGCTGTCGAAGTCTATACAACACCGATGGGGTTCAAGTCTACACACTGCTCACAGTCTTATTAAGATTATTACACAGGTTCCAAGTCTGTTCACTGGTTAGGCTTCGTGAAGTCTATACAGTGGCAGAAGCTTTGTTAAGTGTACATATTAGTAAGGCTTGTTTGCTTTGTTCTTCTTTAGTCTATACAATGCCTTCACATGCGATTGTTCATAGTCTATACACTGCCATCCGTCTGCATTGTTCATAGTCTATACACTTCCATCCGTCTGTATTGTTCATAAGTCTATACACTGCCATTCATGCGCATTGCTCATATGTCTATACACTGCCTTCACACATGCGCTTCTTTCACTAAGTCTGTACACTCTCTCACGTTGTACACACTTAATCAGTTGAAGTGTCTGAAGTATACATAGTCATGTTAATAGCCTGAACTAACTAAGTCTATACATTCCATCTATCTGTCTGCAGGTGATTCAGGCTGATGATTGGGCACGTGAACCGAGGTTGGCACCTGGCACGTGATGCAAGACAACAGGCGCATGACACGTGGATGGCAACCTAGTCAGGATGCTGCCATGTGGTCGAAATTCAAATGATCTGGCCAAAAGTGCATGGGCGAGAACCTGACAGCCACACGCCAATATCTGCTATAAATATAGAGCTTCATCCTTCAGTTGAAGCTTGACCGTGAATAGAGAAAGCAGAAGCCATTGGTGAGAGTTTGCACGATCCAGAAAAGAAAAAGAGCAGAGAGTTCCAGATCCGAGAGGAGTTTGTTCGAGAGAGAGAGCAGTGTGTGTGGATTGATGAATTGCTTCACTTGAAGCTACATTTGTATTGGGTTTCAGAACCGATTTCTTCTTCATTGGTTTTTGTTTCTACTTTGCTTTCGTTTCATTTCGTTCATCCTTCTGATTTGAATTGTTTTCCCTCCGGTGTGTGGAGGAAGGGAGCATCACTCCAGTTTCCCTCTGTGTTGCAGAGGAAGAGAGATTGGTGATCTCTGGTGGTGTTAGTGACTGGTTGTCACTAACAGTTTCCCTCCGGTGTGTGGAGGAAGGGAGAAGATTCTCCGGTTGTGTTCTAGCTGGGAGCTAGAACAAGTTTCAAGTTCTGTGGGTAGCAGAACTTGGTTGAGGGATTTGTTTCCCTTGGTGTTCAAGCTGTGTGGCAGCATGTTGTTCGCAGACTGAGTCTGCATTGATATAGCATCGTCTAGTGGAATCCTCACTCTAGTTGGAGTGAGGGGTGGATGTAGATTACGGACTGCAATCGAACCACCAAAAAATCGAGTGCCTCCTCTGTGGTTTGCTAATGTTATCTACGCTCTTCATCTGCTCGTCTCTTTGCTTCCATGTGATCAGTTCTTCATTCTCATTTACATTTCTCTGTGTACGGTTTAAGGAGGTGCGTTAGCAGTAGAAATTATTTTCCGCCTAAGTTTCTACAAATTGGGAGTGATCTATTCATCCCCCCCTTCTATATCACTCTTGCTGCACTAACAGAAAAGAGGTAGGGGGCGAGAGCGAGAGGTGAGTCGGAGGGGGAGAAGCCAATGCTTCCCTCTCCCTCCTCCGTCTAATGCTTCTCTCTCTCTCTCCATCGAGTATATTTTCCTTTTCTTTTTGTAATGCTTTCTCTTCCATTTTATCTGTATCAAGTTTCCTTCCCAGTTTGTATGGATGAATAAAAGAGAAAGAAAGGAAGTCTTTTTGCAAGCTCAGTCTCCTCTGTTCCAACCCTTGCTCCCCTTTCTTGCTCTCTGATCATCCGGGGACCTTTGAGGTCTGCCACTCCATGGCATGACCCCCAAGGTAACCCATTCGATGGATTAACATTCCTTGCCCAGCCATGGCGAATATTTGTCCCTGTTGAAGACCCATCGCCCGTGAGTCGTGGTCGCTCTTGTAGGCTGGCCCTCGAGCGTTCCGCACTCACACTTGGGCCAACGGACCGCCGTGAGGCCGTTCCGCATTTTTGAGAGTTTACCCAGGAGTAATCCGTGTGGTGGCTTTCGCTTCCCTCTGGCAAGTCCCGGTCCGGGGGAGGTGCTGCCCAATTCTTGCCAGGGCCAAGAACGCTCAAGATCAAATGAAGAAGATACCCCCCAAAGAACAGACAAGAACACTTAAGAACAAACGAACAACGACACCTTCTGTGAATTAACCCCTAAAATCTTGCACAACAAACTCCTCCGAACAAATCACTTAAACCCCTTCGTTGCCAATCTAATTTATCAACTGAACGAACAAACTAACCATTAAAATCCACCTACGGGTGAAAGAAAAGGAGCGCACAGTCAATCCATGTGAAACAAACCCTCGGGAGAGTTTAATACGGCGCAGTGACTATTCCACCGCACCGCTTTAACATCACTCTCAAAATCCATCTCCCCCTTTGAACCTTCAACCGACGTGGGCCTTCAACACCGCAACCTGGCGTGGCCATGACCGGCACGCCTTCCTCACAAAAGCCCCGTATCTTCTCCTTTCAAATGTTAAAATGGCGTGCCCCCTCCATCTCCTTCTGTGAACACCCAAAAATGGCGTGCCCCCCCTCCATCTCCTTCTTTGAATCCTAAAAACGGCGCCCCCCCTCCATCTCCTTCTATGAAGCCCAAATCCGGCGCCCCCCCCATTGGTTCCCTTAAACCGGCGCGCCCCATGGCCCTAATACGGCGCACCCATCTCCATCTCGTTGCCCAAATACGGCGCGCCCATCTCCATCCTCTTGGGTCCTTTAATCTGGCGTGCACCCCCGCGACCTGACCCGGCAGGTCGAACCCCTCGACCTGACCGCACAGGTCAATCCGCGTGTGAGGGCACACGTTAGTGAGCTCGGGCTACGCACTTAATAATTCACTCCCTCGGACTGGGTTCGAAGAGAAAATCTACGACACCTTATGGTATCGAACGTGGTTTACGGAATTTCCGACATGGCCATAGTCCGAAATCATCTCCGGCCAACAGTCTATCAACTTGACCCGTCCCTACCGGGATCCAATCCCGCATTCTCATTAAACTTACCTTGTTCGTGGCAGACATCTGTGCGGTTTTGTTACCATCTTTTATACTATAAACACGGACCTCCGTTCGAACACGAAGTGGCCCGTGAGCGGCCGACATAGTCTGAACATTCACGTCCCGATACGGGTTTCTAGCAGAGTTCATCTTTCACCATCCTCCTACATTATTAGTATTCTCTTTAGGCCGTAGGGCCCTTATTCTCGGCAATCAATCAAGGGTGTTCCCCGTATGGGAGATGTAAATAACGCCGTGGCCTTTATGGCACGGCGGGTTTTGGTCCCGACACGAACTACACAATTGTCTGATTAGTCAGATCGCGCGCACCATGGGCTTCCATGAAGCCCGAATAAATCGTCACCTAGGTGACTGGCACGCCCACGCACTTAATAAACCTAATAAACGAACAACCAACGATCCTAATAAAAAGTGCGTCCACAAGTCTGGCAGGCCCGGTGGGACTCGAAATCACCCTTCATCTCTTTTCCGGGACTAAGGGCCCTACGGCTCCTTTCTTGTAATACTAATTGTTTGATTTGAAAATGCAGGTTGCATTTCGGACACCAGGATGGCCCCCACGTTCGGTCAACAGGCCGTAGAGAGCCATGTTTGGAACGGCTACTTGGCCGTCCCCCTCAGCTTCGGGAGCTTCCCTCCCGTGGTAGGCTTCCCCAACTTCCCCGGGGTAGCCTTCACGAACCTGCTGGACGTGGAAGTGTCTAACAGGACTGAAAGCAACGCTCCCATCCAGGGGGCCGCCAAAGCTGCTGTCGGCCGATCAATGGCCGAGACTTCCAAGACCGTCCCGACTGGGACGCTGAGCTGCAACGTGCACCACGTGCACCAAACTGCCGGCCCTTCTCATCCAAGGTCGGCCTCTCACCAGAGGAGGCTCCGGAGGAGCCACGCCACGACGTCACCCCGAGGCCGGTTCTCTAGCACCGGCAAGTCGGCTGTCGTCAGGACTTTCCGGGTGCATCTTAACGGACAGCGTTCCGAGGTGATCCCAGATCGCATTGTACCCGCCGTACCGGTGCACAACTCTTTTCAGGCACTGGAGAAGATGAATGGCAGGATGACGCCGGCCATTCAGGCCCCAGTGCCGCAGCATCAGTCGGCCTCTAGGCCCACCAAATGTAAGCAAGTTTGGGTTCCCAAGGGGGCCCGGTTCACCTCACCAGCCCAGGCGAGGCCCAGCACCTTCCGCCCGGCAAGGGCACAACAAAGAGATTGGGTCAAGACATCGGCCCCCGTCTGCCAGACATCATTAACTACACCCGCCCCACCGGAGAACATCCACCGTCGACACTACCGACGTCACTATCAGGCTGCCCGTGGGGAGCCTGCAACCCACATGCCTGTTGCTGCCAACAGGGCGACATCACCGGCTTCTCCTCTTGAGCAAGACTGGGAAGGAGTGGAGCAAGCCATGAGGAACTACTTGCGGGGCCTGGGGAGCACTCCCCTGAGTCGCCAGAGATTACTGGTGGCAGTAACCTCCGCCTTTGAAGAAGAAGAGACCCGGCTGGTGCCCAGCGCCGAGTCAAGAAACTGCTCGGAGGAGCGCTATCAGTCCCCGCTGAGGGAAGAAGTGAAGCCACAGAGATCGGTCTTTGACAGATTGGTCTTCCTAGGTAAGCCGTCAAGAAGAACGGCAAGAAGAGGCAGAGACCTGAGGGTCTATACTTGCAACATGGCAGGGGTATCTGGTCGGTACGGGGCTCTACCAACCGAGCCCGAAGAAGTGGCCAGGCTTGCCACAAGGCCAGGACCTCTTACCAGAAGAGGGAAAGCAGCAGCTGAGAAGACACAAGTCCACACTGGAGAAGTTGACACTGAGGAACCCTCAATGGCCTTGGCTGCCAATGTTATTACAGAGGGCACCACGGGAGGACCGTCCACTTCATCCGAAGAGGTGCCGATCGAAGAAAGAGGGGGCACCCCCAGCCTCTCCATGAACAACCCCGCGGTGTTACACATGATGCAGCAATATCAGCGGGATATCGAATTGTTAAAGAAACAACTAACTGAAAGAGCCGCTCAGCCCTCAACATCCGGGCAGACTGAAGCATTGCTAGAGACCCCTGGGGGCAACGGTCAGGCCTCGAAAGCTTTTCCACAGGCGACGGTGTCTCCCCCAATACCCACCTACACTGGTAGTGTACCCCTACATCAGCCACAACATATCACACCTGACCCGCCACCGAACCTCCCATTCCAGGGGTCCACTATTGCACCTCAGGCGACAGTGTTAACAACGCCGCTGGCGTAACCGGCCCATTTCTATCCAAACCCGGTTGACCCGACAACAGTGAGCAGACTAATGCTCGAACAAATGATAGATATGAAGTTGGCAGAGAGGAGCGATGGTGATCACACGCCATTCGACATATACCGGGTACCTTACCCGACACACTATGCTGCCAAGAGGCTACCGGTCGGCATCACCAAGCCGCCGAAGTTTGAGAAATTTAATGGGCAAGGGTCTCCTAGGGAGCACATTGCCTATTATGTGAATGTTATGGGGGATCTAGCTGCGGATGAAGCTTATCTTCTCAAATTCTTTGGCTCGACACTTACCGGGCTCGCTTTCGAGTGGTACTCGAGCTTGCCCGTCGGGTCCATTGCAGACTGGCCCGATATGCAGAAGAAATTCAAGGAAAGGTTCTACATAGCTGAGCGGGAGGTAACCGTGGCAGAGCTTTATGCCACGAGACAGTGAAATGATGAGTCGGCACTCGACTACATAAAGAGGTGGAGGAACCTCAGCATGAGATGCAAACGTCCTCCGCATCAAGAGGACGCAGTGCAGATCTGTAAACAGAATCTGAAGAAAGAAATCCTTGAGAGGATGATCGGTGCTGAAGTAAGGTCATTTGATTGTCTGAATAACATAGTGGCAGAGATCGAGGCATTCCTTGCTCGATACTCTTCTGCTCCAGCTGCATCGAGCCAGAGGGCCAGGCAAGTCGAGAAAAGACCAACACCACCAGAAGTTCACACACTGGACTTCGAAGCTTTCGAAAAGCAAAGAGAGAAAGCCAAAGAGATAGCCGACCCTCCTCCGCCCAGGTCCACTGAACGGCGGGAAGGTCTCTCCCTGCGGGAGAAGATGAGGAATAAATTGTATTCTTTTCCTCGAGACAAAGCCCGGGTCTTGTTTGAATGGGCCACCAGGTACAACAAGATCACATTACCAGATCCAAAGAGGCCTGGTGACTTGAATAAGAAGGATGATCCTCACTTTTGCCCATACCATCAGATGCTTGGGCATACCATTGAGGATTGTTACATCTTCAAGGACGTCATTGAGTCCTTGATCAAGAAGGGAGAGCTAGACATGGGGGAGCTCAGAGTGGATCCTCCGCAGCCGCACAAGATGCCGAACATCGGCACCATTGTCAACATGGTATCTTTATACCAGCAACTTCCTGAAGAATGGGCGGAGGCCAGTACACAGGGTACTTATCAAGCCTTTGTCATGGCGCTAGCTCAAGACCAAGGAGGTTGGCAAGACGCGTCGATGAAGAACAGAAGAAGAAGACAAGCTCCCCGGCCCACTCCGGAAGTTCAGATATGGGGCGTTACACCCCGGCCGGCACCGCCACCAGCGACACCTATCTGGCATGACACAGCCCCCCGGCTCGTTATGAGATGGCCTACTCACAACAGGAAGAAACACATCCCGATGCGGGTGCACAAGGAAACCAGCCCTGCGGTTGAAAGACTCTAGGCTATTATTGATGGGCTTGAAGATTATGAACATCCCAAGATCCAACCTGTGGAGTTGAAAGAGTATGTCCCTTGGGAGGAGTTCGAGTCACTCGAACTAGCTCCAGAAGCGGAAGCCGAGACGAAAGAAGAGCCTCTCTTGTGGGGTGAGCTCCCCCAAAAGTAGTTGCCAACCACTGAAGAGAAGAAGAAAAAGAAGAAGAGAAGACCTAGAAACAAGAAGAAGAGTGGGGTTGTCTTATCTTGCAACACCCTCTCGACATTATTTGACACAGCCCTCTCCCTGAGAGAGGAAGAGCAAGAAGTGCTCGTCGAGCCATCAGAGCTGAATCAAGCTGAAGCATCCGCTTCCCAACATGCCACCAGGTCAGGAAGAACGTGGGGACGCCCTCCTCAGGCCAACCACAACATCCTGCTTAGGGGAGAACAACCATATCACATCCCCGAGCCTAGGGTCCAAGGCATGGAGATCCCCCCTCTATCAGGCCTCTACCTCGGAGAACCAAGTGACCAGAGTGCCCCGTCATTCATTGAATTTCTTACAACTCAGAGGGGAGGACAGTCATGCCCCCGCGAGTCCCGGCAGACCAAAGGGGCAGGCAGCCCCTTGGCTCCGTCTGCGGCAATCCCTCCTCGGCCAAGGGAAGAGCCCGATAACATCCCAAATCTTGTCGAGTTCTCACAAGAAAAGGAAGTGACCCAGCAGGCCCCACAAGCACAAGCGGCATTTGACCCAGTGGAGGAGGCACCCGTTGAGCCGGCTCCCTAGGCCTAGACTGGGGTAGGTGCAGTAGAGCCGAAGAAATGAAGTTGCTCGAAGTCCGAGCTGGCAACAGAATAGTCAAACACCTGAAGAAGATCCCATCCAGGTTTACCGTCTGGGAAATCCTATCCTTAGATGAAGAAACACGGAAAGCTGTCATCGCCGCACTCCAGACACCAGCATATGTTGAAGCCTGCCTTACAGAAATGTCACCTGAAGTACCTGTGGCCTTCACGGAAGAGGACATGCTTTTACTGACCTGCAGTCACAACAGGCCACTCTACATGAAGGGGCAGCTTAATGGACATCCCATCAATAGAGTCTTGATCGACCCCGGGGTAGCCGTGAATATACTCCCCTACCGGGTGTACCAGAAGCATTATTTTGATGTACACCTAATTGAGGTCAAGAATGTCAAGATTGCTGGTTTCAACCAGAAGTGTGAGGTCCCCATGGGGGTCGTAGAGTTCAACCTCTCCCTCGGCGACTTCACAACCAAGGTCCTATTCCATATAATCAACTCCAACACCTCTTACAAGGCATTGCTCGGCCGACCTTGGCTGCATCAAAACAGAGTGGTACCATCCACTCTGCACCAATGCATCAAATACCCCGGCAATGGGAAAGAGGAGAGAATCTTTGCTGACCTCCACCCTTTCGAAGTGTTTGAATGTCACTTGTCGAACACCACTTTGTATTTGGAGAAGTCAAAGCAAGCACCCCAAGTCACTCAGGACAAAGGAAAGAAGAAAGCAGAGCCTGACAACTGGTTCCCTCCACCACCGCCAGGCTATGTGGCTCCCCCTCAGGTGTCGTTTGTTTCTAAGGCAGAAGGGGTGATCAAAGCCACTCCCCTTCCCATCTATCCTACACCAGGGACGCCATACCTTGAAGACTTGCTGGAGGATGTCAAGGTCCCACCCGGGGTCATCAAGCCCCTGGTAGAAGCTGACTGCCAGGTGGTCGAACGACTAAAGACCTTCGAGGTGTCTAACCCCGGGGGCCCGTCCACCATCTTCTATGTAGCTGAAGAGCACTCGGCCAGAGGGGATGATGATTGTAAACTCCCCGATGAGCTGCATGACCCACTCGTCCCGATCATGGGGCTGCCTTACATAACCAGCCGTGTAGTCAAAATGACCAGGAAACAAGGGATACCCTTCTGCCAGCTCTCCAGTCAGAAAGAAATGTTCAAGAAGATGTGGAACCCACCAAACCTGGACCGAAGGTTGTTGCAGATCACCCGGCACCCGGGCTTGGGTTTTTCAATAGAAGATTCATTTGAAGCCGATGTGATATCAGTCTCGGCTCCGAACGGTGATAGCCCCGCAGGCAATGCAGGCCTGCAGGAAGTCGAAGATCATCGGCAACCTACGCCTCCTGCCGATGAAGATCAAGATGAAGAGGTGTTCCTGTGGAGTCCACCTCTCCGCAGGAACAAGGGGAAGGTCCTGCCCTCCTCTAAGAGATCAACCCCGAATAGCCACAGCAGCAGGGTACCATTGTTCCCCCCTACCTTTGATGCAAAGAGCGGGGAAGCGAGTAGCACTTTAGCGCCCACTCAATGCGACTCTGCTCTGTTTGCCCTGTGCTACCAGCAGCAGCGGGAAATTGAGATGTTGAAGGCTCAGTTGGTCAAAGTGACTGCACTTGTGTCTAACTTGATCGGGGGCATCTTCCGCCAGTAGAACATCGGCATGCACCAAGCCTCGAATACCATTCTGAACGCCCCCATGCACTTGAAAAAGGAGGCAAGGGATGTAGCTGTTTCTCCAGTCGGACGACTGGCCAAGCGGAATCCTACACTACAAGAAAGGATGCAAAGGCCTTACTCTTTCCCAAAGAGCAAGACCCGGGGGATTTTTGACTGGGCCCGCCACCATGGCAAGGTCTCCCTCCCGAGGTCTAAAAGGCTGCAAGATGCTCGCAGAAATGGTGACCCTTTGTTTTGCCCTTATCACCAAATACTGGGTCACCCTATCGAAGACTGCTACGTCTTCAAGGATATTGCTCAAGACCTTATTGAGAGAGATGAGCTCAGAATGGGAGATTATGTGGTGGCCCCGCCACGCCCCAGTGTGACAGGCGGCCATGAAAGAAGTGTTTACATGGTGTCAGTTAAGCACCAGATCTTTGAAGATGTAGCCGAGAATGAACTACCCCGGCTGCCGACAGCGAAACAGTCCCCAGTGTGGCAATCAATCACCTCGGCTCCTGCAGGAGCCGTCTATGATCACTACCAAGAAGATTCTGGAGAAGTCCTTCGCTTCTCCGCGCAGGAAAACCCCTCGAAGCCGCATACAACAGGCCTGGAAGAGGGAGAAACAAGCAAAGCCTCATTACTCAACAAGGCGGAGCAAGAAGACGCCTATGGTGTCCTTGAAGCAGAAGATGGTGAAGACCAAGATTTCATCGACCTACTGCCAGCGCCGCCGGAAATTGAAGATGGCGGCCAAGCCACAGTAGATGAGCTCCTTGAAATTAACCTAGGCATAGAAAGCGACCCCAGGCTGACTTTTCTAAGTGCCCTTCTCCCTCCACAAGAGAGGGAATAATATGTTAGGTTGCTGCAAGAATTCCGGGACTATTTCGCCTGGAACTAAAAAGAGATGCCCGGCCTAAGCTCTGGCGTGACTCAACATATTCTGGCTATTGATCCCAAGGTGGAGCCGGTGAAGTAGTCCCCCTGGCATATGAGGCCGGAGCTGATAAAGCAGATTTGCAAAGAAGTCGACAAGCTCATAAATGTTGATTTCGTAGCTGAAAACCAATACACTACTTGGTTGGCCAACATTGTACCGGTGAAGAAGAAGAAGAATGGGCAGATCAGGATCTACGTGGACTTTCGCGACCTGAATAAAGCTTGCCCAAAAGATGACTTTCCGGTGCCCGTCACCGAAGTGATGATTGATGCGACTACCGGCCATGAGGCCTTGTCCTTCATGGATGGATCATCCGGCTATAATCAAATATGGATAGCTGAACATGACCGAATTCATACGGCCTTCTGGTCACCTAAAGGGATATTCCACTACAAAAGAATGCACTTCGGCCTCAAGAACGCTGGTGCCACTTACCAGCGGGCGATGACCAAGATATTCGACGAACAGCTATATAGCAAAGTCGAATGCTACATTGATGATCTGGTCGTCAAGACAAAGAAAAGGGGGGATCACATGAATGACCTTAGAGTCATCTTCGAGAGACTCCGGCAATATGAGCTAAAAATGAACCCAATGAAGTGTGCCTTCGGGGTCTCTAGTGGAAAGTTTCTCGGCTTTATTGTCTGATATAGGGGGATCGAGATCGACCCTTTTAAAATAAAAGCCATTCAGGAGCTACCTCCTTTGAAGAATTTGGGAGAGTTAAGGTCCCTGCAAGGCCGGCTGGCCTACATCCGAAGGTTTATCTCCAATTTATCGGGGCGCTGTCAACCATTCCATAAAGTAATGATGAAGAATGCACCTTTCAACTAGAACCAGGAATGTCAGAAGGCCTTCGATCGGCTGAAAGATTACTTAAAGACCCCGCCTGTGCTAGGGGCACCTATCAAGGGGAGGCCACTTATTCTATATATAGCTGCCACCGAATGTTCGCTGGGGGCAATGCTCGCCCAGAACAATGATGAGGGGAAGGAGCAAGCTCTCTAGTACCTCAGCCGAAGACTAGTGGGGGCAGAAGCAAAATACACCTCGATTGAGAAGGTTTGCCTCGCCTTGGTCTTCGCAGTCAAGAAGTTGAGGCATTACATGCTCTCGCATGAAGTGAGCCTGATCTCTAAGGTTGACCCAGTCAAGCACATTCTCTCTCAGCCAGTCCTGAAGGGACGTCTCGGCAAGTGGGCCGTACTGTTATTGGAATTTGACATCACCTACGTGCCTCAGAAGGCCGTTAAGGGTCAAGCCATGGCCGATTTCTTTGCAGCACACCCCGTGCCTGAAGATTCCCCACTGGCCACGGAGCTTCCTGAAGATGAAACACTAGAGGTGGACCAAGCCCAACAGATCGCCTGGCAGCTGCACTTTGATGGAGCTTCGAGAACATAAACAACCCCGTCTGGGCACACAAAAGTACGGGCCGGGACTGGCATCGTCCTTAAATCCCCTGAGGGAGAAGTATTACACACATCTAGCTCCATTAACAAGCCCTGCACAAATAATGAGGCAGAGTATGAAGCTCTGATCATTGGTCTCTAAGTCACTTTGCAAATGGAGATTAAAATATTACATGTGTTTGGCGATTCATTGCTGGTCGTCAAGCAGGTTCAGGGACAGTTTGACGTCCGAAAACCCTAATTACTCCCTTACTATACTAAGGTGAAACGGCTCATGCAGCGGTTCTACCTCATTGAGATAGGCCACATTGCCAGAGGAGAGACTGCACAAGCCGATGCACTGGCGAAATTGGCGAGTTCATTGGCTGTCCCACCAAATGGATCCCTCAACATCCTGGTGGTGAATCAGCGCCAAGTGGCCAGCATGAAAGAAGGGCCAGAAGAAGAAGAACTTGAGGCCGCTACAACGGGAGCCGTCAACCTACCCGACTGGAGGGACCCTCTTTTGCAGTGGTTTAAATACCAGCAACTGCCCAGGCAAAGGGAGGAGAAGATCAAGCTAATTAGAACAAAGGACTCTTATGAGGTCCGAAACAGGATCCTGTTCCGAATTATGGCAGATGCCAACCGGAAGGTACTCCTCCGATGCCTATCCGCCGAAGAAGCTTGGAGAGTCATGAAAGAAGTTCACGTCGGAACGCCTGGTGCACACCAGGCAGGACCGAAAATGAAAATTGAAATCAAGAAACTCGGCTACTACTGGCCGACAATGTTCAATGACTGCTGCAAGTATGCCAAGTCTTGTCAGAAATGCCAGGAGCACGCGACGGTGCCTAGAAGACCGCCCGTGCCGCTGCATCCAACACTGCCCAGCTAGCCTTTGGCCCAATGGGGAACAGACGTCGTGGGTCCACTACCCGCATCATCCGCTGGGTGCAAGTACATCTTGGCCGCAACTGATTACTTCTCCCACTGGGCGGAAGCTGTTGCCTTGAAAGAAAGGACTGGGGAAATCGTTGCCAGGTTTGTCCGCCGTAACATCATATTCCGGTTTGGCACTCCGAACCGAATTATCTTAGATAATGGAAGCCACTTCCGCAACCAGAAAGTCTACCGGCTGGTAGAAAAGTACAAGATCGACTGGAGGACGTCGACCCCTTACAACCCACAGGCCAATGGCTTGGCTGAAGCTTTCAATAAAACTCTTTGTACTCTCCTATCCAAAATTGTTAATTCTAACAAGAGAGATTGGGAAGAGAAAATGTACGAGGCCCTGTGGGCGTACCGTACTGTATACAAAACTCCAACGGGTTATTCACCCTTCTCCCTAGTGTATGGATCAGAGGCAATTGTCCCCATCGAGTTGGAAATACCCTCCCTTCGGGTCGCAATCCAACACGGGATGATCCGGGAAGAACAAACAAATGTCGAGCGAAGGCTCGAAGAGCTCTCCAACTTGGAGGGAAAAAGGCTTCAAGCTCAGCAGAACATCCAGGTCTATCAGGCCCGAATAGCGCCTGCCTTTGACAAGCTCGTTAAGGAACGTGAATTCAAAAAGGGTGACCTCGTCATGGGGAAGAGAAGAGAAGTCATGGCTTCCAATCCCAAGGGCAAGCTGAATGAGAATTAGTTTGGACCGTATATAGTCCAGAAGGTCTACGAGGGTGGAGCGTATGTAATCGTCAACAATCAGGGGGAGGTTCAGTTTCTACCCCTCAACGGTAGACATTTGAAGTTGTACCACGCTCCAATTCCCCCATTCAATGAATGAAATATTTCTCTAACCCGCCCGGGGTGAATTTGCATTACTATTGCCCAGATGGTTTGGGCACTGTTTATCCTGCGTTTCAAAAAAAAAGGGAGAACGACAAAAGAAAAAGAAGAAGGAGAAGAAGAAGAGAAGAAGAGACAAATAAACCATGTCAGTTCCCGACACCCTGTTGGCACTGATGAAGAGAAGAAGAGACAAACAAACCATGTCAGCCCCCGACACCCTGTCGGCACTGATGAAGAGAAGAAGAGACAAATAAACCAAGTCAGTTCCCGACAACCCGTCGGCACTGATGAAGAGAAGAAGAGACAAATAAACCATGTCAGTTCCCGACACCTTGTCGGCACTGATGAAGAGAAGAAGAGACAAATAAACCATGTCAGCTCCAGCACACCCTGTCGGCACTGATGAAGAGAAGAAGAGACGGATAAACCATGTCAGCTCCCGACACCCTGTCGGCACTGATGAAGAGAAGAAGAGACAAACAAACCATGTCAGTTTCTGACACCCTGTTGGCCCTGATGAAAAGAAGAAGAGACAAACAAACCATGTCAGCTCCCGACAACCTGTCGGCACTGATGAAGAGAAGAAGAGACAAACAAACCATGTCAGTTTCCGACACCCTGTCGGCCCTGATGAAGAGAAGAAGAGACAAACAAACCATGTCAGCTCCTGACACCCTGTCGGCACTGATGAAGAGACGAATAAACCATGTCAGTTTCCGACACCCTGTCGGCCCTGATGAAGAGAAGAAGAGACAAACAAACCATGTCAGCTGCCGACACCCTGTCGGCACTGATGAAGAGAAAAAGAGACAAACAAACCATGTTAGTTTCCAACACCCTGTCGGCCCGGATGAAGAGAAGAAGAGACAAACAAACCATGTCAGCTCCCGACACCCTGTCGGCACTGATGAAGAGACGAAGAGACAAACAAACTGATGGAGGCATCATCCACAACTCCCTTTGGCTAGGGTCTTCTTCACACTCCGGCGTCGTTTGAGTTCGGGCCTCTCTCTATAAAGGCCCAATTATCCTTTTTGTGCTATCTATTTGAGTCATTTGATGTAAATTTCATTTTATTTGAGTCATGTCCCTAGGTCTTGCATTTATTTTCCTAAGTTTGAGTGTCATTAGATTGTTTAGTTAGCTATTGGGCCCAATTCTTCGGGCTTGGCCCAAGAGCCCCCCTACCCCCTCAGTTATTTGTCATTGAGTCTTTTGTCAGGGACTTATTATAAAATGTGGGTTGCCTATATATAGGGCCTCATTTCCTTCCTTTTGGACTAATGAATGAATGAATACAAGATTTCCCTTTGAGAGTTCAAATATTTAGTTAGCATGGAGTGATTCCATTAGTGGGTGAGATGCCCTAGGGGAGAGAGTCCCCACCCATCCACCTATCTATCTATCTCTCTCTCTCTCTTTCCCCCCCCTAAGAGGAATTCGCCCCCCTCCTCTCTCTCCTCCTTTCCCAACCACCCCCAACCCCCACCTACCTCCATTAAGGCCACTCCACTTCCCCACATCCCCTTTACTCCCTCCCCTAGTCCCAAGGATAGAACCCCCAATCCCTACTCCACCTTCCCAACCACCAACCACCCCTCCTCTTCCCCATACATTATCCCACCTTCCCCATGCAGCCTTCCACCTCCCAAGGTCCATTTCAAATTTGAAAAACCTTCCCTCCATAGGATTAGGCCGCCCCTCCCTCCTCCCCTTAGCTTTGGTCGCCCCTTTCTCCCTCCATTCTCCACCACCCTTGCACACCCCATCCTCCTTCCTCCAGCTGAACCTTGCGCCCTCCCCCTTCTTCCTCCACCTCTCCACTACCTCTAGCACCATTCCATACCCCCACACCTTCCCACCACCATTCCCCATTCCCCCCCTTCACCCTACACTTCCTTCTTCTTCTTCTTTCTAGGTCAATTGGAGGCTATGTCAAAGTTGCTGCTTGCAGTCCAGAAGATGCAGATGAACCAGTAGCTTGCAGCAGCCACCATGGCCTCCTCCCTGCGAATCTGAAAGCCCAAGAGATATCCACAGAAGCGTCTACTGGTCTTCTTTGCAACGGCAGCAGTTTCATCCCCATCCGACCTCTTTGCTGCCCGGGAGACCCGTTCTCCCAAAACTGCGCAGAGCTGCCCCTGCTGAGCACCTGAACCAGATTAGAAGCTCTACCACGATGAACCTCTGGAGAATCAGACCAAGAATTCTTCTGAAAAGTTGTTCCTCGTTCTATCTACTATCAGAATCAAGAAGCGGAACTTCAATCGACGTCCGTGGGCCAGAGTTATCAATTTTCTCCCTCGGGTACACTGTTCTGCTTCCCACAGTCTGCACCGACCCCTCTTCATTGTTCAGAGTCTACTAGTCTTTTCCGGCATCTTTTGGCTTCCCCGTCTATTCTTCTGCAAAGAGAACTCGTCCACGGTTCCAACGGCTCTGACGGCACCTGATTCAGAGTTCGGGAGCGGTCGGGGCATCCTCTTCTTCCTGCTGTTGGAAGCCTGAAGCTACCAGTCAGAGAATCTGTCACTCTGTTCGAACCTCCACCCAGGCCAGCAGTGGTACCAGAAGAAATCAACAAGATTCTGGGGCATTCCAGTACCAGTTATGAAGAGTTTCCCCCTGGTCCCCCCATCAGTAAAATTCCAGATCAAGCTCTGCGGCATCAACTTCGTCTGTCTGTCCTCCATCGCAGAAAGCAGGCAGATCCGGCTTCTCAACTGTTGATTCCTTTTAGTCCTAGTTCCCCTCCCCGCTTGGCCGGCTGAAGGCCCTTCCCTGTGCGGAGGTAGTTTTTGTTGTAATACCTATTAACCCCCACCCCAAGATCCCCCCTTCTGTGAGAGGTGTAGTGTTGTAATTTGTTTGAACAGGTCAAGCTGCACCGCCGCGGCGTGTGGGGATCCACTCGCCTCCCCGCTCGCCCTCGTCTCTGAGCGGGACCGGTTTCTTCAAACCGGTCGAGTAAGTGTTCAAACCTCACTCCATTTAGTGCTTGCCTTTCAATATTAGTTCTTAGTTCCGTTGGCCGTGAGAGTGAGAGCTCGATCCTCAAGCCCCGATACCTTGAGTGATCACCGTGGGGAAGAGTGTAACCGGTGCCTTTGGCACTTTGTCGGTCCCATTGAATTGGGCTTCCACAACCTTTGGGAATCAAATCTTGACCTTGCTGGCCCTCTACCAGCAAGGGCCCAACCCTCACATCCTCTACTTGGCATCACCAAGTCACCCCGGGCTTGGGTGAGTGACGATAGAGCGGTGGCCCATATCGGCCTGTTTGAATGCGATTGTGCTTGCTTGCTTAAGTCCAAGGGTGTGTCACATCAATTGGTATCAGAGCAAGTCATTGACTTGTCTCTATCAAATCTAAGTCCTAGGGCCTTTGCATTGTGTCCAACTTCATTTTCCCCTTATCTTGCATGTCCACCCGTAGTGGTGCTAGTTACCGACCCGATCCATCATCTTCGGTTCCACCCATGGATCCCAATCCTCAACTCAACCAAGGAGCTCCTAGGGAGGAACCCCAAAGCCAAATGAATAGAGTAGATGCTGCCCTTGCTAACATTCTAGCCCAACTTGAGTCCCTTTCCACTCGACTTACTCGGCTAGAAGAGCATGAGTTCCACCCAAGGGAGTATGAACCAAGAGTCCACCCTCCACATGATGAACCTCATAGGGAAGATAACCACCCAAGAGATCATGAACCAAGAGTCCACCCTCCAAATGATGAACCCCATAGGGAAGATATCCACCCAAGGGATCATGGACCAAGGGTCCACCCTCCACATGTTGAACCTCATAGAGAAGATATCCACCCAAGGAATCATGAACCAAGAGTCCACCTTCCACATGGTGAACCTCATAGGGGAGATATCCATCCAAGGAATTATGAGCCAAGAGTCCACCCTCCATATGTTGAATTTCATAGAAATGAGTTCCACCCAAGGAACAATGACCCACGGGTCCACCCCCCACATGTTAAGCCTCATAGGGATGTGTTCCACCCAAGGAACAATGGACCAAGAGCCCACCATCCATATGTTGAAATTAATAGGGATGACTTTGATTTTGACCCCTACCATGACTATGAGAGGCCTCGCCACCATCACATTCATGAAAGGCGTCCACGGGACGATCCTGATGACCCTCTCCTAAGGATGATCAAGGTAGAAGCCCCAAACTTTGATGGTTCCCATGAACCAAGTATCTACTTAGAATGGGAGACCGCCATGAACCAATACTTTGAATGGTACCCCATGTCCGACCAAACGAGAGTAAGATTGGCCAAAATGCATCTCACCAAATTGGCCAAAACTTATTGGCTAAACCAAGAGGGATTAAGAAGGATTAGGCGGCAAGAACCTATTGACACTTGGGAAGGCATGAAGAACCAACTTAGGAATAAATACCTACCCCAATCCTACCACCAAATGCTCTTAGATGAATGGCAAAGCCTTACCCAAGAAGGGAAGACCGTGGTTGAATACATTGAAAAATTTGACTCCTATCTTTTGAAGTGTGGAGTCCATGAAGACCCGGCCGTTACCTTGTCCCGTTTTAGGAATGGGCTCCAAAGCCACATCAAGAGAGAGCTCTTCATGAGAGATGTTCACAACCTTGAGCTAGCCTACCAAATAGCTAGGGATTTTGAGAGATTTGCTAGGATCCCTCGATTTGCTACTCCCCGATCGGTCGATCCTAAAAATATGGGACCACGACCCATTCCGGTCACCCCCATGAAAGCCCCTAGCCCAAGTGGCAATACCCCATTATGGCCTTACAACCCTCCTCCTACCATCACTCCAAACAAGCCCACCCCTAGTCACCCTCCTCCACGGAGGGAAGACATTCCCAAAGGCCCAAATGTAGGAACCGCTCCGGGTAGCGGGCATCAACAATGCTATAGATGTAAAGGGTTTGGTCACTTTGCGGGGCAATGTCCATCCGAAGGATTGTCTAGTTTGCTTATTGAGGGGGAAGCTCCCCCACCCCAAGGGGAACTTGAGGGTGTTGTTGAGGACCATGAAGCCTCCCTAGATTGGGAAGAAGAGTATGAGGCCCAATACCTTGAATCAGGACTAGATCACACCACTCCACCTACCAACTCCCATCTAGGAGTGATTAGATGCACCCTCACCAAACCCCAAGAAGAAGATTGGCGTCGAACCTCAATCTTTCACACCTTTGTCAGGATAGGGAGCCATGTAAGAAAGGTGATCTTAGATAGTGGGAGTTGTGTCAATGCCGTATCCCCCGATACCGTTAAGCTCCTTGGGCTTGCTATCACCCCCCATCCAAATCCATATCGAGTCTCATGGATCAACAACAACTCCATCCCGGTCAACACCCAATGCCTTGTGCCCCTCACCTTCTCTTTATATCATGGACAAATTTGGTGTGACGTCATCCCCATGGAAGTAGGAAGCATCCTACTAGGAAGACCTTGACTTTATGATGTAGATGCCACCATCTTGGGTAGGACCAACACATGTACTTTTGAACATGAGGGTAAGACTATCCGTCTTAACCCCTCCCCACCACGTCCCATGCCCAAGAGGGACACTCCCTCTCAAGGACACCACCCCACCACCACATAAGTCTCGGGGAACTCCACCCCTCCAACCCCATCCCTCACCCAAACTCCCAAACAAAGTGGGACCTCGGGGTTGATCAAGGGTCTTCATCTCATCACTAGGAAAGAACTTGAAAGGGAAATAGATCAAGGAGTACCTCTTTGTGCGGTGATCATTTGCCTGGGAGAACCCACTCCCACCAACCCACATCCTATAGAAATCCGGCATCTCTTAGAAGAATTCCATGATGTGTTCCCGGCCGAGCTCCCGGACCAACTCCCTCCCATGCGTGATGTTCAACACACAATTGATTTAGTTCCGGGAGCCACCCTCCCAAACCTTCCTCATTATCACCTCAATCCCACGGAGCATGCCGAACTTCGTAGGCAAATAGAGGAACTCATTAGGAAGGGCTTCATCCAAATAAGCAAAAGTCCATGTGCCGTCCCGGCCCTTCTTACTCCCAAGAAGGATGGGTCATGGTGGATGTGTGTGGATAGCCGGGCTATTAATAAGATCACCGTCAAGTATAGGTTCCCCATTCCTAGGCTTGATGACATGCTTGATATGCTTGCCGGAGTCAATATTTTCTCCAAAATTGACCTTAAGAGTGGCTATCACCAAGTTAGGATAAGACCCGGGGATGAGTGGAAGACGGCTTTCAAGACCAAGGATGGTCTCTTTGAATGGTTAGTCATGCCTTTTGGGCTTTCAAATGCCCCAAGTACTTTCATGCGTCTTATGATGGAGGTCCTTAGGCCTTTCATTGGGATCTTTCTAGTGGTCTACTTTGATGACATACTCATCTATAGTCAATCCCAAGAGGCCCACCTTGACCACCTTAGGCAAGTTTGCACCGTCCTCCGACAAGAGAGCCTATTTGCCAACTTAGGGAAGTGCCACTTCATGACCACATCCATCACCTTCCTCGGATTTGTGGTGTCTACCAAGGGTGTCTCCATGGACCCCGACAAGGTCCAAGCTATTCTTGATTGGCCGGAACCCCACACCCTTCATGAGGTCCGGAGTTTCCATGGATTGGCAACATTCTATAGGAGGTTTATTCGTGGATTTAGCACTATCACTGGCCCTATCATTGATTGTCTCAAGAAGGGGACTTTTGTGTGGACCAAATCAGCCTCTAAAGCCTTCCAAGAACTCAAGGAGAAGTTGACCCAAGCCCCGGTCCTATGCCTACCCGATTTCTCTAAAGTCTTTGAAGTCACATGTGATGCATCCGGGATAGGAATAGGAGGGATTCTTAGCCAAGAGGGACACCCGGTAGCCTTCTTCAGTGAGAAACTATGTGATTCTAGGACAAGATACTCCACTTATGACAAGGAGTTCTATGCCGTGGTTCAGTCCCTCCGACATTGGAGGCACTACTTGTTGCCCAAAGAATTTGTCATCTTTTCCGACCATGAGGCCCTCAAATACCTCAACTCCCAACAAAAGCTAAACGCCCGACATGCCCGATGGGTTGAGTTCATCCAATCCTACACTTTTGTCATCAAACACAAAGTCGGGAGTGAGAATCGAGCGGCGGATGCCCTTAGTAGGAAAGTTTCCTTGTTATCCACTATCCAAGTGGAAGTGACCGGATTTGATAGGCTCAAGGATGAGTACCCTAGCTGTCCCGACTTTGGGCACATCTATACCACCTTGACCACCCATTCTAGCAAGGAACATGAGGGATTTGTCTTAGAGGATGGGTTCCTTTTCAAGGGACCAAAGCTTTGCATCCCACGGACCTCACTCCGTGACTTCTTGATTTAGGAATTACATGCGGGAGGGCTAGCTGGTCATTTTGGAATCCAAAAAACCATTGGTCTAGTTGAGGGATAGTTTTATTGGCCAAGTCTCAAGAGAGATGTAGGCAAGATAGTGGGTCAATGCCGAACATGTGCTTCGGCCAAACAGGTGAAGCAAAACACTGGCCTATATACCCCACTCCCCATCCCCGACCGTCCATGGCAAGACTTGAGCATGGACTTTGTGCTAGGATTACCCAAGACTCAAAGAAAGTATGACTCCATCTATGTGGTAGTTGATAGGTTTTCCAAGATGGCCCACTTCATCCCATGCTCCAAGAGCTCCGATGCCGCCCATGTGGCCCGATTCTTCTTTGATGAGGTTGTCCGTCTCCACGGGCTACCTAAGACCATAGTCTCCGATAGGGATGTCAAATTCACTAGCTACTTTTGGAAAACTCTTTGGCACATGATGGGTACCCTCCTCAAATTCTCCACGGCCTATCACCCCCAAACGGACGGCCAAACCGAAGTTGTCAATCGAAGTCTAGGGAACCTCCTTAGGTGCCTTGTTGAGGATCGTCCGGGAAATTGGGATCTCATTCTACCACAAGCTGAGTTTGCATATAACAACTCCATCAATAAGTCCATAGGGATGAGTCCATTTGAAGTCGTGCATGGGTACAAGCCAAGGAAACCCTCGGATCTCATTCCCCTTCCCCAGCATGCTAGAGTGTCTATTTCAGCTGAATCATTTGCCCAACATATTAGAGAATTGCATGAATAAATTAGCAAGCACATAAGCAAAAAGAATGAGGCTTATAAGAGGCGGGCCGACTCTCATCGGCGTCACCAAGAATTCCATGAGGGTGACTTTGTGATGGTAAGGACGGAGAGGCTCTCCCCGGTAGCCATCTCGAAATTGAGGCCACGTGGGGCTGGTCCCTTCCAGGTCCTAAGGCGCATTGGTGCAAATGCCTATGAGTTAGATCTCCCCGAGGAATATGGGGTAAGTCCCACATTCAATGTCGCTGCCCTAGTGCCATATAAGGGACCCACGGTGGTACCCAGTGTAGAGATTGAGCCTATTCCTTCCCTTGAGAGAGCACCCACCTGTGAGGAGAGACCACCAACCAAGAGAGCCCAGTGTGAACGCATAGAACAAATATTGGATGAACAAGTCACTACCACTCGGAGCAAGGTATATGAGCGCTATCTCGTCAGGTGGAAGGATCGGCCTCCTTCGGAAGATTCTTGGGTGAGTCGGGAGGATCTCTAGCAGTTGGATCCAGACCTCCTCGAGCAGTACCACAGCCGGATGGACCCCTACTCGATGGAGTAGAGCTCTTCACAGCCCAGGGGAATTGATAGAGGCATCATCCACAACTCCCTTTGGCTAGGGTCTTCTTCACACTCCGGCGTCGTTTGAGTTCGGGCCTCTCTCTATAAAGGCCCAATTATCCTTTTTGTGCTATCTATTTGAGTCATTTGATGTAATTTTTATTTTATTTGAGTCATGTCCCTAGGTCTTGCATTTATTTTCCTAAGTTTGAGTGTCATTAGATTGTTTAGTTAGCTATTGGGCCCAATTCTTCGGGCTTGGCCCAAGAGCCCCCCTACCCCCTCGGTTATTTGTCATTGAGTCTTTTGTCAGGGACTTATTGTAAAATGTGGGTTGCCTATATATAGGGCCCCATTTCCTTCCTTTTGGACTAATGAATGAATGAATACAAGATTTCCCTTTGAGAGTTCAAATATTTAGTTAGCATGGAGTGATTCCATTAGTGGGTGAGATGCCCTAGGGGAGAGAGTCCCCACCCATCCACCTATCTATCTCTCTCTCTCTTCCCCCCCCAAGAGGAATTCGCCCCCCCTCCTCTCTCTCCTCCCTTCCCAACCACCCCCAACCCCCACCTACCTTCATTAAGGCCACTCCACTTCCCCACATCCCCTTTACTCCCTCCCCTAGTCCCAAGGATAGAACCCCCAATCCCTACTCCACCTTCCCAACCACCAACCACCCCTCCTCTTCCCCATACATTATCCCACCTTCCCCATGCAGCCTTCCACCTCCCAAGGTCCATTTCAAATTTGAAAAACCTTCCCTCCATAGGATTAGGCCGCCCCTCCCTCCTCCCCTTAGCTTTGGTCGCCCCTTTCTCCCTCCATTCTCCACCACCCTAGCACACCCCATCCTCCTTCCTCCAGCTGAACCTTGCGCCCTCCCCCTTCTTCCTCCACCTCTCCACTACCTCTAGCACCATTCCATACCCCCACACCTTCCCACCACCATTCCCCATTCCCCCCCTTCACCCTACACTTCCTTCTTCTTCTTCTTTCTAGGTCAATTGGAGGCTATGTCAAAGTTGCTGGTTGCAGTCCATAAGATGCAGATGAACCAGTAGCGTGCAGCAGCAACCACGGCCTCCTCCCTGCGAATCTGAAATCGCAAGAGGTATCCACGGAAGCGTCTACCGGTCTTCTTCGCAACGGCAGCGGTTTCATCCCCATCCGAGCTCCTTGCTGCCCGGGAGACCCGTTCTCCCAAAACTGTGCAGAGCTGCCCCTGCTGAGCACCTGAACCGGATTAGAAGCTCTGCCACGATGAACCTCTGGAGAATCAGACCAAGAGTTCTTCTGAAAAGTTGTTCCTCGTTCTGTCTACTATCAGAATTAAGAAGCGGACCTTCAATCGGCGTCCGTGGGCCAGAGTTATCAATTTTCTCCCTCGGGTAAACGGTTCTGCTTCCCACAGTCTAAACCGACCCCTCTTCGTTGTTCAGAGTCTACTGGTCTTCTCCGGCATCTTTTGGCTTCCCCGTCTGTTCTTCTGCAAAGAGAACTCGTCCACGGTTCCAACGGCTCTGACGGCACCTGATTCGGATTTCGGGAGCGGTCGGGGCATCCTCTTCTTCCCGCTGTTGGAAGCCTGAAGCTGCCAGTCCGAGAATCTGTCACTCTGTTCGAACCTCCACCCAGGCCAGCAGCGGTACCAGAAGAAATCAAGAAAATTTTGGGGCATTCAAGTACCAGTTACGAAGAGTTTCCCTCTGGTCCCGCCATCAGAAAAATTTCAGATCAAGCTCTGTGGCATCAACTTCGTCTGTCTGTCCTCCATCGCAGAAAGCAGGCAGATCCGGCTTCTCAACTGTTGATTGCTTTTAGTCCTAGTTCCCCTCCCCGCTTGGCCGGCTGAAGGCCCCTCCCTGTGCGGAGGTAGTTTTGGTTGTAATACCTATTAAACCCCACCCCAAGATCCCCCCTCCTTCGAGAGGTGTAGTGTTGTAATTTGTTTGAGCAGGTCAAGCTGCACCGCCACGGCGTGTGGGGATCCACTCGCATCCCCGCTCGCCCTCGTCTCCGTGCGGGATCGATTTCTTCAAACCGGTCGAGTAAGTGTTCAAACCTCACTCCATTTAGTGCTTGCCTTTCAATATTAGTTCTTAGTTCCGCTGGCCGTGAGAGTGAGAGCTCGATCCTCAAGCCCCGATGCCTTGAGTGATCACCGTGGGGAAGAGTGTAACCGGTGCCTTTGGCACTTTGTCGGTCCCATTGAATTGGGCTTCCACAACCTTTGGGAATCAAATCTTGGCCTTGCTGGCCCTCTACCAGCAAGGGCCCAACCCTCACATCCTCTACTTGGCATCACCAAGTCACCCCGGGCTTGGGTGAGCGACAATAGAGCGGTGGCCCATATCGGCCCATTTGAATGTGATTGTGCTTGCTTGCTTAAGTCCAAGGGTGTGTCACATCACAAACCATGTCAGTTCCCGACACCCTGTCGGCCCTGATGAAGAGAAGAAGAGACCAACATACCATGTCAGCTCCAGCACACCCCGTCGGCACTAATGAAGAGAGAAAGGGATAAGTAAACCATGTCGGTCTCCGACTTCCTACCGGCATCGATGAACAAACCTGTGGCCCAGACCTTCCGTCTGAAGCCATGAACAAAAAGTCCCTTGCTTTGATACTAACCCCGTGTCAATGAATAAACCACCTCAATATCACAACTCCTAGTCCCACCGACGAACAAACCCTTGGCTCGGACCTTCCGTCCAAGTCAATGAATAAAAAAAAAAGAACCTCCTCTTCTTGGCTCAGACCTCCTGTCCAAGTCGATGAATAAAAAGAACCTCTTTGCTTGGCTCGGGCTTTCCGTCCAAGCCATTAACAAAAGACCTTTGCTTTGACACTAACCCCGTGTCAATGAATAAACCACGTCCATCCCCAATTCCCTGTCCTACCGACGAACAAACCCGTGGCTTGGACCTTCCGTCCGAGTCGATACACAAAAGAACCTCCTTTGCTTGGCTCGGGCCTTCTGTCCAAGCCAATGAATAAAAAGAAAAAGAGAAAGAGCCTCCTTGCTCGGCTGAGACCTTCCGTCCAAGTCGATGAACAAAAAGGACCCCATTTGCTTGGCTCGGACCTTCTGTCCGAGTCCATGAACACAAATAAACCCTCCTTGCTTGGCTCGGACCTTCCGTCCCAGTCCATGAACAAAAAATGCATCCTCTTTGCTTGGCTCGGACCTTCCGTCCGAGTCCATGAACACAAATAAACCCCTCCTTGCTTGGCTCGGACCTTCTGTCCCAGTCCATGAACAAAAAATGCATCCTCTTTGCTTGGCTCGGACCTCCCGTCCAAGTCCATGAACACGAAGAAACCCCTCCTTGCTTGGCTCAGACCTTCCGCCCGAGTTGATGAACGAACGACTTTTCCTAAACCCAACACGAGTCAACAACTCCCTCTTGGGATTGGCCTCGTCGAAGTCATTTTGAGCCTTTCGCCCTAGACGACGCATAAGCCCTTCCTTCTTGCTTCGGTATCCCGCCACGTCGATGACCAAACCACCACTCAGATATGTCGGTCCGTGTGCGTATGCGGTGAAGCGATCCCCTCATCCCTTCGCTGAAGGAGTGAGTGCTTTCCCGTGAATCTGTGCCAGACTAGCATCCCACTGGCTCGGAAGAACAGACGTCCTGTCGAAGAACTCTACACTCGCGGGCCCCGCGCACTCGTCCCTCGCTTGCGCCGCCCATGAGCGGGGGGCATTTGCGGACGTCAAAAAAATGACAGCGTCGATCATACGGCATGCACGTCGTAACACTCGAGAGCAAGCCGGAGACGAAAATGCCGAATAAACCTCATGCCTCGCCCGATCAGGACGAGAACTCACTTGGTGGTTCGCTACCCGCTAAGGAAGCCCCCTAAGCAGAAGATACAACTACAACGCTCCGACCGGCCATGCCGAGAGCTGAATCAGAGAGAAGTCGGGAACTCCGGCACAGTCTCGGCATGCACCGAAAGTCACGTAGAATCTGGGATCGTATCCCAGAGGCTACAAATGGAATATTACGGAGGCCATACATCGCAACCGGAACGTTCTGGGAATGCCGACATTTATATAAACGGCCGCGACTTCGAAAAGAATCTGTTTGGTGCTTAAAACGGCACGAAGGGACCTTAAAATGGCACGCCTTAAAACGGCGCCCCCCCTCTCTTGCTCAAAATGGCGCGCCCCCTTTTTTCTTTGGCTATCCGGCGCGTTCCTGTCGAAAGGGCCTCCCCCCTTTGATGCTTAAAACGGCGCCACTTGTGTTGCATTAAAACGGCGCCCATATGCAAAGCTATCCCTTCGAGAGCTACTACGGCATGGCCATTTTGAAGGCCAAAAGGTTGAAACGGCGCGCTAATATTGAAGGACCCGTTATGCCCATTTTCAAAAGTTTTGCCTTCGAATGCCAAAACGGCGCGCCAATTTCACTTGGGTTTAATCCGGCGCGATCACCATCCCTCCACGCCGTTTTACCTCCGAGACAACCCATCCCGTCATCAGTCCGATCCCCTATTTTCGGGCGTAGACAAAGAGAACTTACCTGAAATGGCCGGGCCTCCTGCGTCCGACCAACGTGCAACCACCTGAGCTCTTCAAGCTCCCTGGAATGGCAATCCTCGAGCTCCGCACCGAACGTCGCTTCCCCGCCGGTCACCGTCTGCCAATCTCGTGGAGGCACCATGCCTACTCTATCAACCTCTCCACCTACAGGCCACTCGAGAGCTTCAGACACGGAGGGGGACGAGAAGAATGGAACGAAAGGGAGGGGGGACTGAGAGACTTCTTCTCCCACCTCCATATATATGTAACGAACCTGTGAGAGAAGTGGCAAGGAGGAACCGGTATTCGAGAGCTCCACGGTTCTGGGCTGAAGAAAAGAGAAAAGAGGTAGGGGGCGAGAGCGAGAGGTGAGTCGGAGGGGGAGAAGCGAATGCTTCCCTCTCCCTCCTCCGTCTAATGCTTCTCTCTCTCTCTCTCTCCATCGAATGTATTTTCCTTTTCTTTTTGTAATGCTCTCTCTTCCATTTTATCTGTATCAAGTTTCCTTCCCCATTTGTATGGATGAATAAAAGAGAAAGAAAGGAAGTCTTTTTGCAAGCTCAGTCTTCTCTGTTCCGACCCTTGCTCCACTTTCTTGCTCTCTGATCATCCGGGGACCTTTGAGGTCTGCCACTCCATGGCATGACCCCCAAGGTAACCCATTCGATGGATGAACATTCCTTGCCCAGCCGTGGCGAATATTTGTCCCTGTTGAAGACCCATCGCCCGTGAGTCGTGGTCGCTCTTGTAGGCTGGCCCTCGAGCGTTCCGCACTCACACTTGGGCCAACGGACCGCCGTGAGGCCGTTCCGCATTTTTGAGAGTTTACCCAGGAGTAATCCATGTGGTGGCTTTCGCTTCCCTCTGGCAAGTCCCGGTCCGGGGGAGGTGCTGCCCAATTCTTGCCAGGGCCAAGAACGCTCAAGATCAAATGAAGAAGATACCCCCCAGAGAACATACAAGAACACTTAAGAATAAACGAACAAAGACACCCTCTGTGAATTAACCCCTAAAATCTTGCACAACAAACTCCTCCGAACAAATCACTTAAACCCCTTCGTTGCCAATCTAATTTATCAACTGAACGAACAAACTAACCATTAAAATCCACCTACAGGTGAAAGAAAAGGAGCGCACAGTCAATCCATGTGAAACAAACCCTCGGGAGAGTTTAATACGGCGCGGTGACTATTCCACCGCGCCGCTTTAACATCACTCTCAAAATCCATCTCCCCC
This sequence comes from Amorphophallus konjac, assembly GCA_022559845.1. Taxonomy (NCBI): domain Eukaryota; kingdom Viridiplantae; phylum Streptophyta; class Magnoliopsida; order Alismatales; family Araceae; genus Amorphophallus; species Amorphophallus konjac. Next base: position 315,961,079 of record CM040121.1, on the reverse strand, counting down.
TTTGAACCTTCAACCGACGTGTGCCTTCAACACCATAACCCGACGTGGCCTTGACCGACGCGCCCTCCTCACAAAAGCCCCGTATCTTCTCCTTTCAAATGTTAAAATGGCGTGCCCCCTCCATCTCCTTCTGTGAACAACCAAAAACAGCGCGCCCCCCCTCCATCTCCTTCTTTGAATCCTAAAAATGCCCCCCCCTCCATCTCCTTCTGTGAAGCCGAAATCCGGCGCCCCCCCATTGGTTCCCTTAAACCGGCGCGCCCCATGGCCCTAATACGGCGCGCCCATCTCCATCTCGTTGCCCGAATACGGCGCGCCCATCTCCATCCTCTTGGGTCCTTTAATCCGGCGCGCACCATTTGAAATCACATACACGGTGCGCCCTTCTACCCGTGCATGGCTCTTAATTCGGCGCGTACAAATACATCTCCTTCAATACACTTATCCGGCGCACCTCCTTAATACAAGAAATGAATAAATAGCCAAAATAGAAGGGCCCAAAGAGAATAATAGTAAAAGGTCAACGCTAATAAAAGAATGAAAGGAGCTCTAGCACCCGTGCTTCAATTAAAATTTTGTTCCAGGGGCACTGCCCCCAGAAACCCCCGCAAGGGGTGCTGCCCCCTTGACCCCCGCGACCTGACCCGGCAGGTTGAACACTGCGACCTGACCGCGCAGGTCGATCCGCATGTGAGGGCACACGTTAGTGAGCTCGGGCTACGCACTTAATTATTCACTCCCTCGGACTGGGTGCAAAGAGAATATCAACGACGCCTTATGGTATCGAACGTGGTTTACAGAATTTCTGACATGGCCATAGTCCGAAATCATCTCCGGCCAACAGTCTATCAACTTGACCCGTCCCTACTGGGATCCAATCCCGCATTCTCATTAAACTTGCCTTGTTCGTGGCAGACATCTGCGCGGTTTTGTTACCATCTTTTATACTATAAACACGGACCTCCGTCCGAACACGAAGTGGCCCGTGAGCGGCCGACATAGTCTGAACATTCACGTCCCAATACGGGTTTCTAGCATAGTTCGTCTTTCACTATCCTCCTGCATTATTAGTATTCTCTTTAGGCCATAGGGCCCTTATTCTTGGCAATCAATCAAGGGTGTTCCCACGTATGGGGGATGTAAATAACGCCGTGGCCTTTATGGCACGGCGGGTTTTGGTCCCGACACGAACTACACAATTGTCTGATTAGTCAGATCGCGCACCATGGGCTTCCATGAAGCCCGAATAAATCGTCACCTAGGTGATTGGCACGCCCATGCACATAATAAACCCAATAAACGAACAACCAATGATCCTAATAAAAAGTGCGTCCACACACGTCCCGAGCCTTTATTACAGCGGAAGACTCGCTCGAGGAACGCGAACAGCCGGCATGGTAAGCCTCTTGAAAGCAAGAACGATCAGAGCGCAAGGTAATCACACATAAGAATGCAATCGCACAATATTTACTCAACTTCAACTTTCATTAATAATCAAATCCAATATTCGAATATAACCACTAATTCAACTTCCTTCATGCTAGACTCAAGAAATAAGAAATTACATAGACTCAATCTAAACAATGTAAACTTCCTAAGTCTTCGCTCATTCTTTATTCATTCTCAGATCCGCTACTTGAACATTCCGAATCTAAACCCGACTCACTTCCATTTCTTGAAAAAGAATGGAAATAGGTAATGGGCACACTTGCCCAGTAGGTATCTTCGCATCAACATGAAGGCATTATTAAAGTAATTAACGTTTTTGCTCTAGAGGGATAAAGTAAAATCATGTGATTAAACCAAAGTATGTAAGATAGAATGAGAGCAAGTATGAACTAGCAAGAATGTTATAAGAATATGATATGGCCTTTCATGAACAAGAATGTAACGAGAATGTACTAGCAAGCCACTTAATCATCACTCCAGTATCTTTTGCTTATGAGCAAGTACTTCATGAATTCTGTGGAATATCAAGAAAGTCATGTATAAGTATCAATCATGCTGTATCGTGTTGTAGATTTTTACTTATTTATAAAGAAAGTACTCCCAGCGCAATGCGACGCCAATAGCATCATACCCCATGGTTTATAATAGTATGTTTCCGACAATCAGTCGAGGGGACTAGCATAGAGTCCTTGAACACAATCAGTGCTCGATCGCATCTTCAAGTGTAAATCAAGCTTTTTCCATGCATGTAACAATAAAGTATGGCAAAGAATGTACAATTCCAACAAGCTCTTGATAATAATAATTCAATGAATGAATGCTTTAATAAGAATAATGAGAAATCAAGAATGACTTATACTATGTTATGCTTATGGAAATAAATCGGCAGCATAACGGTACGTTCTTTATTTTCCATTCATTATATTAGATTTCTTGATCAATATGATAAGTTCTAGATCATCAATAGTCCATTTAGAAACCTTGGAATATCAACCCTTGGATCAAACCTTGGGTTAACATATTTAAGCCTTGTGATGGTCTTGTACTGGGCCGTTACATGATGTGACGCTCCAGTATTGGGCCGTTACAATGGTCAATCCAGAACCAAGAAATCGGACTCAGTTGAATGTGACGGTCGTATATTGGGCCGTTACATGTGCCTGACGGTCCAATATAGATCTGTTACACTACTGCTAACCAGAAACATCGATAGTGTAATCTAATCAATTGGGTTTTAATGGTACAACTAACTCGGCGTCCTAGTCGGAATCCCAGGCTCGCGGAGAATTACGGAGGCCTTGAAACAAGATTTCCTAGTCCATTGGAAGGAATATCCAATAGAGAGGTCCTCATGTCCAAGAATAATGTTCCTATAGTGCAAAGTAAACTAATGGACAACATATCGAAATATGCGCCATGTACTTAAAGAAATGACTCTATTGATAGAGAGGATGTATAACAATAGGAAATCATGATAAAACTCCGTCAATACATCTTTGAAAAATCATGATTTAGATACAAAACTATAGAATTTTGTCACATGAAATTAACATAACTTAAAATAACTTAAGATACCTAAATTATGTAATTTCTATCATGAATCAGTAAATAATCTTAAAGACATGAAATCAGGTCAAAATCTAGATAACTAGGCTTATTTATAAGTTAACTTTACTGATTTTCAATTCTATCTACGATTACCCTGACGGTCGAGGATGGGTGCGTCACAGTGATTGTGACGGTCGATCGAGGGGCCGTTACAGTAATGTAATGCTCCATCTATGATGCGTCAGAGACATTAGAGTAATCTAAATACAATAGAGAGTGTGACGGCTTATCGTAAGGTCGTTACAGTCTGTGACGGTCTAAGTATGGTGCGTTAGAGTCCCTGCTAACAATATAATGAAATAAAAAGACTATGATTTGAAACCATGTCATGTTTTGAAAAGATTTAACTACCCCAATCATGACAAAATGAAGTAAATGTCATCTAGATGCATAGGTTGCAGTGAATTGACAAGATAATATCTTTGATCTTTGATTAGGGCTAAGAATATGTATGTATGCATGAACCCACTAAAACATGGAATTCATAGTCTATAATGCATGACATCAAGTACAATCAGAGGGCTTTTATCCCTAACAAGATATTTTTACTAATCATGAGATAACCTACCTCTTAAATGAGCTTTAATCTTCCAATTTGGGACTGAAAGACACGCCCTAGTTCTTCCCTTCCTGAGATTTTTCAGCAACTTCACGTCGCTCTATCTCTCCAATCTCTCGACCTGAGGACGTGAAATTTTGAGGGTAAGAAGTTAAAACTAAGATGAACAAAAATTTCTAAAGGATTGAACTCTAATTACCTCGTTTAGACGTCCTAATCTCTTGATCTTCAGGGGTCTTGCGTTCAGTTTCCTGGGTTACTATGGTCCGACCAGCAACTTTGGAAGCTTCTATCTCCTTTGTTGGTTGATCTCCTAGCACGAAATTTGGAGAGCTATTAGTCTAATGTATTATAAACAAAATCTTCTAAAGAACTTACCCGAAATTGTGACTCCTTACCTTATTTCTTCACGAGCCAAAAGTAAGGGTTGTTCAGTTCAGAACTAGGTCCTATTTATAGGGTTTTCGCTAGGGTTTGAGGATTACATCGATTGTAGAATCCTTGTTAAAGTTTAGATCAACTTCTAAGAGTCCTTAACACCTCTATTAGTCTTCCCATCTCGATCCCTAAGAGATAAGCTAGCAAAAATCTGATCTTTTGGCTTATTCTTCTCTTCACGGACTTACAGCGTGTGATGGTCCAGGCTTGATGCGTTACATAGTTGTAGCGGTCGTCCGATAGACCGTTACATCAAACGTGTACAGAGTTTCAAATTAATAAAACTCTTTTATTCATTTATCTTATATAATTATCTATATAAATAGTATTTATCATTAAAATACGTGAATAGGCTAAATTACCTTCTAGAATATGGGCCAAACTTATTGGGCTTGGTCTTTTAACCTATTGGGTTTCAATTATCAAAGCTAGATTAATTACTTAACATAAATTGGGCCTTATAATGATTTATTTAATCCAATATTTATTTATTAATCTATTTTGGGTCTTCAAAATTCCCAGAAAATAATTAAATATACCAAAAATACTTTATAAAAATTCTGGGGCCTTACACCCTCCCCTACTTAAGATATTTTGGTCCCCAAATTCAATATATGAGTTTCTATGGAGAGTGTACGTATTTTAATGTATTAAGAATTAACGTAAGGCGAATGGGTTAAGAGAGTACCTTTTATCATCTCACCTCCCTCATCTAGAATGTCATTTAATCGTCCTTGCTTCCCGCATCCGTTGTTATCCCTTGAAGATTGTCCGTTGATGAAAGGACACAGGGGCAAGCGATGTTCTCGGCTTCCACACTTAAGACAAGCGCCGAGACGTTTCCAACATTGTTCTGCCGAGTGCCCAAACTTTTCACAAAATGGGCAAGGTGCCACGGCTTGTCCTTCTCTTCTTTAACTTTCTCGTTCTTTCCATTTCCATTTTCATTTCTTTTTCTATTACCGTTCCCATTACAGGACCTCTTAATGTGACGATTTTCACCCTTATTCACTTCTTGTTCTTCTTGCCTATCATGTTTTCGGCTTGACCTTTCTCCTCGAAGCCTTTCCACCTTCTCCATGGTTCTTTCACATAGGTGTGCTCTTTGAACCATCTCAGTATAGGTGCGGATATTCTGGGTTCCAAGTTGTTGGATAAATTCGGGTCTTAAACCATCCATAAATCGGTTGGCTTTCAATACATCTTTGCTTACCAAGTGAGGAGCATAAGGTGCTAGTCGAGAGAATTGTAATTCATATTCTTCCACGGACATCGCGCCTTATTTTAAGGAGGCAAATTCCATAGCCTTCCTCTCTTTTACATGCTCGGAGAAGTACTTGGCTCAAAAAAGTGTAAGAAAACCCTCCCATGTATGAGGTGCATCCGCAGGTGGCGTCGGAATGGATTTCCACCATGTACGAGCATCCTTGTTGAGTTGGAACGTGGCAAGTCAAACTTTCTCCTGGTCGGTGTATTGCATGACATCGAATATTCAATTCATCTCGTCGATCCAGTTTTCCGCTTCAGCTGGGTTAGAAGATCCTGAGAATCATGGGGGATTTAAACTTCGGAAATTGCTGTGCAAGTTACCCGCGCCAGCCCTTCCACCAACTTGGGCCACTGTTTGTAGGGCTTGAGTAAGTCTCGCAATAGTTTGTTGCATCTCATCCCAGTTTATACGATGAGCCATTGAGAATCAAGGTACCTGAGAATCATGGACATTTTAGTTATTTAGAGTCGGGAAGATTTATCCCAAGATAATTTCTATATAACTATCTCATCCCGGGCTCTACCCAATCCTCGCATGGGTAAGGAAATTTCTTCCTTAGTTCGTAGGTAGGGGTCCTTAAACCTTGGACTTATCCTAGGACATGACTCTTTTCCCTACGTCCTGAGACTTAGGCTATGATACCAACTTAACTATCATGCCCCGAGCCTTTATTACAGCGAAAGACTCGCTCGAGGAACGCGAACAGCCGACATGGTAAGCCTATTGCAAGCAAGAACGATTAGAGCGTAAGGCAATCACACATAAGAATGCAATCGCATAATATTTACTCAACTTCAATTTTCATTAATAATCAAATCAAATATTCGAATATAACAACTAATTCAACTTCCATCATGCTAGACTCAAGAAATAAGAAATTACATAGACTCAATCTAAACAATGTAAACTTCCTAAGTCTTCGCTCATTCTTTATTCACTCTCGGATCCACTACTTGAACATTCCGAATCCGAACCGGACTCACTTCCATTTCCTAAAAAAGAATGGAAATAGGGAATGAGCACACTTACCCGGTAGGTATCTTCGCATCAACATGAAGGCATTATTAAAGTAATTAACGTTTTTGCTCTAGAGGAATAAGGTAAAATCATGCGAATGTGATCAATCATGCGATGAAACCAAAGTATGTAAGATAGAATGAGAGCAAGTATGAACTAGCAAGAATGTTATAAGAACATGATATGGCCTTTCATGAACAAGAATGTAACGAGAATGTACTAGCAAGCCACATAAACATCACTCCAGTATCTTTTGCTTATGAGCAAGTACTTCGTGAATTTCTGTGGAATATCAAGAAAGTCATGTATAAGTATCAATCATGCTGTATCGTGTTGTGGATTTTCACTTATTTATAAAGAAAGTACTCCCAGCGTAATGTGACGCCAGTAGCATCATACCCCATGGTTTATAATAGTATGTTTTCGACAATCAGCCGAGGGGACTAGCATAGAACCCTTGCACACAATCAGTACTCGATCGCATCTTCAAGTATAAATCAAGCTTTTTCCACGCATGTAATAATAAAGTATGGCCAAGATTGTACAATTCCAACAAGCTCTTGATAACAATAATTCAATGAATGAATGCTTTAATAAGAATCATGAGAAATCAAGAATGACTTATACTATGTTATACTTATGGAAATAAATCGGCAGCATAACGGTACGTTCTTTATTTTTCATTCATTATATTAGGTTTCTTGATCAATATGATAAGTTCTAGTTCATCAATAGTCCATTTAGAAACCTTGGAATATCAACCTTTGGATCAAACCTTGGGTTAACATATTTAAGCCTTGTGATGGTCTTGTACTGGGCCGTTACATGATGTGACGCTCCAGTATTGGGCCATTACAATGGTCAATCCAGAACCAAGAAATCGGACTCAATTGAATGTGCCTGTCGTATATTGGGACGTTACATGTGCTTGACGGTCCAATATAGATCCGTTACACTACTGATAACCAGAAACATCGATAGTGTAATCTAATCAATTGGGTTTTAATGGTACAACCAACTCGACGTCCTAGTGGGAATCCTAGGCTCGCGGTAAATTACGGAGGCCTTGAAATAAGATTTCCTAGTCCATTGGAAGGAATATCCAATAGAGATGTCCTCATGTCTAAGAATAATGTTCCTATAGTGCAAAGTGAACTAATGGACAACATATCAGAATATGCGCCATGTACTTAAAGAAATGACTCTATTGATAGAGAGGATGTGTAACAATAGGAAATCATGATAAAACTCTGTCAATACATCTTTGAAAAATCATGATTTAGATACAAAACTATAGAATTTTGTCACATGAAATTAACATAACTTAAAATAACTTAAGATATCTAAATTATGCAATTTCTATCATGAATCATTAAATAATCTTAAAGACATAAAATCAGGTCAAAACTTAGATAACTAGGCTTATTTATAAGTTAACTTGACTGATTTTCAATTCTGTCCACGATTGCCCTGACGGTCGAAGATGGGTGCATCACAATGATTGTGACGGTCTATCGAGGGGCCGTTACAGTAATGTAACGCTCCATCTATGATGCGTCAGAGACATCAGAGTAATCTAAATACAACAGAGAGTGTGACGGCTTATCGTAAGGCCGTTACAGTTTGTGACGGTTTAAGTATGGTGCGTTAGAGTCCCTGCTAACAATATAATGAAATAAAAAGACTATGATTTGAAACCATGTCATGTTTTGAAAAGATTTAACTACCCCAATTATGACAAAATGAAGTAAAGGTCATCTAGATGCATAGGTTGCAGTGAATTGACAAGATAATATCTTTGATCTTTGATTAGGGCTAAGAATATGTATGTATGCATGAACCCACTAAAACATGGAATTCATAGTCTATAATGCATGAAATCAAGTACAATCAGAGGGCTTTTATCCCTAACAAGATGTTTTTGCCAATCATGAGTGTTGGGTCCCGTAGTGCAGGAACACGGATCTAGAGGGGGGGGTGAATAGATCCTTTTACTAAAAACTATGTCCAATTAAAAACACAACTAGCACATAGCGGAATATACAAGATTGAGTAATTTAATCTAAACAGGTTTAGACTAGATTCACTCAATCTCACCGAGCTCACACGATTGCACAAACAGATAGAATAGAGAACACACAATCATAATAATCAAACCACAAGACACGGGGATTTTTAAGGTGGTTCGGGACCACGACGGGTTCCCTACGTCCACCCCTCGCCAAACCGGTGAGGCTTCACTACACGCTACAAAATGTAACAACACGGGGACGAATCCCAACACAAACACGCTGCTTTCGCAGCAAATCACACACACGAGGCCTTGCCTCAACCTGCTGCCACAGCAGCACACACACACACACACACACACTACTGGGGAACATACCCCGAACAAATTCCTTACACGGAGTCACAACTCCGTCCACACACACGTAGGACAATGCCTACACAACCACATGGGAGTAAACTCCCAACCACACACGGGGAACACTCCCCAAGTTATGCCCAACCACACACGCGGATATACTCCGCACAAAACGATGCACATATGACAACACACACACTCGGAGACCCCTTTCTCCGAACACCCACACAAACCATTATCTCAAGTGTATATGAACCAAAAACACATATATGCTATGACCCTCCAAACAAATTATAGAGATGAAAACTAGACAGATGCATCAAGTATAGGGCTCCCCCTTCTTCAGCAAAATCTGATTCTCCTTGGCTTGTTGACGGATGATTATAATCTTGACATCATCTTCTTCCTCTCCTCGTGTCGATCCTTTTTTCCTCCAAATCCTAGCTCCAATCAAACCTTCATACATCACAAAAGGATTATCTTCATAAACCCTTCTCCTCTCAACCTTGTGGCCACACTCTTCCTTCTTCTTCTGCAAGAGAAAGGAAAGCATTAGTTCATCTTGTTGCTTAGGATGAAAAATATAGCACTAATAAGAAAGCAATAACTAGATGAACAAAAGAGCATTCATATATATGTTGCATCTCTTAGATAATCCATTCACAACCTTGAACAATCTCAAACAAAAGATACATAAGTGAAAGATCTAGATAACTCCCTCATGAAATGCTTCTGCAGGATGAAGAACGAACTTGAAGCAAGTATGAAGCTTTGCAGCACGAACGGAGGTTGGATCTTGATTTCAGATGCAGCTTTCAGTTGTATATGATCTTGGGCTTTGATTCAAGCTTCTTCCTTTCGATTTCAGCTTCAGAGCAAGGTGGAAGAGGGCTTGGGAGCTACAACTCCAAACCTGCATACACAAGGGTTAGCAACCACACCCAAAAATCGGATCTCACCTCTCTCCTTAGGGTTTGTGACCCAAAGAGAAGTATATAAGTGTTTGGGATGGTCAAGAGACAGCCCTTGGACAAGATCCACAAGTTATTGAGTGATTTGTGGAAGTTGGACTCGGATTGGAAGACTTTTGGAGCAAGAAAACGGTGGTCAAAAACGGTGGCTGGAGGTCGGAACTGAAGGGGTCGACCCTTGGGGTCGACCCTCGGGCAAACAAAAGCCAAACAGAACAGTTTTTGTGTTCTATTTTATAGGGGTCGACCCCAGGGGTCGACCCTCGGGCTTCCAGAAACCAAACAGAACTAACAACTAGTTCTGGGTTACAGGGGTCGACCCCAGGGGTCGACCCTTTTAGGCAGATTTCATGAAACATGTTCTGTTTTGATTCTGTTTTGAACAGAACCTGAGAGGGTCGACCCATGGGGTCGACCCATTCTTGTTTGGGCCTGAAAAACCACTAAAAACACCATCAAATCAATAGAAAATAATTGATTAAATATTACCATAATCCCATGAAGATCCACCATGATTTTCATCCTGAAAAACATGATAAAGCAAGATGTTAGATCAAGATCAAAATATATGGGTCATGCATTAACATATGAAGCTCGTTTTGAGGCCGAGACCCAAATGACATGAAGTATGAACATGAAAGCACTTGCATGAGACACATAAATGCTTTGATAATATTTTCATCTTAAGATCCTCATATGAGTTCCAAATTCAGTTCAGAGCAACACTTACCTCATTGTTTTATTTGAGTTCACATTTCTTGTTGATTGGTTGAGTCATTCATACACATAGTCATGAAATTCCAAATATCATTCACCATAGCATGATAGTATAGATTTGGAATTCAAAGAGTAAGAAGCCAAGCCACATAAAATAATATTGAGTAACATTCAATTTGATCATCATCCAAACTCTCATCAATCCACACATCATTACCTTGGGGGCTAGCAATGGTATTTGCGTCTCAATTAATCATTTAGCATTACCATGTATGATATCAATCATTTAGCATTATCATGCATGATATGATGCTCAATATGACATTTATCCAAGCATGTTTTCCACAATGCAATGTGCTAGCATCAAAGCACATATGAGCCTTATAGAGTCAAAAATGCATCGACATGATATCCCAATAAAAGTAGTTTGTGATCATTTCCACAACATCATTTCCACAACCATTTCCACACAAGGCCAAGCAACAAGGGCATCCACACAAGGCCAAGCAACAAAAGCATTTTATAATCATCAAAATCACATACACAACAATCTCCCCCATTTTGATGATGACAAAATATTATGCTATAATGCTCTCTCCCCATTTGACATAATCAGAAATGGGGAGCCGGACGGGGAATCCAGAATGGCAAGAACCTATGGACACTGGGATCATGAAGAGAACCAATATGCATGAAGTAATTGCAAAATAGTTTGATACCAATTGTTGAAATTGGAAATGGTGAATGGTAGGAACAAGAATGAGCAAGCAAACAAGCACTCATACACCCATAGTATGGTAGTGACTCATGCAAGTCTTGATGACTTAAGCAGATAAGATCACATGCAAAGCTCCACCTTTGACATTGACATATTAGATGAATGACTTTGATTTTCAAGTTTTTGATTTTTTTGGTTTCTTGTGAAATGCATGAAACATGATGTATGAAAATGATGAGACATGAAATGCATACAATGTAATCAAGCAGATATCTATAGATACATGCAACAAAACTCCTTCACAAGAAGTGATACCAATTGATTTACAGTGAGGGGATAGCTGTAGGAAAAGTGCAAGTGAGTCATTAAGTTCAGAATGCTCATGATTACACCTAGAGGATTGTGCAGATAAATAGGAGAAGACGTACAATAGGTCAAACAATTAATCAAATTTTCAAAATACATATCAAATCAAATTACCATGTGTAAGTGAGTAACATGAGTATGAATTTTAGCCATATGGATAACCAGATTTTCAAGTAAACACAATAGTAAGTTCACAAACTACATTTCAATATAGAGAACATCGTATTGGAGGCTTCGCTCTTCCTCATCAAATTATCATCGGTAATTTTCATACTGACAATCTGAATTTTTCTAAGAAGGATCAGGTTCAAATAATTCCTTTTTACGCGAGAAGACACATGGAGCTCATGCCAGAATCCCCGGTTACTCAGAATACTGAACCTTGTCACCTCATTTGAACAGAGATACTTTAGTCAACACTTTTCAGAAATGAACCACATCACGTCTCAGGTGACATGTGCCCAGTTTACTCAGTGAGACTTAGCATTGCTCTGCCTTTCATATCAACCATTTTTTTTGTATGTAGAGGCAGACAACTTTTTCCTCAACTGTCTTTTATCATCCATACAACAAGTTGAATTACTTTAGAGTGTTGAAATAAAATTCCTATATCCTTATGAACAACACTCAATTTCACATTAAAGTGCATGAAGTGTACGAATTTGATTTAACATGTATGGAGAAAATTTAACTTAGAACAGGATAGTATAGCTCCCCCTATGTAAATGCAATAAGCATGAAATGCTCCCCCTTAGAATTTTACATGAAGCACTCTTGTTAAGACTCAGATGCAACATTATTTATCAATGAAGTATATGATCTTAGAAGTTTCAAGGAAGGGGTTGAATAGCATATAATAACATGCAAGCATACGATGAAGATATGCATATGCAATGCAAAATGAAAAGGTATGCTATCTCAGTTCTTGAAATGTTGGCTCCAAGGATATGAGACCAATTGTTGGAAGTATTCATTTTGACATTTATACAACATGAAATGTGCAAAATGATGCATTTCAAAATATGCACTATATGTATGTTGAAAATGCCAACTATGCAACAAGACACACGATGAGCTTCATCTTCCAAAAGTACTATGTGAATGATGTGCAGAGAATGATATGTAAATATGTAATATGATGCAAGATTTCAGATTTCACATGACACTCTATATGCACCTAATGCAACTAATGCATGACACGCATTACCAATTATTAAAATGTGAGGACATGATTTTATTCTAAAATAAGAATTCAGAAAATTCATTCAAAGCATCAAGATCATCACATGTGAACTTTTCTTGAAAACAGTTGTGCTTTTATCTAGAAAGATGAGTGGCACATTGGTAAAGATCATGGAACATTGATCAACTTCAATCCTCAAGATGTTCAGCCACAAACACAATATCATCATGTTGAGAGAATGGAAAAATATCATTTTTAAAATTTTCAGCATGTAAAACTCCTCCATAATCAATGCATGATTTCAGAAAATTCATTTAAGTTGGATGCCATATGCATAGATGATTCATGGTACCGGGCGGAGACATATTCTCACGCATGGTGATAGCTTTCAGACAGGCTTGACCTACCCTTCCACATGTCACCATTTTATATACCATGTAATCATTGAAATGATTATCAGAAATAAATGTATTCTCATTTGACATCGGGGGTTTAGCAAATGACATTCAATGGCTACACTCTCATATATACTGCTCAGATGTTTCAATACCATTCAGCCAAGCATTCATTATCCACATTGTCAAGAACAACCAAGGGGTATCCAAACCTTCAAAATCACTATCTATCAAGTTATGGCATTAACATCAAGACCAAGGAACTTCAGCCAAACACTTTATTTTCTCACCTTTGTCTTGAGTTACCTTTATTAACATTTTCAGATTCTTTACTTTATTCCCCTTGTTGTCTTTTGCATCAATAAGCTCATTTCTTTCTCTCCTGCAAGAAATATAATGATATTAGCCAGAAGAAATGGAAGTAGATCAAATATGGCATTGAAGTCCTCTTGAGCTCCTTTCTTTCTCTCCATGATTTCAAGGGTTGATGGTCATTATCAAACATGCACTGTAAAGAGCTCAATTCATGTCAATATTAAGCCAATGCATATGAAGAAATTAACTTCAAGGCTTTTCATCACATATGACTCTCTCTCTCTCTCAACCTGTAATATCAGAAACTCAATTTCATATCAATCTCAACTCAATACAAATGAGAAAGCCAATTTCAGTGTTTTTCTTCCACAAGATAATCTCCTATGAGCTGCAAGTGTGAATGATGAGCTTCAAGTATCAATTTAGGGACAAGCCCATGTTCACCAAGACATCACACCAGAACTGGCCAAGTCAACGTAGCGTCTTCCTCTTGGCCTCAAGGCAATCCTCCAACAAGAGTTCTCATTTGGTTGTTTTGGGTACCCAAACCTTCTTGGGTCCCGGATGGTTAGTTGCACCTCTAGAGGGTGCCTTCCATAGTTTTTGGGCATGCATATCATCAAAATACATTAAGGAGCAAACATGCATGGTATGCCTAAACTCACCACAATAATGACAACAACCAAGAGACTTCATAGAATTCTCATAAACATGATAATCAAATTTCTATGATTTAGCATGAATGTTATCATTATAAGCATGGAAATTTCTCTTCTTCACAACAGGATGAGCATGAAATTTCTGTGGGTTGGCGAAAGTATAATTATTTTTGACTTTGAAATTCTTTCTTTCATTTGCTTGCCAACACTGTGACACACGGTGCCCTAGCTTTCCACATTTAAAACAAGCAACCCTTTTTCTTTTGGAAATAAGTTTATTTTTGCATGCTTTCAAATCATCCGATTTCATAATGAAACAATCATTCATCAAATGACCATGCTTACCTCAATAATGACAATTGACATTTGTTGATTTTGGAGCAAGGTTTTTGTGACTTTTGTGAGCATGAATCCTATTGCTCCTAGGTTGAGCCTGAGCCTTGGGATTTGATTTCTCAACACAAGAAGCATTTGACATATTTGAGGAACAAGAAGTATGCACAAAAGATGTTTGAGTCTTTAGTCCAAAGACTTTCTTTTTGGTGGGTTCATATCCAAGACCTTCTCTTTGAAAATTTACCTTGGTCCCCAAAATCCTGTTCAGATTTTCTTCCCCATTCACAAACTTAGACAAAGAAACATTCAGATCAAGAATTTCCTTTTCAAGTGATGAAATATGCAATTCATAGGAAATGATCTCATTATCACAAGAAATGACTCTTTCATTCAATTGGGCATTGATGGTTTTGTAGCTCTCCATCATTTGTTCAAGCACATGCATCTTGTCAGATTCATCAACAATCACAGATTTCCCTTTTTCAAGTTTTTCAAGATTTTGCAATCTACTTTCAAGCAGGGAGATTTGAATTAGCATCGCACTGTTCTCCTTTTTGAATTCTTCATTTTCATTTACAAGTTTATCATTCATAATCAATTCATTGCAAATATCATGATCAATAGAGTTTGATTCCATTTTGTTTCTTAGATCTTTTTTAGTTTTCTCCAATTGATCAATTATGTTCTTGAGGGCAACATTTTCATTTCTCAAACAAGCAATGGTTTCTTTGTGACATTCAACATCATGCTCTAAAAGTTCATTGAAGTTAACAAGCTCAGAACATTTATCACAAGAACTATTTTCATGGACCAAGTTTTCAGATTTCTTTTTCAATTTTCTATTTTCTGACTTGACTTTCTTATATTGTTTTTCCAACTCATCATAAGCTTCAACAAGATCATCAAGAGTAAATTCTTCAGAATCAGATTTTACCTGTTCTGCATTTTCATCACTTTGTTGATCAGCATCATCGGCCATGAGACATTTTTGCCTTTCCTTTTCTTGAGCTTTGATCAACCGGTCCATAAGCTCCTTTGCTGTCCTACAAGAAGATACAAATGGATACTTGTTAGTATTTACGGAAGCTTTCAATAAACTCAAAGCAGTAACATTATCATGATGCATCATTTTATCCTGATTAGACCACTTGGTCTCATCTAGAGGTAATATGTGTGGACAATGATAAATCAATTTCCAAAGACTAGGATTAATGGAATTGATCACCATACAAAGTTTGCCTGGCCATGAATCAAAATCCGAACCAGTGAAGATTGG
Source organism: Amorphophallus konjac (assembly GCA_022559845.1). NCBI lineage: Eukaryota > Viridiplantae > Streptophyta > Magnoliopsida > Alismatales > Araceae > Amorphophallus > Amorphophallus konjac. Next base: position 315,945,437 of record CM040121.1, on the reverse strand, counting down.
CAAACAATTCATTGAGACATGTTCAACAGAAAAATTCATGATTGTAGGATGCACTAGGATCACTCTATAGATCGCAAGATCTAGGGACAACAGCGCCTCGCTCTGATACCAATTGTTGGGTCCCGTAGTGTAGGAACATGGATCTAGAGGGGGGGGGGTGAATAGGTCCTTTTACTAAAAACTATGTCCAATTAAAAACACAACTAGCACACAGCGGAATATACAAGATTGAGTAATTTAATCTAAACAGGTTTACACTAGATTCACTCAATCTCACCGAGCTCACACGATTGCACAAACAGATAGGATAGAGAACACACAATCACAATAATCAAACCACAAGACACGGGGATTTTTAAGGTGGTTCGGGACCACGACGGACTCCCTACGTCCACCCCTCACCAAACCGGTGAGGCTTCACTACACGCTGCAAAATGTAGCAACACGGGGACGAACCCCAACACACACACACGCTGCTTTCGCAGCAAATCACACACACGAGGCCTTGCCTCAACCTGCTGCCACAGTATCACACTCACACACACACACACTACTGGGGAACACACCCCGAACAAATTCCTTACACGGAGTCACAACTCCGTCCACACACACATAGGACAATGCCTACACAACCACACGGGAGTAAACTCCCAACCACACACGGGGAACACTCCCCAAGTTATGCCCAACCACACACGCGGATATACTCCGCACAAAATGATACACATATGACAACACACACACTCGGAGACCCCTTTCTCCGAACACCCACACAAACCATTATCTCAAGTGTTTATGAACCAAAAACACATATATGCTATGACCCTCCAAACAAATTATAGAGATGAAAACTAGACAGATGCATCAAGTATAGGGCTCCCCCTTCTTCAGCAAAATTTGATTCTCCTTGGCTTGTTGACGGATGATTATAATATTGACATCATCTTCTTCCTCTCCTCGTGTGGATCCTTTTTTCCTCCAAATCCTAGCTCCAATCAAACCTTCATACATCACAAAAGGATTAGCTTCATAAACCCTTCTCCTCTCAACCTTGTGGCCACACTCTTCCTTCTTCTTGTGCAAGAGAAAGGAAAGCATTAGTTCATCTTGTTGCTTAGGATGAAAAACATAGCACTAATAAGAAAGCAATAACTAGATGAACAAAAGAGCATTCATATATATGTTGCATCTCTTAGATAATCCATTCACAACCTTGAACAATCTCAAACAAAAGATACATAAGTGAAAGATCAAGATAACTCCCTCATGAAATGCTTCTGCAAGATGAAGAACGAACTTGAAGCAAGTATGAAGTTTTATAGCACGAACGGAGGTTGGATCTTGATTTCAGATGCAGCTTTCAGTTGTATATGATCTTGGGCTTTGATTCAAGCTTCTTCCTTTCGATTTCAGCTTCAGAGCTCCGTGGAAGAGGGCTTGGGTGCTACAAATCCGAACCTGCACACACAAGGGTTAGCAACCACACCCAAAAATCGGATCTCACCTCTCTCCTTAGGGTTTGTGACCCAAAGAGAAGTATATAAGTGTTTGGGATGGTCAAGAGACAGCCCTTGGACAAGATCCATGAGTTATGGAGTGATTTGTGGAAGTTGGACTCGGATTGGAAGACTTTTGGAGCAAGAAACGGTGGTCAAAAATGGCGGCTGGAGGTCGGAACTGAAGGGGTCGACCCTTGGGGTCGACCCTCGGGCAAACAAAAGCCAAACAGAATGATTTTTATGTTCTGTTTTACAGGGGTCGACCCCAAGGGTCGACCCTCGGGCTTCCAGAAACCAAACAGAACTAACAACTAGTTCTGGGTTACAGGGGTCGACCCCAGGGGTTGACCCTTTCAGGCAGATTTCATGAAACATGTTCTGTTTTGATTCTGTTTTGAACAGAACCTGAGAGGGTCGACCCCATGGGTCGACCCATTCTTGTTTGGGCCTGAAAAACCACTAAAAACACCAACAAATCAATGGGAAACAATTGATTAAATATTACCATAATCCCATGAAGTTCCACCATGATTTTTCATCTTGAAAAACATGATAAAGCAAGATGTTAGATCAAGATCAAAATATATGGGTCATGCATTAACATATGAAGCTCGTTTTGAGGCCGAGACCCAAATGACATGAAGTATGAACATGAAAGCACTTGCATGAGACACATAAATGCTTTGATAACATTTTCATCTTAAGATCCTCATATGAGTGCCAAATTCAGTTCAGAGCAACACTTACCTCATTATTTTATCTGAGTTCACATTTCTTGTTGATTGGTTGAGTCATTCATACACATAGTCATGAAATTCCAAATATCATTCACCATAGCATGATAGTATAAATTTGGAATTCAAAGAGTAAGGAGCCAAGCCACATAAAATAATATTGAGTAACATTCAATTTGATCATCATCCAAACTCTCATCAATCCACACATCATTACCTTGGGGGCTAGCAATGGTATTTGCATCTCAATCAATCATTTAGCATTACCATGCATGATATCAATCATTTAGCATTACCATGCATGATATGCGGCTCAATATGACATTTATCCAAGCATATTTTCCACAATGCAATGTGCTAGCATCAAAGCACATATAAGCCTTATAGAGTCACAAATGCATCGACATGATATCCCAATAAAAGTAGTTTGTGATCATTTCCACAACATCATTTCCACACAAGGCCAAGCAACAAGGGCATCCACACAAGGCCAAGCAACAAAGGTATTTTGTAATCATCAAAATCACATACACAACAATGGGATAACCTACCTCTTAAATGAGCTTTAATCTTCCAATTTGGGACTGCAAGATAAGCCCTAGTTCTTCCCTTCCTGAGATTTTTTTGGCAACTTCACGTCACTCTATCTCTCCAATCTCTTGACCTAAGGACGTGAAATTTTGAGGGTAAGAAGCTGAAACTAAGGTGAACCAAAAGTTCTAAAGGATTGAACTCTAATTACCTCATTTAGACGTCCTAATCTTTTGATCTTCAGGGGTCTTGCGTTCAGTTTCCTGGGTTACTATGGTCCGACCAGTAACTTTGGAAGCTTCTATCTCCTTGGTTGGTTGATCTCCTAGCACGAAATTTAGAGAGCTATTAGTCTAATGTATTATAAACAAAATCTTCTAAAGAACTTACCTGAAATTGTGACTCCTTACCTTGTTTCTTCATGAGCCAAAAGTAAGGGTTGCTCAGTTCAGAACTAGGTCCTATTTATAGGGTTTTGGCTAGGGTTTGAGGATTAGATAGATTCTAGAGTCCTTGTTAAAGTTTAGATCAACTTCTAAGAGTCCTTAACACCTCTATTAGTCTTCCCATCTCGATCCCTAAGAGATAAGCTAGCAAAAATCCGATCTTTTGGCTTATTCTTCTCTTCACGGACTTACAGCGTGTGACGGTCCAGGCTTGATGCGTTACATGACTGTAGCGGTCGCCCGATAGACCGTTACATCAAACGTGTACAGAGTTTCAAATTAATAAAACTCTTTTATTCGTTTATCCTATATAATTATCTATATAAATACTATTTATCCTTAAAATACATGAATATGCTAAATAACCTTCTAGAATATGGGCCAAACTTATTGGGCTTGGTCTTTTAACCTATTGGGTTTCAATTATCAAAGCTAGATTAATTACTTAACATAAATTGAGCCTTATAATGAGTTATTTAATCCAATATTTATTTATTAATCCATTTTGGGTCTTTAAAATTCCCAAAAAATAATTAAATATGCCAAAAATAATTTATAAAAATTCTGGGGCCTTACAGGCCTGTTCGTCGTTTCTACAGTGAACCTCTCACCGTCTTTCTTTGTTTCGGTTCTAGCGTTGTACGGCCACCCCTGGGCTATGTTGGTTTTGGGCGGATCTATCTGAGCCGTGTGTTATGGTTTGTACGGTCTTTTTTGAACCGCTCGACCGTCATCTTCCCCGACGACGGTGAGGGCTTCCCCCGCCGGCGATGGCACTCCACGGGCCACCGGACCGGCTCCCTAAGCACGCTAATCCCCACAGGAAAATCCCTAGGACTAACATGCATGGTTTAATGGCTAGAGGGGGGGTGAGGGCTTACCTCATCGGTCCTTTTGGGCTTCTCCGTCGCCGCCGGTGGCGCTGCGAGCCCCTCTTCCTCTCCCCTCTCTACTTGGCCGGCCGCAACAGCTTCAGCGGCAGGCAGGGCGGCTACGACTTCTTCCTTCACAACGGCGGGCGGCGCGTCCACGGCGGGCTCCTCCACGGCGGCATCCGGCGATGGCGGCGGTGAGGTCCTTTCTCCGACCATCGTCCGATCACGGCAAGGCCCGTGCTTCGTGCGCATCAATGGCGAGGGTGAGAGAAGGGTAAAGATTAAAAGAAGAGGATTCGGGTGTTTTGGGTTGCCCCCCTTCGTTCTCCCTCCCACCGTCGGTTACGGTGGAGAGAGGGAGACGAAGGGTTTTAGCATTTCGAAGTTGCAGAGGTTATACAGTCTATCGTTAGACCGTCCTTCCTTTGAGCGGTTTGGATATAACCGTTCATCTCCAACGGTATGCTGCCTAAGTCGGTTAAAATTCCATATATAGACGGTTCACATCTAACCATTTTTTTTGGGCAGTTGGTATTTAACCGTTCATGTTTGAAGTTGTCTTACCCTCATTTCTGCACTTGGTATTCGATTGATGAATTTTGGCTATTTCGTGATATCATTGAAAATCTTGCTAACAATCTTATGTGCAGCATCAAACTCTCACTTGCCGTTTCACCTGCACAGGTAAGTTAGGTATGGCCTTCTATCCCTATCACTCTTATTGCATTGATATATGGTATTATATTATATTATCTCGAGAACCAGTTGGTTATCTACGTGTTCCAGGATCTGATGTTCCCCTTTAACAAAAACAATGATGATCCAGGTTCATGTGTTTAATCTTCGGATAGGCCGTTAGGTTGGGATGTCATGGGGAGGATGGTTCTATCCTGCACGCTGTGGTTGTGGATGGTATCTTGACTCTGATTTTCCCAGCTTAGCAATATTATTCTCGAGTATTTTATATTTTAATCTTTCTTTACATTTATTTTAACTATTTCTTTTATTATAGCCCAGCATGCATCATACGCATTTTTTTGAGCATTCATGCCCCATGGTTTGCCTGCAGAATGTCCAACCAGCGATGGTTAGCTGTGCGTTCAGTGTTTGAGTAAGAGGAACTAATTCCACTCTGAGTTGGAAGGTTCTCTTTGGTCAATTCGCTTGATTTGGTTGATTAAGAGATCCCAGTCTGGAGCTTTAGCCTATTTACTTTACTTTTGTTGCCTGCTTCTGGCCTCCTCATTGGACCACGGGATTGTGTCCCTCATGAGGTTGGTCTTATCGATTTGTTTCATTTCGTTTAGTTTAGTTCCTTCAGACTGGTGTCACTTTTGGTTTAATCATTCCTTACATTTGGTTCAGAGTTTTCCGGAAAATTCCTATCGCTTGTTGGTAAAAAATGGGTGTCATTTTACCTTAACGCCCGCTTTCTGGTCCACTCCGCTGCATTTTCGCTTCATCTCCATGTTCCATGTCACTTTCGCTTCACTTCCGCTCGCTCCCCTGCAAAGAGGACGTTAAGGAGGGGCATCTGTTGACACCCGTTTTTTGCCGATGAGTTGAGTCGTTCCCCTTACTCCCATTTGTTGATGCCTCAAGTTGTCCATCACTCATTGGGGCTATTTTTGGGCACGTTTTGGGTCAGTTTTATCGGTAGCCTCCCTCCCTGGCTAGGTTTGTTTCAATTCTGGGCTTAATGGGCCTTGGTTTTGGTTGATTGAGTTTTTCTATGAGTTTCAAGCCCCCATGTACATGTACGGTTCAACCTTGGCCGCTCAATCAATGTGCGGTTGATAGTAGGCCGTCCATATATTTTGAAATATTTTGGTTAATTTTTTGAATTTCCACCGACAAGCATTTATGCGGTTTTCCCCTAGCCGTTCAATACGATGGACGGACGGGTGGTAGCCGCTCGTCTCTCAGAGTCCTACGCTTTGTGGTTTTCTCAGATAATTACCCAATTAATCTATTTATTACCGACAAGGCTAGAACGGTTGTTCTTTGGCCGCTCTACCTTTGAACGGACTAATCCTAGCCGTTCATTTATGAGAGTCCAACGGCGAACTCTTCGGCCGGTTCAATGGATAATTTGGATTATTTTGTGAATTGTTGAATTTCCACCGACGAGGTTGTACGGCCCAGAATGGGCCGCCCATATGGATGTGTGGTCTATCGTTAGACCGTTCATCTGCTCGATTGCTGAAGTTTCAACAGATTTTCTCTCTCCTCGTGGATTTATCCCCAACTTTATCCAGCCATTTCTCCACGAATCCTCAACCATTTCGAGTGCCGTTTCTTCCAGATGAAAGATAATTGAATTATCTTCTTCTTTTATTTGATAATCTCGACCTGAAAATGCTTCTAGACCCTAATTTCGAGCTAGGACTTTAGGTGCTCTATAAATAGACCCTAAAGGCCGGGTTTGAAAAGGGGGGGGGGAAGATTTTGGTCGACGGCGAAGCCCTGCTGAATTCTTGAGCGACCTAGCACCAAGGAGGGAGGCCTTCTACGTCCATATAGGCCTCCGGTTCAGGGAGTAGTCCTAGTCTTGAGTCTTTTTGCATTTGATGGTCTCATTTCTTCTCATTGCATGTTTATTTCTACACATCCATTCTCCCACGTTTTCATTGTTTGCACTGTCATGCACACACCCTCCCATGCTATCTGACGCCCTAGGGGTTTAAAACCCCCCAGGTATCCCCCATTCAAATACTTATGTTCATTTCCCTTCATGCGAGTGTTTGCTACACTCCACGTTTCTAACTTGGGTTTTTCCTGGTGTTCTACACTTTGTTTTTCAGGTCAGCAGTACACTAACGTGAGGCCCATCCTTTCTGGCCGGCTGGAAAGGGTGGAGGTTGGACCCTTTTGCAACTTCTGGTGTGGTGGTCTTGCGCGGTTCTCTACCATCCGTTCAAGTAGACGTGTGGTGCGATCTGGACTGTCCTTCTTCTTCCTTCGGTCGTGATAGAGATGTTCAACTGCCAGGAGTGCTTCATCCCGCATCCTCTACAGCGTCCTTAGACGGTCTGTCGTGAGATCGTGCATCATTATAGGCGGTTCTTCCTGAGCCGTATATCTTTACAGCGCTGCACACTAGGCGAGTACCTCTCCCTCTTTCCAAGGTACGGTGTGTTCATCACGTTCGGCGCCTTGTTGGCGATCACATGTTTTTATTCCTCCCTTTCCCTCTGTCTTCATTCATTTCCCATGTTGGATGTGATAAGATAGACATGGGAAGGCATTAAGGGACGGACGGGAGGAGAAATATATCTACACCGCTGGTGTGTTTGCTGCCGCTGCAGTTGCCATTGTGCTTGCTACTGTAGTTGCTGCGTTGCTCTTATTCCTCCTACTGCTGGATGGGAAGAGAGAAGCCTGCTGCTTCTTACTCTTTCTTGTAGTTACTATCGAAGCTGCTGCTGCACTTTCTCCCGAACGTCTGCTGTTCAAGTGTTGCTGTCGTAGTTGCAGCTGCTCTTATTAAATCTTTCATACCTCTGTTTGCCGTCCATAACAAGCCAAAGAGGTAGGCTTTCTCAAGAACTGAAGCACAAACCTATAAGTATAAGTGTAGTGCATGCATATAGATCAAAATACCTTGATTTCATGTCCACTGATATACAGTTTTGCGTAGCTCTTGAGTTCTTGATGCATATGAAAATAGCGACCAAGTATTGGGCGCTTATTGAATGAACGCCTGTGCGAGCTGTCGCTGATTCTTCTGAAATAGCGACAGTGGCCAGGGCGCAGTTTAATGAGAGACCCTTTATCAATCCGCTAATTCTTTTAGTATGTTTAATAAATACCACATGCTTAAAAATTAATATTTATGAAACCTGACGTTAAAATTATTGCATGAGCATGTTCCTGGAATCTTGATATTTTTCTTTGTCTACCCATATCTTTACTTTCCTGATTATGTGAACTCCAAGTTTATGAATAGTGTTATGTGTCTAAGATTGTACCTGCCCGATGCGTAGCATCAAACAAAGAATGAGCGACAGTCCCCTAGTCGCTATTTAAAGAATGAGCGCCCCTATACAGTGGCACTGTATTGTAAAAAAAATCTAGTAAATATAATTTATACTGAAATTCATGAATGCGCGACCTAGATATGGGTGTCATTTAAAGAATGAACGCCATAATACACAGTCGCTATTTATAATTATAAATATTAATTTTTGGAAAAATCTAGAATCAGCGCCCGTATATAGTGTCATTGATTCTTAATTATTCCTTGGAATTTCTGTTATAAAATAAGATTGAATGACCTTTCAGAAAGTCGCTATTTCTTGAAATAGCGACTTCTGTTGAAGCGCAGATTCCTGCCTCTTAGTTTTATCGCATTTTCTAACCCATATCACGGGTCTATTGACACTCTCATCTCACATCCGTAGATAGGGTTTCTGTTTTTGATTCTACCGATTACACACTAACTCTCGGTGATGTTTGAACCCTCCGCATGATATTCTTTCCTTCGGACTGGTGATTTCATCATGGAGACCTCCGTAAGTCTACGCTATCCTTGGATTCCCTCAAGGTAGTCGAGTAGGTTGTACCCTAGAAACCATGGAACCCTTACTTGTCACGTCACTCTAAAGAAACGTGATGCATTAGCCCTCAAAGAGCGCTGATTCTGGCCTCTTGTGAGAAGTCTATTCTGTCAGCAATTAGCAACTATGACCTGGGCACCAAAAGAAAATGGCGACCTAGACGTTGGCGCTATTTCCTGATTTAGCGAGCTGAGCCTGGGCACTATTTCATCAAGCATGTATTGTTCACCGGAATTAGCGACAAGATAGTGGGCACTATTTCTGTAATTGGTGGCGACTAGGTGGATGCCATTTACCCAGTTTCATGACATGTCACTATTTTTCATACGGTTATCGGTATGTCCTACTTGTTTAAATTCTGTCCTTGAACTCCTTCGTTCGTTAAATCTACCTTATCATCCTACAATGGCTTATTTTTGGAATTTTATATTGGCTATAACTATAGTGGATGTCTAAAATATACATGACTCAATGCTTGTGCATATAGGACCCGATCTGATTCTAGGAGGAGCACCCGAAAGTACTTGTGCCCATGGGAGTTGATTGATCACGGTGTGGCATTGCACGGAAGTGCATGACTAGCTTGATTTATGGTATTCCACAAATTCTATAGTACTTGACTTGACTTGACATGACTTGCATGGCCCAAAATGGGTATTTACTTGCTTGATATTATAATAACCAATTCATGTGACATGACTTGATATATTTACATGCTTGACCATCTTGATACACTTTACATGAATATCCTGAAATGTTGCTAGTTCATTAACTCTTGATACTCTTTTATCTCTCGTCGTTGTCATGCATATGTGCATAGCTAGACTTGCGTTTATACAACATGTAATTTACGTAAAGCAAGCTCGTACATGAGATATAATTCCTATTGAGCGTTCGCTCACCTAGTGTTTTCCCCTATTTTTTAGGTAATTTCGATGACAAGAATCAATCGGATGGAAATGGGAACGAGTGAAGAGCGTAGAGCCTTTCCAACTATCGATGCCATTATCTAGTCGTATCTTTTCCCATTTCTTGAGTCGATCATTGTAATCTTCTTTTATTGAGTCTAGAATATCTTTTAGTACTCTTTTCTAAAAAGGAGATTGTGTAATGGATTTACCTTAATGGTTATTATGAATAAAATTGGATTTGGTTTATTTCTACTTTTGCAAGCTCTATCTATGAGGTCGAATTCCTTATGCTCTTATTGACATGAATGATATAACTCGTCACGCGTACCGAGTTCCTTCCACGCTTGGGCCGTGACACAGCAGTTCGTCAGAGGTTAGAGGCCAGAGCTTAGGCATCCAGTGATTGCGACCCATGTTGCAGATTTGGAGTCAGCTTATTAGGCTGCGATGGATTTAGAGGAGGATTGGCTGAGGACCCGGGACCAGGTAAGGTCAGGGCAACCTCTGTCAGGCCAGGGTCACCTAAGGACCCTTTGGAAGTAGTATGTTCCCCAACAGTTCCAAAGGCAGTCAGAATCGATATCTCTTCCATCTCCTTGCTCGAGTTCTTCCCCTTTGGGATCGAGGTTCAGTCGGATGACTAGGTTGTTCAGAAGGAGCAGGTCTGGCAGGAGGCGCCAGGAGCCGGAAGTGCAGGTGTCTACAGTGACTACTCAGCACCTAGTAATTCGACCACTACGGCATGGTGTGAGTGGGCAGCCAGGACAATGTCCGAGATGTGGCGGGTTTTACGAGGGTGGGCCGTGTGCCATGGATGAAGCCGAGCTAGAGTGTCTCAGGTGTGGTCAGATCGGTCATGTTGCTCGCGAGTGGACATGGCGACCGCCCCAGTCCCAGCCATCTTTGTAGCATTCCACTAGCCTGGCGAGTCAGGGTTCCCGGCTTGTGCGAGGCACTTGACCAGGTGGAGTTGTCATGCTCACTCCGTGGAAGGTACGCGTGTTTTTTTTTCCGGTTATTTTATGTTGTGCTTGTGTTTAATTCCACTGTTTCCTTGATATAATTGTGCTCCCTTGTGCTTGTGTTTTCCGAGGTGTGTTCGGGGGATCCCCAGAAGCATCTTGTGTGAGGGCACTAGAGCTGCCTGTGAGGGTTATGTGGTTGTCCCTCGTCATGTCTTGGTGTGTAGGTGTTGTCAGATCGTGCTGAATCAGGCGAGTAGAGGCAACATCCGAGATCGTGGGTCATGTTTTAGGGTTGGTGTGGGGTCTCTCTAGGTGCCCTGTTGTTAAAGGCCTGCGTTTGTAGGTGGATTGTCTCAGCGGTTGCCAAGTTTTTCCCCCCATTATTGTGGTATTATCGGTGCAGAGTTGCGCATCGGAAGCGTGGTGGGTCGATAACCCATAGGCTCTGGGATTGGATTAGTAGGAGAGTATGGGGAGTGTTTCATGGTAAGCGTGTTCTGGAGGTCCCGGAGTCAGTTTTAGAGAGTTGCTCTTGGGTGAAGAGCTGTGTTTGGCTGTGTGAATGGCCTTGGTTGCCGTGCGTAGGCGGCGATATCATGTTGAGTGGTGTAGCAGCATTGAGAATCGAGAAGCTTGGCGGTGAAGTGGTCGGATAAGACGGTATGTTGTGCCAATTTTTCCCACGAATTATGTCGCGTGGCTTAGGGTGGAGCCACTTAGCGACCGATATTGAGGCAGGTCATGGACTTTTGGGCCGATTGTATGGCGTTGGTGTTCGGTGCTCAGGAATGAGCTTGGGAGTTGACCGACTTTGGTCGGTGTGGATGTTCTGGAGGTGGATCCGAGGAGTGTGAGACATCATGCTCGGGACTATTGTGTTTGAGGAGTTCGAGGTTCGCGCGAGTGACCTCGCTATCTGTATCCTCCCGAGAAGCTGGAATTGGCCGGATGGCCAGGGATGATCAAGATGGTGCCCTTGTTATGTGTGCTCGACGTCTAGCAGCTGGAAAAGCTGTCAACCCGAGTGGGTGTCAAGTGTGGTCTCCCGGTTGAGAATGGTGTGTTTCTCCGTGTGCGGAAGGTGTCGGTGGTGTTTGCGCCCTTGAGAGTTCAAGGCAGCTGAGGTGATGCTAGACTTGTTGGTTTCGTGTACCCCGATTGGTGTGGCGCCAGGTGTGAATTGATGTGGTAGAGCGAGAGGGCTATTTTGTTTGGGTCGGTTCGGCGGTGTCCCTCAGTGTTGGTTGTACGGTGTGTAGCATGATGGTGCTGTGACAGTGAAGTCCTACCTATTGGGCGAGACCTTTCTCCTGAGTTCTGTGCTCTGTCCTAAATTTTGAGGATGAAATTTCTATAAGGGAGGACTATAATGCCCTGGATTTTTGGATCGTGTTTCCGCGGGTCGCAGATTGTGTCCGAGTGGGTTTCAAACTTTTTATATCAATTTTTCAGACCCTTTGTTGGTGTGTTTCTGGGTTATTCATGGTTCATGGTAGTGCGTGGAGCGGTCCCGCCTTTTTCCAAAAAATTTTCTTGGTCGGAATTTTTTTGGGGGTTTTTTCGGAGTTCTCATGATTTTCTAAAAGAAATGGAAAGAAAAATAAATATAAAAATAAAAATAAAATTAAAACCCTTTTATCCCCTCTTTCCCCCTCCGTTCTCTTATCTTCCTCGACTCACTCTCCCTCACTCCCTCACACGTCTCTTCCCCTTTCCATTTCCACCACCGGCGGTCGACGGTGGTGGCGAGGTTCTGGGCGGAGCCACGTCGGAGGCGTGCGGCGAGGGAAAGGCCTAGGATGCGCGGAACGGGAGGCGGAGGCGGCCACATTCGACGTTCATGAGAAGTCGGCCGCATGGGATGATCGTCATTTTTGGGGTTCCGGTGAGGTTAACGCTTTGATTCAGGTAGGGGGATGGATCCCTGCTCTCCCCACGTGTTTTCCTTGCGATTCCATGCCCAGTGAGGTCGAGAGAGGTATCATTTCTTATTTTGGGGGTTTATGCATGTCGGGGGAGTTGATCAACGATTTTGGCTGATCGAGGCCTTGCTTTGTGGTTTGGATGTGGTTTTCTGGTCGTAGGAAGGTCCGGGGATGGATTCCCCATGTTTTGCCTTTCGTACCCTGATGAATGGGGCTCCCGAATGGACTCCGTGTTATGTTCAGGTGATTTTTCACAAAATCTGCATGAGACGGCCACAGAGGTGGCCGTCACGTCCAGGACTGGGCGGCCTTGGCTCTGGCCGCCCAGGCCTGTTGGGCGGCCAGGTTTGGGCCGTCGAGGGTCTCAGGCGGCCAGAAGTTGGGCCGTTCTGCCCTTTTTCTATTTTCTGAAGCCCATGATCTGGGCGGCTACTTCTGTGGCCGCCCAGGTCCCTCTATTACCCAGGGTGGGTGGCCAGAAGGTTGGCCGCCCAACCCTCTAGGCGGCCATCGGGGTGGCCGCCCAATATTCTTTGTGTTCTGGCTCTGGGCGGCCAAGGGAGTGGCAGCCCAGGCCAGTGAGTGCCCAGGGGTTGGCGGCCAGGGGGTTGGTCGAGCTCTCTAGGCAGCTAGTGCATTGGCCGCCCAGTCCCCTTCACCCCAGGGGTGTGGCACTCCATGGTGTGGTCTTCCGGGGTGTCTGTTTTAGGGGTGGCCTTGTGGTATGTGTGTCTGCATGGTTCTATGTGTTCTGCTAGTTCTGGGGTACTTATGTGGGCCATCCCTATCTGCTGGTGGAGTGTGGACAGTCTTCTTGTGTCTGGCTACTCGTGTCGACTGTCCCCGCGAGAGTTCTGTGATCGCGGATGGTGTTCCCATGTGAGGACTGTGATCGCGGCTAGTTATCCTTGTAGGAGTTACATGACGAGGTCCTTGTGTTCCAGTCCTCCGCCTTAGGTAGTCTTCCCGTGGACCGGCTGTGTGGTTCTGAGGTCCCCTGTGGTTCAGGCACGTGTGTATGTGTGTCCTTGGGTTTCCCGCAAGATCGTAGAGGGTGGTTTCCCGCGAGAGCGCGGGGGTGTTTGAGCCTTGCTGTTTCTCTACTTGAAGGGCTTGTCATGTCTGGACCAGGCGAGACCGCCTGTGTGTACGATGCTCTTGTGGAGGTGAGACCGCCTAAGCGTGTGTGTACCTTGGTTAGGACAAGAGTATGTTACTAACGATTGTAGTGGCACGTACCCTGTGTCAGGTAGCTGGACACGGCCATACTATTGGGTGCAGAGGCGCGGATCCTAGATAGTCCGAGGGTGTGGTGTGTGTGTGTGTCTCCTCTGCTCCTCCCGAGATCCGGTGTGAGTAGTGTGCACCCATATGAGGCCTTGGCGTAGTATAAGACGTCAGTGGATGCATCTGCCATGTTGTGTATACTCGAGTGGTGGACCCTATGCCGTGAAGGTGGAGGTACTGACAGTGTTGTCGTAGCCCTTCCGGCAGACGGGCTGGTGTCGCCCTGTGTGTTGGGCATGGTTCTTTCGCTGGTTCTAGCTCGGGATCGAGCGGTTCTGTTGTCCGGGGGTTCTCCTGAGGTTGTTGGTTCAGCGTGTGGCCATGTGGCCCTATCAGTGGTTCTATCTGCGAGGACGGACTATCCTACCGTGGGAGTCGGGGTAGTGTAGAGGGCTTATGTGTGTTCCTCCGTTTACCATCTTCTGGTTCTTGTCACCGTCATCGTGTTGTACCGGTGTTATTATTTTGTTGCTACCGTTGTTGTTCTTTACTTGTTGCTTCTATGCCATTCCTGTTTACTTCTTTCGTTATAGTGGGGACTCGTGGGACCCATACTGAGCCAATGAGATGAGGCTCACCCCCTATTTTTCAGGTGTGACATTCTCCTCAGAGTGGAGCGTTCCAGTCGGAGGTTTGTTAGTTGCCAGCTCGCCAAGTTGCCGGGGTATACCCGAGGCAGTGTACATTTCCTTTCTTTGACTGTACTTGTGGACTGGACTCTGTAGTTGTTATAATTGTTATAAAATGTAATTTTATTTTTATCAGAACTATAGATTAATTCTATAGATTTACTTTCCTGCTATTGTTCAGAATTTCAATGCATAGCCACAACGCTTCTAATAACCCTTTCGAGCCCTCCAGCTCATGGGTGGCAGGCCAGGATTCGAATGGTATCGGGTACGTCCCGGTATCTGGATCTTGAGTCGTTACACTTTCACCCTTGCATTCCTTGCATTCTTTGTGTCTCATGTATATGCATTTATATTCATTCCTCTCTCCTAGGTCTCTTGACCCCTAACTTCCTTGTCTTCCAAAACCTCCGGATCCTCCCTGTAATACTTCCATTTCCTCCGATTCTTCTTTATTTCCGGATTCTCTATCTCTTCTCCCAGGGCATCATGTCCCTTCCTATTTTCTCCCTCCTGAACCTCCGATTTCTTTACTTCATTCCCTATCCTTTCTGGGCATCACGCCTCTTCTTATTCTCTTCTTCTGAAACCTCCGGATTTCCCTCTCTTTTTCCTATTAAATTTTCTAGGGCATCGCATCCCTTCTCATTTCCTTTCGGAACCACCAAACTTCTTCCCTTTCCTCCGATTAATCCTCCCACTTTTGAAGGGCATTGCATGCTTTGTTCTTGCCTTCCTCTGGAATCATTTTTATCTATCAATTTTCCTTGGGCATCGCATCCCTCATCGTTTTATTCCTCCAGAACCTCCGGACTCTTCTCACCATGATTCTCACCCTTTACCTCTGGACCCCCCGAATCCACCTCTTTCCCTTTACTAATTCCTTCTTCTAATTCCTCCTGATCTCGGGTCCGACCCGATTTCTCCCGCGTCGATTGCTTTGGGCATCTATCTTTTCTCCCACTGCTTTTGAGGCTTTAGACCTCAGTCCCCCTCTTGACTTCCCTTTTTCTTCTATAGACCTTTCATATGATCAAGGTTTCTACACCTTAGTGAGGGAGTTCTAGCCCTTACCTCTTTTCCCTTTTCCTTATTAGTCTAAGTCTGACATTGGCACCACTCCTTCATGTTAAGCCACTTCAAATCTTTGCCTCCCTCTCTTTTATCTACCAAATATGGACTGCAACTCCCATGATGATCAAAATCATGTCTGGCCGCTGCTTCTACAACAGGGTTACAAGATAATTCATTTGTGTAAGTATGCATTTTTATGATTCATCTCTACGCACGGTTTTAACATGAAGTACTTCTTAACCTGATTAAGGGTGGTAGTCTAGGCCTAGTTATAGGTCTTTATTTTCAATGTAAAAAAAAAACCACAAATAGAAATTTTTTTTAGCTTGCTAATGCAACATTTTAGGTTATGAGAACCCCGCACTGGGAGCTCGGCATTCCCTCCCCACTCATTAAGGGCAACCCTGAGTATGAGCACCACACACACTTCACCGCGTCCTTAGCCGTCTTCTTTGATAAACACCGTTGCTACTTGGGCCATACTCGAAGGCATGAGATCTTTTTCTCTTCTTTACTCGGCCAAAATATGAGGGCAGAGGTAGTCTGGGCAAAAACAACCAACCTAAGCACACCCCGACAAGAGGAAGTCTCACATAGCGGCAGTCTATTAAGACCTTATTCTTAGTTTCAGTATAAATTTCAATATCTGTCAAAGTCCAAAGGACAAAAGAAACAAAATGATGACCGAAAAAAGAAGAAGAAAAGGAAAACATTTCATAGAATATAGCATGACAAGAGGGCAGTACAGTTTCCCCGCAGGATGTTATGAGCCCGGTCGTATACGTGTCTAAAAGAGAATTAAGGTTCGATGATATGATGAAAAGTCCTGGTGCAACATACCGAATCTCTAGGGGTTGTGCTATGGAAGGAAGTTAAACCCAATATCTTCCTAACTCATATTTGGCTTATCCCCAATTTTCTTCTCTTCTCCCTCCAAGACTGAGTGTTTCTCGTGTATGGCCTTAGTAGGGGCGCCGTTAACTAAGGGCAATCGACTATAGGGCGCCACCTTCAATGCACGCCCTGCTTTGGGCCATTCTTAGTAAAAGGGGAAGGAACAAGGACCCCTAACCAATGGTTTAAACTACAATTGGTGCTGTAATTAGCAATGTCTAAACCAAGAATCCAAAAATAACTAAATATTTCCAAAATCTAAAAAAAAGCTGAATATTCTCAAAATCTAAAAAAAAAATTCAAAAAATTCATAAAAATTTGAATATCTTCAAAATCCATAAAAATTATATATTCTAAAAAAAGAAGACAAATTATATTTCCATTAACTGTTTGTTCAGATGGTGTTATATGGGGACAACTTTTTGCAAGAAGGACCAAGAACACGGGATGAGTCATTTCCTTTCACTTACATCAATTTTTCGATTCTTCCCTATGTTCTCGATATTATCCACTCTCCTCATGATTTGCCATTCTGCGCATCATCGGCTATCATCTCTCAATCTTTCTAAGTTACTCATGCTGACTTTACCTAATTATCCCTGCCACTCTGGGCATCACTTTGATCCTTCAAGTACAAATCTTATGATCAGCCAAGTTTGTCATTCTCATACTTTAAACATAAAAAACAAACAATGATACTTTGTATGATTAACGCTTTGATGCTATCCATACTATGCTTTTCATGTTATGCTTAAATTACCTTAATTCATTGCTTGTTATATTTCATGGTATTTTGGCTAACAAATTTTGAGCGTAGGAAGAAGCTTTTTGGCCCCACCGTCCGGGCATCATCCAGTTCCCACGGTGATTGCATCGCACTACATTTCTTAGTTCCCAATAGAGTTATTTCCTTCACCATCTTCCTTGTATGCATTTTTACTATATGTTATCCACACTATTAAATTATATCAAGGACCTTGTGGCTTTGATAAATCTGAAATTTGAATTTCCCTTCATCAAAAATGATGATGATTTCCGAGGAATCTTAGTTGCACGGATAGGCCGTTGAGCCGTCCAAGACTGGGGACGATGGCTCCCTTTTGTGAGTTGGTGTGTGGATAAATAGGCTTCGGCTTAGTATCAAGTCATGAAATTGTTGTCTTGACTTAGTCTGGGCAACTTAACAATATTATCCTTGATTACTTTCTATTTTTAGTTTATTTTAATTTTCTCTTTAAACCCAACATGCATTCATGTAGGACCTTGATTTAAATTTGGAAAATCTCTCCAATAACTCATTTTTGAGAGTCCATTGATATTAATTTTCAAGATATGAGATATTCCACTCCGAATTGGGTCCTCAGTTCGCCTTGTTGCCGTTTTGGGCGACTTCCATGAAAACTCCTTTGTTTGGATTTCTATCATCTCATTCAATCTCTTCCCTTAGATCCACTTTGGCTGCAGCACGTCCACATTGGCTGGTAATCGCTCTCCAAAGGTGAAACCTACATGTTTACGACCTGAGGTACTTCCTAGACACTAGAAGTTGGTCTACTTCTTTTTCCTCTCCTTTGTGTCCTCGTGCACACTTATCCTTCCTAGATCCAAACAATTGCTGATTTCATTGAATCTTCTCAAGATTTCTTTATCTTGAACTTTGGAACAATTCCTATTAGGTGATGTTGATCGCGTGTCTCATCACATCTTAGCATCTACTTTTCAGTTCGCTCCCACTTCACTCCATTTCATTACACTTCATTCCACTTCATTCCATTTCATTACACTCCGTGTCGCTCCCTTGCAAAGAAGACGCCAAGCCGGGACAGCTGTAGACATGCCAAAAGTGACATCATTTTGTGTACATCTCCTATCACCATATAATGTCACAAATTGACCCTCAAATCGACTTATTTTAGTGGTTTTCCTCATTTTTCTTGATTATCCAACTTTCTCTTACTTTTCCTATTTTTCCTGATTTTCTAAGATTTTTCTCCATTTTTTTGGGGACCTTTTGAATTACTGTCCCTCCTAGTGGATGCCAATTAATTTGCATCCATCCCTTGGACGCCAATTTCATAATTCGAGTCAACAGCTCTAGATGCCAATTTCTAAAAATTTTGGGCCTTTTAAAGTCGCGGTCGACTGGATGAACATGTTCATCAGATCGCTGTCGACCAGACAACCGCGTTCATAAAATTTGCATCCGAGACCAGTCACCAATTCTTCAATCAATGCCTCTTTACAGAGACATATATTCTTAAATTTGCGTCCACCGTAGTAGACGCGAATTTCAATTTCTTTATTTTGTGCTTTTAATTTCTACCAAAATTCATATTATTCTTAATCCACGTCTGACCATGTGGACGCAGATTTCTTTTCAATTTTGGTAATTTCTAAACTTTTCATAATTGATTTTAAATTGGCGCCTCTTTGCGTTGACGCGTATTTAATTCGCGACCACTGTGGTGGACATGAATTCTTCCAGAAATCTGATCCGGAAATCAGTCCCTTCCTTCCTTATTTTAGTCTCATTTTCAACTTGGGAAAGGGTTCATATGGCTTTCTAAGGCAATGAGGGCACTTAGAGGGTGGATTCTGCTCTCCAAATCCCATTGGAACCCCATTTTATAATTTTGAGGGAATTTAAACTCCAAATTTCCCAACTCTATAAATAGGACCCTTCACCCATGAGTGTTTAAGGCTGAATTTTCTGATCCTTGGGGAAACTTTGCTAGAAGGAGGAACTAAGAAGGGAGAAGGAGTCTTCCCTAAGCTCAAAGCTACATCCAATTACTTTGAAGCCATATTGAAGATCTTGAATTTCTTTTGGGGAAAAACCAATAAGCCTTCTTCATCCTTATCTCTTTTACTTTAATTAGCATTGCACGCATCATATCTCCTTCTCTTCTTTCATTTTTTTATCTCAATTCTATTGAGATCTCCCTTTCTGCAACACTTGCACCATCCCTCTCATTTCATCATATTTTTATCTACCCTTTGCATAGGGGTTTCAAAGCAAACACCAACAAGGTGCGTCTTTTCTATGCTTTCATGTTTATTCATTTTAAGAATTTGATGCTACACAATTTATAAATCTAATCCATATCTTCTTTATTGGTTATTATTTGTTTTGCAAGGGTAATCTAAAGAGAAGCTCTCTTCATCGGCTGGCCGATTGGAAGAGAAGGTAGCACTCACAATCTTCCCCGCTTCTTTTAAAGGTACTTATCACGTGATCATCTCCTTTTTTATTGTTAATATCCTTCGAGGACCACGTGTCTCTGGCGATCATAACTCCATATAGCATCTACATGCTCTCTCCTCTCTTAATTTCTTATCTTTTTATTTTCTAAATTTCTTTGTGGATTTTTCATAATCTACAATCTCCAGGGGCATACCCCCAATGTACAAGTGATCTAGCTATTCCTCTCTCTCTCCTCCACCCTGTCGATCCTCATCTAGACGAGGTCGACTACGCCGACTGCTCAGCTCCTCATCGTCTCGATCGCACCTTACTTCTAATCTCGGAGGTTGAGAAGCCCTCAAAGTCGTTGGCTGAGCTGGCAGCTCTACGTCAGATGAAGAGAGCCCAAGTCCAAATAGCCCCCTTAAAGAGAATGTAAGCGATCCTCCAGTCTGTAGTGACTCCGAAGGGGTAGCATGCCCACCTGTAGCCTCGCCTATAGGATCCCTGCCCTAGTACTTCCTCAGCACCCTCTGTCGCAAGGTCTCTAGCTGCTACTGAATGGAAGTAGCCTCCTCGAGAGCTCGCGACTCTCGGACCACCGCCTCTATCTCCTGAGCTCGTGCCTCGGCCTCTCTCTCCTTCTCTTCGGCAAGGCGACCTCGTAGCAGCACATCCATCTCTACCTCAGCTAGACGATGCGTAAGGTCCTCTATGCGGGCAATAACCCTGCCCAACTGTGTCTCAAGCTCTCTCCGGGAAGCTAGACAAGCCTCCAACTCCACCCGCTACAAGTACAAAAAGTGAGTGTACACACATTAAAAAGAAGATAGAGAAGCTTTCTATTTTGGAAAAGGTTGCACAGATCATACCATCTTCCTTAGCTTCGTCTCGCTCACCTCGGCCCACTCGAGTACCGCCTCTAGGCAAGTCTCCAGGTCCTCCGTCCCCACCACCTGGGATGAAGGTCCGGCCTCTGCGGCCACACTGGCCTTCATGCGGACGAACTCCAGCTGTCCTTACTGTGAGGGGGTTAGATGGTTAGTGAAGTTCAAAATAATCCAATCATCTCATTTATTCACCTTGACTCACCAGCTCACAGATTTGATGCCTCAAATCCACATTCTCCTGGTCTAGGGTCACGATCTGATCCTGAAGGATGCGAGTCTTCTCCGTCTTTGGAAAATGCATTAACTCCCATCAAAGGTTAAAAGTACGACATGTAATGAAAATAAGTGCCTATAAAAGAAAACAAAACTCATTGTGCGAGTGTCGAGGTGAAGTCGCCCAACATACTGGCACCTGTAATCAGCCAAGTAAGCCTCGCTATCCCTCAGTCTTGGATCCTGTACCAGGGAAGCACCCTCCTACAGTGCTTCTGCCTCCGCCTGGTATAGCGAGGCCCAGTCCTGGTCACTCGCTAACATTTGGCGTCACCCCCGGTTTGAACCATTCCCTCGAGGTATCGCTACAGGTGGCTGATGCCACCCAAGGGTCCGCTAGACTAGCCGCAAGTAGAGTGGCTCTCGCAGTTTCACGCAGAAGAGCACTGTGTCTCTATAGAACCAGGGTCACCGACTCACTACCCGGGACTGGGTAGTGTCCTCCTCTTCAGCATAAGGTGTCCTCACCACCTACAAAATCCAATTCAAACTCTATTAAATAAGCACACATGAGGCAAATAAGGACATGAAAGCTGAAAAGGAAACATAACACTCACCCGGTGGTGTGGGAACTCACCCAGTGCTGTCCGAATGTCAGTGATCCGAGCAGCTACTAAGCATCGGTCCGACAGCACATCCCACCTAGCCATAAGTAGGACGGCTAGGGCTCCCCCGCGAGGAATCATGCCTCGGCCTAGAGGAAACCGAGTGTAGCCCCAAATCTGACAACAACAGAAGTTAAAGAAGATTATCAAGACTATAAGCATATCACATAAAAGCAGATTTGGCTCTCAGGGCAGTCTCATACCTATAAGAAGGGAGTAAATCCACCCAGGTTCTTGATGCTCGAGGTGACTCATCGTTAAAAGTACCGCGCTCAATTTCAAAATATTATCGCACTCACTCACAAGAAAATTTTAAATTAAGTATGAGGTGGTGAATATGGGTCGATCCCACGATGAGGAAAATTTCTTTTAAGGTTGGAAAAACTTGTATTTTTGAAACCAAAATTTTGAGTGAGTTTGAAAATAGAATTGAAACAAAAGAAACCTAACTAGAGAAATTTGGAGGGTTGAAGGAGAGAAAATTGGAAGAGATAGAGAAAGAAAGAGAAAAAGAGGCAATTACACAAACGAAAATTTTATTGCTAAGATGAAAATTACGAAGTCTATGAGAATTACAACCAAAGTAAACTAAGAGGAAAGGGGAAGAAAATAGAGCCGGAGTATGAAGAATGCCACCATCTCCTCCTTGCCGAGCCTTGGAGAGGATCGCCCTGCCTTGAGGGAGAATGTCACCGTCTCCTCCTTGTCGAGCCTTGGAGGAAGAAGATCCACCAATGAGATATGAGAGAGAACGTCATTGTCCACGCCGCCGAGCCTTGGATCACCGCCCCGCCTTGGAATGAACGTCGCCGTGAAAGGGAGATTGTAGAGGAGAGATCTAGGAGAGAAAGAGAGGGGGATCTGTAAAAGAATAAGGGCTAGTTAATGGAGGCCTAAGAGAGGGGAATGGTGATGGAAAGAGGTGGAAGAAGTGGGCGAGAGATGGGTAATCTATCTAGGTGAAGAGAGAGGGGAAGAGAGAGAGGTGAGGGCGCAACCAAGAGAGGGGAAGAAGGGAGATGAAGGGGGTGCGCTATGGTGATTGGGAGAGAGAAGAAGAAGGTGAAGAGGGTGAAGAGGGGGGGCACACTAGGGTTAGGGTGAAGAAGAGAGAGGGAAATTCTATTCTAGCCAAAAGAAATTCTCCCTTTTTTCTCCATTAAATGGGCTATTTATAGGGTAAATGAGTCAAATGGAGGGTGGAGATTTGGTTGGAAGGAGATGGAGGGCTAAGATTGAAGGAAAATAAGATGAAGGAGGGGGAGAGAGGAGATGGCCGCCCCCCCTTGGTCTAGGGTTTTGGGCGCCCCCCTCTGGTTGCCTAATTAGGTGGAGATCCTCCTCCTATTTTCTCTCCTTGAATTTATCTCCAATTTAAATCAAGATAAATCCTTCCTTTATCTCCCCTTTCATAAAAAAGGATGGCGGCTGCCTTTGACTTGGTCAAGGGAGATGGAGGGAGCCCTAGGGCATCCCTTGCTCTGGTCTTGTGACCACTTTGCCCCTGGCTCTTCGGTCAATTGTCTTGAACGTCCTGCACACACACAATTTGGATTTAGTCAATGAAAATTATTGCATTGTGCATATAAATCATGAATACTCAAAATTACGCAATGAGAAATTAATGCTCATGTCCCTCAACTCCCCTTTTATTGAATAATAATGACAAATTAAGTTAATTTACGTGAAAGACCCAATTTATGTAGAAAATTGATGTTAATTATAAGATATGTGTAGTTGCCTAATTATATGAACTTGAAATGGTGTATGTGACGTGAATTATCATAGAAAAATGGACACCTAGCACACCTCCCAACTTACTTTTTGCTAGTCCCTTAGCAATGCAATTAGATTGAAATTTAGGACCAACAAGAGTTTGTAAAGCTCATACCTTCATATCTAGATCCTCCTTTATAGACTCAACCAAAGATTAGGAATCCAAAAACATTAATTCGCACTAGCCTTACATTGAAAGTTTAGGTACATGACTAAGAATACAACCTAAAGTTCAATAGTACTTGTGCAAGTGTAATACTAAATCCACAGCATAGACAATTGCATCCCTCATTTGCCATTCTAGATAGATATCCTTCATCTCTGCACCTCCTAGATTAGAGCACAGAGTATAGGAGCTTTTGACTGCCTTATTTTTTTCAATCACATGGTGCTGCACATCCCTTCACCGTTTGACGCGAACCTCAACTGTTGTCTTAGGAGAAGCAGGTCCAGTTACTAAGATCCAGGGCATTTTCCATGGATTTTTTTTCAATGTGCTTTTGCACTTATTTGATGGATAATTTTCTATAACATTTGGCAGATAGCTTTATCAAAAAGATCTCATTTCTAAGAAATGCAGAGTATCAGACACCACTCCAAAATAATAGAAGACTTGTCCTACTTGTTTCCTTAACGTGTAAAGTGATTTTTCTTTTTTCTTTTCTAAAGTACTAATGAACTTTAAAGAGATTCTTAAATCGGTTTTCTATGGCTAGATTAGATAATATTCCATCATCCTTTTCCCTAGCTTTTCATATTCCAGAATCACTTTCAATTCAAGCATGAATCATGAAACTCAATTGGGGATTTCATTTTTTTTCTTTATGATATGCAGATTGTACTAAATGCCACATGATATTCTCTCCATCCCCCCGACTTCAATGACATTGTCCTCAATGGCATCCTTAGGCAATGAAAGCAATGTAGAAATGAATACTGTTGAGATGGAAGGATACAACTTGATGTTTAAGACGTGGCTTTCCTTTAATATTGGTGACTACTTCAACTCCTCAACTCTTTACCTGTCTACTGAAACACACTAACAACAAAACATCAAATAAAATCATTGGGTTGCCTCCCAAGAAGCTCTAAGTTTACCATCTTCAGCCAGACACATGCAAGCTCAGAAATTTATTCTAGATCACTCAAAGCAATTGATTCTTTTGACAATGAATGCATATTCTCTAAGTAAGGTTTCAATCTTTGACCGTTAACAGTGAAAGTTTGACCATTTAGAGGATTTAAAATTTTAACAACTCCATGATCAAATGCTTTGATGACAATAAAGGATCCATCCCGTCTGGATTTTACTTTTCATGGAAACAAGCACAGCCTAGAGTTGAAAAGCTAGACTTTTTGATTAGTTGGAAAAAAATTTCTGTGAATGTGCTTGTTGTGAAAGGATTTTTTCTTAGCTTTGTGAATCTTAGAATTTTCGCAGGCTTCATTGCACAATTCTTCTAATTCATTCAGTTGCAGAGCTCTTTCGGAACCAGCTTGAGTTAAATCAAAATTCACTTGTTTGATGGCCCAATATGCTCTATGTTCAAGTTCTACTGGAAGGTGGCAGGCTTTTCCAAAGATTAATCTATAAGGTGACATGCCAATGGGAGTTTTGAATGCAATCCTGTAGGCCCATAATGCATCGTTTAATCTATCGGACTAGTCTTTCCTATTCGACCTAACAGTTTTACGCAAAATATTTTTAATTTACTTATTGGAAACCTCCACTTGCCCACTGGTTTGGGGATGATAGGGGGTAGCGAGCTTGTGAGTGATACCATACTTGCGAAGCAGAGCTCAGAATTGAGAGTGAGTGAAGTGAGAACCCCCATCACTAATGATCACTTTAAGACAACCAAATCAAGAGAAGATGTTCTTCTTAACAAACTTCATCACAACCCTGTGGTCATTAGTCCTAGTTATAGTAGCTTCAATCCACTTAGAAACATAATCGGCTGCCACCAAAATGTATTCATTATTAAATGATGGTGGAAACGGTCTGTGGACAACAAAAATTGCACACCCAGATATCCTGTTCGGCCCGGCATCAACAACAAAGCCGAGTGAAGAAGCCCCGGAGAGACTGGATGTCCGGATTCTCCGAACATGCACACACTGCCGTGAGGCTGTCTCCGGAGTCACGACAGTGAAAAGAAATCAACCACCAAGAGCCCCACAATCCATGGACCTCGGAGAAAATCAAAGGGGCCACAACTCGTGCTCACAACGGGCTCAGAACCACCCATTTAGCCCTTCAGCGACACGCCCCCAATGGCCTTCAGTGGCACGCCCTTGGAGCTTCAGCGGCACACCCTCTACCCTGTTCAACGGCACACCCCTTGCCCTGCTCAGCGGCACACCCTTCAGCGACACGCCCCCAATGGCCTTCAGCGGCACGCCCTTGGGGCTTCAGCGGCACACCCTCTGCCCTGTTCAACGGCACGCCACTTGCCCTGCTCAGTGGCACACCCTCCAGCGGCACAGCCCCTGGCCTTCAGCGACACGCCCATTTAGGGCTCCAACGGCACGCCCATTTGGGGCTTCAGCGGCACGCCCCCTTTGGCCCTCTACGACACGCCTTTTGCCCCCTTCAACGGCACGCTTGGGCAGCCCTTCAGCGGCACGGCCTTTGGCCCTCCCAGCGACACACTTTTTGAGCCCGCCAGCGGCACAGCGTGAAGGAGTTTTCAACGGCCGAACGACGTGACGCCCATGCCCTACGTATCCTTGGCGCGCAGTGAGCTGTCCGAGGTGTCAACTAGAGGTTGGGCCACGCAGGCTACTCTCCTGACATCCAGGACGGGGGAAGTCAAACCCCATCATGACCAGCTGCTTCCCGCCTCCAACTGCCGTGCTCGAGGGCTCCCGCTGCTGGGAGTATAAAACCACTCCCATTCCGGCAGAGAAGAGGGGAGGACACAGACGGAGAAGAGACCCCCAGGTAGAGAAGAACAGGCACAGAGCCACCCACGAGAAGAAGGAAAAGAGAGAGGAAAAGGAAGAGGGCTCTGGCGTGGAGTCTTCCGACAACCACCAGGCAAAGAGAAGAGAGTAAGAGAGAGAGAGGGCTTGATGTAGTAGGGGAAAGTGGGGGAAAGAGCAGTGGACGATCGTCCCTGCTTCGATCCCCAACACCTCCTCCTCTTTTGTTCTTTATTTTCCCCCCTCTCCATTCTTTTGTTCTTCGGTTTTCTTTCTCGCCTATAGCCTTAGCTCGGGCATGCTTTGTAATGTACACGGGTAGCTACGGCCCTTTGTTTCCTATGAATGAAGATCTCCCCCCCTCAGTGGGTTTTCTCTTTGTCTCGTTGTTTTGGGCCACAGTGCGTTTGATTATCTTTCCCTTCGCTTTCCTGTGTTTGCGTTCATCCCTCATGCGGACGATTTCCTCCAGATGTGGCACCATCTTGAATGGTTTGAGGTCATGAACCTCCTCTTGTAAAGCCCAGTGCCTTCACCTGTGTTTGCCCCTTTGAACCTTTTTCCCTCTTGCCTGGAGTCCCTGTGGGTTTGATCGGCCTAACACCCCGCCCCGTTAGCAGACCAACCCTTTCGGAGCCCTGTCCGGTGCACCTGCACTTTCCCCCGGCGGCACACCCTTCCAGCGTCTTGGCCGACACACCCATAGTGTCCCTCAGCGGTACACTCCCCCCTTGGTGCCCCAGCGGCACACCTGGCCTCTCCCTAGCCCGGTACACCCCTCAAGCACCCTGTGCTCGTCCTTGGCCGGTACACCTTGGCCACCCCCCCAGTACACCCTGTCCAGTCTTAGAGATCTTCGGCTCATTTTTTTCCCTGTGTTTTCTGAGGTTTTCTTAAGGTGTTGCCGCCCTCGGGCGCCCACCTCCAGTTGTCAGGTTCCACTACTCCATGTGGGCGTGTTCCCTGTATCTCCCTTACGCTCGGGTCAAGGGGAGATGCTGCCGAATTTTTGTTAGAAAATAATAAGACGTTAAAAGGCAAAATGATGCAACAAACAAATGGGATAATAAATACACACCAAAAGACAACAAAAGCAACAAATAAATAGAGCAACAATAGATTGCAAGAAGAAGGAGAAAAAATTTGTATAAAACTACGCAAAAATCAAAGAGAAGAAGAAAAGAAAAGCCTTAAAAACAAGTAACAGAGGAGTGGGCCTTCATCGGCACGTCTGTCCCAGCCTTCACCGGTACGCCCTCCACCCTCGTTGGCCGGTACACCTCTAACCTTCCTTCAGCGGTACTCTCTAACAACCCTTCAACGACACACCTTCTCGGCCCTTCAACGGCACACTCCTCTCACCCTCCGAAGTGGAACACAATGTATAGACTTTAGATTGATGCACGGACATAGCAACAAGCAATGTATAGACTTTGAGCTACAGTGTACAGACTTTGAGTTGGCCAATGTACAGACTTTGGGCTGGCCAATGTATGGACTTTGAGCTGCAATGTACAGACTTTGAACTGTAATGTACAGACTTTGAGCTGGCCAACGTACAGACTTTGGGCTGGCCAACGTACAGACTTTGGGCTGGCCAATGTACAGACGTTGAACTGCAATGTATAGACTTTGAGCTGGCCAACTACAGACTTTGGGCTGGCCAATGTATGGACTTTGAGCTGCAGTGTACAGACTTTGAGTTGGCCAACGTACAGACTTTGGGCTGACCAATGTATGGACTTTGAGCTGCAATGTACAGACTTTGAGCTGCAATGTATAGACTTTGAGCTGGCCAACGTATAGACTTTGGGCTGGCCAATGTATGGACTTTGAGCTCCAATGCATAGACTTTGAGCTGCAATGTATAGACTTTGAGCTGGCCAACGTACAGACTTTGGGCTGGCCAATGTGTAGACTTTGAGCTGATGAACCCAGCCAATGTACCGACTTTGAGCTGGCCAATGTACAGACTTTGTGCTGGCCAACGCATAGACTTCGAGCTGATGAATGTAGCCAATGTATAGACTTTGAGCTGATGAATGCAGCCGATGTACAGACTTTGAGCTGAAGAACGTATAGACTTTGTGTGCTGGTTGAATAGACAACGTATAGACTTTGGGTTGATGAATGTACGGACTTTATGTCGCAGCGACCGGCCAATGTGCATACTTCAGCCCTTTAGCGGCACCCTCCTTAAGTCCTTCAACGGCACACATCTCTAGCCCTTCGCCGGCACACTTTTCTGCCCACCTTTCTTCAGCGGTACACCCCCCCCCTTCAGCCCCCCTTTCAACCCGCCAAGGGTCAACTCTCCCCAAAACAAATATAATACATGAATATATGTATATATGTATATATGGGCATATAATGGCAGAACTAACAAGCCAATAAAAATCATGATGAATAATTAAACCTGAACAGATCCGTATAAAAAAAATGAATGAGATAAGTGACAATAATAATAATAAAAAGAGTAATAATGACAGTAAGCAAGATGAGGGAAATCACCCGGAACAGATACAGAAAGAAGAATAAGCAACGGAGTAACAAGAACAATAATGATAAAACAGTATAAGGTATTAATAATTCCACATTGCAGCCCCCTCTCTCCGTGACTCGACGTAGAAGGAACAATAATGCCACCCTCTTAGGCCGGGCCCGAGTCTTGGGAATCATCTGGACATGGCCAGGCCCCGACCTGGTCTCGGGCCAACATTCCAATCAGACTGGATTCATTTCTCGCCCCGGATCCCTTCCGAGCCATCATTAAAATTACCGTGCATTCGGCAGACATTTGAACGGGTCCACCTTGGTTTCCGTCGCGTTTCTATCACGGACCCGTGTCCGAATATGAAAAGGTCCACGAGTGACCGACATGGCCAATGGCTCGTATCCTGATGCGGACTTTAGTGTGATTTATTCTTGTCCCTTTCTCGCGCAGTTAGTATTATTTCTTTCGGCCGTAGGGCCCCTAATTTCGGCAATTAATCAAGGGTGTTCCCTCGTATGGGGGATGTAAATGACGTCGTGACCTTTACGGCACGACGGGATCTGGTCCCGACATGAACCACACAATCGTCTGACGAAGTCAGGTCGAGCGCACCATGGGCTCTTCGGGGCCCGAATAAATTGTCACTCCGGTGACTGGTACGCCCACGCACTTAATAGACGAATCAACCATTCCCGAATAGATGACCAACATAATAAACGATCGAAAAGTGCGTCCACAAGTCTGGCACGCCCGGTGGGACCGATCCACCCTTCATCTCTTTGCCGGAATTAAGGGCCCTGCGGCCCCTTTCTTGTAATACTAATTGCGCTATCCTTGCAAATGCAGAGAAGAAGAAGAAGAAGATCACGTCATGGTGCCGACAGTGGCAGTCACTTGCGGCCCTCAGGTCGTTGGCAACCATGTTCGGGGCGGCTACCTGGCGGTCCCCCTCAACTTCGAGAGTTTCCCTCCCACGGTGGGCTTCCCCAACTTCTTGGGGGTGGCCTTTGTCAACATCCTCGACGTGAAAGCACCTGACGAGCCCCAGACCAACGCTCCCGCTCCGGGGGCCACTGAAGCTATTATCGGCCAAGCTGTGGCCAGGAACAACAACGACGTCCCGACAACAACGCTGAGCTACAATGTCCACCATGTGCACCAAACCGCCGGCCCGTCCCACAAAGGGTCGACATCTCACCGGAGGAGGCTCCGGAGGAACAACACTGGCGCCGTCTCGGGGCGCCGCATGTCTAACTCCGGGAAATCTATGACTGTCGGGACCCTCCGGGTCCGCCTGGACGGGCAAAGGTCCCAGGTGACACCGGACCGTGTCGTCCTGACTATCCTGGTCTGAAACTCTTTCTAGGGGCTGGAGAAGCTGAAGGAGAAGGTGACGCCCGCTGTTCAGGCCCCATCACCAAAGACTGCACCGGCTTACAGGCCGGCCAAGTTAAAGCAAACCTGGGTCCCCAAGGAGGCCCGGCCAACTGCACCTGCCCAGGCGGGCCTAGCACTTTCCACCCGAGGAGGGCCCGAAGAGATGAGAGGGTCAAGGTGACAACTCCGACTCACCAACCAGCACCCGTCATGCCGATGCCGCCCGAGAATGCCCGCCGACATCGCCGTGGGCGCCGACATAATGCTGCCCGCCCGGCACCCAGAGCTTACTCCCCTCCTATTCCTTCCATCGGTGCACAGCCCTCGACTGCTCTTCCCGACCGGGAGTAGGAAGGGATCGAGCAGGCCATGAGAAACTACCTCCGGGGCTCAGGTAGCACTCCCTTGGGTCGCCAGAGACTACTGGGGGCAGTAGCCTCCACTTTCCAGGAAGAAGGAGCCCGACCCCCACCCAGTGCAGAGTCGAGGAATCGCTCGGAGGAATCGCGCCAGTCCCCTGTCCGGGAGGAAGCGCCGCTCCGACGATCGGTCTTCGACAGGCTGGTGTTCCCGGGGAGATCATCCAGGAGGGCGACGAAGAGAAACAAGAGATGGAGAACCTTCACCTGCAATATGGCAGGAGTTCACGGTCGGTATGGGGCCTTACCTATAGACCCTGAAGAAATAGCCAGACTCGCCGCCAGGCCGGGGCCTCTCACTAGAAGGGGAAGAGCGGCAGGCAGTGCGGCACAGACAGGCGTCGAAGGGACCTTCCTTGAGGAAACCCTTGCGGCCCTCACGGCCAATGTGGTCACCACCGGTGACACGAGCGGCGGACCCTCTACATCATCCCAGGACGCCCCAGCCGAAGAGACAGGGGGCATGCACAATCTCCCCACAGCCGACCCGGCAATGTTGCTCATGATACAACGATTCCAGCAAGAAATTGAGTCACTAAAGAAGCAACAGAATGAGCGGAACACACAACCCCCGATGTCCTGGCAGACCGAGGTTCTTCCCGAAGCGCCCAGGGACAGTGGGCAATCTTCAGAAGTAGCTCTGCAAGCTGCAGCTCTTCCAGCAACCCTCAACCCTCACGGGGGCGTGCCCCCGCATCAGGCACATTACACGGCACCAGCCCCGCCACAGGCTTTACTTTCCCAAGGGTCTCCCATGGCCCCCTAGGCGACCGTGTTGGTTACCCCGAGCGCGCAGCCCGCTCATTTCTATCCGAGCCTGGTCGACCCGACAACAGTTAGCCAATTGATGCTTGAACAAATGATAGACATGAAAATGGCCGAGAGAGGCGACGGGGATCAGACACCGTTTGACGTCTACCGGGTGCCCTACCCGGCCCACTATGCCGCAAGGAAGCTACCGGTTGGCGTCACCAAGCCACCGAAGTTTGAAAAGTTCAATGGGCAAGGGTCTCCCAGGGAGCACATTGCCTATTATATGAATGTCATGGGGGATCTGGCTGCTGATGAGGCCTACCTCCTGAAGTTTTTCGGCTCGACACTTACCTGGCTTGCCTTTGAGTGGTACTCCAGCTTGCCACCCGGGTATGTGGCTGACTGGCCCGACATGCAAAAGAAGTTCAAAGAAAGATTCTACGTTGCTGAACGGGAAGTCACTGTGGCAGAACTTTACGCCACAAGGCATAAGAATGATGAGTCAGCCCTCGACTACATCAAAAGATGGAGGAACCTCAGCATGAGGTGCAGGCGTCCCCCGCACCAGGAGGATGCGGTGCAGATCTGCAAGCAGAACCTGAAGAAAGAAATCCTGGAAAGGATGATTGGCACCGAAGTCAAGACATTTGACCGCCTGAACAATGTGGTAGCAGAGATTGAGGCATTTCTGGCCCGATATTCCTCCACTCCGGCCATGTCAAGCCAGAGAGCCAGGCAGGCCGAGAAGAAGCCAGCTCCCCCTGAGGTGCACACACTAGATTTCCAGGCCTTTGAGAAATAGAAGGAGAAAGCCAAGGAGGCTGCCAACCTTCCCCCGCCCAGAACCATAGAACGACGGGAGGGCCCCTCACTGAGGGAGAAGATGAGAAACAAGCTATATTCCTTCTCCCGAGACAAGTCAAAGCTCTTGTTTGAGTGGGCAACCAGGTACAATAAAATCACACTGCCAGAGCCGAAGAGGCTCGGAGACCTGAAGAAGAAAGATGACCCGTGCTTCTGCCTGTACCACCGGATGCTCGGGCATACCATTGAGGACTGCTATGTCTTCAAGGACGTTATTGAGTCCTTAATCAGGAACGGGGAGCTGGACATGGGGGAGCATAAGGTAGACCCCCCGCAACCGCATGAGTTGCCCAGCATAACCTCCACCGTCAATATGGTCTCGTTGTACCAGGAGTTGCCTGAGGAGTGGGCGGAGGCCAGCACCCGCGCCACTTATGAAACTTTTATCACGGCCCCGGCTCAAGACCAAGGGGGTTGGCAGACTGTATCCAGGAAGAATAGAAGAGCGCGTGTCCCTCGGCCCACCCCAGGAGTTCATCTGAGGGGTGTGACACCCTTGCCTGCACCACCCCCGGTGAGCCCTGTCTGGCACGACACGGCCCCTCGACTGGTCATGAGGCGGCCCACTCACAACAAAAGGAGCTCTGCCCCACTGCAGATGCATAAGAAGACCAGTCCAGCGGTTGAAAGACTCCAGGCTATTATCAATGGGCTTGAAGATTATGAACAGCCCGAAATCCAGCCCATGGAGCTGAAGGAGTATGTCCCCTGGGAGGAGTTTGAATGACTCGAACTGGCCCCAGGAACAGAAGCTGAAGCAGAGAAAGAGCCTCCCCTATGGGGTGAACTTCCCCAAGAGCAGCCGCTGGCTACAGCAGGAAAGAAGAAGAAGAAGAGAAGACCCAGGAGCAAGAAGAAAAAGGAGGACGTCATCGCCTGCAACACCCTCTCGGCGCTATTCGACACTGCCCTCTCCTTGGAAGAAAAAGAAGAAGAGCCACTCCATGAGCCGACGGAGGTGAACCAAGCTGAAGTGTCCACTTCCCAACACGCCACCAGGTCGGGAAGGAAGTGGGGGCGCCCTCCTCAGGATAACCTCAACATCATGCTCAGGGGAGAACAACCATACCAGGTCCCCGACCCCGAGGTCCGAGGCACCGAGATCCCTCCTCCGTCGGGTCTCTATCCCGAAGGGGCCAGGAGCCGAGGCACCCCTTCATTCGCCGAATTCTTGTTAGCCCGAGCAGGGGGGCAGGCGCGCTCCCAAGGGTCTCCTTCAACCGGAGAAGCAAACAGTTCCCAAGCTCTATCGGCGGCAACTCCTCCTCAGCCAAAAGAAGAATTTAACGGCATCCCAAACCTCGCCGAATTCATGCAAGAAACGGAGGAAGCCCGACAGGCCCCACGGGCTCAACAGGCTGCAACAGAACCCACGAAGCAGACATCCCCTGATCTGACACCCCAGCCGCAAGGTGGGGGCAGGCGCGGCAAGGTCGAAGAGATGAAATTACTCAAGGTGCGGGCTGCCGACCGAATAGTCAGACACCTCAAGAAGATCCTGACCCGATTTACTGTATGGGAGATGCTGTCTTTTGACGAAGAAACACGGCAAGCCATCATTGCCGCACTCCAGACGCCAGCACACCTTGAAGCTTGCCTGGCAGAAATATCACCTGAAGTGGCTGTGGCTTTCACAGAAGATGACATGCTCCTGCCCACCTGCAGTCATAATAGACCCCTCTACATGAAAGGGCAGCTGAACGGCCAGCCTATCAACAGGGTCCTGATCGACCCAGGGGCGGCAGTGAATATACTCCCCTACCGGGTGTACCAAAAGCACTACTTTGACGTGCACCTGGTTGAGGTCAAGAATGTCAAGATTGCTGGTTTTAATCAGAAATGCGAGGTGCCCATGGGGGTTGCAGAATTCAACTTGACTTTTGATGATTTCACCACCAAGGTCCAGTTCCACGTCATCAACTCCAACACTTCCTACAAGGCGTTGCTTGGACGGCCCTGGTTACACCAGAATAGAGTGGTGCCCTCCACCCTGCACCAATGCATTAAATACCCCTGCGAGGGGAAGGAAGTCAGAATCTTTGCCGACCTCCACCCGTTCGAGGTGTTCGAGTGTCATTTGTCAGACGCCAATCTGTACTTAGAAAAGGCGAAGCAAGCTCCCCAGGCTGCCCAAGGCAAGGGAAAGAAGAAGGTCGAGGAAGGCGGTTGGTTTCCTCCACCACCCCCAGGCTATGTGGCTCCCCCACATGTACCATTCATTACACAAGAAGGAGGGGTATTCAAGGCAGCTCCTCTCGCCATCTATCCTACACCGGGGACGCATCGCCTCGAAGACCTGCTAGAGAATGTCAGAGTCCCGCCAGGAATCGTCAAGCCTATAATAGGAATTGAATGTCAAGCAGCTGAGAAGCTGAGAACTTTTGAGGTGCCTAACCCTGAGGGGCCACCCACCATCTTTTATGTTACCGGGGAAAAGCCAGTCAGGGAAGACGATGATTGCCGGTTCCCTGACGAGTTGCATGACCCACACGTCCCCATCACAGGGCTTCCCCACATGACTGATCGGGCAGTCAGAGTGGTCAGAAAGCAAAAAATCCCTCCCTATCATCCCTCCAGCCGGAAGGAAATGTTTGAAAGAATGTGGAACCCACCAAACCTGGATCGGCGGCTGATGCAAATCACCAAGCATCCCTGTATGGGCTTCTCACTAGAAGATTATTATGAAATTGATGTTATATTGGTTTCGGCTCTGTCCGGCGATGACCCCGCGGAAGCTGCAGACTGGCGGGAGGCCCACCAAGATGTATATTTCACGCCTCCGACTCAGGAGGTGCAAGATGAAGAAGTGTTCCTTTGGAACCCTCTCCATCGCCGCTGTATGGGGAAGACCTCCTCCTTCTCTGAGGGACTAACATCGAAGGGTCGTACCGCTGAGGCACCTTCACTTTGGCCTACTGGCGAAGCAAG
Organism: Amorphophallus konjac; assembly: GCA_022559845.1. Lineage (NCBI taxonomy): Eukaryota > Viridiplantae > Streptophyta > Magnoliopsida > Alismatales > Araceae > Amorphophallus > Amorphophallus konjac. The sequence goes on along the minus strand of CM040121.1, from coordinate 315,910,620 downwards.
AAGTAGCAGTATGGGCCATGCTCCGGACTCTCCTCGATACGACCCCGTCATGTACGCCTTGTACCACATGCAGCAACGGGAGATCGAGATGTTAAAGGCACGGCTGGCTGAGTTGACCTCGCTAGTGACCGACCTGATCCAAGGTTCTCTCCGCCCGTGGGGTGGCCATATGTCTCGGCCCCGAGACGCCAGCCCTGACGCCTCCGTCCGGTCAAGAAGGGAAACAAGAGATACGGCAAGCCCATTAACCGGGCGGCCAGCCAGGCGAGGCCTGACACTCCAAGAGAAGCTACAGAAGCCCTATTCCTTCCCAAGGGAGAAGACTCGGGGTATCTTTGACTGGGCCTGCCATTACGGCAAGGTCTCCCTCCCAGGGTCCAAGAGGCCGCAGGACACCCGAAGAAGTGGGGACCCACTGTTTTGTCCCTATCACCAGATACTGGGCCACGCCATCGAAGACTGCTATGTCTTCAAAGACATTGCTCAAGACCTCATTGACAGGGATGAGCTCAGAATGGGAGACTATGTGGTAGCCCCGCCATGCCCCCACGTGGTGGACAGCCGCAGAAGAGGAGCCTATACAGTATCTATCCAGTACCAGGCCCCTGAAGATGCGGCTGCCCCGGCCCCCGCCGGAGTTGTCTATGATGAGTATACAGAAGGCCCCGAGGTGGCCCTGTGCCTTTCTGCACCAGCAGACCCCCCGGACCCGGCGGCTATGGTCCAGGAGGAGTGCGCGGTGAATGCAGCCTCCACGCCCAGTCACGAGGAAGAAGAAGAGGGGGATGGCGTCCTTGAGCCTGAGGATAATGAAGACCAAGACTTTGTCGATTTGTCGCCAACCCCGCCGGGAATTGAAAATGGCGGCCGGACCACCGTCGATGAATTGATTGAGATCAACCTCGGCACGGAAGGCGACCCCAGGCTGACCTTTCTGAGTGCTCTTATGCTCCCACAGGAGAGTGAACAATACACGAAGCTGCTCTAAGAATTCATGGATTGCTTTGCCTGGAACTACAAAGAAATGCCCGGGCTCAGCCCCAAAGTAACTCAGCACATTTTGGCCATTGATCCCAAGGTGGAGCCAGTGAAGCAGCCTCCCCGGCGTATGAGGCCGAAATTGGTCAGCCAGATCTGCGAGGAGGTCGACAAGCACATAGACGTCGACTTCATGGCGGAAAACCAGTACACTACTTGGTTGGCCAACATCATACCGGTGAAGAAGAAGAATGGATAGATCAGGATTTGCATGGATTTCGTGACTTGAATAAAGCCTGCCGAAAAGATGATTTCCCGGTGCCTATCACCGAAGTGATGATTGATTCAACCACTGGCCATGAGGCCCTCTCTTTTATGGACGGATCATCCGACTATAACCAAATTTGGATAGCCAATCACGACCGGATTCAGACGGCCTTCAGATCGCCCAAGGGGATATTCCACTACAAGAGAATGCCCTTCGGCCTCAAAAATGTCGGCGCCACATATCAGCGGGCGATGACCAAGATCTTTGACGAGCTGCTGTATAGCAAGGTCGAATGCTACATTGACGATCTGGTTGTCAAGACTAAGAAGAGAGATGAGCATCTGAATGACCTCAGGGTCATCTTCCAAAGGCTCCGGCTGTACGGGCTGAAAATGAACCCCATGAAGTGCGCCTTCAACGTGTCCAGTGGAAAGTTCCTTGGCTTTATTGTCCGGCACAGAGGGATCGGGATTAACCCCTTCAAGATAAAAGCCATCTAGGAGTTGCCCCCTCCGAAGAGTCTGGGAGAGCTGAGGTCCCTACAGGGCCGTTTAGCTTACATCCGCAGGTTCATTTCCAACCTTTCGGGGCGTTGCCAACCTTTTCACAAATTGATGATGAAGAATGCACCCTTCAGCTGGTGTCACGAATGCCAGCACGCGTTCGACCAGCTAAAAGAGTACCTGAAGACCCCGCCAGTCCTGGGGGCACCTGTCAAAGCCAGACCGCTTATTCTCTATATAGCGGCCACCGAATATTCACTGGGGGCAATGCTTGCCCAGAATAATGATGAGGGAAAGGAGTAGGCTCTCTACTACCTTAGCCGGAGATTGGTGGGAGCGGAGGCCAAGTACACCCCGATTGAGAAGGTCTGCCTTGCCTTGGTGTTCGCAGTCAAGAAGTTGAGGCACTACATGCTCTCCCATGAAGTAAGTTTAATATCCAGAGCTGACCCCATCAAGCACATTCTCTCCCAGCCAGTCCCGAAGGGGTGCCTTGGCAAGTGGGCCGTGCTGCTGATGGAGTTTGACATCACCTACGTGCCGCAGAAGGCCGTTAAGGGACAAGCCGTCGCGGATTTCTTCGCAGCACACCTTGTCCCCGAAGACTCCCCGTTGGCCACCGAGCTACCCGAAGATGAAACACTGGAGGTGGACCAAGTCCAACAAGCCATTTGGCAGTTGTATTTCGACGGGGCCTCGAGAACAGAAGTGACCCCGTCTCGATGCACCAAGGTACGGGCCGGAGCCGGCATCATCCTCAAATCGCCAGACGGAGAAGTGCTGCACACTTCCTGCTGCATTAGCAAGCCCTGCACGAATAATGAAGCAGAGTATGAAGCTCTGATTATCGGCCTCCAGGTGGCTCTCCAAATGGAGATCAAAATGCTCCAAGTATTCGGTGACTCGCTGCTGGTCGTCAAGCAGGTCCAGGGGCAGTTCGACGTCCAGAAACCTGAGTTGCTTCCTTATCACACAAAGGCAAAGGGCCTCATGGAGCGGTTCTACCTCCTCGAGATAGGCCATGTCGCCCGAGGGGAGAATGCACAAGCCGACGCCCTGGCAAAATTGGCAAGCTCACTGGCAGTTCCTCCAGATTGATCTCTCAATATCCAAGTAATAAATCAGCGCCAAATGCCCAGTATGATAGAAGAAGAACCAGAACAAGAAGAGCTAGAAGTCACTACAGTAGAAGCCGTCGGCCTACCTGACTGGAGAGACCCCCTGACGCAGTGGTTCAAATACTAGCAACTACCCCGACGAAGAGAAGAGAAGATTAAGCTAATCAGAACTAAGGACTCCTATGAGCTCCGAAACGGAATATTATTCCGAATTGTGGCCGACGCCAAACATAAGCTACTCCTTCGATGTCTCTCCATTGAAGAGGCCTGGAGGGTCATGAAAGAAGTCCATGCCGGGATAGCTGGTGCACACCAAGTGGGACCAAAAATGAAGATTGAAATAAAGAAGCTTGGCAATTACTGGCCGGTAATGTTCGACGACTGCTGCAAATACGCTAAGTCGTGTCAGAAGTGTCAGGAGCATGCCACCATACCCAGAAGGTCGCCCCTGCAACTGCATCCAACGGTGCCCAGTTGGCCGTTTGCCCAGTGGGGAACAGACATCGTGGGTCCTTTACTCGCGTCATCCACCGGCTGCAAATACATTCTGGCGGCGACCGACTACTTCTCTCATTGGGCAGAGGCTGTCGCCTTAAGGGAGGTCACCAGAGAGATCATGGCCAGGTTTGTCCACCGTAACATCATATTCCGGTTTGGCATGCCCGACCGGATTGTGTCAAACAACGGCAGCCACTTCCACAACCAGAAGGTCTACCGGCTGGCAGAAAAATACAAACTTGATTGGAGGACATCGACTCCTTACAATCCCCAGGCTAATGGGCTGGCCGAAGCTTTTAATAAAACACTCTGCGCTCTCCTGGCCAAGATTGTTAGCTCTAACAAAAGAGACTGGGAAGAGAAGATGTACGAGGCACTATGGGCGTACCGAACCGTATACAAGACCCCAACAGGCCGCTCGCCCTTTTCTCTTGTATACGGCTCGGAGGCAATCGTCCTCGTTGAATTGGGGGTACCTTCCCTCAGAGTCGCCATTCAGCACGGCCTTGTCCATGAAGGGAAGACCAACGTCGAGCGAAGGCTCGAAGAGCTCTCCAGCCTGGAAGGAAAGCGGCTTCAGGCCCAACAGAACATTCAGGTCTACTAGGCCCGAATAGCGCGTGCCTTTGACAAGCTCGTCAAGGAACGCGAATTCAAGAAGGGTGACCTTGTCATGGTCAAGAAAAGAGACGTCATGGCCGCCAACCCCAAAGGCAAACTGAATGAGAACTGGCTCGGACCCTACGTAGTCCAGAAAGTCTACGAAGGTGGAGCCTATGTAATTGTCAACCACCGCGGGGAAGTTCAATTTCCGCCTCTTAATGGAAAGCACTTGAGACTGTACCACGCTCCGGTGCCCCCATTCAATCAATAATAGTATTCTCCGCCCTATTTGGGGCATATTCGCGTGATTGATGCTCGAACGACTTGATCGCTATCCATGTTTTTAAAAAAGAGAAGAGAAGAAAGAAGGAAGAAGAGAAAAAAAAGAAAGAAAATAGATGAGGAAAGTAAAAAAAAAAAAGAGAAAAAGAAAGAAAGAAGAGGAGAAAAAGAAAGAAAGAAGAAAAAAAAAAGAAAGAAAAAGGTAGAGAAAAAAAAAAGAAGAAGAGAAAAGAAAAAAAGAGAAAAAAAGGAAGAAGAGGAAAAGAAAGAAGGAAGAAGAGAAAAGAGCAAGGAAAGAGTAAAAGCTAAGACGAGGGGGGAATGCCCCCCCCCCCATTTCCAGTCATTGCCCCGTATCAGCGGAAATACTAAAAATTAAACAAACTCTTCTCTCCGTCCTCCCCGGGTGATGAGTACCCCTTTGGTTTGGACCTCCCGTCCAGGCCATTGACTAAACAAACTCTTCTCTCCGTCCTCCCCGGGCGATGAGTACCCCTTTGGTTTGGACCTCCCGTCCAGGCCATTGACTAAAAAAACTCTTCTCTCCGTCCTCCCCGGGCGATGAGTACCCCTTTGGTTTGGACCTCCCGTCCAGGCCATTGACTAAACAAACTCTTCTCTCCGTCCTCCCCGGGAAGTGAGTACCACTTTGGCTTGGACCTCCCCTCCAGGCCATTGACTAAACAAACTCTTCTCCCCGTCCTCCCCGGGCAGTGAGTACCCCTTTGGCTTGGACCTCCCATCCAGGCCATTGACTAAACAAACTCTTCTCTCCGTCCCCTCCGAGCGACGAGAAACCTGGTCCCTGACCAGGGCTCCCCGCCTGAGGCCAGTGCGCGGTTCCAACATTATGGCGAGGCTGGTGAGTCACCCATTTGGTACGGTGGAGTGGTTCCCTCATCCTTCCTCTGGGAGGGCGAGCACTCTCCCATGCCCTGACATGGGTTCCTGCCTCGCTCTCCCAGAGCGAATCGCCGCAAAGATTTACACCCTGTCGATGTGTTTTGGCACAGTAAAAAGGAGGAAAGAGGAAGAAGAAGACAATATACACAGAAGAGAAGGTAGGAGAAAAGAGATTCCCCCCTGGGGTGAACGCACACCAAAAGTACATGTGAAACAATAAGTGTTCTGTTCTATTTGAAAAAGGATTAAGCCACATATGCTTCGGGGCATACCACTGTGTTACATTTCAAAAGAAGAAGGAAAAAGAGAACTAAGGGGGTGGCAACGCTCAATCAACACCCCTGAAGATGTCTTCAAGAGGGAGGATTCCGACGCAAGGAAAGTTTGTCATGTCGCTCAATCGGCCCCTCTGTTCTTTGAGTCGAGCGAGCTCGGTTTCCATGGACGCCATCTCAGCATGGGCAAGGGCAAGCGCCTCACCCTCTTTCTCGACTGTCTCCTCAGCTCGGGCAAGGTCGGACCTGGCAGCGGCAAGGTAGCCCTCCAGCTTCACGATTCGAGTCCTGAGGGAGCAAACGTCACCCTAGCCTCCCTCTATGGCCTTCCCGTGCTGCTCTACGTCGTCGCGCCGTGCCTCCAGAATTTGCAAATATTCGTCTGCCTGGGCATCGAGAGCGGCGCGCTTGCCGAGGGCTTGAGTCTTGAGGAACTCGCGACGCTTAATATACTTCAGCAACAGCAGAACCCGCCTCGACCATTCCTCGAGTGGGCAGCCCAACACTTGCAGTGCCCCGGTCAGCTGCGTCACTATACTGTGCACCTCCCGATATGATAGGGTAAGATCGGCAAAGAGCATCGTCCGTAATGTTACCAACATCTGTCGGACCGGTGCGCCTGATGAGGTGTGGCTGACCGAGGGTACCCTCGGGGGAACAAAATCCACAGAGCTGTCCACCTCAGCCCACAAATCAGCGTCCGCCACGGCCGAGGAAGATGGAAGAGCGAGAGTCGGGTCCTCTGGCCGGCATAGCTCAACAGAAGATCCCTGGCCGGCCACCGCCAGGGGAGGGGACAAGGTCACCGCCGAGTCATCTGGTGCCGCCGCCAGCTCCCTGGACAGGGATGTAGGTGCCGCTGCTGCAGGCAAAGGCGGGGCTTCGAGCAAGGCCGGTCCCGAAGCCATCGCTGGTCGACCTCTCTCCGGCATCTGGGACCCCTCCAGGTGTGCGCGAAGCCCCGCGAATATCTGCTTCAAGAGCAGGTACTCCATCTGGGCCGGAAGCTTCGGGAGAGGCGGAAGCGGAATTATTAGGTGGGGTATGCCTCCCGCTTGCACAAGTGCTGTGAGGCTCTCCGCCCCCGGGCCCGAGGCCGGAGCCGACCCCTCCACCGCTATCGGACCGATGGCCGGTCTCCGTTTGGCGACGGCCTTCCGGACACGGCCAGACATCTTCCCTGGCGTCAGCGTTGCCTGACCATGTGGAGAAGAGTCAGCTACTCGCTATCTGGAATAAATCATGCGGGGGCAAGAGGTAGAAAGGGACCACAAGACCCACGTACTTACCTCAGCCACCGGAATGATGCCACCTTCAGGCGCGATCTCTCCCTCCTCCAGAGGCTCGTCCGTCGTTCCACGAGCACTTGAAATCTCCACAGTTGACTCATGCTGAAGGGCTTCGAATAAAAGGGCTAGCTTGCCCAGGCCCGCATCAGCTCCCGCCGGGCAGTCGACCGGCATAGCTGGAGCAGCTTCCTCCACAGTCTCCGGCTCGATTAATTCCTGAAAATTCGGGCATAACAAGAACGAAGTTAGTGGGCGACCACAGCAGCCTCCTCCATTAGGCTTAGACAGCTAGCAAGTGAAGGGGCCTTGAAGATCGGCTCGGGCGGCTTAGACGTCTCAAACACGCCCTCGCTAGAGGCCACTTCGTCGGAAGAGTAGTCATAATCTACCTCTTCACTCGACGAAGACTCAACTGCCACAGGTTCTTCCCTCGCTGGCAAGGGGGCCTCCACCTTGAGATCGGCGATCGGCGCGTCCTCACGCGGGCTGGGCGAGGCTGGTACCCCAGACTTCAACCTCTTCCTCACATACATGTGCATCACCGGGAGATGTAAGCGGGGGCCCAATAGCCCAATAGCTTCCGCATCATCGCCTGTCGCATAAAGGAAAAGGTGAGTCATATCAAAGCCAATGGGTTCCCAAAGAATGAAGGAAGTCAAGTAAGCGGATGAAGACGACTACCCCCTTTGGCTTCTGCAACATGAGGCGGCTCACGAACGGCCCCCTTGACGGGCGATGCTGCCTCGGGGACCATGGCCTTGCCCTTAGCCAAGGTCGGTGCAGGTGCCGGCCCCTCCGCACCGGTTGAAAGGAAGAAGTACACATGTCATGCACGCATGAAAGCCTTACCCACGGGGAGCAAATAAATCCCAAAGAATGTCAGCGGTCGACAAGTCTCACCGGAAGGACGGGTCGGTCCGGCCCGAGTGACTTCGAACTCCTCGAACGACAAAATGGGAGCCACCGGAGAGGCGGCCACCGAAGCCGGGGAGACCTCTGCCCTCCTTCGCTTTGCCTCCTGCTGCCCAACCACTTTGGCGGCGGCCAATGCTTTCTTAACGGGCGACTTCGCCCGGGACCTCCCCTTGGCTTGTGGTGGGGGAGTCGGAGTTGGGGCCGAAGTCGCCTCTGCTGCAGCCGTAGCTTCACCCACATCGGGGATGGGCGTAGGAACCAGCTCCTCCACGTCAGGAATAGACGTGGGTGCAGGCTCTTCCACAGTAGCTGAGACAAAGGGGGGAAAGACATTCAGGTGTCAAGGTCTTGCCTCGAAGTGAAAATAAACCTTAAAGGTACGCCAAGGGTTGGTGGTGCTGACTGGCGGGTTGACTCGACTCGGTCTGGGCGACCTCAAACTCCTCAAAAGATGGGATTCGTGGCACCGGAGGAGCAGCCGTCGAGGTCTTAGGAGTCTCTATTTTTGGCCGCTTCGTGTCCCACTGCTTGGCCGCTTTGGCGGCATCCACCGCCTTCTTCACAGGCGACTTCGCCCGGGACCTCTTCGCAGCCTTGGGCAAGGGAGCCGTGGTCGGGGCTGGCAGTGCGGCCTCGAAGTATGCGGGCTTCTGGACGAGCCAAAGGACATTCCGGTACGTCACCATTTGCACGCTGTCGGGATGGTCTGTCAAAATAGACACACGCATATGATTAGCACCTGATAACCTGCTAAGGTCGCAGCAATGAGAATAAAAGAGGTGGAAATGTTAAATACCGTGAGGACCGGTATACAACCGAAGCGTTATCGGCCAATAGCTCAGGGACGGCTCCTTCTCCCGACGCGCTGCCTCTCGGACCAACCAGCACACGTCCTCGATCTTCTGGTAGCGATCAGTAAGAGCAGCCAGGTCCGCATGCTTATTCGACGAGAAGTGGCAGAAAAGATTGAAGTGGTCCATGCCCCACCCGTCGGCATAATAATAGGAGACCTGCAGGCGCTTGCCCATAATGACGGCCGTCTGATCCTCGATCTTCAGCCCATTCACTCGGAGGAGGATATACAGCCACGTGGTGTCCTTGCAATTTTCAGGCTTCCTCTCCTCCCGCCTCATGAATGTGCGGTATGGTTAGATTGGGTCTCTCTCTAGGTGCCAGCTCTTTGCGGGAGTGCCCTCCTCTTCCATGGGGAGCGGATAATTGATGAGCTCCAGACGGTCGCTCCCTATCTGGCAAAGGTCCCTTAGGGTCTTCTTGTAGTTATCCTTCGCCACTGGGGGTAGCTCCACTTTTGGTGTCGGCCTCGCTTCCCGAGCTTCCCGGCGGGCGGCCAGATATGCCACCACCTCCTTCTCCTGCCTGTTCTTGAGCGGGAGGAGATGCTCTGGGTCAATATCGAGCACCGGTACCGGCTGCTTGCTCAGGAATTTCCTCTCTGCTCCGTCCCAACAATCGATCTTATGGAATCGATAAAAGGCCGTCCGGGCGTTCCACCACTTTATATACTCCGGTGTCACCCGAGGAATACGACCCGGGGCTGGCACCCTGAAGGTCGCAGAGTCGGCTCGGTGGAAAAAGTCCCACCAGCTTCTGGCATGCTCGGCAGTGGAACTCCCTCGGGGATTTTGGGAAGGCAAGCCGAACTGTGCATGATAGACAGGGATATGCTGATCATATCCGAAATTTCGGCCGAACCGGAATGGGTAATATGGTTCCAACATCAAGTTTTCCCCCTTCCTGAACGCCAGCACGCTCGGGCGGATGGATAACGCCCAGTCCCTGAGCTCGGGCTCCAGCAGCGGCCGGACCACAGTCTCCTAGCTGATGGGGTGGATATACTTCTCCACATGATCATCTCTGCACTCCATCTTGTTGTTCATCAGAGGGCTAGAATGCACGGCCAACGTCCAAAAGTGGATGGTGCCGGCCGCGTCCCACGGAACCATCGTCAGCCGGCCCCGAATGTCATATAGCCGCAGGGAAGTAGAGCCTGGTTCTGCGCTGGTGAACTCTAACATCCTCGGCACCAGCCCCCAGTCCTGCATAGCGTGAGGGGCGAACTCCGAAAACAACGAGCAGACCCACGCATTGAAGAAGTGCAGCGGGCACACATATCGGGCCTGCCTCGGGAATTGGTGACTGCTGATGTCCCCCAGCGCCTTATATATCAGGCAGAGAGTGGCCGGGCACAAGGAAAGCTTGACTCCCCATGCCAGTTGCCAGGCCGGATAAATGGCGTCCGGTCGAATGACTGTCTCATCCCCGTGTGGCATGGCAAATGAGCACAGCCAATATGTGAGGTAAGCGGCGCAGTGTGTTAACGGGTCAACCCCCATCGGATTGGGGCCACTCCGACGTCCTCTGGAGGGGATCTTCACGTCATTTTTTGGCTTGGCGCGCTTCTTGCGGGCAATGGTGGTCCCGACACATCGAAACTCTTCATACTACTTCAGCCCATCATAGAAATATTGCAGCCATAGGGTCAGGCGCACCCTCTTCCGGTCCCCATGGGGAGGCTGCCTCCCGCCGTGCGCCAGCTGGTATAGCTCTCGATATGCCTTCATAAGATACCGGTACGAGTAGCCAAGGGAATAGTAACCGTCCCCATTGGTCTCGTCCTTGATCAGGTCGGGAAGGCATACCTCTTCATAAGGCTCCCCGTCAATGGGCAAGCCGCTGAGCTGACTGAGGCTCCACAAATCAAGTGAAGGCTCGCCCTCCGCCGTATAAAAAGTGTTGGTCTCCGCACTGAATACTTCTATCATGCCGCAGCAGAGACCCTTGGAGATAGGGTAGCCGTACCGAGAGGCGTACACACTGTGGTAAATGCCAACCCGGACCAGCAGCGGGGCATAGTTGAACAGCACGTACTCGGTGAATTCCATTGCCCCTTCCCTGAAGGTATGAGCATCCTGGAGCTTCAGCTCCCCGAACCAGCCTAGCGCCAACTCGTACTTGAATCGGACGGCCAGGCAATCCAGCATGAAGGGCTCCTCCCCGTAGCCCCATTTCAAGGGAGCCAAGAACAGACCGAAGCGAGGCGGCTTGCCTTGTACCCACCCAGCAGACATATCCGAATTCGCTGGGGTGAACTGAGGTGCTCGCACCAATTTGTCTTCGGCCGGTAGCACTCCTTCGATCCCCAGGACGGGCTTCCATTTCCGAGTCTCCCCCACCAAATACATCGGGATGCTCCTCGGGATAATGTACAACAAACTGTCGCGAGCCTGCAGGATCACTTGCTCGACCTCCCGCACGGCCCGCAGCTCCCTCCTCTCCTGGGAGCGGAAGTACTTCAGAAAACGGATCAGATGCTTGTCCTTTGGGAAGTCCTTCCGATATTCACCGGTCCAATCGAAGGTGAAGCGATTCTTGACCCGAGAGAGCCTGTTATAGTCCATTGTCTCGCCCTCAGAACCCGAGGACTCGGCTAGCATAGATACTTCAGCATGCTCCCTGTCCAGCTCCTCCACGTTGAGCCATGTGACGGCTGGCACTGGAGGCTGGGGAACAAGGTCGGCACCGACAGCGGCAGCAGGAGCAGAAGAGCCACTTGGGGCAGCCATTTATCTGCAAAGGGGTAACAAACAGAAGATCATAATAAGCCACGGGCAAAGGGAAATGAAAACTGTAAAGGGGCTCTACTACAAGTAAAATGAATGAGACACTGCCAATTTCTGACGAAATTTAGGCAGAGTTTCCCCTAGGACAGAGGCGTAAGGGAAAACAAGGGTGCACGTCCACAAGGAGTGACGGCCCCAACAAAGTCATGGTGGGCCCCGAGAGGCAACACCAGAAGTCCGCCGATCGAAGAAGTCTTCTTCCCCTGGCCTAAAGCCTCTTTGCCAGTACTCCCCCTGCAGGCCTCCACCGGTACACCCTCCTGGAGGCCTTCACCGGTACACTGTCGGGGTGCCTTCACCGGTACACCCCCCCGGGTCTTCGCCGGCACAGCCATACGCAGCTTCCCCGGCACGCTTCTAGGCGCTCTGCCCGATACACCCTACGGTGTCTCCCCCGGCATACGTTGGAACGCCTTCGCCGGCACGCTCCAGGCGGGCCCTCGCCGACACGCCCTGAGGCGGCCTTTCCCCGGCACGGCCCCGTGCTCCTTCGCCGGCACACCCGTGCCTTGCTTCCCTGACACGGCCCCCGCGCCTTCACCCCCCGGCACGCCCGTGCCTTCCTTCACCGACACACGCCCCAGTGTCTTCCCCGGTCCACACAAGAAGCGCTCCCCCGGCACGCCTTCGAGTGCCTTCCCCGGCACACCTTGAAGCGCCTGTCGCCGGCACGCCCTTGGAACAGCCTTCCCGGCACACTGGACGCCTACTTCACCGGCATGCCCCCTACGTTGCTTCCCCGGCACGCCTTGAGCGCCCTACGCCGGCGCGCCCCGACCCTCACGGCACGCGGCGCCTCGCCATTATCCGTGGCCCCAGAGAAGCAGATGAAGAAAACAAAGGGGAGAGAAAAGGAGAGGAATAGAGAGGAAGGAGAAGAGGAACGGGGAGCCTAGGGCTCCGCTGTCCCCCGACGACGAAGAAAAGAAGAGACAGGGGATTGGAAGAGGAGAAGAAGGAGAGCGGGGGAGGAAAAGAGGAAGAGGAAGGAAGGGGGAGACCCCTCCGTGGCCGTCTCCTCACCCCGGCGATGGAGAAGGCGACGACGACGACGGTGGTGGAGTTGGCACCCGGTGCCGGAGAGGAAAGAGAAGAAGAAGGATGGGGGGCTCTGTCCGCTCGGTCACCAAAGAGAGAGAAAAAGAGAGAGGAGGAGTAATTCGAAAAGGGGGTAACCGTTCGAACCGCCCCGTCCTTTTTATATGGAAAGAAGAAAAAGAAAACAAAGAAGAGAAAAAAAAGGGGGAGAAAAGGAAAAAGGAGGAGAAGAGAGAAAAAGGAAATAAAAGGGAGACGAGAGAAAAGGGGGGAGAAGATGGAAGATAAATGAAAGAGAATAGGACAAAAAAGAGAGCAAAAGAGAAAATAAAAAGGGGGAGGAAAGGAAAATAAAAAGAAAACAAGAAAATAAAAGAAAATTAATTACCTAATAAGTATGAATATATATATATATATATATGTACACACATCCACTTATATATATATAGGTGTGCGTAAATAAGGCACAATAATAAGATGTCTTGGGGGAACGTTCCATCCCCACGATCCTGTGCGGACGGGTGTCCGTACAAGTGAAGACAACGTTACCCCCGCCCACTCCGCCTCTGCAATGGCACCACAACCCTGCCAACAAACAAGTCGTTCCCTGGCACGTAGCCCGTGCATCAGCCATCTCCCATCATACAAAATCGCCATCACGGGCCTTACGCCTGGATCGGCAGAACCTCTATCCTTGCACTGGCATTCGTCCCTTGCCAGCGAATGAACCCCTTTCCGGCGCAAGGCTACGTGCCCTAGCCACCCGCTCCACACAATATTGCCATTACGGGCCTTACGTCCGAATCAGTAGAAATCCCTCTGTTGCCTTGGCATTATCTTCTTGCCGACGAAGGAACCATGTCTTTCGGCGCAAGGCTTCGAGCCCTAGCCAGCAATTACATATTACCTGCTCAAAAAAAAAAGAAAAAAAAAGAAAGAGGGGCTTAAAACAGAGGTGCCCCGCAGGACTTGCCCCTACACGGGGACAAGGGTAAAAAATGGCAACAACCCGGCTGTGACGAAAACCCAAAAGAGCGCTACAGGCAAAATCGGGTACCCCGCCGCGTAAAAACCCGAGAGGGCGTGTGAGCAAAAGCAAGAGGGGGTCGGTGCCGGTGAAAACCCGAAAGGGCGCTTGTACCGGTAATGTGGTTCAAAAAAAAGAGAGAGAAAAGAAAAGAGACAAAGAGACAAATAAACTACGTTAGTCCCCGGCACCCCATCGGCACTGATGAAGGGACAAAGAGACCAACAAATCATGTCAGCTCCCGACACCCTGTCGGCACTGACAAAAAGACAAAGAGATCAACAAACCAGGTCAGCTCCCGACACCCTATCGGCACTGACAAAGAGACAAAGAGATCAACAAACCAGGTCAGCTCCCGGCACCCTGTCGGCACTTACGAAGAGACAAAGAGACCAACAAACCAGGTCAGCTCCCGACACCCTATCGGCACTGACAAAGAGACAAAGAGATCAACATATCATGTCAGCTCCCGGCACCCTGTCGACACTGACAAAGAGATAAAGAGATCAACAAACCAGGTCAGCTCCCGGAACCCTGTCGGCACTGACGAAGAGACAAAGAGATCAACAAACCAGGTCAGCTCCCGGCACCCTGTCGGCACTGACGAAGAGACAAAGAGACCAACAAACCAGGTCAGCTCCCGACGCCCTGTCGGCACTGACGAAGAGATAAAGAGACCAACAAACCAGGTCAGCTCCCGACACCCTGTCGACACTGAAGAAGAGACAAAGAGACCAACAAACCAAGTCAGCTCCCGGCACCCTGTCGGCCCTGACGAAGAGACAAAGAGACCAACCAACCAGGTCAGCTCCCGACACCCTATCGGCGCTGACGAAGAGACAAAGAGACCAACCAACCAAGTCAGCTCCCGACACCCCGTCGGTACTGACGAAGAGACAAAGAGATAAACAACCCAGGTCAGCTCCCGACACCCTATCGGCACTGACAAAGAGACAAAGAGACCAACAAACCATGTCAGCTCCCGACACCCTATCGGCACTGATGAAGAGACAAAGAGATCAACAAACCAGGTCAGCTCCCGACACCCTGTCGGCACTGACGAAGAGACAAAGAGACCAACAAACCAGGTCAGCTCCCGACACCCTGTCGGCACTGACGGAGAGACAAGGAGACCAACAAACCATGTCAGCTCCCGACACCCTGTCGGCCCTGACGAAGAGACAAAGAGACCAACCAACCAGGTCAGCTCCCGACACCCTGTCGACGCTGACGAAGAGACAAAGAAACCAACCAACCAGGTCGGCTCCCGACACCCCATCGGTACTGACGAAGAGACAAAGAGATCAACAACCCAGGTCAGCTCCCGACACCTTGTCGGCACTGACGAAGAGACAAAGAGATCAATAAACCGTGTCAATGCCCGACACCCCGCCAACACTGGCGGGGAAAAGAAGTGACAAACAAGTCATGTCGGCTCCCGACACCCTGTCGGCACTGACGAAGAGAAAAAGAGACCAGTACACCCGCGGGCACCGCCCGGCTCATCCTTCGCCTGCGCTACCCGTGGGTGGGGGGCATTTGTGGACACCAAAAATTGCACACCCAGATATCGTTTTCGGCCCGGCATCAACAACAAAGCCGAGTGAAGAAGCCCTGGAGAGACTGGTCATCCGGATTCTCCGAACATACACACACTGCCGTGAGGCTGTCTCCGGAGTCACGACAGTGAAAAGAAATCAACCACCAAGAGCCCCACAATCCATGGACCTCGGAGAAAATCAAAGGGGCCACAACTCGCGCTCACAATGGGCTCAGAACTGCCCATTTAGCCCTTCAGCGACATGCCCCCAATGGCCTTCAGCGGCACGCCCTTGGGGCTTCAGCGGCACACCCTCTGCCCTATTCAATGGCACACCCCTTGCCCTGCTCAGCGGCACACCCTTCAGCGACACGCCCCCAATGGCCTTCAGCAGCACGCCCTTGGGGCTTCAGCGGCACACCCTCTACCCTGTTCAATGGCACGCCCCTTGCCCTACTCAGCGGCACACCCTCCAGCGGCACAGCCCCTGGCCTTCAGCGGCATGCCCATTTAGGGCTCCAACGGCACGCCCATTTGGGGCTTCAGCGGCACGCCCCCTTTGGCCCTCAACGGCACGCCTTTTGCCCCCTTCAACGGCACGCTTGGGCAGCCCTTCAGCGGCACGGCCTTTGGCCCTCCCAGCGACACACTTCTTGAGCCCACTAGCGGCACAGTGTGAAGGCGTTTTCAACGGCCGAACGACGTGACGCTCATGCCCTACGTATCCTTGGCGTGCAGTGAGCTGTCCGAGGTGTCAACCAGAGGTTGGGCCACGCAGTCTACTCCCCTGACATCCATGACGGGGGAAGTCAAACCCCATCATGACCAGCTGCTTCCCGCCTCCGACTGCCGTGCTCGAGGGCTCCCGCTGCTGGGAGTATAAAACCACTCCCATTCCGGCAGAGAAGAGGGGAGGACACAGAAGGAGAAGAGACCCCCAGGCAGAGAAGAACAGGCACAGAGCCACCCACGAGAAGAAGGAAAAGAGAGAGGAAAAGGGAGAGGGCTCCGGTGTGGAGTCTTCCGACAACCACCAGGCAAAGAGAAGAGAGTAAGAGAGAGAGAGGGCTTGATGTAGTAGGGGAAGGTGGGGGAAAGAGCAGTGGACGATCATCCATGCTTCGATCCCAACACCCCCTCTCCGTTCTTTTGTTCTTCGGTTTTCTTTCTCTCCTATAGCCTTAGCTCGGGCATGCTTTGTAATGTATACGGGCGGCTACAGCCCTTTGTTTTCCATGAATGAAGATCTCCCCCCCTCAGTGGGTTTTCTCTTTGTCTCATTGTTTTGGGCCATAGTGCGTTTGATCATCTTTCCCTTCGCTTTCCGGTGTTTGCGTTCATCCCTCATGCCGACGGTTTCCTCCGGATGTGGCACCATCTTGAATGGTTTGAGGTCACGAACCTCCTCCTGTAAAGCCCAATGCCTTCACCTGTGTTTGCCCCTTTGAACCTTTTTCCCTCTTGCCGGGAGTCCCTGTGGGTTTGATCGGCCTAACACCCCGCCCCGTTAGCAGACCAACCCTTTCGGAGCCCTGTCCGGTGCACCTGCACTTTCCCCCGGTGGCACACCCTTTCGGCGTCTTGGCCGACACACCCATAGTGTCCCTCAGCGGTACACTCCCCCCTTGGTGCCCCAGCGGCACACCTGGCCTCTCCCTAGCCCGGTACACCACTCAAGCACCCTGTGCTCGTCCTTGGCTGGTACACCTTGACCACCCCCCCAGTACACCCTGTCCAGTCTTAGAGATCTTCGGCTCGTTGTTTTCCCTGTGTTTTCCGAGGTTTTCTTAAGGTGTTGCCGCCCTCGGGCGCCCACCTCCAGTTGTCGGGTTCCGCCACTCCATGTGGGCGCGTTCCCTGTATCTCCCTTACGCTCGGGTCAAGGGGAGATGCTGTCGAATTTTTGTTAGAAAATAATAAGACGTTAAAAGGCAAAATGATGCAACAAACAAATGGGATAATAAATACACACAAAAAGACAACAAAAGCAACAAATAAATAGAGCAACAACAGATTGCAAGAAGAAGGAGAAAAGATTTGTATAAAACTATGCAAAAATCAAAGAGAAGAAGAAAAGAAAAGCCTTATAAACAAGTAACAGAGGAGTGGGCCTTCATCGGCATGTCTGTCCCAGCCTTCGTCGGTACGCCCTCCACCCACGTTGGCCGGTACACCTCTAACCTTCCTTCAGCGGTACGCTCTAACAACCCTTCAACGACACACCTTCTCGGCCCTTCAGCGGCACACTCCTCTCACCCTCCGAAGTGGAACACAATGTATAGACTTTAGATTGATGCACGAACATAGCAACAAGCAATGTATAGACTTTGAGCTGCAGTGTACAGACTTTGAGTTGGCCAACGTACAGACTTTGGGCTGGCCAATGTATGGACTTTGAGCTGCAATGTACAGACTTTGAACTGCAATGTACAGACTTTGAGCTGGCCAACGTATAGACTTTGGGCTGGCCAACGTATAGACTTTGGGCTGGCCAATGTACAGACTTTGAACTATAATGTATAGACTTTGAGCTGGCCAACGTACAGACTTTGGGCTGGCCAATGTATGGACTTTGAGCTGCAATGTACAGACTTTGAACTGCAATGTTTAGACTTTGAGCTGGCCAACGTACAGACTTTGGGCTGGCCAATGTATGGACTTTGAGCTGCAATGTATAGACTTTGAGCTTCAATGTATAGACTTTGAGCTGGCCAAAGTACAGACTTTGGGCTGGCCAATGTGTAGAATTTGAGCTGATGAACCCAGCCAATGTACCGACTTTGAGCTGGCCAATGTACAGACTTTGAGCTGGCCAACGCATAGACTTCGAGCTAATGAATGTAGCCAATGTATAGACTTTGAGCTGATGAATGTAGCCGATGTATAGACTTTGAGCTGAAGAACATATAGACTTTGTGTGCTGGTTGAATAGACAACGTATAGACTTTAGGCTGATGAATGTACGGACTTTATGTCGCAGCGACCGGCCAATGTGCGGACTTCAGCCCTTCAGCGGCACCCTCCTTAAGTCCTTCAACGGCACACATCTCCAGCCCTTTGCCGGCACACTTTTCTGCCCACCTTTCTTCAGCGGTACACCCCCCCCCTTTAGCCCCCCTTTCAACCCGCCAAGGGTCAACTCTCCCCAAAAAATATATAATACATGAATATATGTATATATGTATATATGGGCATATAATGGCAGAACTAACAAGCCAATAAAAATCATGATGAATAAATAAACCTGAACAGATCCGTATAAAAAAAATGAATGAGATAAGTGACAATAATAAAAAAAAGAGTAATAATGACAGTAAGCAAGATGAGGGAAATCACCCGGAACAGATACGGAAAGAGGAATAAGCAACGGAGTAACAAGAACAATAATGATAAAATAGTATAAGGTATTAATAATTCCACATTGCAGCCCCCTCTTTCTGTCACTCGACGCAGAAGGAACAATAATGCCGCCCTCTCATGCCGGGCCCGAGTCTTGGGAATCATCTGGACATGGCCAGGCCCCGACCTGGTCTCGGGCCGACATTCCAATCAGACCGGATTCATTTCTCGCCCCGGATCCCTTCCGAGCCATCATTAAAATTGCCGTGCCTTCGGCAGACATTTGAACGGGTCCACCTCGATTTTCGTCACATTTCTATCACGGACCCGTGTCCGAATATGAAAAGGTCCACGAGTGACCGACATGGCCAATGGCTCGTATCCTGATGCGGACTTTAGTGTGATTTATTCCTGTCCCTTTCTCGCGCAGTTAGTATTATTTCTTTCGGCCGCAGGGCCCCTAATTTTGGCAATTAATCAAGGGTGTTCCCTCATATGGGGGATGTAAATGACGTCGTGACCTTTACGGCATGACAGGATCTGGTCCCGACACGAACCACACAATCGTCTGACGAAGTCAGGTCGAGCGCACCATGGGCTCTTCGGGGCCCGAATAAATTATCACTCCAGTGACTGGCACGCCCACGCACTTAATAGACAAATCAACCATTCCCGAATAGACGACCAACATAATAAACGATCGAAAAGTGCATCCATACGGTCCCATGAAATCTATTCCCCAAACATCAAAAATTTCAACAACCAAAATGGGACTTAGCGGCATCATATCCTTCTTTGAGTTATTGCCCACAGCTTGACACCTCAAACAAGTTTTGAAAAATTCATATACGTCCTTGAATAAGGTGGGCCAGTAAAATCCACTTTGTAAAACTTTTGCTACAATTTTCTTCCCTGAAAAGTGTCCTCCACATGTCAAAGTATGACAAAAATTCAAAACACTTTGTTCTTCTTCTTCCGGGACACATCACTTGATAATATGATCTAGACCCATATGAAACAGCTCAGGATCCTCCTAAAAATAATGTTTAACCTTTGTAAAGAAATGATCCTTCTCCTGCTTAGACCACCCACCCGTGATTTGACCTACCGCTAGATAGTTGACTATGTGAGCATACTAGGGGGTTGAGACATGAGAAACAGCTAAGAAATGTTTGTCGTGGAAGGCATCATGCATTGGAGTGCTCTCAAGTATAACAATTCTAGAAAGATGATCAGCAACAACATTTTCTAGCCCCCTTTTATCTTTTATTTCTAGATCAAATTCTTGAAGCAATAAAATCCAACGAATGAGTCGGGGTTTGGCATCCTTCTTGGAAAGTAAATATTTCAATGCCGAGTGATCAGAATAGACAATGACTTTTGCCACTAAAAGATATGATCAAAATTTCTCGAGGGCGAAGACAACAACCAACAGTTCTTTTTCCGTAGTAGTGTAGTGCATTTGAGCTGCTGCAAGGGTGCGACTTGCATAATAGATAACTATGGGATTTTTATTAATCCTTTGCCACAAAACAACTCCTATGGCATAATCAAAGGCATCACACATGATTTTGAACGAAAGTGACCAATCAGGGGATTGCATAATTGGAGCTTGAGTAAGGGCCGCTTTGAGAGAATGAAAAGCCTCTAAGCAAGAATCATTTAGATGAAAAGGAGTGTCTTTAGCCAAAAGTTGAGTAAGAGGGCGAGCAATGGTAGAGAAGTTCTTGATAAATATTCTATAGAATCCAGCATGGCCAAGAAAAGAACGAATTTGTTTAACAGATGCTGGGGGAGGAATATTAGAAATGAAATCGACCTTAGCCTTGTCTACCTCTATTCTTGTCACACCCCGAGATTATGCAACAGAAATTAATCGGGAATGTGAACAACCAGCTGGTACGCCGCAAGCGAGCAATATAATCAGAGCGCCAACACATTCACACATAAAAGAGGAATGCACAAGATGATATACTAAAAATTTCACTTTATTGAATAATAATCGAAAGTACATAATGTTGACTCTTGACTCCTTACATCACTAGACTCAATAAAATAAAATTACATAATGACTCATGACTAATTGTAATGACTCATATCTACGGCTTCACTCTTGTATCATTCGCTCTCAGATCCGCTACTTGAGTAGTCTGAATCCGACCCGCTAGAATTTTCTGAAAAGAATTGAAAAGTAGGGAATGAGCACACTTGTCCAGTAGGTATCTTCGTATCAACATGAAGGTAATATTTAAGTAATTAGTATTTTAGCTCTAGCATGTAAGATGAAAGAAAAAGGTGATAAATCATGCATATAAAACTAAAGTAACACGAATAACACGATGTGATCAAGATAAAAGATTTGAGATGATATAAGAACATGATCAAGCAAGAATGTAATGTGGCCTGTCACGAATGAGAATGCACTTGCATGTAACGAGAACGCACTTTCACTTTTCATAACCATAAAGGCTATGCACTAGAATTTCATGTAACAAGCATGTATTAATTTCATGATGAGTCTCGTGGGTTTCACTCGTTTATAAAAAATTACTCTTGGCCCAATGCGACGCTAGTGTTCATCATACCCCATGGTTTATAGCAAGTTTCTATCAATCAGCCGAGGGGGTAAGTTTCGAGCCCTTGGACACAATCAGTGCCCGATCTGCATCTTCACGTTATAAATCAAGCTACTTTCATGAGATATAACAATAAAGTATGGCCAGTAATGTAACAATTCAAACAATAAGCTCATGATAAGAAGATCAAGGTAAGAACGTACCAAATATGATCATGAGAGTTCAAAGACCGAATTAAAGACAAGGTCATGCCACGGGAGGAATCCGACAGTATAATGGTACATTCATTAATGTCCATAGTTTATTAATAGCTTATTGAACAAAGTGTTAGGTTCTAGACAATCAATAGACCATCTAGGAACATACGAAAGTCAACCCTTGGGTCAAACTCTGGGTTAAGAACACTTGAGACATAAAGTGTTCATGCCTCGGCCGTTTCTTGAAGTAACGGTCACAGCCTAGCGGCAACCTGAAGCTGACGGTCCTGGGCTGGCCGCAATCATGATGGAGTCGACGCCAGAAAAGAATAGCATCGACGCAATGATCAATCTTGGTAGAAGACGGTCGCAGGAGGGCCGCTACTTGACAATGGCGGTCTCCTGATGGCCGCAACTTAGCCAGGGTTCAGAAAAAACATCGGTATGATATGTGCTTTCTAATCCATTGAGCTTTTAGGGTACAATCAACTCGGCATCCTAGTGGGAATCCCAAGCTCATGGAGACTTATGGAGGCCTTGAAACAAGATCACCTAGTCCGGTAGAAGGAATATCCGACGGAGAGGATCACAAGTCCAAGAGAGTGTGCCGATAAGTGCAAAGTGTAACTAATGACATCGTACCGGAATGCATGTCATGTACTTAAGAATGACTCAAAGATGAGAGTGGAATCGTGATAAAACTGCGATCAAACCATCAATAAAACAAGTCCACAAGGCATATGAAATATAGTTTTAATACAAAATTATATGGTTTTGGCATGAAATTAGCATAAGATTAAAGTAAGTTTTTTAAAGCATGTAAGTCATGAACCTAGCATGATGGATGCACAATATAACCATTAACATGAATCCAAGTTCATAACTAGGAGTAAGACCTAATTACCAGGGCTTAACATATAATTAATAGGTTTAATCTGTAATATGTTTGGAGTTAACAAAGTGTAGAAACCCGAAAGCAAATAGCGATTAGATGAGGGCCGCATACTAATGGTAGCGGTCAGTCGCAAGGCCGCTATCTGATTATAGCGGTCTCATGGAGACCGTTTCTTTTCTGCTGTGAGCAGGGACAGACACCAAGGTATAGGCCTAATCTAGGGCAATATATGCATGGAAAACATGCTAGATAGAAGAATAAAACTTGCCATAACGAAGTTAAATCATGGAGATGCATGAGTTACATGCATTAAGCCACAATTATCATATTTTTGGTTAAGGGTACAGGGATATGATGCTATGAAAACTATGCATGAGTGATCATAGGAAAACATGAAATTCCCCAAGTAGAAAGCATGAAATCTAGCAAGACAGGAGGGCTTTTAATCCTAACTTGATGTTTAAGCCATTCATGAGATAACCTACCTCTATTTTGAGCTTGAAACTCTGAATTTCTAATTGGAAGAAGATCCTAGTTTCTGCACGTCCTGCGTGGAAACCCCAACTTTCAGACGCTCTATCTCCTTATGCCCTTGTCCTAAATTCGTGAAATTTGGAGGGTGAGGAAAAGATATAAAAGAGATCAATTTATTCTAAAGACTCAACATCAAATTACCTCTTCTAGGGCTTCTAATCCTCGGGTCTTTCTCAGACGGCCATACTTGTTCTTATGTGGTCCACAGAGAACCAGCGAATTGTAGAGCTTCTAACTTTCCAACGGCTTGACCTCCTAGCACGAGATTTGGAGGGATGTTAGACAAAACTAAGGAGAATAAAATCCTCTAAATAACCTACATGAGATAATGTCTCCTTACCTTCGAAACACGCAAGCCAACATTAGGGTTCGCACGGGTCAAAGTTAGGGCCTATTTATAGAGCTTGAGTTAGGGCTGAGGATTAGATTGATTCGGGAGTCCTATTTAGGGTTATGATCGATCCCCAAGAGTCCTAGATAAGTTTACATGTCAGGTAGCTTCGAATCATAAGGATTAGGATGGGAAAAATCCCATTTTTCTACTTTTCTAAGAGTCCCATTTTCAGAATGAAGTAGCGGTCCTCTCTGGACCGCCTCCATCAAGTAGCGGTCTCACGATAATCCGCTACTAGCTAGGGCACTAGAATTTGAATTATATTCAAATTCCCTCTTATAATTATCCCTATTTATCCTATTTTAAATTAGGAAATTATCCTAATGACGTTTCCAGTAATGGGCCATGGGGCAAAAACACTAGAATTGGCTTTTTGGGCCCAATTTAAGTGGGCTTATTCATTTGATTAATTTAGGGCCTTTGATATCAATTTATTTAACCCAAAATTCATTCAATGGCTTATTAAGCTTAATTAAATGCTTAGAAATTTTTATTACTTCCTAAAAATTCTTAGAAAAATGTGGGGTGTTACACCCTCCCCCATTTAAGGAGAATTTGGTCCCCAAATTCCTTACATGAGGTTTATGGAGAGTGTGTTTTATTTATAGCTAATTAATTACACTAATAATTAAGACAATGCTAAATGCGAATAGGTCAAGATGGTACCTTCAATTAGTTTTACCTTCTCCATCCAAGATGACATTTAGTCAGCCTTTTCGCCTTCGTCCATTATTATCCCTTGTAGATTGCTCCTTTATAAGGGGATACATGGGCAAGCGATGCTCTCGGCTTCCACATTTGAGACTAGCGTCGAGATGCTTCCAACATTCTTCTACCGTGTGCCCAAACTTCTCGTAAAATGAGCAAGCCGCTATGACTTGCTTTTCCTCTTCCTCTTGAACCCTTTTATTCATGCCGTTGCCATTACCATTGTCGTTCCTCTTTCCATTACCATTGCCATTCCTTCTTCCATTACCGTTCCCATTGCGGGACCTCTTCTTGTTGTTATGGGGTTCATCATCCTCTGTGATGCTAAACCTTTCTTCTTTTTCTTCTCGCCTATCATGTTTTCGGCTCCAATTTTCTTCTTTCCCTCATAACTTCTCTACCTTCTCCAGGGTCCTTTCACATAAATGTGCCCGTTGGACCATCTCCGTGTATGTGCGGATATTTTGAGGCCCAAGTTGGTGAATAAAGCCGGGCCTTAAACTGTCCATAAAACGATTAGCCTTTAATAGGTCCATGCCTACAAGGTGAGGGGCATAAGGTGCCAATCTTGAAAATTGGAGCTCATAGTCCGCCACTGACATCATGCCCTACCTTAGCGAGGTAAATTTCACCGCCTTCCTTTCCTTGACATGCTCGGAGAAATATTTTGCACGGAATAGTGTAAGAAATGCATCCCATGTAGGCCTAGCATTTTCAGGTTGTGCTGAGGTGGCCTTCCACCACGTACACACATCTTTGTTTAACTGGAAAGTGGCAAGACAAACCTTCTCTTGGTCGGTGCATTGTATAACTTCAAATATCTGGGTTATCTCGTCGATCCAGTTTTCTACTTTATCGGGGTTGGAGGATCCCGAGAATCGTGTGTTGATGGTTTTTTATTGATGTAATGATGATGTGATGATGATGTGAAGGTGAATATAGTGGTATGAGAGATGTATGAAGATGTGCGAGCAAGTAAATAACCTAACTCGAACAATCACAAAAATCAGAAGCATGGGCATGTAATCAATGTTCATGAGGAAGAAAATAAAAACACACGCCGGGGCGTGGAGCAAAGGAATAAAATGAAAACACACACCGTAGGTGTGGAGCAAATAAAGCAAAGAAAAAAGCAAGCAAGATGACAATGATGAACAATACCCAACTAAGGAAGTGTGATCGCCACCAAGATAATTAAAATAGCAAAGCTAAGCTAAATACCTTAGAAAGAGGAGGATGAAACACCCGCCCACAGGAGATGAAATCTGGAACTCTGCGAGCAGAAACGCTCTAATATATGACCGCTGACTAACAAGAGAGGGCCTTACGATAAGCCGCCACAGATCCTCAAACGGTCCTAAATATAGCTGCCAGAGAGCACGAAACAGCAAGTTGGGACTTGGATCTCCACCTCTCCCGGCCGGCCAGAAGAGTTGGGCCTCGTGCTATGAACCTTGTAGACCTGCAAAAGAGTGTAGAAGCATAGAAAAATAACCCAAATTAGCCCAATGACAAGTGTAGTAACTATAATGCAAATAAGCTAAAGTGCATGCAAAAGGAAGGGTGGATACCTGGGGGGTGGTTTTTTAACCCCTATGGGGCATGGAAAAGATGGGAGAATGTTTTAAAATTATGCAAAGATGCTAGGAACGTGGAGGAAGAAGAGGGAAGATGCTTGTGAATGTTATGAAAAAGGGAACAAACTAAAGAAGAAAACAACACTATGAACCCTTGGAACTCAATACTCCCTGGACTTTGAAGGTTAACGGACGTAGACAACACTTCTCCTTGATTGGTACTCGCTCCAGAATGCGGTAGCACCTCGACGTAAACTCCAGAAATCTCCTCCTCAAGCCATGAACACAAGGGTTCTATTTATAGACCCTCAAACTCTAGGCTCGACTTGGAGAGATTCCAACGAAAAAGTAGGATGAAACTTAGCAAACACTTGAAGATAATACTCTCAAGAGTCCATAGAAACAAACGGAAGCTTCTAAGGATCTCTATCGAGAGAGAAATCATCAAACCAAAATGCTACCTCGACCATGGCGTAGCAGAGGAAGATCAGTAAATCAGGACTCTGTGTCACCAAAGACGGTCTTACGACAAACCACCACATGGAATTAATGGTCTAAGAATAGACCACCAACCTCAAATGATAAGGCCAACGGGCGAAAACTTCATGAACAAGACTCTGGAGCCAATAAATGGTCTAAGATAAAACAGCCACAATGCCTTTAACGGCCATACGATAAACCGCCAGAGCTCAACGGATAAGAAAGGATAAGACTGAGAGAAAAGACATTGGCTTTGGACTCTGGCATCAGCAAATGGTCTTAAAATAGATCGCCAAACGTCATCAAACACCCATATGATAGACCGCCAGAGATAATGCAGGTCGACGCAAGAAAAGATTAGGTCGATGCAAGGCAAACTTAGGTTGGTGCAACAATGAACCAGGTCGGTGCACATGAAGAAAAATGGTCACATGATAGACCGCCAAAAACATCTAACAGTCATATGATAGACCGCTAGGTGCATGTCACGCCCCGAGCCTTTATGACAGCGGAAGACTTGCTCGAGAAACGGGAACAGTCGGCATGGTAAGCCTCTTCCAAGCAAGAATGATCAGAGCGTGAGACAATCACACACATAAATATAATTGCACAATAATTTAGTAAAACTCCAACTTATTTCATTAATGATCAAAATATTCTTTTACAATAACATTTTCATCATTTTCCATTCCACTAGACTCAAGAAATGAGAAATTACAAAGACTCGATCTAACATTGTAGACATCCTAAGTCTTCACTCTCTATTTGATTGACTTTCATTCGCTCTCGGACCCGCTACTTGTATAACCCGAATCCGAATTCAAATCACTTTCATTTCCTGAAAAGATTGGAAATAGGTGATGAGCACACTTGCCCAGTAGGTATCTTCGCATCAACATGAAGACATCATTAAAGTAATTAACATTTTTGCTCTAAAGAAATAAGGTAAAATCATGCAAATGCGATCAATCACGCGGTTAAACCAAAGTAACAAGATGGTCATGTAAGATAGAATGAGAGCAAGAATGAACTAGCAAGCATGTAACAAGAACATGTTATTGACCTTTCATGAACAAGAATGTATCGAGAATGTACTAACAATGTCACATAATCATCACTCCAGTATCTTTTATTTATGAGCAAGTACTTCGTGAATTTCTGTGGAATATCAAGCAAGAAAGTCATGCCGTGCCGTATCGTGGATCTTCACTTATTTATAGAGAAAGTACTCCCAGCGCAATGCGACGCCAGTAGCATCATACCCCATGGTTTATAATAGTATGTTTCCGGCAATCAGCCGAGGGGACTAGCATAGAGCCCTTGAACACAATCAGTGCTCGATCGCATCTTTAAGTATAAATCAAGCTACTTCCACGCATGTAACAATAAAGTATGGCCAAGAATGTACAATTCAATAAGTTCATGATAACACTATTCAACGAATGAACGTTTCAATTTAATAATGCGAGAGTCAAGAATGACTTAAACAAGGTTATGCTTATGGAAAAAAATCAATAGCATAACGGTACATTTCTTTAACTTCCATTCATTATATTAAGTTTCTTGATCAATATGATAAGTCCTAGACCATTATCAAGCCATCTAGAAACTTTAGAATATCAACTCTTGGGTCAAACCTCGGGTTAACTAGCTCAAGCATTGTGACGGCTAAGTACTGGGCCGTTACACTCATGTGACGCACCAGTAGTGGGCCGTTACATTAGTCTGAATCCAAAAATAGCAAAATAGACTTAGTGAAATGTGACGGTCGTATATTGGGCCGTTAGATGCTCTTGACGGTCCAGTATAGATCCGGTACATTGCTAGAACCAGAAACATTGATAGTGTAATCTACTAAATGGGCTTTAATAGTACAACCAACTAGACGTCCTAGTGGGAATCCCAGGCTCGCAGAGAATTACGGAGGCCTTGAAACAAGATTTCCTAGTCCATTGGAGAGAATATCCAATAGAGAGGTCCTCATGTCCAAGAATAATGCTCCTATAGTGCAAAGTGTAAACTAATGGACAACATATCGGAATATGTGCCATGTACTTAAAGAAATGACTCTATAGGTAGAGAGAGAATGTGTAGTAACGTGAAACCAAGATAAACTCCGTCAATATATCTTTGAAAACCATGATTTAGATACAAAACTATACAATTTTGGCACATGAAATTAACATAACTTAAAATAACTAAAGACACCTTAATCATGAAATTTCTATTATGACTCAGTAACTACACTTAAAGTCATGATAACAGGTCCAAACTTAGCTATCTAAGCTTATTTATAGGTAAACTTTAACTGGTTATCATTCCGTCTCGGGCTGACAGAAGATAGTGTCTGACGGTCTTCGATAGGCGCATTATAGTCTTGTGACGATTTATCATAGGACCGTTACAGTAGTGTAATGCTCCTATTAAGATGTGTCAGAGACCACAAAGTAATTAAGATATAGCAGAGGTTGTGACGGCTTATCGTAAGGCCGTTAGATCATTGTGACGGTCTTACCTTAATGCGTCAGATCGTCTGCTTGTAGTAAAATAAATTAAAGGTTTATGAAAACATAACATGCCTAGAAATCAAAATACTACAACTATTCTAGACATGATAAATGAAGTATAGGCCAACTACATTCATGGGTTTTAGTGAATAGACAAGATAATATCTTTTATTTTCCATTTAGGGCTAAGAGACGCATGTATGTATAGAACTATTAAAACATGAAATTTATGATCTATCATGCATGAAATCAATCCAAACCAGAGGGCTTTTATCCCTAACAAGATATTTTTTCCAATCACGTGATGACCTACCTCTTAATTAGTCTTTAAGCTTCTAATTTGAGTCTGAAAACCGTGCCCTAGTTCTCCTTTTCCAATGATTTTCCAGCAATTTCCTGATGCTCTAACTCCACGACCTCTTGACCTAAAGATGTGAAATTTTGAGGGTAATAAGATGAAACTAAGGTGAACAAAAAGTTCTAAAGGATTGAGCCCTAATTATCTCGTTTAGACGTCCTAATCTCTTGATCTTCAGGGGTCTTGCGTTCACTTTCCTAGGTTATTATGGTCGAACCAGCAACTTTGGAAGCTTCAATCTCCTTGGTTGCTTGATCTCCTAGCATGAAATTTGGAGAACTATTAGTCTAAAGTATATTAAACAAGATCTTCTAAAGAACTTACCCGAAATTATGACTCCTTACCTTATTTCTTCACGAGCCAAAAGTAAGGGTCGCTCAGTTCAGAACTAGGTCCTATTTATAGGGTTTTGGCTAGGGTTTGAGGATTAGATCGATTCTAGAGTCCTTAATTTTTCAGAACCGGATCCCTAAGAGTCTTTAGTAACCTTAAAAGTTCTCCCAATTAGGTCTCTTGTAGATAGGATCCCAAAGATCCAATCTTTCTACTCGTTCTTCCATTCACGGAACTGATAGGGTGTAACGCATCAAGACTGGTGCGTTACATGGCTGTTGCGGTCGCACGATAGACCGCTACATCCAACGTGCACAGAATTCAACATAACTCAAACTCTTTTGTTAATTATCCATTTTATTATCTATAAAAATAGTATTTATCCGTAAATAGGCTAAATAACCTTCTAGAATATGGGCCAAACTTAATGGGCTTGGTCCTTAGACCTTTTGGATTTTATTTAAATAGGCTAGGTTGATTATTTGACACAATTGGGCCTTATAATGACTTATTAATCTAATAATCCATTTATAAATCTATTTAGCCTTCATAAATTCCTAATAAATTCCAAAAAATTCTATAAATAATCCAAAAAATATTACATAAATTCTGGGGCACTACACCCTCCCCCACTTAGAAGAATTTGGTCCCCAAATTCAATACATGGATTATGGAGAGTGTACTTACAGTTGAATAGTTCTGAAAATCTTTTCCGCATGGCTGCTTCGGTTTCCCATGTTGCTTCATATGGCTATGTTTTCTTCCATTGAATCTTGACCATAGGAATAACTTTATTTCTTAGTTGACGCACTTCTCGTTCCAGAATCTTTATTGGCGTTTGCTCGTACGTCATATCCTTCTGAATCTCCAGATTGTCATAAGTGATAACATGGTCAGGATCATATACATATTTCTTCAGCATAGAGACGTGAAATACGTCATGAACTTCTATTAATTGTGGAGGTAAAGCTACTCTATAAGCCAGTTCACCGACCCTTTCATGAATTTTAAACGGGCCAATGAACCTTGAAGTTAGTTTGCCCTTAATGCCAAATCTCCGAATACCATGACCTGGAGAAACCTTGAGATACACATGGTCTCCTACTTGACATTCCAAGTCGCGTCTTCGATTATCAGCATAAGATTTCTGCCTATCTTGTGCCATCTTTATTCTCTCTTAAATAAGCTTGATCTTCTCTGTAGAATCTCTGATAATATCAGGGCCTAAGAATTATCTTTTCCCTATTTCACTCCAACATATTGGTGATCGATAACTTTTTCCATATAGAGCTTCAAAAGGTACCATTTGTATGCTGGCCTGATAACTATTGTTATATGCAAATTCTACTAGAGGCAAATGATCATGCCAACTACCTCCAAAATCAATAACACAAGCCCTGAGCATGTCTTCTACCACTTGATTTGTTCTTTCTGTCTGACCATCAACTTGTGGATGAAAGGCTGTGCTTTAATTCAATCTAGTCCCTAGTGACTGATGTAGACCCTTCCAAAACCGTGATGTGAATTGAGGATCTCTATCAGATATAATAGTGACTGGGACACCATGTAATTTAACAATCTCTCTTATGTATAATGTTGCCAGGATATCCACAGATCATCGACTTTTGATTGGTATGAAATGCGCATATTTAGTTAATCGGTCTATGATTACCCATATACCATCGTGTCCACCTCTTGTCTTAGGTAACACCATAATGAAATCCATCCCTATACTCTCCCTCTTCCATTCGGGAATATTCAAGGGATGCAGTTTACCTGCGGGTCTAAAATGCTCTGCCTTTACTTGTTGACAAGTGAGACAGCGAGACATGAAATCAGCTATTTCTCTCTTCATGTTGGGCCACCAGAAATTTCTTTTGAGATCCTGATACATTTTTGTACTACCTGGGTGAATGGTATACCTGGATTTATGTGCTTCTTCTAGAATCAATTTCTTCGTATCCTCATGATCCGGTACACATATTCGGTCTTTAAATAGCAATCTTCCATCCTTAATAGAAAAATTCGGCCTTTGTTCAACATTGGCCTTGATCTCCAATAATATAGGATCATCATTTTGTAACTTGACCAGATCTTCTATCAATGTAGGTTGAGCTTGAATATTTGCTAGGAAACAATCCTCCTTCCTGTCAATATCTAAGTTCAACTGAGCAAATTGAGGAATAAGATTAGTCATACTAATCATGAGACTTGATAGCATACCCATTGGTTTTCTGCTGAGTGCATCCGCAACAGTATTAGCCTTGCCAGGATGATATTGAATAGCAAAATCAAAGTCTTTGAGATATTCTAACCATCTCATCTGCCTCATATTTAGCTCTTTTTGAGAAAATAAGTACTTCAAGCTTTTGTGGTCTGAGTAGACCGTAAACTTTTCTCCATAGAGATAATGACGCCAAATTTTCAAGGCGAAAATGACAGCTGCTAATTCCAAATCATGCACATGATAGTTTTCCTCGTGACGTTTCAATTGCCTTGAAGAATAACATATTACTCTTCCATTTTGTAAGAGGACACACCCTAAGTCAATACCTGATGCATCCGTATATACTTCGAATCCACCACCTTGCACCGGTAGTGATAGAATAGGAGCTGTGGTAAGATGATTCTTAAGAGTTTGGAAACTTTTTTCACATTTGTCTCACCAGACAAAAGGATTTTCTTTTCTCATGAGTCTAGTTAAAGGAACTACAATCTTTGAAGAATCTTTAATGAATCTTCTATAATAACTAGCTAGACCCAGAAAGCTTCGTACTTCTGATACGGTCGTTGGCCGGCTCCAATTCTTGACAGCTTCTACCTTAGAAGGATCCACAACGATACCTTCTTTTGAGATAATGTGGCCTAGGAATGAAACTTCCTTGAGCCGGAATTCACACTTATTAAGCTTGGCATAAAGTTTATGTTCTCTAACTGTTTGCAAACCTATCTTCAGATGTTCTTCATGTTCTTTCTTTGTCTTGGAATATATCAAGATGTCATCGATGAAGACGACGATGAATTGGTCCAGATATGGCTGTAAAACATTGTTCATAAGTTACATAAATGTTGTTGGGGCATTAGTTAACCCGAACGGCATTACCACGAATTCATAGTGGTCATAACGACTTCGAAAAGCTGATTTATAAATATCCTCTTCTTTAATTCTAAGCTGATGATAACCTGATCTGAGGTCTATCTTAGAAAAATATTCTGCTCCTGAAAGTTGATTGAAGAGTTCATCAATACGCGGCAACGGATACTTGTTTTGGATTGTAAGTTGATTCAGTCGTTGGTAATCGATGCATAGCCTGAGAGAACCATCCTTCTTTTTGACAAATAGAACCGGCGCACCCGAAGGGGATGTGCTAGGTCTGATAAAGCCCTTATCAAGTAGTTCCAGCAACTGCTTCTTTAGTTCTTTGAGTTCTGTGGGGGACATCCTGTAAGGGGCTATGAAAATAGGTGCTGCTCTTGGAATGAGTTCAATAGTGAAGTTTACTTCCCTCTCGGGTGGTAAACTGGGTAATTCGGATAGGAACACATCGGGGAACTTATTTACAATAGGAATGTCTACTAAGATAATCTCATTGGATTCGGTAATAATGACAGAAGCAAGAAAAGCTTCACATCCTTGCGAGATAAGTTTGCAAGCGTGAAGAGAAGATATGATAGTAGGATGCTTCTTGTACTTAATGCCAAGGAAGGAAAATCTTGGAAGACCAGGTTTTCGAAAGGATATAATCCTATTGCGGCAATTGATATAAGCATCATGATCTACAAGCCAATCTACCCCTAAAATGGCATCATAACCTTTCATGTCAAGGCATACTAAGTTTGCGGGGAGATTATGACCTTCTAATATCACTTTGCTATCAGGATAATAGTCAGTAAGCTTTGTTCCAGAACCTAAGGGTATGGAAATAGCGAGATCTGAAGGTAAGGGGACTGATGCAATTGATAATATTTTTGTAAAAGTAGTGGAGATAAAAGAATGAGAGGCACCAGTGTCAAATAGCACAAATGCAGGACGAGAATAAATTTGAAGAGTACCTTCCATAAGCCCACCATCCCTGGGCGCTTCCTCTTCTTCTAAAACGGCATTGAGGCGAGCCTGTCTCCTACATCCTCCACCAGACGATTAGTCTTTCATAAGGGGGGCAATCTGGCATGCGATGCTCCCTGCTTCCATAACGTAAATAAGTGTCGAGGCGCTTCCAACATTCCTCAGCCGAATGGCCGAATTTTTCGTAAAACGTGCAAGCTGTAGCAACTTGCTCCTTCTCCTCCTTGACTTTCTTTTGCTTATGGGAACTTCCACCATTCCCATTCCTGGATTTTTTCTTACTATCACGGCTTTTGTAGGGCTCCGTGATGCTGAACTTTTCTTTCTTATAATGCTGATCTGGGCGTCGACTGGATTCTTCTCCTTTCCATTTTCTTTTTTTGACCTTCTCTAAGGTCCTTTCACACAAATACGCTCGTTGAACCATTTCTGCATAAGTACGGATGTTTTGGGTCCCGAGCTGTTGAATGAAACCAGGCCGTAACCTGTCCATGAACTGATTTGCCTTTAATAAATCGGTGCTGATAAGATGCGGTGCGTAAGGTGCAAGCCTTGAGAATTGCAGTTCATATTCGGCAACCGTCATCATTCCTTGCCGAAGAGCGGTGAACTCCATAGCATTTCTCTCTTTTACGTGCTCAGAAAAGTACTTGGCACGGAATAGGGTAAGAAAATCGTCCCAGGTATGAGGTGCATCGACCGGAGGTGCTGGAACTGACTTCCACCATGTGCGGGCATCTTTGTTAAGTTGAAAGGTTGCGAGACGCACCTTCTCCTGATCGGTGCATTGGATAACATCAAAGATACGATTCATTTTGTCTATCCAGTTCTCTGCCTTGTCAGGATTAGAAGAACCGAAGAAATGCGGAGGGTTTAAGCTCCGAAAGTTGCGATGCAAATCAGCAGCCCTTGCTCCTGCGCCAGCTTACGCCATGGTTTGTAATGCCTGAGTGAGGCCAGTAAACGTTTGCTGCATGCCATCCCAATTTACGCGATGAGCCATGGTAATAATAGGGTACCTGAGGGAAAAATAACAACTTGTTATTTCTCGTGAAACTGGAAGGAAAATCAATCTTAAAACTAATTAACTATCTCATCCTGGGTTCTACCCAATTCTCACATGGGTGTGGAAATTTGTTCCATAGTTCATAGGTAGGGGTCCTTAAACCTTGGAGATTTCCTATGGCATGACTCTTTTCCTTAAGTCCTGAGACTTAGGCTATGATACCAACTTAACTGTCACGCCCTGAGCCTTTATGACAACAGAAGACTTGCTCAAGAAACGAGAACAGTCGGCATGGTAAGTCTCTTGCAAGTAAGAATGATCAGAGCGCGAGACAATCACACACATAAATATAATTGCACAATAATTTAGTCAAACTCCAACGTATTTCATAAATGATCAAAATATTCTTTTACAATAACCTTTTCATCATTTTCCATTCCACTAGACTCAAGAAATGAGAAATTACAAAGACTCGATCTAACATTGTAGACTTCCTAAGTCTTCACTCTCCGTTTGATATGACTTTCATTCGCTCTCGGACCCGCTACTTGTATAACACGAATCCGAATTCGAATCACTTTCATTTCCTGAAAAGATTGTAAATAGGTAATGAGTACACTTGCCCAGTAGGTATCTTCGCATCAACATGAAGGCATCATTAAAGTAATTAACATTTTAGCTCTAAAGAAATAAGGTAAAATCATGCAAATGCGATCAATCACGCGGTTAAACCAAAGTAACAAGATGATCATGTAACATAGAATGAGAGCAAGAATGAACGAGCAAGAATGAACTAGCAAGAATGTAACAAGAACATGTTATTGGCCTTTCATGAACAAGAATGTATCGAGAATGTACTAACAATGCTACATAATCATCACTCTAGTATCTTTTACTTATGAGCAAGTACTTCATGAATTTCTGTAGAATATCAAGCAAGAAAGTCATGTCGTGCCGTATCGTGGATCTTCACTTATTTATAGACAAAGTACTTCCAGCATAATGCGACGCCAGTAGTATCATACCCCATGGTTTATAATAGTATGTTTCTGACAATCAGTCGAGGGGACTAGCATAGAGCCCTTGAACACAATCAGTGCTCGATCGCATCTTCAAGTATAAATCAAGCTACTTCCACGCATGTAATAATAAAGTATGGCCAAGAATGTACAATTCAATAAGTTCATGATAATACTATTCAACAAATGCACACTTCAATTTAATAATTCGAGAGTCGAGAATGACTTAAACAAGGTTATGCTTATGGAAATAAATCGGTAGCATAACGATACATTTCTTTAACTTCCATTCATTATATTAAGTTTCTTGATCAATATGATAAGTCCTAGACCATTATCAAGCCATCTAGGAACTTTAGAATATCAACCCTTGGGTCAAACCTTGGGTTGACTAGCTCAAGCATTGTGACGGCCAAGTACTGGGCCGTTACACTCATGTGACGCACCAATAGTGGGCCGTTACATTAGTCTGAATCCCAAAATAGTAAAATAGACTTAGTGAAATGTGACGGTCGTATATTGGGCCGTTAGGTACTCCTGACGGTCCAGTATAGATTCGTTACATTGCTAGAACCAGAAACATCGATAGTGTAATCTACTAAATGGGCTTTAATGGTACAACCAACTCGGCGTCCTAGTGGGAATCCCAGGCTCGCAGAGAATTACGGAGGCCTTGAAATAAGATTTCCTAGTCCATTGGAAGGAATATCAAATAGAGAGGTCCTCATGTCCAAGAATAATGTTCCTATAGTGCAAAGTGTAAACTAATGGACAACATACCGGAATATGTGCCATGTACTTAAAGAAATGACTCTATAGATAGAGAGATAATGTGTAGCAACGTGAAACCAAGATAAACTCCGTCAATACATCTGTGAAAACCATGATTTAGATACAAAACTATAGAATTTTGGCACATGAAATTAACATAACTTAAAATAACTTAAGACACCTTAATCATGTAATTTCTATTATGACTCAGTAATTACACTTAAAGTCATGATAACATGTCCAAACTTAGCTATCTAAGCTTATTTATAGGTAAACTTTAACTGGTTATCATTCCGTCTCGGGCTGACAAAACACAGTGTCTGACGGTCTTCGATAGGCGCGTTACAGTCTTGTGACGGTTTATCGTAGGGCCGTTACAGTAGTGTAACGCTCCTATTAAGATGCGTCAGAGACCACAAAGTAATTAAGATACATCATAGGTTATGACGGCTTATCATAAGGCGATAAGATCATTGTGACGGTCTTACCTTGATGCGTCAGATCGTCTGCTAGCAGTAAAATAAAGTAAAGGTTTATGAAAACATAACATGCTTGGAAATCAAAATACTACAACTGTTGTAGACATGATAAACGAAGTATAGGCCAACTACATGCATGGGTTTTAGTGAATAGACAAGATAATATCATTTATTTTCCATTTAGGGCTAAGAGACGCATGTATGTATAGAATTATTAAAACATGAAATTTATGATCTATCATGCATGAAATCAATCCAAACCAGAGGGCTTTTATCCCTAACAAGATGTTTTTGCCAATCATGAGATGACCTACCTCTTAACTGGTCTTTAAGCTTCTAATTTGATTCTGAAAAATGTGCCCTAGTTCTCCTTTTCTAATGATTTTCCAGTAATTTTTTGCTGCTCTAACTCCACGACCTCTTGACCTAAAGATGTGAAATTCTGAGGGTAAGAAGATGAAACTAAGGTGAACAAAAAGTTCTAAAGGATTGAGCCCTAATTACCTCGTTTAGATGTGCTAATCTCTTGATCTTCATGGGTCTTGCGTTCAGTTTCCTGAGTTATTATGGTCGAACCAGCAACTTTGGAAGCTTCAATCTCTTTGGTTGCTTGATCTCCTAGCACGAAATTTAGAGAACTATTAGTCTAAAGTATACTAAACAAGATCTTCTAAAGAACTTACCCGAAATTATGACTCCTTACCTTGTTTCTTCACGAGCCAAAAGTAAGGGTCGCTCAGTTCAGAACTAGGTCCTATTTATAAGGTTTTGGCTAGGGTTTGAGGATTAGATTGATTCTAGAGTCCTTAATTTGCCAAAACATGATCCCTAAGAGTCGTTAGTAACCTTACAAGTTCTCCCAATTAGGTCTCTTGTAGATTGGATCCCAAAGATCCAATCTTTCTACTCGTTCTTCCATTCACGGAACTGACAGGGTGTAACGCATCAAGACTGGTGCGTTACATGGCTGTGGCGGTCGCACGATAGACCGCTACATCCAATGTGCACAAAATTCAACATAACTCAAACTCTTTTGTTAATTATCCATTTTATTATCTATAAAAATAGTATTTATCCGTAAATAGGTTAAATAACCTTCTAGAATATGGGCCAAACTTAATGGGCTTGGTCCTTAGACCTTTTGGATTTTATTTAAATAGGCTAGGTTGATTATTTGACATAATTGGGCCTTATAATGACTTATTAATCCAATAATCTATTTATAAATCTATTTAGCCTTTATAAATTCCTAATAAATTCTAAAAAATTCTATAAATAATCCAGAAATTATTGCGTAAATTCTGGGGCACTACAGTGCAAGACCAATGAAAGCCAACTAAGCTTCAACCCGCGGACAAGAAAAAAAAATAAATAAGGAGCGAGACCCAATCAAAGAGAATGACTCTTGAAATAAGCCTCAAAGACTGACCAAAATGGCTCAATAAACAGCGTATAACTCAGAGCATCATAAAGATAAATAAGGAGATGACCCAACTTATTGGTTATAAAATGGGTGTCAACAGATGCCCCTACTTAACGTGCTCTTTGCAGGGGAATGTGCGGAGGTGAAGCGAAAGCGACATAGAACATGGAGGTGAATGCGGAAATGAAACGGAGTGGACTGAAAAGTGGGCGTTAAGGTAAACCAACACCCGTCCTCAACCAACGAGCAATAGGAATCTTCCGAAAAACATCAGACCAATCACAAGGAATAAAAAATAGAATGACATATGCCTGGAGGAACTAACAACTAAAGGAAATAAAGACACGACCAACCTCCTCACTGGAACACACATCTGATAGGCGATCGGAGCAAGCAGAAAATTAAAGAGACGAGTTAACTAACTCCAGACAGGAATCCTCAACTAACCAAACCGAGCAAACAGACCGAAGAAAACCTTCCAACTCAGAGTGGAATGACTCTCCTTACTCAAGACCATGGACACATATATCCACCATTACTGAGACACTGAGATAGATGAAGGCACGTGAATGCTCAAAGATGTGCATGATGCATGCTGGGCTAAAATAAAAAAAATATCAAAATGAATGCAAAGAAAGGATAAAATAGCAAGATACCCGAGAATAGTATTGCTAGACCGGATAAATCAGGGTCAAGACACTATCTTTAACCACGGCGTGCAAGATAGAACCATCGTTCCCCAACTCTTCCAACCTAACGGCCTATCCAATGATTAAACATGTGCACCTAGATCATCATCATTTTTATTAAAGGGAAACATCAGATCCCAGAACACATGAATGACCAGCCGGTTCTTGAGCTAATATATCATAGATACCATATAGTAATGCATTAAGAGACCATTGATTGAAATACTTACCTGACTTACATGTTCGGCGAGATGACATTTTTTTGATTTTTGCATTTTCTGATTTTTATTTTTCATCATAAGACAACCACAACATGAAAAAATATAAAGATGAACATAACGAAGATAACATAACGATAACAAGATCAAACGAATGGTAAACAAGACAAACAAGCACATATGCAACGGCATGAATAAACCACATGTATGCACGATGAACATGGTGGGACAACGCGGTGGGCAACACATGGTTGGGACAAGAATATGAGGGATGACCACACAGTTGGGACAACACACGGGACATAGAGGGACGACTAACAACATATGCAAGACAACTAACAACATGCGGTGAGAGACAACAACATGCGTGGGATGACACAGAGGGACATAAACACGCGACAAGGACACGGCAGGATAAAAGACATGACGAATACGCCCTTCAATCAAAACCCAATATCAAAATGAAGCAGAACCGCCAAGTTCATAATCGTGAGGCAAAGCCCTCTCATAAAGATATGATGAAGTGAAGCGAGAGTTGAGAAGGGCATAAGCTTCAGAACAGATCGAGAGATAAGATTGAAGAAGAGAGAGAACAGATCAGAAGCACGTGAACAAGGGACAGAGCAAAAGATATAGCAAAGAAGCTTGAACACTTGCAACCTGCACACTTAACAAACAGATCATATCCGTCCTCAAAATAAATAGATAGAAAGGAACAAAAAGACAAATATTTTTGGATTTTTCAATTTTCCTGATTTTTGAAAATATTTGATTTTTTTTATTTTTGAAGTATTTGATTTCTTTAGATTTTGAAATGTTTCATTTTTCTGGAATTTTGAAGTATGTCATTTTACTTTTTGGAATTTTGAAGTATTTCATTTTTTTTGAATTTTTACAAAGCTATCTGTAGCACCTAGAGACGGGCTTAAACTATTGGCTAGGGATCGTCATTCCCACCCCTCTTGTAAAAGGTTTCCCTTAAGCAGGGCGTGCATGTGAGGGTGGCTCGCCACAACCAACCGCCTCTAAAGAACGGTGCCCCTATTAAGGCCATACCCAGGATACAACCTAGCCTAAAAGGGAGAAGCAGAAGAAAAATTGGGATAAGCCTTATGCAGGATGGGAGACATCAGGACTTGAATTCCTTCCATGGCACTACCCCTCAAAGGTACAGTCTGTTACGTCGGGGCTTTGTGTCCTTGATTTTGAGACCCATAGTTACTAGGCATACATGCGACCGGGCTCATGACGTCCCGCGGGGAACTGTACTGCCACTCTTGCCATGCCTTTGATTTCCATAATTTTGCTTTGATCAGATCATTAATTTATTTATTTTTTTGATAGCCCTTATTGGCTAGATTTTACATGAACGCTCATTTTATAAGGGTCAAGACTGTCCCTATTTGAGACCTCTCTCGTATTGGGGAGCACCTAGGTTGGTCATCTCATCCATCAATCTCTTGCCCATGCACTTGGCTGAGCAGAGAATAGAAAAGACGTTTGTGCATTCCCAAAGTATGGCCAAAGCAGCAATGGTGTGCCTCAGAGAGATCGGCTATGGCTTGCCATGTGGTGTGTTAAAAATCCATGCTCAATGGTCACCCTCAACGTCGGGGAAAGAAACTAGACTCCTAGCACGGAGCTATCACCAGCCTAAGGATGCTGCAGAAGTGAACTCATTTTGACTGACTAAACTTATCTAAGCAAATTTCTAAAAGCCACTTAACCATGTTGAGGAACCAGAATTATAAGCATGCGCGGGAATAACAATGATAGAGATAATAGCATGTTCTTGCCCAAAATAAAGATACCTTGCGAATCCATAGCGCGGAAACCAGCGTCCTAAAGCTATCTTGACTTTTGAGCAGCACGAGTTTTGTATTCCTTACTTGTCAGGACAAAAGGGAGAGGATAGCAAGGACTTAAAGATTCCTTTACACGGAGGAGCGGCAGACACCAAACTGGACGAAGAAGGATAAAAAGGAAGAGAGACGAGGGCTAGAACTCCCTCGTTAAGACGCGGAGACCCTGATAACAAGGAACCAGATATAAAATAAGCAAAGATTAGTTGGGATCAAGGCAGACTAAAGCCTCGAAAATAGCAAGAAAAAGGGTAATGACCCCGAAAAGGTGAGGAGGAATGAGTAGAAAGATGAGAAGAAGAATCATCCGACATGGTTGGAGAAGGGGAATGGGAATCATCCGACAGGGTCAAAGAAAGAGAATTAGAAACACCCGATAGAGTCGGGGAAAGGGAAGGGTAATCACCAGACATGGTCGGGGAATGAGGATGGTAATCACCCGACAAGGTCGGGGGCGAATCAGAAGCAGAATCCGGACATACTAGGGGAGAAGAATCGGGAGATGTCCCAAGATCGGGATAATGAGAGGGCATAGGCCGAGGCCTAGGGTTGTGAGAGGAGCGAAAATCCAGAGACTCTAGATGGGAAGAAGAGGAATGGGGGTTTGCGAACTGGGGAAGAGAGGTGAAAATATTTGAAACAGGATCTGAAGTGGGATGATACACCACCCAAGGGTGAGAGCTGACCAAGAGAAATGATGAACGAGAGGAAGAAGAAGAAGGAGTGGACCCCAGAGTGCACAACTTGCGGCCCCTGTACTTGCGCCGCCGTCTCTTCTTAGCCAAAATCTCTTGAACACGGGCCTGCCTGACGCGAACCTAGACCTTTAGGCTTCTTGATTTGCAGTGTCTCCTTAAATAACGGGCCCATCTGGCAGATGACCTGACCCGGCTATGAATATGCAGCTTCATCAGGGCGGTTGCCCCTAGACACCCGGTGCTAACAACAGTAGACGGACATTCTTGAACAACTAACTCCTCATAATGCTGAATATCATAGAACCATGGAGTCTTGTTACTTGGCACAAGTAGCATGAGATTTGGCAGCTCCACTCGGCAATCAGACTTGAAGCGTAACTCCCTTGCTGGTAGAGAAGGACGAAACTGAGGGAGAGCAATACACAGTGTTGACGTGGCCGGCGTACTAACAAATTGAGAGAGGTTGCATATAATGTGCCAAATGTCCTTCGAAAGTGCAGAAAATACGGCCAACTTCCCTTTGAACATGGAATTCACACATCCTTTGGCAGCCGTATGAGTTAGCAAAATACGGGTGGAGAACCCCTCTTGGCTAGTGAACTGAACATCAATGGAGCGAGAAGTAACAACAGCATCAATGGTGAACTTTTCGGCGAGCAATGAGATTGCCACCGGTCTCGCTCTTGAAGACATTGGCATCAGTGCAAGGGGACTCTTTTTAGCAACCGTCATCAGGAGTGTAGGCACATCATCCCCAAAATGGCCAGGGCCCAGGATGCGGATCGACATCCGATCGATAAAATCTTGAATCTTGAAATGTAGAACCGGTAGTGCATCATCTTGATTCGGCTCATTGTCTCCATGGGGACCAGACCCAAGAGACATCGGAGATAACGCACACCCGCTCCGTGGGGTGTAAGTGGATGGAGAGGTGGAGGTGGTAGGCTTGGAAGGCGTGGGTAAAGGCTCGGAAGCCGTAAGTGGGGGTAAAGGCAAAGGTGGAGGCGTAAGTGAGGGTAAAGGCAAAGACGAAGGTGGAGGTGTGGGTATAGGTATAGCCTGCTCAGGCTCGGGCAACGATGGTGAAGGGGAGGGTAAAGGCGGTGGAGATGGTGAAAGTGATGGCAGAGGGGTCACTGGGAGAAGAAGCGGTGAAGACGATGGTGATGGGTTAGGCAATGGTGAGGATGGTGGAGATGGAGAGGGTGAAGAGGAGGGTCGTGGTGCCTGCCGTCGACATATTGACACGACTCGTCAAGCGGCGTTAGGAGTGGAAATGGTGGTAATGGAAATGGAGGAGGAAAGTGTGGCACTTGCCTGAGCAGAGGCTTGGATTGGTGGAGGTTGTGGAGGTTGAGTAGGAAATGGTGAAGGTGAGGGGGTAGGTGGAGATTAGGAGGGTGGTGAGGTAGGCAATGCGGTAGGCAAAAGCATAGGTGAGGGAACAT
Source organism: Amorphophallus konjac (assembly GCA_022559845.1). Classification (NCBI taxonomy): domain Eukaryota; kingdom Viridiplantae; phylum Streptophyta; class Magnoliopsida; order Alismatales; family Araceae; genus Amorphophallus; species Amorphophallus konjac. The sequence continues at coordinate 315,868,165 of CM040121.1, read as the reverse complement.
GTGATGGGGTAGGTGACGGAGCGACGGTAATGCTAGATAAAGAATCACAGGGGTGCCCCTGGTCTTGTAGTGGAGACGGCTGCGTGGGCGGCGACTGCTGCTGCTGCTTATTGCAGAGATTTAAAATAGCTTCATGCATGGCGGCCCAATCGATCATCTTCTTAGCTTCCAGATCATAAACATAATCCCGGAGCTCGGGGCAATCCTCGACCAGATGCCCCTGCTGACGATGAAAATTGCAAAATTGGGGCAAATCCTAGACCGCGGGTCGGCAAGGCATAGCTGGAGAGAGCGGCAACGTGTAAGTGGCCATCAAAGCCCCAAAAATGTCTGTAAAGCACTCCGACAACGAAGGACAAGGAGCCCGCTTCGGGCAAGGTGGATGCCGATGGGTATGAGGTGGTGGAGACAGAAGTGGAGGTTGCGTAGGCAAGATTGCGTGGCTAGTGGTGGAGAGCTTCGCTGATGGCATATGTGGAGCGGGATGAGGGGGTATATAGACGTCATCTACTTGCTCAGGGTGTGATGTTCACTTGACCGGAGGTGGAAACGGAGCCGGGTATGTGGGTGCGAGAGGCTGACTCATGGAGGGTTGATATGTGGGAGTATACGGATATGTAGAGGCGGGAGGTTGGCTCATGGAAGGATATGCGGCGGAAGGCTAACTCATGGCGGGCTGACTCATGGGAGCGTAGGGTTGGCTTGTGGAGGGCGAGGTGTAGGTGGATGAGGATGGTGGTGACTCGATGTCAAGGGAACCTTGAAGTTGTTGGCGAACGAAGCGGGCTCGGCTATAAATTTGTTGCCAGGAGGTGATGTCATTAAAAGCTAAGATGAAGCGATACCCGGGCGTTGCATTGGATATAAGTATCTTGATTTGTTCTACCTCCGGAATGTGCCCCGAGACTTGCGCGGCGAGGCCACGCCAGCGATCGGCAAAGGTGCAGAAATCCTCATCGGGCTTCATCTTCTCGTGGGCCAAATCCACAATAGAGAACTTGGGACCAACCTGGTCTTGATACTGCTAAATAAACTTTTCTTGAACGGCTTGAAAACTCACAACTTGCTCTTGCGGAAGAGAGAAGAACCAATCCTGAGCCGAGCCTTCCAATGACAGACCAAATAGATAGGCCATCAAGCGTTGGTCATGTCGAAACTGGGTCGATTCATAGAGGAACTCCTTAATGTGCACATACGGGTCACCGACTCCACCATAACAGCTATATGCGGGGATTTGGGAAGATGGCGGAAGCTGAAGACCTTGAAATGCGAATGGAATACTTGAGGAGGTCTTAGGATCGATCCGACATTGAAGTTCATCAAGTTGACGCTGGGTTTGAGCAATCATCTCTTGGGTAGGGAGAGATCAAGAGTAATGCGGGCCAACTTGAACAAGAGGTTGTGAATATGGACCATAATGATGATGTTGGGCCGGATAAGAGGATCCGGGCTGAGAAGAAGAAGGGCCCATTCCAAGAGTGGAAGAATGTGTGGGCCTGGAAGAGATGTTGGAATATGGGTTGAATAGGTCAGCAGCAACATGGGCAGAAGAATGAGGCCCATTAAGAGAATAAGGCCCATTAGCAATTGGGCCAGCGACATATGAAGGAGAAGAAAGAGGCCCATGAAGGGTAGAGAGCCCATTATGAGAAGAAGGCCCATTAAGATGAAATGAAATGAGACGTTGGGCCTGGGCCGGGTCCATTTGGCGAACAAGGCTTGATAAGTGGGCCATGAGATTAGCTTGTTCCTCGGATGGATCAGAAGGACCACGGGAAGATGGGCCCGCGTGGGAAGAGGATTCCACGCGAGAATAAGAGGAATATTGGGAAAAAGAATGATATAAGGGGTTGGAATGATGCTCCATGAGGGCAAATAGATATTTAATACAAGAATATCAAGGAGAATACAAGTGGGGAAGCAATGGCTTAATGGGCTTGAGGACAAGAGGGGACTGACCCACTAATGCAAAGACGAATGAAGAACGGAACTGGACAATGGACCAAACAATGAACACATGAAATGGGCTAGCTAAATGGGCCTGGCAACAAAGAATATGTGAATGTAACACAAAACACCACTAATGGGCTTGGGCAAGCCCAAACAACACAATCAATGTAATGTGAGAGTTTTCACCTAAGTCAAACAAGTTGATATGATGGGAAATATTTTAGGGCTTTAAATAGACCTTTTTAATGATTTGAGTTAATAACAATTCCCTCAAGATAGGAATCCTATGGGAATAAGGTCCAAACTTTAGTTTGACTAAGGTTAACTCCCTCATATGGATGCAAATGCAAGCCTAAAGGGTGGAAAAGGTACAACCGGCCCGACGTCGGTGTGGGAATCCACGGCTCGCGGGGACTTACGGAGGTCCCGGATAAGATTACCTAGTCGACCCCAAGGAATATGGAGGTGAGAGGATCATTTACCGAGGTAGGAATGCGACTATGATATGCAATGCATGGCCCTATGTGCACCGGGGTACATGCAAAAATCTAGCCTAAAAACCAACAACCAAATATGCAAACAATGGTGTATGTATACACCATAAAATATGCCACAACAGAGGAGGAGATCAGATAGCACCCAGGAGTAAAAAACACACCAAAATTGTAGAAATAATGACAACCTCATGATGCGTACCTGTAACTATAGAAAAGGTCTAATATGAGACCGCCAGAGAGATAAGACGGTCTATTTCTAGACGCTTTTAAGCCAGAAACGGCCCAACAGTAGACCGCCAAGGTGACCAGAGAGCAGAAAATAGCAGGAAATTAAACAAAAAATCCGAGGAAAACACAAGGGCAATTGGGTTAAATCAACAGCATCAGGTCAAACAGAAGCTCAACACGATTGGCACTAGATGTCCCACCGTGATCGCCAAAAAAGGGGTTGTTGATGGTTTTTTTTTTGATGTGATGATGATGTGAAGGTTAATATAGTGGTATGAGAGATATATGAAGATGTGCGAGCAAGTAAATAATCTAACTCAAACAATCACAAAAATCAGAAGCAAGGGCATGTCATCAATGTTCATGAGGAAGAAAATAAAAGCACACGTCGTGGTGTGGAGCAAAGAAATAAAATGAAAACACACACTGATGGGGACATCCCTTGCCCCTCCACATTTTCTGAAGCTCGGATTGATCATCGGTGTACGCCATTATGTTCCTCATATGTTAGTGAGTCAAGTCATGTAATTTCCTTATTTTTATTTGAGTCTTAATCATGTAATTTTCCCTTTATTTGAGTCATGTACCTAGGTTAGAAAGTCATTTTCCTAAGTCGTGTGTCATTATGTTGGTTCATTAGGCTATTGGGCCCAAATAGTGGGCTAGGCCCAAGGGCGCCCCTCCCTTGGAGTATTTGGTCATTATGTCAGTTGTCAGGGTCAGTATGGTCATGTGAAATGTCTTGTGCCTATAAATAGGCCACCCCACTCCTCATATGTAAGAACTAATGCATGAATATTGAATTCCAGAAAAACTCCAAATCCCTCTAGCTTCCTCTCTCAATATCTCTCTCTCTCTTTATCCCTCTCTCTCTCTAAGGGGTCCCCCCCTCTCTCTCTCTCTCCCTCCACCCCAATTTTCGGAATTTTCTCTCTCCTCCCCATTCACCCCTCATTAAGACCTCTCCCCTTCCCCATACACTCATTTAACTCCCCCCCCAACCCAAGGTGGCATCCTCCAATCCACACCCCACCTCCCAACCCCCAACTACCCAACACCACTTCCTAAGCACCCCTTCCTCTCCCCAAGGTTGAAGGGGCTCTTCCCTAAGCCCAAATTCAAATTTCCCTCCCCTTGGGCTGTGCCCTTTCATCTCCCCCCACCCCCAAGCTCCCAAATTCGCCCCCCACCTCCCCCTTGGTCAAACCAAGTTCACCCCCCCTCCCCCTTGCTCTCCCCTTGCACATCTCCTCATTCTATCTCTGTTTCAGGCAGCAGAGTTACAGCAAATTGCAGAGGCAGCCACGACCGTCCCTCACAGATTCAGGTGACAAGGCCTACATTGCTGGAATCGTCTGCGAGTTAGCTTTCCAACAAAGGTGGTCTCGCCAGCTTCTGAGGTCGGAGCTGTCCGTAGGATCCGATCTCCCTCGACTGCGCAGAAGACCGCAGGCAGAGAACCAGAGCGAGAGTGGAAGCTCGGCCACGGTGAACCTTTTGGGATTCAGAACAAGTGTTCTTCAGCAAAATTCTTCCCTCTCAAGTCCTCTTTCATCCTCAAGAAGCAGAGCTGCATTTGGACATCGGCATCTCAAGTTAAAAATTTTCTACTCCAAGTGTGTCAGGTCAGTTTACAGGAGCCAGAACCGACACCCCTCTACTCATCTGATCGTCCCGGTCTTCTCCGACATCTTCCGACCTCGCCGTTGGTGCCGACAGAAAGAAGACTCGACCATGGTTCCAACGGTTCAGGTCTCGCCTCAATCAGAGCTTGGTATTGATCGCGGCACCCTCTGCAACCAGCCACATTGTTCTGCACCAGACAGAGGCAGAACCAATCAGTCCGGTTCCAGACTCTGCCCCAGCCAGAAACTACTGTACCAGGCTCACAAAAAATTCAGAGATCATCCTTGGTCCGTTAGAAAGCTTTTGGCGCAAGTCTCATCAGGTTCTGAGCTTGGTGGAATTTTTGCCAGCGTCAACATCGACCCCTATCCAGAAATACAGAAGAAAGGCAGAACCGGCGGAGCTCGGAAAGTCGGTCCTCTTTGCATAATTCCCCACCCCGCTTGGCCGGCTGAAGGCCCCTCCCTGCGTGGAGGTAGTTTTGGCTGTAATTCACTTAATCCCCACCCCGAGATCCCCCCCCCTTGCATGGGGTGTAGTTCATGTCATTATTAAGTCGCAGGTTTGAAGCTTCAATCGACGCGGCGTGCGGGTGCATACCCTCGCCTCCCCGCTCGCCCCCGTCTCCGGCCGGAGTCGGCGTCTTCACGCCAGCTAGGTGAGCTCCTGAACATCCCTCATTGCTGTAATGGACTTGCTTAGCTTAGTATTGCTTTAGTTACTCCGTCGGCGGAATGAGAGTGTCCGATTTAAATTGCCACCAAATTGAGTGACCACCGCGGGCGAGTTGTGAGAGCATCCACTTAACCTGCACCCTTGGTGTGTTGGCCGCCCATGATTTGGGCATCCTAGGCCCATTTGGGGTTCTTCCCAAGCTAGCCAACCACTGGAGCCTAAAGGTCCCGCCTCGGACCCTCTCCAACATCGCCTAGTCGCCATCGGGTACTAGTGTGCGCCATACGGGTGAGCTCGCTAGTGTGAGTCCGCTGCTCAAACTTGAATGCTTGCAAATAGGTCTAAGGTTGGTTTTACATCAAGTGGTTTCAGAGCAAGTTCACAACTTGTCTCTATCAAGTTGGTCCTAGGGCGTGTCTATGCATTTAGAGTCTTCGGTTGCATCTCTTTTGTCCACTAGCATGGCTACTTCATGTAAGTCACATCTATCTCACTCGGCCCTCCGCAAAGGTCCGATTGACACCCCTTTGGGCATAGTCCTATTTGAGGACCTTATCTTTAATGGATACCACCCTAGTGCATATTTAGAGTGGGAGGAAAACATGGACAAATACTTTAAGCGGAATCCAATGACTGAACCCATGAGAATCTACCTTGCCAAGAGTCGACTTGTGTACCATGCCGAGGATAGGTGGAAGTTCATTGAACAATTTAGGAGGGTTATGAGGCTAGAGCCTATTAACACATGGGAGAACATGAAAGCCAAACTTAGGAAAGTCTACACTCCCCGACCTCCTCCCTCCTACCCGGGTTATCAAAACTCGAGGGGCACTCCCACTCCTCCAACCCCACCCGTCCAAACCCTTACCACTAGAACCCAAGTGTCCAAGGCTTCCACCTCCCCACCTAACCCCATGAGGGCCCCCACACCCCAACCAAAACCCCCTTCCCTAACCTACACTAGTCAAGCCCCTTTAGCCCCCACTTCCACCCCAAACGATCCCAAGGGCAAGAGACCCCTAACCGACCCAATTCCCTCCATGATGACCACCACTCATCCAACCCTCACCATTCAAAACTAAGTGGACACCGTGTCCACCCCTCCACCTAGGCCCATAATGGCCACCACCCCCAAACCCAAAACCCCTCACCAAACCCGTACCCCACAAGCCCCCTTGACCACCACCCCAAACCCACCATCGTCCCCAAAAAGGGACACATCTCCCAAAACAAATCAACCCAAAACCCCTCACCCAACCAACCTCCCACTTCCTACACCAATCTTTCCCCAACCTAGGCTTCCGCTACTTCCCCTCCGTATCCAAAACCAAGTTTCCCATTACCCACCACCCCGGGTACACCATGCACCAACCATCATCACCCCACCCTCGATAGACCTTCCCATTCCCTTGAGAAAGGAGACCACAACCATCCACATGGGAGTAGATACCATTCCGGAACCCATCCCCATCCTTGAGGAAACCCAAGTTCATACCTATGGTGAGGAAGAATCACAAATGTCCCCTCCACATAGCTTGGACCCCCAAGAGCCACAAGCCTTCACAAATAGCACTGTAATCATAGATGGGCCCCTAGCTAGATGGCTAAAGGAGAGACCAATTCACCCCATCATGTCCTATGTTTACCCACCCATGGAGCAAAACTTTCCCATTGTACCCTTCCACTCCTATCACACCACAATCCAATCCTACTATGAGGTAGAATGTTGGGATGATCTCCTCCAAGGTCTAGAGTGGCAATTAGACTTGACTTCTTTGTTGACCCTAGGGGCGGACCGACCCAAGAGCCTTGACCTCATCCATCCATGCATTGGGTCTATCACCTCGATTTGCACTATTGGTTGCTACACTAGTGACCTCCTTTTCATTCTCCCCATAGTGGAAGAGCCCATCCCGGTCCACTCCCCTACCATTGTGATTCCTAGAACCTTTACCAACCAACCCACCCCATACACCGGCCCAACCATTTCATTAGAGGAAGGCGACTCCCCACCATATGAGGACCTTGAGGACATGGAGTACCCCTATCTAGGTGACCTTTACCATGATCCCTTTGACCCTTTCCTATGGGAGCCTAGATCTCTATGTAACCCACTCACCTTATTCACCACCCACCTTACCCTATCCTTACCGCCCATATTAACCCAAACCCCTCCCTTCCTAGAATCGGGTTACACCAAGGGAGCATTGACCTTAGGCAACATAAACCTTGGGATTGAAGAATTGTCCCACCCCATGATGCCTCCCTTCTTAGATCTCTTTGATCCATACGAGTGGAAGCTCAAGGGCCACCCCACACCCATGCACATGGAAGTCATCTCTAGGATAGGAGTGCATGAGTCTTGGCACAACACACCACTTGGCATGATTAGAAAGTCGGGTCCATTCATTCACAACACCCACATGTCAAGTAGGAAGCATGAGTGGTCCCTATTTGGGTGTAACGGTCCTCCCCAATTCACCATTGGTCTTATGAATGCTAGGAGCATACATGGATGTCCGGGTCCGCCGACATTCGTCATACCCATGCATAAAAGGTTCATCTATGGATGTCTCGGGCCCCCTAAGTCTATCACAGTCCTCATGGCATCAAAGCATGATCGAACTACATTTGGCTGCCCCGGACCACCTTTACATACCATACATTGTCCCCTCCCACCGCATCATAAAGCATGGCATATGCATCCAAGCAAATATCAAGTAGCAAGCGGTGAGATTCACAATAAGCAAGTAAAAACTCGTGAGCGCCACTTGAAACTCCAAGTTGGTAACTTGACGATGATGATTTTGGAGTGGCTCTACCCTGGGGTCACCTCCAAATTGAGGGCACGAGGACTTGGACCTTGCCAAGTTCCGAGTGGCTTTGGCAACCCGGCTTATGGGTTGAACTTTCAAAAGGGTTTTTGGGATTCTCCCCATCTCTCATGTGGCGGATCCAGCACCCTCTAGGGGCACCGCGGTGGATCCTAGTGAGTGCCTTGAGCTTACACCTATCCTTGCGAGAGACACCTTCGGAGTGCCACCACAAATTAGCCCGAGAGCCCGACGTGAGCATACGGCAGCAATACTAGGCAAGCAAGACATCATAGCCAGCATGAGGGTATGACCAAGCCACTTTGTTGAGCTGAAGCGCCGTTCCCCGACTATGGTCGCGGGTTGAGTATGGAGATCGTAGATCGCCCAGAGCCGCAGTTCGGTGTGCTACTTCCCCCGTGGACCCATACTCGACAGGGTCAAGTTTTCCCCACCCCGGGGGTATGATGGGGACATCCCTTGCCCCTCCACATTTTCTGAAGCTCGGGTTGATCATCGGTGTACGCCATTATGTTCCTCATGTGTTAGCGAGTCAAGTCATGTAATTTCTTTATTTTTATTTGAGTCTTAATCATGTAATTTTCCCTTTATTTGAGTCATGTACCTAGGTTAGAAAGTCATTTTCCTAAGTCGTGTGTCATTATGTTGGTTCATTAGGCTATTGGGCCCAAATAGTGGGCTAGGCCCAAGGGCGCCCCTCCCTTGGAGTATTTGGTCATTATATCAGTTGTCAGGGTCAGTATGGTCATGTGAAATGTCTTGTGCCTATAAATAGGCCACCCCACTCCTCATATGTAAGAACTAATGCATGAATATTGAATTCCAGAAAAACTCCAAATCCCTCTAGCTTCCTCTCTCAATATCTCTCTCTCTCTTTATCCCTCTCTCTCTCTCTCTAAGGGGTCCCCCCCTCTCTCTCTTTCTCCCTCCACCCCAATTTTCGGAATTTTCTCTCTCCTCCCCATTCACCCCTCATTAAGACCTCTCCCCTTCCCCATACACTCATTTAACTCCCCCCCCCAACTCAAGGTGGCATCCTCCAATCCACACCCCACCTCCCAACCCCCAACTACCCAACACCACTTCCTAAGCACCCCTTCCTCTCCCCAAGGTTGAAGGGGCTCTTCCCTAAGCCCAAATTCAAATTTCCCTCCCCTTGGGCTGTGCCCTTTCATTTCCCCCCACCCCCAAGCTCCCAAATTCGCCCCCCACCTCCCCCTTGGTCAAACCAAGTTCACCCCCCCTCCCCCTTGCTCTCCCCTTGCACATCTCCTCATTCTATCTCTGTTTCAGGTAGCAGAGTTGCAGTGACTTGCAGAGGCAGCCACGACCGTCCCTCACAGATTCAGGTGACAAGGCCTACATTTCTGGAATCATCTGCGAGTTAGCTTTCCAACAAAGGTGGTCTCGCCAGCTTTCGAGGTCGGAGCTGTCCGTAGGAGCCGATCTCCCTCGACTGCGCAGAAGACCCCAGGCAGAGAGCCAGAGCGAGAGTGGAAGCTCGGCCACGGCGAACCTTTTGGGATTTAGAACAAGTGTTCTTCAGAAAAATTCTTCCCTCTCATCCTCAAGAAGCAGAGCTGCATTTGGACATCGGCATCTCAAGTTACAAATTTTCTACTCCAAGTGTGTCAGGTCAGTTTACAGGAGCCAGAACCAACACCCCTCTATTCATCTGATCGTCCCGGTCTTCTCTGACATCTTCTGACCTCGCCGTCAGTGCCGACAGAAAGAAGACTCGACCACGGTTCCAACGGTTCAGGTCTCGCCTCAATCAGAGCTTGGTAGTGATCGCGGCACCCTCTGCAACCAGCCACATTGTTCTGCACCAGACAGAGGCAGAACCAATCAGTCCGGTTCCAGACTCTGCCCCAGCCAGAAACTACTGTACCAGGCTCAGCAAAAATTCAGAGATCATCCTTGGTCCGTTAGAAAGCTTTCGGCGCAAGTCTCATCAGGTTCTGAGCTCGGTGGAATTTTTGGCAGCGTCAACATCGACCCCTATCCAGAAATACAGAAGAAAGGTAGAACCGGCGGAGCTCGGAAAGTCGGTCCTCTTTGCATAATTCCCCACCCCGCTTGGCCGGCTGAAGGCCCCTCCCTACGTGGAGGTAGTTTTGGCTGTAATTCACTTAATCCCCACCCCGAGATCCCCCCCCCCCCTTGCATGGGGTGTAGTTCATGTCATTATTAAGTCGCAGGTTTGAAGCTTCAATCGACGCGGCGTGCGGGTGCATACCCTCGCCTCCCCGCTCGCCCCTGTCTCCGGCCGGAGTCGGCGTCTTCACGCCGGCTAGGTGAGCTCCTGAACATCCCTCATTGCTGTAATGGACTTGCTTAGCTTAGTATTGCTTTAGTTACTCCGTCGACGGAATGAGAGTGTCTGATTTAAATTGCCACCAAATTGAGTGACCACCGCGGGTGAGTTGTGAGAGCATCCACTTAACCCACACCCTTGGTGTGTTGGCCGCCCATGATTTGGGCATCCTAGGCCCATTTGGGGTTCTTCCCAAGCTAGCCAACCACTGGAGCCTAAAGGTCCCGCCTCGGACCCTCTCCAACATCGCCTAGTCGCCATCGGGTACTAGTGTGCGCCATACGGGTGAGCTCGCTAGTGTGAGTCCGCTGCTCAAACTTGAATGCTTGCAAATAGGTCTAAGGTTGGTTTTACATCACACACCATAGGTGTGGAGCAAATAAAGCAAAGAGAAGAGCAAGCAAGATGACAATGATGAACAATACCCAACTAAGGAAGTGTGATCGCCACCAAGGTAACTAAAATAGCAAAGCTAAGCTAAATACCTTGGAAAGAGGAGGATGAAACACCCGCCCACGAGAGATGAAATATGGAACTCTACGAGCAGAAATGGTCTAATATACGACCGCTAACGAACAAGAGACGGCCTTACAATAAGCCGCCACAGATCCTCAAACGGTCCTAAATATAGCTGCTAGAGAGCACAGAACAGCAAGTTGGGACTTGGATCTCCACCTCTCCCGGCCGGCCAGAAGAGTTGGGCCTCGTGCTATGAACCTTGTAGACCTGCAAAAGAGTGTAGAAGCACAGAAAAATAACCCAAATTAGCCCTATGACAAGTGTAATAACTATAATGCAAATAAGCTAAAGTGCATGCAAAAGGAAGGGTGGATACCTGGGGGTGGGTTTTTAACCCCTATGGGGCATGGAAAAGATGGGAGGATGTTTTAAAATTATGCAAAGACGCTAGGAACATGGAGGAAGAAGAGGGAAGATGCTTGTGAATGTTATGAAAAAGGGAAGAAACTAAAGAAGAAAATAACACTATGAACCCTTGGAACTCAATACTCCCTAGACTTTGAAGGCTAATGGACGTAGATAGCACTTCTCCTTGATTGGTACTCACTCTAGAACGCGGCAGCACCTCGACGTAAACTCCAGAAATCTCCTCCTCAAGCCATGAACTCAAGGGTTCTATTTATAGGCCCTCAAACTCTAGGCTCGAGTTGGAGAGCTTCCAGCAAAAAAGTAGGATGAAACTTAGCAAACTCTTGAAGATAATACCCCCAAGAGTCCATAGAAATAAACGGAAGCTTCTAAGGATCTCTATCGAGAGAGAAATCATCAAAGCAAAACGCTACCTCGACCATGACGTAGTAGAGGAAGATCAGTAAATCAAGACTCTCTGTCACCAGAAACGATCTTACGATAAATCGCCACATGGAATTAACGGTCTAAGAATAGACTACCAACCTCAAAGGATAAGGCCAATGGGTGAAAACTTCGTGAACAAGACTCTGGAGCCAAGAAACGGTCTAAGATAAAACCGCCACAATGCCTCTAACAGCCATACGATAAACCGCCAGAGCTCAACGAATAAGAAAGGATAAGACTGAGAGAAAAGACGTTGGCTCTGGACTCTGGCGTCAGCAAACGGTCTTAAAATAGACCGCCAAACATCATCAAACGCCCATATGATAGACCGCTAAAGATAATGTAGGTCGACGCAAGAAAAGATTAGGTCGATGCAAGGCAAACTCAGGTCGGTGCAACAATGAACCAGGTCGGTGCACATGAAGAAAATTGGTCACATGATAGACAGCCAAAAATGTCTAACGGTCGTGTTATAGACCGCTAGGTGCAAGACCAATGAAAGCCTACTAAGCTTCAACCAGTGGAAAAGAAAAGAAAAAAATAAATAAGGAGCCATACCCAATGAAGGAGAATGACTCATGAAATAATCCTCCAAGACTGACCAAAATGGCTCAATAAACAGCGTATAACTTGGAGCATCATAAAGATAAATAAGGAGATGACCCAACTTATTGGTCATAAAATCGGTGTCAATATCGTCGAGGATTCAAACTCCATAAATTCCCGTGTAAATTTCCCGCGCCAGCCCTCACGCCAGCTTGGGCCAACGTTTGAAGGGCCTGGGTAAGACCAGTAACAGTTTGTTGCATCTGGTCCCAGTTTACACGGTAAGCCATTGCGGGAATATGGTACCTGGGAAATTAAACACTTTGGTATTTCCTTTGGAATTTAAGAATTTGTCTTAGGTAAACCTTGTTAATTAACTATCTCATCCCGGCTCTACCCAATTCTCATATGGGTTCGGATTTTTCTTTCCTAGTTCATAGGTGTGGGTCCTTAAACCTTGGACTTAGCCTATGATATGACTTTTTCCTAGGACTTACTTATACCTAGGCTCTGATACCACTTTAACTGTCACGCCCTAAGATTATGCAACGGAAATTAATCGAGAATGTGAACAGTCATCTAGTACGCCGCAACAGAGCAATATAATCAGAGCTCCAACACATTCACACATAAAAGGGGAATGCACAAGATGATTGTTGTACCCGGACCATTTCCCAGCTAAAATAACAAAGAGTAAGGGTTCGAGCATTTCCCCGAACACCTTCAAGGCATGGGCTATCTAGCCCTTCCTACAACCATGCGGGCCCCTACAAGGGTCCCCGACCAACTTCCCGTGTCATGCGGTGACACAAATAATTGTTCGGGGTCAATCCTGGCCACTCTCATATGGGCTTCGCCCGCGTTCTATATGGCCGCCTGGTACCACCCAGGGGTGCCCCAACGTTAAGCCACGCCACGTGGCATCCAGTAAAAGAGTCGCGGGCCCACTCCGAGACTCTTCATTCAACCCTCCAAGGTCAAAGGGAGACCTGAGCAAGTCAACCACAGGCTTTGGAAGCCCGCAGCACGCGCATACGGCTCACACACATGTGTTCGGCATTTTTTCGAACACCTAGTGGGCGCGTATATTTCAACCCTTCTACACCAACCCACGGACCACCCCGTGGTTCCAGTACACTAATTGGGCTCTCCAACGCCCTCCCAGCAAGTCGAGATCACCCCCGACCCTCAGACACGTGGCAACATGCCACTCAACTTTAGCTCTACGGCCCTCCTGTGGCTACCCTGCCAACCCGCCGTACAACACGGCACGTAGCACGAGATAAGGCCCACGGGCCCAAGGTGCCTCCTCCCAGCCCCTATGGACTTCTACCCTTGGCCCTAGGCCAAATCCAATGCCCGTCGGCCACCTACGCGGCTCCTTCGGCAACCCGGGATGTGTCGGGCATTTGCCCAAACACCTTGCGAGTGGCTACTACAACTCGAAGAACAACGGCCCCACGGGCCCACGCCAGCCTCCCAAAGTTCAAAGTCCGTCAAAATACGTCCCCAGGCAACACAAGAAGACCCCCGGGGGCCAACCCCCGAGGTTACGGCCAGCCCGGGGCCAGTTCACCCAGAGCATGGCCGCGCGCCCCAAGGAGGGTGAACTCCCTGGGGGCCGCACCCTCCCTCCAGCCTGGTGGTCCCACGACCCCACTCAGCCCCGGTTCGTCCGACTTACGGTCCTACGACGCGATTCGTGTGCCGTACCATTTCGAGGGTGACACGTGGACACAGGAGCGCAAAGTGATAGCACGCGGGGATTCCGCAAGTCAACGCATACAAGTCTCGCAATCTTCCACGTATCCTCCCCAACTAAATGTCCTTTTCTTTCTTAGTCAAATTATGAAGAAAATGGCCCAAAAAATCAAATTTTATAGGGTGGGACCAGCCCCCTCTCTCCTTGGAGCGAACCCGCGTAAACCCCCCCTGGGGGGGGGTTTACGCTGACCAGCTCACCCCCCCTAGCTGGTCCGCGTAAACCTACCATTCAATTAAAAAAATTTGATTTTTCAAAAAAAAAACAAACAAACCACTCAGCCTAAACCCTTCCTGGGGTGGGGTTTAGGCGGACCAGCCTGGGCCCCCAGGCTGGTCCGTCTAAACCCCCTTAGGGGGGGGGGGTTTACGCGGACCAGCCCAGGCCCCCTGGCTGGTCCGCGTAAATCCCCATCCAAGGGGGGTTTACGTGGACCAGCTCAGGCCCCCTAGCTAGTCCGCGTAAACCCCTTCCCCACTCTCTCTCACAGCCCGTAACTGTGGGCACACTTTTTATTTAAAGATCGTTGTTTATTCATTTATTGGGTTTATTAAGTGCGTGGGCGTGCCAGTCACAAAGTGACGATTTATGCGGACTTAAAGAAGCCCATGGTGCGCTCGGCCTGACTAATCAGACGATTGTGTGGTTCGTGTCGGGACTGAAACCCGACACGCCATGAAGGTCATGACGTCATTTACATCCCCTCGGAGAGGGGAACACCCTTGATTAATCACCGGGAATCTGGGCCTCATGGCCAGGAAACTATATCCAGAGAAACAAGCCGATAGCGGTCTCGAATCAGTCGGAAAGCCCCATGTCTATGTAAGCAAGCATTTGAAAGATGTCGGTCACTCAAGGGACCATTTTGATATTCAGACGAGCGTCCAGCTTCAGAGAATCATGATCGTCATGGGGAAAGCTGGAGCATATGTATGCCGGGGTATGGCAAATTTATTGTTCAAAGGGATATAAGACATTCGGTTGAATCCCGGTTAGAGTGGTCAGAAATCAGCGAGTTTATTGGCCCGGTGCGAGATCGAGTCAGGACCATTCTGGGGGCGCCTCCCGCGGTCCAAACGAGGCTTGCGTGGGCATCGTTGATATTTCTGGTGCCGAAGGGCAGCGGGAAAGTGTCCCGGGACTAGATTCCAAAATAAAGATGTGTACAGAGATAGCTGGCTATAGGCCTAGGATGTGGGTCAGGCGATGACCATGGTTGGGGCGAACCCAAGGTCCAAACGTGACTCACGAAGGTCTTATTGATATTCCCACACGTAGGGTTCGGGAAGACGAGAGCCGTCTCGTTCCATTCGAATTTGTCGGTCATTCATGGACCGTTTTATGTTCGGACAAAGGTCCGTGTTAGCGTAAGAGACGGTGGCAAATCATACAAATGTCTGCCGTGAGTACGGCAAGTTTAATGCAAGTACGGGATTAGATCCTGGTATATATGTATGTTGTGTCCCTGTGATTTTGATGATAGCAAACACTATAAGTCATCTGAATGCATACAATTCTGTTTGTGGTGCATATGAATGTTTCATTGAAAATCTTATCTGAATTATTGCTGCATTTAAATATGGCTGTGTGGTGTGTGCTTTGGTGCATTTCATTATTGTTGATGCATTTCTTAATTGATTGTTATCTAGATTGCTTGTTATCTGGATATCTAGATGTCATATGTGTTTACTTCATTCAGAACTGTTCATTCAGAACTTGGGACATTGCTTAACTGTGAGCATGGAATAGACTGTACACTCGTCTGTCTGCATGAGTCACCAAGTCCACACATTGCATCGTGTGTTTTTTCATGAAGTCTATACACTGCATGCAGCATCTCATGAAGTATGTACATCCTCTTCAAGCATTTCAAAGTCTATACATCGCTTGGAGCTCTTTGAAGTCTATACATTGGTCCGTCTCCCAAGTCTGTACAGCCTGCATCGTCTCATGCAGCATCTCAAGCCAAGTCCATACATTGTCCATCAGCATTTAGAAGTCTGTACATCGGTCCGTCTTGTTCAGCGTCTTAGTGCATTCAAAGTCTGTACAGCGTCCGTCTCAGCCAGCGTCTCATGCTGCGTCTTAGGCAAGTCTATACATTGCTCTGTTGCACGAAGTAAAGTCTGTACATCAGCTTCGCATCTGCAAGTCTGTACATTGGCTTCATATCATAAAGTCTGTACATTGGCTTCATATCTTAAAGTCTGTACATCGGCTTCACATCTGCAAGTCTGTACATTGGCTTCATATCATAAAGTCTGTACATTGGCTTCACATCTGCAAGTCTGTACATCGATTTGATATCATCAAGTCTGTACATTGGCTTCGCATCTGCAAGTCTGTACATTGGCTTCATATCATAAAGTCTGTACATTGGCTTCGCATCTACAAGTCTGTACATCGGTTTGATATCATCAAGTCTGTACATTGGCTTCGACTCTCCAAGTCTGTAGAGCCACATCTCAAAGGCTAAGTCTATACATCACTGTGGCTGCTCGAAGTGAAGCATAGTCTATACACTCCTCACCTTTCCCTACGTTTGGCCAAGTCTATACACTCATACCTTTCCCTACGTTTTCTGGCCAAGTCTACACATCGTTTACCTGGCGTTTGCCTTGCCAAAGTCTACACACTGTGTATCTTCAAGTCTGTACAGACTTCGCCTTGTTTCAAGTCTGTACATCGTCCAGCTCTTTGGCAAAGTCTACACATCTTAAAGTCTGTACATCCGTTAGGCTTGTTCATGCATTGTTCTTCTGAAGTCTGTACAGCCGTGGCTTCTGCCTCAAAGTCTGTACATTTGTTTCAAAGGCGAACTCTATACATTGTGCATCCTTGGGTTGAAGTCCATTCATTGGAAGTCTGTACAGAGTTTCTCTTGGCTTTAAGATGAAGTCTGAACATTGCATAGTATGTTCATTGCTTCTTCAGTCTGCCTCGGCCAAGTCCATACATTGCTTGCTTAGCAGACTGTGAAGTCTATACATCGGTTGTTCAGCAGCAGACTGCTCAAGTCTATACATTGGCTAAGGGCCTTCAAGTCCATACAGAGTCGTCTGATGCATATTGATCGAAGTCTATACACTCGTTTCCATTGCTTCAAGTATATACACTTGTTATCACATCTTAAGTCCATACACTGCTGCTTTTATATGAAGTCTATACAGCCTGTGGCTTGTACATCGACTGAATGTTCTTCAGTAGAGTATATACTCTTCAGAGGTTAAGTCTGAACATCCATCCTTGTAGACTGTACACACTTCAGCACATGTTCATCCCCTTCAAAACGAAGTCTATTCACTCGTTTCCAAAGCTTCAACTCTATACACTCTGATATCAAGTTTCAAAGTCTATACATTTTATCCTTCACACTAAGTCTGTACACTGTGGTCTTCAGTTACCCAGCAAGTATGTAAATTCTTCTGATTACTCTCTTATGACTGTGTGACAGGTACTGTTCGTGGAGCCTATGCAGAGTGGGCACGTGATACGAGGCTGGCATCTGGCACGTGATCCGAGATGCAGAGGAGCCTCCACGTGGACTGAAGCATTTGGGCGGGAATCGTGGAAAGCACACGCCGCCCTAATCTGCTGCTGCTATATATATATATGTCTTCTTCCTCTGAAGAAAATAGTGCGAAGGCAGAGAGTGACTGAAGTAGAAGTAGCCAGAGCTAAGAGAAGAAGTGTAGAAGAGAAAGAAGAGATAGAGAAAGCTGAGAGCCAGATCAAGAGAGCATAAGAAGAAAAAGAAAGAGAGACGGTGAGATAGAGCGGTTGTGAAGAAGAAGGGAGCTTCATTGTTCACTGGACCTTGGATCAGATTCAACCCAGTTTGTCATTGTGCTTTTCATTTCTCCAGTTTTATGTCACTGTGATTTTTATCTTTTATTGTTTTCCTCTTACCTTGTTCTTCCGATTGCCCTGTTGGGGATCGGGTTCCCTCCTGGTTTGGAGGAAGGGAGATTTGACTCTGGTTCTGGGCTTGTAGGTTTCAAGTCCAGGGGTCCCTCCGGTTGGGAGGAAGAGAGGTCCGAGACCTCTAGTTTGCAGGTGACTTGGTGTCACTTGTGCTTCCCTCTGGGTTTCAGAGGAAGAGAGACTTGGGTCTCTAGGTTCCCCTCCGGTTTGGAGGAAGGGAGGATTGGTCCTCCAGTTTTAGTCTTGTGGGTTGCAAGACTAGGTGTTCCCTCCGGTTTGGAGGAAGAGAGACTGTGCGTCTCTGGTTTCTAAGTGGCTGGGAGTCACTTGGGGTGTCCCTCCGGTTGGGAGGAAGAGGGGAGGTTGTTCCCCTGGTCAAGCTGTTTTGCAGCATTTGTTGCAGACTGAGTCTGCTGTGCTAGTGTTACTAGTGGAAGCCTCACTCCGGTTGGGAGTGAGGGGTGGACATAGGTCTTTGGACCGAACCACCTAAAAAGCCTGGTGTTCTTTTGTGGTTTGTTTGCCTTATGTGTTCACTTCTCTGCTGCGCTCACTAGATGTTTGTTTAGGATCGAGTGTGAGTTTATTCTATTGGACTGCTTTGCAATAGCTTCCTAAGTTTTCTCAGTTTATATCTGCATCTGCTTTTAATTCCGCACATCTAAGCGGTAGAACTTAAATTGGGTAAAATTCTTTGAAAGATCCATTCACCCCCCCTCTGGATCTGTGTTTATCTATCGCACCTAGCTAACAATTGGTATCAGAGCAGGTTCTCTGATTGATCAGATCCAACGATCTGCAGAGGATCCTGTTGTCCCTTGGTGCATTTCTGATTTTACTCTTTGCTGCATTAATTTGCTTACCGATTTATTCAATGGGTTCTCCACCGGTTTTTAATGGCTCTAACTTTAACTCATGGGTTAGCAGTCTACATAACTATGTGAATTTGATGAATCCGGATCTGTGGAAGTTAATTTCACAAGGTCCTCATAGATTGCCAAGGAAAGAGTCCAAATGGACTGACAGTCACAAATCAAAACATGGAGAGAATCAGAGAGCCTTGAATCTAATGAAGAAAGCCAGTGATAAGGCTCTACATTCTTGTTTTTATGATTGCAGGTCCGCTAAGGACATTCTAGAAAAGCTGAAGCTAACTCAGAGGAGAGATGAGGACAGTTGCCTGATGGCTGACAAGGGCAACCATGGCAGTGATCAAGATGAATCCGAAGAACAGGATGATGAGGAGGTAAACCCTTTCGAGAATTTTTCTTTAGATGACTGGGAAGATGCCTATGCCAATCTAACAAGATCCTATAAAAAACTAGGGAAGAAGTATAAAGGTCTGAAAAAGGAGCTAAAGAATCATGAGAATGCTAAATCTCAAGGTGAAAGCCCTGAAATTCTAAAAACTGAAAATGAAATTTTTAGAAGACAACTACAAGATTTCGATTCTATTACTACAGATCTAGAACATTTGAAATCTGAAAAACAAACCCTTGTGAAACAAATTGGTTTACACAAAAAGGAGAATCAGGAGCTTGTTTGTGAAATTTCTGAACTAAAGGAGAGGCTTAGTTTAATTGATGATCAGGTTCATCACTATAATGCAGTTCAGAATGAAAAATTGGTGAGGGAATTAGAGTGTGTCAACTCTGAACTTGAAAAAATGAAATCTGAAAATGCTTGCAATGCTTGTGCAGCTTTAAGAGACTTGATAAATGAATTTGATTCTGATGATAAACTTCAAAAGGATTTAATCAAATCTCTGAAAGAAGAAAATAAATCACTGCTAGAAAAGAAAACTGAAGCTGAAGATATGAAATCTGAAAATGAAAGACTCAAAAACCAGTCCAAGGAATTTGAACACAAAGTGATGAGTCTTGAAAAAGAAAACAGATTGATTTCTGAAAAAATGGAGGCTGATAGAATTATGAATCTAGAGCTTCAGAAAAATCTCAACAAACCTCAATCTGAGAAACAACAGGAAAACTTTTATGAATGTCAGTCTTCCTTAGATGATTGGATGTTTGATGATGATCTCCTAGAGAAAAACAGGAAATTGAAAGAGGAAATCAACAACCTGAATCATCTAAACACCCAATTGTCAAATAGGCTATTAACAATTGAAAAAGGCAAGGGTGTGAGCATAGATAATTCTGATAGGTTGATGAATGCTGAACAAGAAATTGAGACTCTAAAAACCATCAACCTAATGTTGAGTGGAAATGTCAAATGTTGTGAAGAGAAGGTAGCTAATTATGAGCTCACTATCACATCCCTTCAACAAGAAGTTGATGATCTTTATAAGTCCCTATCTGAAGCTGACAATGAAACAAAGCTAAAACAGGAAGTTGAAAAACTCAAAAGTTTGAATGATGCCTTGCATCAACAACTCATTTCCTGTGAAACAGATTTGTCCAAATATGAAGCTAATACTTGTGGCTTAAATTCTGAAATTCAAGACTTGAAAAATTCTTTGTCAAAATTTGTCAAAGGAAATGACAATCTGAATAAGCTTCTTGGAAATAATGTTAGCTTTCAGAGAGAGGGACTGGGTTACAGTCCGACAAACAAAAGGAGTAATGGGAATAAAACATCTACTGTTTTTGTCAAAGCTTCTAATCAGAACACAACCCCTGCTCCTTCTGTTTTTCAATTCACTGCACAAAAGTCCACTGTGAAACCCAAAACTGTGGAACAAACTCGAAAACTGAAAAAGGGTGAAAATTCACAGAAAAAGGAAAAACCCAAAACTGTGGAACAAACTCAAAAACTGAAAAAGGGTGAAAATTCACAGAAAAAGGAATAAGACACTCCTGTTGTTATAAAGAAGACTGCACACAATTCACATGATCTCTCACACACTCACATTAAAAAGGGTTCATATTATTATTGTGGGAAAGGAGGTCACATAATGGAGGATTGTGGATTGATGTTAAAGGATGAGCATGCTAGTGGAACTTTACATTCTAGAAATTTTTCTGATAGAAACCATGCTGCTAGGAAGCCTGATGCTTCATGTTATTATTGTGAGAAGCATGGTCATCTCATGAGTGAATGTTTTATCATGAAAGAAGATAATAAACTGCATGCCAGATCTTCCATTCATTTTCATGGTCCATATGGATCTAAACACAATTCTAGTCAGCACATTGTGTGCTTCAACTGCAATAAGCCCGGGCACAGAGCTGCTGAGTGCTGGTTTGTATCCAATTGGGGTAAAAATGGTTTTAAAAGTAAGCAAATCAGATGCTTCGAATGTGGGAAGAATGGCCATACAGTCAAGAACTGTTGGCATGTTCAGAAGAACACTATTAACCCCTATTTTGTCAAATTCCCTACAAAGCCATTTGCAAGATTTTCTTGCTATAACTGTGGGAAGCCAGGCCATAAATTTGCTGAATGTTGGATGGTTAAGAACAAGCATCAAACTGCTCATGCATATAATAGAAAACCTGATGAACATGTTTATAAACATCACCCTGCTGTTAATATGCATCATAAGAACCAAAAACCAGCCCTTTCATGTAGATACTGTGGAAAATTTGGACATTCTATGGATGACTGTTCACTGATGAAATTTGATGATAATGTTGCTATGAAAATGTTTAGAATACCGGCTAGAGGTAAGGCAGGACCCAAAGCTGCTTGGGTCCCTGCAGGATCAAAATGATCAATATTTTGCAGGAGTGCCTTGGACTGAAGAATAAAAAGGGGGAAATAAACCAAGGCACCCAAGTTGATAAAACCTAATTCAGGTAAATTTCTCAAATCTGTTCAAATGAAATTTATGGTTAAGCTGATAAGTCATAGTTTCATGCATACATGCTTTTTATTTGATTTGACTCTTGCATTGAGCTTTGTAGGCTTTCTTGCTTGTACTGTGAGTTGTGTGCATATATGTTAATTGCATATCATGCACTTTGTAAGGGGGAGTTTGATTGATGCTTACATAATCATGATAATCTCATTTGCTGTATGCATACATGTAGTTAGTAGCACTGCATTTCCTTACATTGAAAAATCTAAAAAGAAATGTCTCATTGCATCTAGACAGGGGGAGCATTCTTGTTTGTTCATTTCTTCATATCTTGAACCCCTACTAGCAATCTGATCCATTCTTGGCAAATGTGTGGTTCACTTGAATTCTCTGTTGTCTACACTGATGTAGCTCCATTGATTCTGTCTACTATGAATTCAATTGATAACTTGTTACTATCATACACATTTCTTCATATCTTGTCAAGACTGGCCCAAGCTAATCTGACTGAATTTTAGTCTTTAAGGCTTGCTTCTGAATTGCTCTATTCTATCAACTTTTGGTATCAAAATTGCTCTCTGCTAATTTCTCTTGACAATGCCATTGATTCAGCCGAATGAGGAAAGATTTAATCAGTGCACCCTAGGCATAAATCAGACTTTCTAAAAAGAAGAATCTTCTATTATACTGGCTTAAGAATGTTTTGATAAATCAAATTGATTTAAGCCTAATGTATTTTCTAAGTTTTGTTGTAAAAGACTTGAAAATATCTGAATCATCATGCTTAATAAGTCTTAACCAATTGCCTCATGAATTTCATGCAAAACTTTCTGAAATATGAAATTTTAAAAGACATGGCTTTCTTTGGTTAAGATACATGGAGAAAGTATTGTTATTAATCATTTCAAGTGTACTGAGCTTTGTTTGAAGAATCTGAAAACAGTTAAAATTTAAAGCTAGAGCAATGACTGTGGTCACAGAGAAACTGGTTTTTCTATCAATGAAATAGAGTAAGCCCATGTCATGAAGTGCCATAGTTACCTCTTTTCAATATGTTTGAAAATCTGGCAGAGCAATGGCATGGATGTGTTGAGTAATTGGGGATTCTGGCCTCTGATCAAGGTGTCTCCTCATATAAAAAGATACTCCATTGCTAACTCTATTCTTTTTGAGAGGCAATATGGTTGTCACACTGAGTAACTGGGTCACTTCACCTGAGACGTGTTGTGCCTCACGTAAAAAGGTGTTGACTGAACCAAACTTGCTCAAGGAAAAATAAGTGTTGCTCAATTGGTATCAGAAATTTCTGAAAATCTAAAGACAAGCTCAGTCTCATTTATCTCTGTTTAATCTCAATATGATCTTGTGTTTTTTCCATAGGAGTCATTGAATTTAAATGAATTAGATGGAAGGAGGTTAAACATGAATATCAAATGAGTTGTTGGTTCACCTTTATTAAAAGGTGTTTCAGATATGAGTATTGAATTTTCTTGATAAACTTTGAATAGATCTCTCTTAAATCATGATGGTCAGTTTAAACTCATTCATAATCTATTATAATTGAAGAATCTGAAATTCGTTTACAAAGATTTATGAATTTGGTGTGCTAATGAGAATATGTCTTCCTCATTTATTCACTGTGAATACAGTTTGTGTTTTGCTGATAGATGCTCATCACTTCACTATATCAATTGGCTTCACTCCATCATCTAATCAGGGGGAGCTTTCCTGTCTTGCTGAGTGTCTTTCTTAAAAGGGGAAATCTAGTCAGCATTCTTGAGTGTCCCTGTGTTTTTGATGATATTCTCCCTTCATCTCAATTGGTTTGAACCTTCTAAACATTTCTGATCATATTGCCCTCTATCAATGTGTTTTGATTGACATTGGTTCTCTTTTATGTGACGCACAACTCTCAGAATTTTTTTTGGATAACCAAAGTTCATCCTTGTAGATTTCTCTTGCATCATGGATCATAAGGGCAGAATTCTCTAGTCTGTTTGAGACACATTATGCATAAGGGGACAATGTGCTAGATTGTCTGATCAATTTGTTTGTCTGCAATAGCTCTATATCTTCTGCCATGTCAAAGGGGGAGTATTTGTTGCATATGCATGACTACATAAGTTGTTTGACTATGGGGGAGAATTGATTTAAATGATTCTGATATTGTTTATCAAAGTATTTTTTAATGAAGTCAAAGGGGCAGTTTGTAATTCACTCATTTTATGCAATCTTATTCTTTCCTCTTCAATTCATGTCTTTTTGCTGAAGTCAAAGGGGGAGAAATATTTGATCAAGTCAGTATGACTCATAGAGTACTCATGGTGTTGCCATCATCAAAAAGGGGGAGATTGTTGTCCCTGTGATTTTGATGATAGCAAACACTATAAGTTATCTGAATGCATACAATTCTGTTTGTGGTGCATATGAATGTTTCATTGAAAATCTTATCTAAATTATTGCAGCATTTAAATATGGCTGTGTGGTGTGTGCTTTGGTGCATTTCATTATTGCTGATGCATTTCTCAATTGATTGTTATCTGGATTGCTTGTTATCTGGATATCTAGATGTCATATGTGTTTACTTCATTCAGAACTGTTCATTCAGAACTTGAGACATTGCTTAACTGTGAGCATGGCATAGACTGTACACTCGTCTGTCTGCATGAGTCACCAAGTCCACACATTGCATCGTGTGTTTTTTCATGAAGTCTATACATTGGCATGCAGCGTCTCATGAAGTATGTACATCCTCTTCAAGCATTTCAAAGGCTATACATTGCTTGGAGCTCTTTGAAGTCTATACACTGGTCCATCTCCCAAGTCTGTACAGCCTGCATCGTCTCATGCAGCATCTCAAGCCAAGTCCATACATTGTTCATCAGCATTTAGAAGTCTATACATCGATCCGTCTTGTTCAGCGTCTTAGTGCATTCAAAGTCTGTACAGCGTCCGTCTCAGCCAGCGTCTCATGCTGCGTCTTAGGCAAGTCTATACATTGCTCTGTTGCACGAAGTAAAGTCTGTACATCAGCTTCGCATCTGCAAGTCTGTACATTGGCTTCATATCATAAAGTCTGTACATTGGCTTCATATCTTAAAGTATGTACATCGGCTTCGCATCTGCAAGTCTGTACATTGGCTTCATATCATAAAGTCTGTACATTGGCTTCGCATCTGTAAGTCTGTACATCGATTTGATATCATCAAGTCTGTACATTGGCTTCGCATCTGCAAGTCTGTACATTGGCTTCATATCATAAAGTCTGTACATTGGCTTCGCATCTGCAAGTTTGTACATCGGTTTGATATCATCAAGTCTGTACATTGGCTTCAACTCTCCAAGTCTATACAGCCACATCTCAAAGGCTAAGTCTATACATCACTGTGGCTGCTCGAAGTGAAGCATAGTCTATACACTCCTCACCTTTCCCTACGTTTGGCCAAGTCTATACACTCATACCTTTCCCTACGTTTTCTGGCCAAGTCTACACATCGTTTACCTGGCGTTTGCCTTGCCAAAGTCTACACACTGTGTATCTTCAAGTCTGTACAGACTTCACCTTGTTTCAAGTCTGTACATCGTCCAGCTCTTTGGCAAAGTCTACACATCTTAAAGTCTGTACATCCGTTAGGCTTGTTCATGCATTGTTCTTCTGAAGTCTGTACAGCCGTGGCTTCTACCTCAAAGTCTGTACATTTGTTTCAAAGGCGAACTCTATACATTGTGCATCCTTGGGTTAAAGTCCATTCATTGGAAGTCTGTACAGAGTTTCTCTTGGCTTTAAGATGAAGTCTGAACATTGCATAGTCTGTACATTGCTTCTTCAGTCTGCCTCGGCCAAGTCCATACATTGCTTGCTTAGCAGACTGTGAAGTCTATACATCGGTTGTTCAGCAGCAGACTGCTCAAGTCTATACATTGGCTAAGGGCCTTCAAGTCCATACAGAGTCGTCTGATGCATATTGATCGAAGTCTATACACTCGTTTCCATTGCTTCAAGTATATACACTTGTTATCACATCTTAAGTCTATACACTGCTGCTTTTATATGAAGTCTATCAGCCTGTGGCTTGTACATCGACTGAATGTTCTTCAGCAGAGTATATACTCTTCAGAGGTTAAGTCTGAACATCCATCCTTGTAGACTGTACACACTTCAGCACATGTTCATCCCCTTCAAAACGAAGTCTATTCACTCGTTTCCAAAGCTTCAACTCTATACACTCGATATCAAGTTTCAAAGTCTATACATTCTATCCTTCAGACTAAGTCTGTACACTGTGGTCTTTAGTTACCCAGCAAGTATGTAAATTCTTCTGATTACTCTCTTATGACTGTGTGACAGGTACTGTTCGTGGAGCCTATGCAGAGTGGGCACGTGATACGAGGCTGGCATCTGGCACGTGATCTGAGATGCAGAGGAGCCTCCACGTGGATTGAAGCATTTGGGCGGGAATCATGGAAAGCACACGCCGCCCTAATCTGCTACTGCTATATATATATATATGTCTTCTTCCTCTGAAGAAAATAGTGCGAAGGCAGAGAGTGACTGAAGTAGAAGTAGCCAGAGCTAAGAGAAGAAGTGTAGAAGAGAAAGAAGAGATAGAGGAAGCTGAGAGCCAGATCGAGAGAGCAGAAGAAGAAAAAGAAAGAGAGACGGTGAGATAGAGCGGTTGTGAAGAAGAAGGGAGCTTCATTGTTCACTGGACCTTGGATCAGATCCAACCCAGTTTGTCATTGTGCTTTTCATTTCTCCAGTTTTATGTCGCTGTGATTTTTATCTTTTATTATTTTCCTCTTACCTTGTTCTTCCGATTGCCCTGTTGGGGATCGGGTTCCCTCCTGGTTTGGAGGAAGGGAGATTTGACTCTGGTTCTGGGCTTGTAGGTTTCAAGTCCAGGGGTCCCTCCGGTTGGGAGGAAGAGAGGTCCGAGACCTCTAGTTTGCAGGTGACTTGGTGTCACTTGTGCTTCCCTCTGGGTTTCAGAGGAAGAGAGACTTGGGTCTCTAGGTTCCCCTCCGGTTTGGAGGAAGGGAGGATTGGTCCTCCGGTTCTAGTCTTGTGGGTTGCAAGACTAGGTGTTCCCTCCGGTTTGGAGGAAGAGAGACTGTACGTCTCTGGTTTCTAAGTGGCTGGGAGTCACTTGGGGTGTCCCTCCGGTTGGGAGGAAGAGGGGAGGTTGTTCCCCTGGTCAAGCTGTTTGGTAGCATTTGTTGCAGACTGAGTCTGTTGTGCTAGTGTTACTAGTGGAAGCCTCACCCCGGTTGGGAGTGAGGGGTGGACGTAGGTCTTTGGACCGAACCACCTAAAAAGCCTGGTGTTCTTTTGTGGTTTGTTTGCCTTATGTGTTCACTTCTCTGCTGCGCTCACTAGATGTTTGTTTAGGATCGAGTGTGAGTTTATTCTATTGGACTGCTTTGCAATAGCTTCCTAAGTTTTCTCAGTTTATATCTGCATCTGCTTTTAATTCCGCACATCTAAGCGGTAGAACTTAAATTGGGTAAAATTCTTTGAAAGATCCATTCACCCCCCCTCTGGATCTGTGTTTTTCTATCGCACCTAGCTAACAATGTCGATCACTAACGGACCATTTTATGTTTGGACAGAGGTCCGAATAGAAAACAAGACGGTGATGGGAGCGAATCCGTGCAAATGTCTGCCGTGAGTATGGCGAGTTCAATGCAAGTGCGGGATTATATCCCGGTATATATGTCGGTCACTAACGGACCATTCATTGTTCAGACGAGAGCCCGCATTTGAAGCATCGAAGACGACGATAAAGCCATACGAATATCTACCGTAGGTACGGCAAGTTTCATGTGGGTGCGGGATTGGATCCCGGCATATATGTCGGTCACTAACGGACCATTCATTATTCGGACGGAAGTCCATATTAGTAGCGTCGAGGATGACGATAAAACCGTACGGATATCTGCCGTAGGTGCGGCAAGTTTAATGTGGGTGCGGGATCGGATCCCGATAAAGACGGGTCGAGCTAACAAACTATCGGCCCGGGATAAGATCGGATCATGGTCACGTCTGGGTGAGGGCACCCGAGATCCAAGTCCAATCTAGTGGGGCATCATTGCTTTTCTCTTCAAACACAGTCCGGGGAAGCGGGTTGTTAAGTGTGAAGCCCGAACTCGCCAACGTGCGCCGTCGCACGCGGATCGACCTGCGCGGTCAGGTCGCGGGGTTCGAGGGGGCAGCGCCCCTTGCGGGGGTTTTCGGGGGTAGCGCCCCCGGAACAAAAATTTAATTATAGAAAGGTTATGGTGTTTGTTCTCATGAGAGTGGTTCATAGTCTTTTATTTCATTCATTTGTTTGGGTCCTTTCTTTTAATTTATTTATGAGTTTTAAGCTTTTCTCCCATTTAGTTAATTGTGTTTTTTTTATAGGAGGCACGCCGGATTAAGGAAGCAAAGGGGCGCGCCGGAATAGGAGGTGAAAGGGGGGCGGGGGGGGGGGGGCGCCGATTTAATGGGATCCCAAAGGGAGAGTGGAGCGCGCCGGTTTAAGACCAAGGGAGGAGGCACGCCGGTTAAAGAAGAATGCCATGGGGAGAATGGGGCGCGCCGGTTTAATGGATTGCACAAGAGAGGGGCGCGCCGGATAAGGCCAAGAAGGGGGGCGCGCCGCTTTTGCAGGATGAATAGTAAGGCGCGCCGGATTAAAGCTCAAGTAGAGGGGCGCGCCAGAATAGGGGCACTATTCATTCTAATACTTTGAGTGGGGCTAAACCGGAGCGGGGGGGTAGCGCGCCGGATTAGCCCATGCCAGATTAGGGCGCGCCGGGTTAAGCTTCTATGAGGTTTTCTTTTATTCCGTTGGCTCTGTTTCTTGCTTCGTTCAGCTGCAAGTTAATATGTTGATTGATTTATTCATCTTATTGATGGATTAAGCTTGTGGAAAGAGAGTTTAAGTGTTTTAGTTGTTTATTAAGGTGGGTTAGCATGAAGATTCAAGTGTTTTGTTAGAAGAGTTTGTGCAGGAACTCAGAGATTTAGCTTGATTTAGGGGCTTAGTTTGTTCGTCTGTTCTTACGTATTCTCTGTTCTTACGTGTTCTTCCTCTGGCAAAATTTGGGTAGCATCTCCCCCGGACAGAGGCTTGCCAGAGAAAATAGAGGAACGCCAAACGGATTGCTCCGGGGTGAACCTCAAAACACGGAGCGAGGCCTCCATTAACCCATGAGTGCATGTAGAGACTCGAGGACTAGCCTTCAAGAGTCCCAGCAGCTCATGGGTGATGATTCTATGAAGTGGGACAAGTGTTCGCCACAAGGGCCATGAATATTCATCCGTCGACGAACTCCTTCGAAGGCCATGCTACGGAGAAGCAAGCTTCGAAGGGCCCCGGATGAGGAGAAGGCAGAGGGAAAGAGAGGGAAGCAGAAGAACACCGAGCTTGACAAAGACCCTCTGTTTATTCACCCACCGAAAGGGGGAAAACCTAAATACAAGAAAAAGGGGGATTACATCAGAGAGAAAGGAAGAAATACATCGATGGGGGGAATACATTGGCGGAGGAGGGGAGGAGAGCACAGGCTCTTTCCCCTCCGACTCACCTCTCACCCTCACTCTTTTCTCTTCACCTCTCCGGCATGGGGACGAAGCCTTTTCTCTCTTCTTCTTCTTCTCTTCGCTGAACACAGTTGAGAACCTTCTCTTCTCCTTTTTTTGGATCCCCAGCCGAGGAAAGCCAGGCAAAGCATATATATTGGGTGCCTTCTCCATCTCAAATGGAAGAAAACTCCCGCCACTGCGTTCGTCTGCCAGACGAACAGGGTTGGCTTCTATGCTGGCCTCCGGTAATTGGTGTCGTACCTTGTTGTTCATCCGAGGATGGGATGTTCACGGATTTTCTGGGAGGATCTGCTGCTGCTGCCATCACTACCGCTTTGTTGTCGAACGGGGTGAAGGCATGGCTTCAAAACATTAAATGCTCTCTGCGCATCGCATTTAAACAAAACAGAGCATCAGAGTTTTGATGGGATGGCATGAGGTTAAAACGGCATGGTGGAACATTGACCGCGCCGGTTTAAACCCAAACGCAATTGGCGTGCCGTTTTAGCATTTGAAGGCAAAGCTTTTGAAAATGGGGGCACGATGGGTCCTGTAGCGCGCCGGATTAAGTTGCCAAAATGGGCGTTCTTTGAGCACGCCAGAATAGCCTTACAAATGGAGCCCGCCAGTTTGGCCAAGCAATTGGGCATGAAGGGTTCTTCGAAAGTGGCGCGCCGGATTAAGACATCAACATGGGCGCACCGTATTAGAGCATTAAAGGGGGGCGCACCGTTTTAATGCAACGCAAGGGGCCGCGCCGTTTTAAGGTGAATGTCACGCCGATTGGGGTTTCTTCTCGGAGTCGCAGCCATTCACATGAATGTTGGCATTCCTGGAATGTTGTAATTGTAATGCTTTGCCTTCGCAACGTTCCATTCGCAGCCTCTGGGGCTCGGTGCCAGACTTTGCTCGACTTTCGGTGCATACTGAGGCTGTGCCGGGGTTCCCGACTCTTCTCTGATTCAGCTCTCGGCATGGCCGGCTGTAGAGTTGTAGCCGTATCTTCTGCTGGAGGGCCTCCTTAACGGATGGCGGACCACCAAGTGAGTTCTCATCCTGGTTGGGCGAGGTATGGGTTTGTGCGGTCCTCTCGTCTTCGACTTGTGCTTGAACGCGTAGACGCGAGTGTCGTATGATCATCATCGTCATCATTTTTTTGACGTCCACAAATGCCCCCCACTCGATGGTGGCGCAAGCAAGGGACGAGTGCGCGGGGCTCGCGAGTGTAGAGTTCTTCGACAAGATGCCTGTTCTTCTGGGCTAGTGGCATGCTGGTCCGGTGCTAGTTCGCGGGAGAGCGCTCACTCCTTCAGCGAAGGGATGAGGGAACCGCTCCACCACGTGCGTACGTGGGCCAAGGAATTTTTTGTTCATCGACTTAGATGGAAGGTCCGAGCCGAAGCGAAAGAGGCTTCTTCTTGTTCATCGACCCGGATGGAAGGTCCGAGCCAAGCAAGGAGGTTCTTTTCGTTCATCGACTTGGACGGAAGGTCCGAGCCAAGTAAAGGCATTCTTTTTGTTCATCGACTTGGATTGAAGGTCCGAGCCAAGCAAGGAGGTTCTTTTCGTTCATCGACTTGGACGGAAGGTCCGAGCCAAGCAAAGATGTTCTTTTTGTTCATTGACTTGGACGGAAGGTCCAAGCCAAGGGATTATTCGTCGGTGGGACTGGGAGTTGTAATATTGAGGTGGTCTATTCATTGACAAGGGGTGAGTACCAAATCAAGGGTCTTTTATTCATGGAACCAGATGAAAGGTCCAGGCCACTGGTTTATTCATCGATGCCGACGGGGAGTCAGGGACCGATGTGGTTTGTTCATTGACATGGGGTTAGTGCCAAAGCAAGGGTCTTTTTGTTCATGGAACCAGATGAAAGGTCCAGGCCACAGGCTTGTTCATCGATGCCGACGAGGTGTCGGGAGCTGATGTGGTATGCTTGTCCCTTATTTCTCTTCATTAGTGCCGACGGGGTGTCGGGGGCTGACATGGTTTATTTGTCTCTTCATCTTTTCATCAGTGCCGACAGGGTGTCGGGAGCTGACAGGGTTTGTTTGTCTCTCCATCTTTTCATCAGTGCCGACGGGGTGTCGGGAGCTGACCTGGTTTGTTGGTGTCTTTGCCTCTTCGTCAGTGCCAACAGGGTGCCGGGAGCTGACATGGTTTGTTGGTCTCTTTGTCTCTTCATCAGTGCCGACAGGATGTCAGGAGCTGACCTGGTTTGTTGGTTTCTTTGTCTCTTCATCAGTGCCGACAGGGTGTCGGGAGCTGACATGGTTTGTTGGTCTCTTCTTCTCTTCATCAGTGCCGACGGGGTATCGAAAACTAACGTGGTATGTTTGTCTCTTCTTCTGTTCAACAGCGCCGACAGGGTGTCGGGAGCTGACGTGGTATGTTTGGTCTCTTCTTCTCTTCATCAGTGCCGACAGGGCATCGGGAGCTGACGTGGTATGTTTGTCTCTTCTTCTGTTCATCAGTGCCGACAGGGCATCGGGAGCTGACGTGGTTTATTCATTGGCATGGGGTTAGTGCCAAAGCAAGGGTCTCTTTGTTCATGGAACTAGACGAAAGGTCTGGGCCACTGGTCTTATGCATCGGTGGGACTGAAAATATTTTGATCTCCGGCGGGACTTGACGAGTCGATATCCCTCGGAGGCTTTGATAATGATTTTTCACTCTTTTTTTTTCTTCTCTTTTTTTTCTTCTTTTTTCTTCTCTGTTTCTTCTTCTCTTCTTCTTCTCTTTTTTTCTTCTTCTTTTCTTTCCCTTCCTTTTTTCTTCTTTCCTTCTTCTTTTTTTCTTCTTTTTTCTTCTTCTTCTTTTTTTCTTATCTTCTTTTTTTTCTTTTTTTTTAACAACTTTGGATAGCTGTCGGCACATACGCCGATAATGAGATAGCTGTCGGCTAAACGCCGATAATGGAGTAGCTGTCGACTAAACGTCGATAATTAGATAACTATCGGCTAAGGGCCGATAATTGAAAGCTGTCGGCTCAAGGGCCGATAATTGAAAGTTGTCGGCTCTGGGGCCGATAATTGAAAGCTGTCGGCTCAGGGGCCGATAATTGAAAACTGTCGGCTCAGGGGCCGATAATTGAAAGCTGTCAGCTCAAGGGCCGATGATTGAAAGATGTCGGCTCAAGGGTCGATAATTTAAAGCTGTCAGCGCAGGGGCCGATAATTGAAAGCTGTCGGCTCAAGGACCGATGATTGAAAAGTGAGCCACGAGGGCAGAGAGGAGGGTTTATTCCTTTAACTGTCTGGACGGTGGGTCCAAGTTGAAAGGGATTCGTCGCCCAAAGAGATGGGGAGGAGAGTTTCTTGATTCGACAAGGATGTCTGTCACCCGGAGGGATGGGGAGAAGAACTTGTTGATTCAATGGCCTGGACGGGAGGTCCAAATCAAAAGGGGTATTCGTCACCCGAAGGGACAGAGAGAAGAGTTGGTTCATGTAACGACCTGGACGGAAGGTCCAAATCAAAAGGATTGTTCGTGACCCCGAAGGGACGGAGGGGTGGTCAAGTCGCTGACACGGGCTAGTGTTAGCGCAAGGAAAAGGGGATGATTCCTTACCCGAATGGCAAGCTCGGGCCAGGGTGAAAGGTTGTTTCATTCTTTAATGCGCCAAGGATACCAGCTGTATGAAGGGTCTTTTAATTCTTTGGCTGGACAGAAGGTCCGAACCAGAGTGGAGAGAATTCTTTCTGTTCTATAGCTGGACGGAAGGTCCGAGCCAAAGTGAAAGGACCTTTTTGTTCTCTAGCTGGACGGAAGGTCCGATCTAGAGTGGAGAGAATCTTTTGTTCTCTAGTCGGACAAAAGGTCCGATCTAGAGTGGAGAGAATCTTTCTAGTTCTCTAGCCGGATGGAAGGTCCGATCTAGAGTGGAGAGAATCTTTTTTTCTCTGGCTGGACGGCAGGTCCGAGCCAAAGTGAAAGGATCTTTTTATTCTCTAGCCGGACGGAAGGTCCGATCTAGAGTGGAGAGAATCTTTTTGTTCTCTAGCTGGACGACAGGTCCGAGCCAAAGTGAACGGATCTTTTTATTCTCTAGCCGGACGGAAGGTCCGATCTAGAGTGAAAGGATCTTTTTGTTCTCTAGTCGAACGGAAGGTCCGATCCAGAGTGAAACAGGTCTGTTTGTTCTCTGGCTGGGCCACATGCCTAAACCAAAGTGAAAGGATTTGATGTTCTTCAATGCGCCGGGAGTGCCGGCTATGAAATCCGAACCTGGGAAAGTGGGCCATGAGGGCCGGAGTTGATGTTGCAGAGGTAGCCCGCGAAGGCTAAAATTGGGGAAGCGGGCTATAGAAGCCGATGTTGGGAGGTTAGCAGGCCGTAGAGACGGGAAGTAGTCCATGGGGGCCAATTGTTGGGTTGCACGAGCCGGAATTGGAAAGGCAGGCTACAGAAGCCGAAATTCAATTTTTTTAATTATTATTTCTTTTATTCAAGCATGCAGGCATTCATCAGCAAGCATAACATAAGGATAAATAAGATAGCTCCCTCTATAGGGGATAGGATAGGGACATCGCCCATAATTCGCAGACACAGTGCGGGCAACGAGGCATAACTGAGAGGTGGTGCGCCCGTCAAGAGGATATCGCATGTCTTGCATGCATAGCTTAAATTCACGCGTTTCACCCGAGGTAATTCTCTGTGGAGTGGAGGAACAAACGTGTGAACAAAAGGCCCTAAACATAGGGATATGCATGTTTTCTAAGCAACACTCGAGGGTTACTCTAGCGCCTACACATGGGTTTCAGGCTCTCGATTTCGGTAGCTTCGCACAGCCCCCATCTGTTTATTTTGGTAGCGAATTTCACCGTTCGGCGCGAGTCTCCTCATGTGTCTCAATGGGGATTCCCGGCTACTAGGATTTGTCCTTGTCATAATTTTATTGCGGATTCCACCGTTTGACGCGAGTTTCCTCATGAGTCTCAATGGGGATTACTGGCTACTAGGCTTCATCCTTATTGAAATTCGCTTCACCTTTTCGCGCGAGTCTCCTCATGTGTCTCAATGGGGATTCCCGGCTACTCCGATCCACGTTTCTCTCTTTTTTTCTTGCATCATTTTTTTTAAGTGGGGGTAGGCAGCTTTTTCCTCACGATTACCTTTCACGCGAGTGCAGGAATTCAAGTCTCCGTAGAGTGCTAAGAAGAAAGTCGGGCGATCCCTATGGTTGAAGACCATTGAACACATTACATGTGAAGTGTGGGAGTGTCGCCTTGGGTTTATTTTGTGAGTTGGGCTTAGCAATTTAGCCATGACTCTTCCCCTTGACGTGTGCACTTGCCATAATTGGGTTCCCTTCGAGCGTATGTCGTGACGCACGTGCATTCGAAATCGGGGCAGAATTATTATTCAATAAGGAAACAAGGTCCTAGAAAATTCCAAAGGGGTGTATTATTCTATATTATAAGCAAGCATGCAAGCAGGGCAGCCAAGCATTTTTTGTTCTCCTTTTTTTTTCTTTTTTTTTTACGTAAGAACATACTATCGTTACTCATAAGTGTCTTGTAAGTGGTAGTAGAAGTATTAGGGAAGCAGACCACGAAGGGTCGAAAAAAAAATTAGGGAAGCAGGCCGTAGAAGCCGGAGCGTGGAAAGCAGGCTACAAAGGCCAAAGGCTAGGAGGGAGCAGGCTACGAGAGCCCAAAATTGTGGGAAGCAGGTCGTGAAAGCCGAATTTTGGGAAGCAGGCTATAAAGCCGAAATTGGGAAACATGCCGCAAGAGCCAAAGATAAAGATCTCTATTTTTTGTTCTCTGGCCGGGGCAGGATCCGAACCAGAGTGAAAGGTTGATTCTTTTTTTTTCTAGCCGGGGAAGGATCCGGACCAAAGTGAAAGGTTTATTCTTTAATTCTCTGGTCGGGGCAGGATCCGAACCAAAGTGAAAGGTCTGTTCTTTGATTCTTTGGCCGGGAAAGGATCCGAGCCAAAGTGGAAGGTTGATTCTTGATTCTCTGGCCAGGGAAGGACCCAAACCAAAGTGGATGGGTTGATTATTTAATTCTCTGGCCGAGGGAAGGATCCGGACCAAAGTGAAAGGTTTATTCTTTAATTCTCTAGCCGGGAAAGAATCCGAGCCAAAGCAGAAGGTTGATTCTCTGACCGGGGAAGGACCCGAACCAAAGTGGATGGGTTGATTCTTTAATTCTATGGCCGGGGGAGGATCTAAACCAAAGTGAAAGGTCTGTTCTTTGATTCTCTGGCCGGGGAAGGATCCGGACCAAAGTGAAAGGTTTATTCTTTAATTCTCTGGTCGGGGCAGGATCCGAACCAAAGTGAAAGGTCTGTTCTTTGATTCTCTGGCTAGGGAAGGGTCTGAACCAGATTGAAAGGTTGATTCTTTAATTCTCTGGCTGGGGAAGAATCCGGACAAGAGTGAAAGATTGATTCTTTAATTCTCTGGCTGGGGGAAGGATCCGAACCAGAGTGAAAGGTTGATTCTTTAATTCTCTGGTCGGGGAAGGATCCGAACCAGAGTGAAAGGTCGATTCTTTTTTATTGGGAAGCTGTCGGCCAGGAGCCGTGATGTGAAACATTGACGGGAATGCAGCAAGTGACAATGATCCCTTGGACTTAATTCGCAAACGCAATCATAAGATTCGAGCAAATTTTGAAGACGCCGTCTCACCGTGCGCACCCGTCACCCGTGGTGACTCGATGATGCCGAGTCGAGGTGGTGGAGAGAGACCCTTGCTGGTAGAGGGCCAGCACAACTAAGGTTCACCTTCCCGAAGGTAAGATGCCCACAATCAAGGGCGGCCGGGTGCCTTGGGGGCACTAGGTCACTCACTCACTATTATCCACGATGACCACTCAAGATGGTGGATCCGGGAACGGGCACTCTCTCACTATCCAGCGGACTAGCTTGGCAGATATTAAATAAAAAGATACTAGGGGATCAAGGGCAGAACATCACCTGGTTGGTTTGAAGAAACCAACCCCGGTCGGAGACGATGGGCGAGCGGGGAAGTGTGGGTTCCCCGCACACTGCGCCGGTGAAGCTTGAACCCTGTTTAAGTAATGACAAGCACTACACCTCACACAGGAGGGTGGACTTGGGGTGGGGATGTTGTTTTACTCGCAAACACTACCTCCACGCAGGGAGGGGCGGTAAGCCGGCCAGGCGGGGAAGGGAGATTCGCCGAAATCGCGAAAGGAGACGCCGATGTCGAATCTGCCTGCTCTCTGCGATGGCTGACTGACAGTTGATGTCGAGACCGTAGATCCCGTTCTGGAAATTTGCTGATGGCGAGACCAGTGGGGAACGCTTCATATCTGGGACTAGGATGCCTCTGAATTTTTCGGAATTCTTCTGTTGCAGTTACGGGCCCGGGACGAGGTTCGATCAGGGAGATAGAATCTGGGAGCGGCAGCTTCCTGTTTCTGACAGCCATTTACAGAGAGTGCCCCAACTTCTCCTGGACTCCGAATCATGAACCACTAGAGTTTCTGAAACCGTGGACGAGCCCTCTTCGCAGAAAAACTGGCGGAGAAGCAGTCTGATGTCGGAGAGGACTGGGGGACTCAGAAGAGTGGAGGAAGGTCGTTGCAG
This sequence comes from Amorphophallus konjac, assembly GCA_022559845.1. NCBI lineage: Eukaryota > Viridiplantae > Streptophyta > Magnoliopsida > Alismatales > Araceae > Amorphophallus > Amorphophallus konjac. The sequence continues at coordinate 315,831,597 of CM040121.1, read as the reverse complement.
ATTGTGGGAGGCAGACCCGCGCAGCCGAGGGAGAAAAACAATAACTTTGGCCTCCGGATGCCGAACACGGTTCTTCTTCTTGATTCTGATAAAGGACTGGAGGAGGAAGAACTTTGTAGAAGGGCTCTTGGTCTGAATCTTCCACCGTTTGTCGTGGTGCAGCTTCTAACCGGGTTCAGGTACTCTGCAGAGGAAGCCCGGCGCAGTTGGGGAAGAATGGTTCTCCCGGACAGCCCTGAACTCAGAACGGGATGGGATCACCTCGCCTACAAAGCTGGTTGGGCAACCTTTCCAGAAAGGTATAGTACGCCTTCAATCGTCGCCGTATGACTCCGTGAATGCTTCTGCAAGTCGACCCTTTCTCTGCCACCTGCAGACTTGGGCAAAGTGAAAAAGATGGTGGTGGAACTAGGTTGATGGAAGTGGAGGTTGGCAATGGTGGGAATGGTGGTGTGATGGTTGATGGTGGAGGGATGTTTAGGGATGGTGAGAGGGGTGGAGCAGAGGATGAGGGTGGTCTAAGAGGGTGGAGGGGTGAGGGGGTCACAGCTAGGAGGGGGGGTAATGGAGGGGTCGGCCAAGGCAATGGAATGGGGAGGGGGTGGTGCGCAACTTGTGGAGGGAATGGGGTTTAATTCCCCTAGGGATATGAATGGGGGTGTGGGGGAGTGGAATGGTTGCTTGGGGGAGAGGGAAGGGTGCCTTGGAGGTGGGGAAGGTGTATGGGGAATGGGAAGGGTTGCTTGGGGAAGTGGAGGTATTGATGGGAGTTATTGTTCTTGGGGAGGTGAAAGGGTGGGGAGGTGAGTTGGCTGATGAGGTGGCAAGGGGGGGGGGGGGAAGGGGAAGGGGCAGGTTCGCCCAAGGGAGAGAGAGAGGGGGGAGGAGAGAGAGAGGGGTTCGCCCCCTTTAGTGAGAGAGAGAAGAAGAGAGAGAGAGAGAGCTAGAGAGAGGGAGAGGTGCACTAATGCTCAAATTCTATCAAACTTTCATTCCCTTCAACTGGTGGGATTGGGGTCCTATTTATAGGAAATCCACAATTCAACATAAGTCCCTGACTTTTGGACTAATGACAACTAACCAAGGGGGAAAGGGGCGCCCCTGGGCCAAGCCCATATAACTGGGCCCATTAACCAATCTAACTGACATAATGATAATAAACTTAGGTAGATGACTCATTAACCTAGGGACTTGACTCAAATAAAAGAAAAATTACAATGATATGACTCCAGAAAAATATGAAAATTACATAACTCGACTCAAGAAATCAAGACGAACACAATGGCGATCATCGGGACCCATGGAGAAATGGGAAGTGGTAAGCGATGTCCCCATCATACTCCCGAGGTGCAGAGAACTCGACTATGTAGAGTAAGGGTCCACCCTGCTGCGGTACTGCTCCGATAGGTCAGGATCCAGCTGCTGGAGATCCTCCCGAATCACCCAGGCGTCAACCGAAGGTGGTCGTCCCTTCCACCTAACCAGATATCGCTCATACGCCTTGCTCCGTGTGGTAGTGATATGTTCATCTAATATCCGCTCCACTTGATCACGCTGGTTTCTCTGGCCAGATGGAGCTCTCGTTGGTGTGGGGGCTCTCTCAAGGGGTGGGATAGGCTGGATCTCCTCACTGGGTGTCACCGTGGGACCCTTGTAGGGCACCAGGTCAGCCACTTTGAAAGTGGGGCTTACTCCGTACCCTTTGGGGAGGTCGAACACATAAGCATTTGTGTCAAGGCGCCTCAATACCTGAAAGGAGCCTGCTCCACGAGACCTCAGTTTTGAGACAATCTCAGTCCTCACCATCACAAAATCACCGACATGGATTTCTTGGTGGCGACAATGGGAATCGGCTAATTCCTTAAGAACCTTGCTGCTCTTGTTTTTGTGTTTGCGAATGTTACCATGCAATGTCATGAATGATGATCCTATAGGGATGAAGGGAGGGCCTGGACAACCAAATTCAGCCCTATCAAGTGCTAGTTTGGTTTTGACAGACTTAGGAGGACTAGGGCATCCACGAATTGACCTATCATGCTTAGAAACCATGTGGACCTTGGTGCACTTAGGTGGACCGGGGCAGCCATAAGTGGCCCTATCATGCATGAGACGGATGAAGAGTGGGGGAAGACCAACTTGTCCAAATGTAAACCTATCATGCACTAGACCTAGTGTGTGAGTGACACAAATGATGTGACTAGCCTGACCACATGATGCGAAAGGTTGTGATACATGGATTCCTATCAAGATAGTCCCATCTGTGAGATGGGGGTTTCCACTCATGGGGATCGAAGAGGTTCTTGGGATGGGTCACTCCCTTATTTCCAAGGTTGATGTCACCCTTGGCATTGACTCTCATAGTGTGGGCGGAATTTCGGAATGGGTGGGTTAGGACTGACATGGTGGGTGAGGGTAGGAGGGAGTGGGTGGTAAGTGATGAGTACTTGGAAGCCCATAGGGAGTGGCCAAACAGATCAAGATGGGTTAAGGGGTGAGTGACGTGGAGGGGGGTTTCAATCCAAGTGATCGCCCTAGGGTCCCTAGTACACATAGGGAAGTGGAAGTCATGACCCTGGTGGGACCCGATGCAATGCTCCTTGTAGGAGGGTAAGGGGGTGATGTAAGACTCATTAGGCTCGGGTAGAAATAATAGGAGTTTACTCATGCAAGGACCCTTGGTGTAAATGGAGGTGATGGTCCCGATGGAGGGGTGTGAGAAACTAAGGTACCCCATGTGGCTTGCTTCTAAGGCCCACATGTTTGTCACCTCTATTTGCCAAAGTATACTCTTAATCAAGTCCCTCATGGCTCCCACAAAGGAGAACGATTGGTAGGTTGTGTGGAATGGAGGAGTGGGCAAAATTGGGTAATGATTCTCCATAGGGGGGTGCATGATGTGGAGGAGGAGGTTTTGCTTAAGCCACTTAATGAGGGTGTAACACCCGGTAATTTTTGGAACAGGAATAAAAATATACATAATGATATACCTACTCTTATAAGTATATAATGTTAATTAAAAATTTATTCAAATAAATAAATGGTCAAGCGATATTCCTATATGGTTGCTCAGATCGAACCTGCCTCTGATACCTAGGACAAAGACTAATAAAAGTTAAACAAATTATGAGGAATAAAATCCCTATATACATACAAATTATTAATAGGTATATGAGGGTTAGAAAGTAACAAATATGTTTATGAATATATAATGCAATATAAATAAATATAATACAACGTAAATAATCAAGGCCAGACTCGGTACACGACCCCCTGACATCCTGAGAAATCTCACAAAAAGAACTCATGAACCCTACCATTGTATTATCATAATTTTAAGAATAATATGTTATTTTTAAGTAAGGCATTTAATGCATAATACCATTTTATTTGAATTGAGAATCATTAAATCTTGAAGAAAACATCAATTAGTATTTTATTAATAATTTAAAAAAATTAATATTCACATTTATTACATTATACTTTTATTAGAAGGAAGAAATATAGCAACCCTGATAAAATATTAATAAAAATAAAGATTTTAAATAAATCAAATAAATAGATAAATAAAACAAAATGAAATAACGCCTCTGATAAATGCGCTATTTAAATTAGACACGCCCTTAAACAAGGCGTGATTCAAGAAAGGACGCCCTCACCACATGGCGTCAAATTCCAAACACCAAATAGGGCAAGTAAGATAAACGCCTCTCCACTGGGCGTGTCTTTAAGAAACGCCATATGACAAGGCGTCAATTCTCAAACGGCAAAAATAAATATAAATGGCAAGTTAACGTAACGCCCTACACATGGGCGCGTTTTATAAGAAACGACGCTGGACAAGGCGTCAATTTAAATTCGACGCCCTGACCTAGGTCGTTAATTCAATTCGTCTTCCGTTCGACCCAGGGACTTATCCAGGGTAAGTGATAACTATGGGAAAGGGTTCGAATGTAGTAATAACTCGATCATGGAAGTGTTACTTCCATTAGAACACTAACCCTATTAGGTTCCCCCGGATTCTATAAATACCCTAAATATTCGAACCCTAAATCTATTTTGATCGAAGCTGCTGCTGCATACAAACAGGTTATGTTCTCTTCCTTCCCTTGCTTTCTGTCAACACATGAAGAGGTCCTAATCATCCTTCATCACTTTGCTATAGGCTACTGTATCTAGCATTGAAGACGAAGGGTCTTCATCATCATCGATTTCATCACCTTCATTGCCAAAGAACGGGTAAGTTCTTTCCGTTCTTACTTCCTGGGATGCGTACGGAGGTTGATATCTTCGTTTTCTTCTTCTTATTTCTCTCTACAGGTTGCCTGTAGAAAGAAACCGTCAACTAAAGAACGAGAGTTCTTCGTGCCTTCTCCTTGACTCCTCAAAATCAACCCTGCCCTGCTGCTGTCAGAAGTCCCTGTTACGGCAGAGCAACGTTTTATCAAAACCAACATCTAGATCAACTAAAAGGTAGGTTTTCTCAAGGCACTGTAGCCCAAACAAGTTAATTCAATGAATATACATCATCACATGCATGAATATAAGTTTTAATATAGCTTCTACGCGTTTTCTGGAATATTTTTGAAAGAGACGCCCCTGTCAAGGGCGCTATTTTACAAGACACGACCCTGACCAGGTCGTCAATTCCTAAATTCGACGCCCTGTACAAAGGCGTTAATTCCATGAAATTACATGCATTTAATAATTGTTCACGTTTAAAATTTAATAGCTATGAAATCTTGAAACTAATGTAATGCATGAGTATACCGTGAAATCCTACTATTTTTCTTGTCATGACTATATATCTTGTCTCCTGAAATTTATTATCTTGAAATTTATAAAAGTTCTTGAAAAGCATGAATTCACGACCTGAACCAAGTCGTTTCTTGTGAAACCCACGCCACGATCGAGGGCGTGAATTTTAAAATAACGCCCCCGTTCAGGGCGTGTCTTTGATAAATCCCAGAATATGTATATCCTGCAAAAAAAATAGGATTAAAGAATGGACGACCATTGTGCATGTCGTCACATTGAAATAAAACGCCCCTGTAAAGGGCGTGTTTTTGATAAAACACAGAATTATGGAAATTTCTGTAAAATTAGAAATGCATGTAAACGCCCTTATTTAAGGCGTTATTTACTTAAGTAGTGACTTAATCAAAGTCGTTATTTTCTGTAAAAATATTTTTACCTGTTACTGCTAACCGAGGGTTTTCATTATATTTATATATATGTATATCGGCACTATATCTCCACTCCGTGAGTATAGTCCCGCATTTTCATGTTGTTCTATCGATCACCCTCAACTCTCATTGACATACAAGCTCTCCATTGGACATTCCGTTCCTTTGGACTAGCGAGTTAGTCATAGAGACCTTCGTAAGACTCCTCGTACCTTGGATTCCCTCAAGGTCGACTGAGCTGGTTGTACCCTAAAAACCCATTACACAATCCTTACCATGTCACTCTAATGAAACATGGTATACCGGCCTTCATGTTATACTATATGTATGATATGAGAACTATCTTAAGGAATGGGGGAAAACATGCCATCAATGAGATGTTATTGTAGACCCCAATTCTATATCAATTTTGTTATGATGATTCTTGTGGACCTCATGTTATTAACATGCTGTTCTTGTAGATCACAATTCTATATAAAGGAGTGACCATCTACATATGGGCACTTATTTGTCATGGTACCCGGTTAGGGAACCAATTCCACCCAGTTTATCGACATGTCATGATTTATATACTTTGCGTGGATTTTATCGCCAGTATGTCCTTACTCAAGGGTCTTGCCCTTGAATTCCATGAAAATCTTATCTTATCATCCTAATTAAAGCTTGTTCTTGGAACTCCTTATTGGCTATAAACTATCGTGGATGTCCAGATCTATCATGAATGCTGTGCATATAGGGCCCGATCTGGTCCTGGGAGGAGCGCCCGAAAGTACTAGTGCCCATGGGAGTTTTAATGATAACGGTGTCTAGCATTGCACCGGAGTACTCTTTATCTTGATCTTTGGCATTCCACGATCTCTCTTTTCTTGCGTGCGTGACTTGACTTGCGTGACTTTACTAGCGTGGCCCGACACGGGCAATGTACTTGCGTGAAATAGCCAATAATCTATAAAGTCTCTCATGAATACTTCTTGATTAATACTCGCTTGGATGTTTTGCACGACGTGTTATTCTATTGATCAGTTTATTTCACTTGCTCAGTTATTTATACATGCATAGCCCTATTGCATAAACATGTGAAAACTTGCAATTACTTAAACCCATTGCTAGTTCTTGAGATATAATTTCCTACTGAGCGTTCGCTCACTCCGTTTTATTCCAACATTTTCAGGTAATCAGGTGGCTAGCAAGACCGAGACTCACACGGGCGGGACAAGTGTGCAAGCGAGCTTCGGAAACTAGTGAACCGAGTCTTTTATCTTTCTTGAGTCTAGATGGTGTTGTCTAGCTAAGTCAGCTTGGCGTCTCTTATTCAGTCATCTTGTCTAACGTCTGTTAGTATGTCGTTATCTTCCTTTCCATTGTGTTGAAGTCTCCAAGTTGGAAAACAAGTTCTTGTAAGAGATTTATAATAGAAATATAAATTTCTATTGTTGTTCGAAATTATCTTGGTCTTATGCGATTGCTCTTGATCATTCACGACTGTTTAACTGCCACGTTCCGAGCAAACGACACGTTCCGCTGCTATCGGCCCGGGGCGTGACAGAGGGGTTCCCCTAAAATCATAGTTCTTATGGAAGGATGGGTGGGGGGGACTTGGTTGGTCATCTGGCAACTCTAGGGGGAGGATGTTCCTAGTTAGGCTCGTTGTGGTCTCTTTGGATAAAGAGGAGCCTTCTTGACCCAACCCTTGGCATTGGGCTTCATATTCTTCCTCCCAATCTAGGGGAGCCTCATATTCCTCAATCACATTCTTATCCTTTTGGGGTGTGGGGGTTTTGCTCTCCAAGGGAATGGGAAGGACTTTTGTGGATGGGGTGATGAAGGTTGGGGCATGGTGCACCCGGGGTGGTGAGGGTGTTCGAACTTGGGTTGGGTTTGGGAGTGGAAGAAGTGGAGACCTAAGTTGGGGTAGGATTGGAGTTGGTAGTGGAAGATGGGTGGGTCGAGGAGGACTGGGTTGATTGATTCTGGGAGGTGTGTCCCTTTTAGGGGAAGATGGAAGGGTAGTGGTGGGGACCGTGGAAGCTTGTGTGGTGTGGGTTTGATGGAGAATTTTAGGTTGGGTGATGGCCGTCATGGGCCTAGGTGGAGTGAGGGTGGGGGCCACTTTGGTTTGAATGGTGGTGGTGATCGGGATAGGAATCATTTGGGGTGGTGGAGTTTGGGCCTTAAGGGAGGTCTTGGGTTGACTGGGAGAGAAAGGTGGAGTGGGAGTGCTCCTTGGGTTATGGTTCTCAAGGTAGGAGTGGGAGGGTTGGGGAGTGAAGATCTTCCTGATCTCAACCCTTATCTCTTCCAATAAATCTAGGGGTCCTTTGGGTGGTGGGGTTTGGGTCCTAATGGAGGTCTTGGGTTGACTGGGAGGAAACGGGGGAGTGGGAGTGCTCTTCGGGTTATGGTCCTCACGGTAGGAGTGGGAGGGTCGGGGAGCGTAGATCTTCCTAATCTCACTTTTCATCTCTTCCCATGATCCTATGGGTTCGGGCCTCCAAATCCTCCTTAAGGTCACTATGCGTTCCCACTCCTTCTTGGCTTGTCCCCGAATTCACCCTGTGGCCCTGCAGACTCTAGCGTGCCCATAGACCCTAGTCCTATCAAAGTGTTTTGTCATGAAAGTCTCCCACCTAACATAATCACTAGCATGTGACCCATCAAAGGTGATACTCTCATCTATAAGGATGTCCGAAAATGGGTGGTCGATCGGACCTTTGTGGAGGGCCGAGTGGGGCCAAAGAGAGGTAGCCATGTTGATGAACTGAATGACTCTAAATGCTTATGCGCCCTAGGACAAGACTTAGTAGAGACAAGTCTAGAACTTGCTCTGATACCAACTGATGTGAAATATTGACGGGAATGCAGCAAGTGACAATGATCCCTTGGACTTAATTCGCAAACACAATCACAAGATTCGAGCAAACTTTGAAGACGCCGTCTCACCGTGCGCACCCGTCACCCGTCACCCGTGGTGACTCGATGATGCCGAGTCGAGGTGGTGGAGAGAGACCCTTGCTGGTAGAGGGCCAGCACAACTAAGGTTCACCTTCCCGAAGGTAAGATTCCCACAATCAAGGGCGGCCGAGTGCCTTGGGGGCACTAGGTCACTCACTCACTATTATCCACGATGACCACTCAAGATGGTGGATCCGGGAACGGGCACTCTCTCACTATCCAGCGGACTAGCTTGGCAGATATTAAATAAAAAGATACTAGGGGATCAAGGGCAGAACATCACCTGGTTGGTTTGAAGAAACCAACCCCGGTCGGAGACGATGGGCGAGCGGGGAAGTGTGGGTTCCTATTTAAGTAATTACAAGCACTACTGCGCCGGTGAAGTTTGAACCCTATTTAAGTAATTACAAGCACTACACCTCACACAGGAGGGTGGACTTGGGGTGGGGATGTTGTTTTACTCGCAAACACTACCTCCACGCAGGGAGGGGCGGTAAGCCGGCCAGGCGGGGTAGGGAGATTCGCCGAAATCGCGAAAGGAGACGCCGATGTCGAATCTGCCTGCTCTCTGCGATGGCTGACTGATAGTTGATGTCGAGGCCGTAGATCCCGTTCTTGAAATTTGCTGATGGCGAGACCAGTGGGGAACACTTCATATCTGGGACTAGGATGCCTCTGAATTTTGCGGAATTCTTCTGTTGCAGTTGCGGGCCCGGGACGAGGTTCGATCAGGGAGACAGAATCTGGGCGCGGCAGCTTCCTGTTTCTAGCAGCCGTTTGCAGAGAGTGCCCCGACTTCTCCTGGACACCGAATCATGAACCGCCAGAGTTTCAGGAACCGTTGACGAGCCCTCTTCGCAGAAAAACTGACGGGGAAGCCGTCTGATGTTGGAGAGGACTGGGGGACTCAGAAGAGTGGAGGCAGGTCGTTGCAGACTGTGGGAGGCAGACCCGCGCAGCCGAGGGAGAAAAACAATAACTTTGGCCTCCGGATGCCGAACGCGGTTCTGCTTCTTGATTCTGATAGAGGACTGGAGGAGGAAGAACTTTGTAGAAGGGCTCTTGGCCTGAATCTTCTGCTGTTTGTCGTGGTGCAGCTTCTAACCGGGTTCAGGTACTCTGCAGAGGAAGCCCGGCATAGTTGGGGAAGAATGGTTCTCCCGGACAGCCCTGAACTCAGAACGGGATGGGATCACCTCACCTGCAAAGCTGGTTGGACGAACTTTCCAGAAAGGTATAGTACGCCTTCAATCGTCGCCGTATGAATCCGTGAATGCTTCTGCAAGTTGACCCTTTCTCTGCCACCTGCAGACTTGGGCAAAGTGAAAAGGATGGTGGTGGAACTAGGTTGATGGAAGTGGAGGTTGGCAATGGTGGGAATGGTGGTGTGATGGTTGATGGTGGAGGGATGTTTGGGGATGGTGAGAGGGGTGGAGCAGAGGATGAGGGTGGTCTAAGAGGGTGGAGGGGTGAGGGGGTCGCAGCTAGGAGGGGGGGTGATGGAGGGGTCGGCCAAGGCAAAGGAATGGGTTGGAATGGGGAGGGGGTGGTGCGCAACTTGTTGAGGGAATGGGGTTTAATTCCCCTAGGGATATGAATGGGGGTGTGGGGGAGTGGAATGGTTGCTTGGGGGAGAGGGAAGGGTGCCTTGGAGGCGGGGAAGGTGTATGGGGAATGGGAAGGGTTGCTTGGGGAAGTGGAGGTATTGATGGGAGTTATTGTTCTTGGGGAGGTGAAAGGGTGGGGAGGTGAGTTGGCTGATGAGGTGGCAAGGGGGGGGGAAGGGGAAGGGGTAGGTTCGCCCAAGGGAGAGAGAGAGGGGGGGAGGAGAGAGAGAGGGGTTCGCCGCCTTTAGTGAGAGAGAGAAGAAGAGAGAGAGAGAGCTAGAGAGAGAGGGAGAGGTGTACTAATGCTCAAATTCTATCAAACTTTCATTCCCTTCAACCGGTGGGATTGAGGTCCTATTTATAGGAAACCCACAATTCAACATAAGTCCCTGACTTTTGGACTAATGACAACTAACCAAGGGGGAAAGGGGCGCCCCTGGGCCAAGCCCATATAACTGGGCCCATTAACCAATCTAACTGACATAATTATAATAAACTTAGGTAGATGACTCATTAACCTAGGGACTTGACTCAAATAAAAGAAAAATTACAATGATATGACTCCAGAAAAATATGAAAATTACATAACTCGACTCAAGAAATCAAGACGAACACAATGGCGATCATCGAGACCCATGGAGAAATGGGAAGTGGTAAGCGATGTCCCCATCAAGCCGATAATGGGGTAGCTGTCGGCTCAGGGGCCGATAATTAGAAGATGTCGGTCAAGAGGCCGATAACGGGATAGCTATTGGCTTGGAGGCAGATGATAGAGTAGCTGTCGGCCAGGAGCCGATGAGTGAAGCTGTCGGCTCAGAGGCCGATGAATAGAAAGCTATCGGCTCGGAGGCCGATAAGGGGATAGCTGTTGGCTCGGAGGCCGATAAGTGAGGTAGCTGTCGGCTCAGGGGCCGATGATTGGATAGATGTCGGCTTGAAGCCCCGATGGCTGAGTATCTGTCGGCTTGAAGCCCCGATGGCTGAAGGTTTTATCGGTTTAACGCCCCATCGGTGGAAGGTTTAATCAGTTTAACGCCCCGTAGGCCAAAGGTTTAGTCGGTTTAACGCCCCATGGGCGAAGGGTTTAGTCAGTTTAACGCCCCGTCGACGAAGGGTTTAGTCGGTTTAACGCCCCATTGGCGGAAGGTTTTGTCGGTTTAACGCCCCGTTGGCGGAAGCTTTTGTCGGTTTAATGCCCCGTCGGCGGAGGGTTTAGTCGGTTTAATGCCCCGTTGGCGGAAGGTTTAGTCGGTTTAACGCCCCGTTGGCGGAAGGTTTTATCGGTTTAACGCCCCGTCGGCGGAAGGTTTAGTCAGTTTAATGCCCCGTTGGCGGAAGGTTTAGTGGGTTTAGATGAAAGGTCGTGGCACCAATAAAAATAGCCATGAGGAGTCTATTTGTTGGATGGCTAGAGGTAGAGGGTGAAAGACCATGTCTGCCTCAAGGCTCACTTTCTTTTCTTCTCTTCTTCTTTTGTATGGAGAGGCGAGTGGAAAGACCACGTCTGCCTGATGGCTGTTCTTTTCTTTTCTGCTCTTCTTTTTATTGTGAAGAGGCGGGTTCAAAGACCACGCCCATCTCGCGACTGTTCTTTTTGTTCTGCTCTTCCTTTCTCATTGATGCCCCGAGACTGGGGTGTATTTCTCTTAACGTGTCCCCAGGTTAGAGTGTATCTTTTCTTCATCTGCCCCTTTGGTCGGGAGGTAGGCCTCTTTGCTTTTGTGCCCCCAAGCAGGGGTATATTATTTTGGCTTCTATGCCCCCGTGGCGGGGTATAGTTCACTTCACGTGCCCCCAGGCCGGGGTGTATTCTTTCTGGCTTCTATGACCCTAGGCGGGGTATGTTTCTTCTTCAAGTGCCCCTAGGCCGGGGTGTATTCTTTTATGGCTTCTATGCCCCCAGGCGGGGTGTATGTTTCCTCTTCAAATGCCCCTAGAGCGGGGGTGCGTTCTTCTTTTCTTGTGCACCCAAGGTAGGATGGGTTTCTTCTTTACGTACTCCCGAGTCGGGGTGTAACTTCATGCTTCTTATGCCCCCAGGCGGGGTATGTCTCTTCTTCAAAAGCCCCTAAGCCAGGGTGTATTATTTTGCTCTTTATGCCCCTAGATCGAGGCGAAACTCCGTTGCTTGTTGTGCCCCCAGGTAGGGTAGATTCTTCTTATTTTGTATTCCCCATGGCGGGGTATGGTCTTTGCTTCTTATGCCCCCATGGCAGGGTGTAGTTCTTCTTCGAATGCCCCTAACCCGGGGCAGATTCTTCTACTTCTTCTGCCCCAGGGTGGGGTATATTCCTTGCTTCTCATGCCCCCATGGCGGGGTGTAGTTCTTCTTTGAACGCCCCTAAACCGGGGTAGATTCTTCTGCTTCTTCTGCCCCAGGGTGGGGTATATTTCTCTTTGTATTCCCCTAAGCTGGGGTGTGTTTTTGTTTCATATGCCCCCATATCGGGGTATATTTCTCCCTCAGATACCCCTAAATCGGGGTGTATTCTTTGTCTCATATGTCCCTCCAAGTAGGGGTGTGCTTTGCTTCTTGTGCACCCCGGGTGGAATGTATTCTGCTTCTTCTACCCCTCAAGGCGGGGCGTGTGTCTTTTCATATGTCCCCGGAGTGGGTGTAGTTTCTTCTTCAAATTCCCCATGGCCGGGGTGTAACTTTTGCTTTACGTTGCCCCAAGTCGGGGTGGATTCTCTTCATGTGCCCCCGGGCCGGGGTGCAACTCTGTTTCTTCTTATCCCCCCAAGTCGGGGTAGATTATTCTCACATGCCCCTGAGTCGGGGTGTATTCTCTTCATGTGCCCCCTAAGCGGGATTTATCTTTTGCTTCTTCTGCCCTAGAGCGGGGTGGATTCTTCTTTTTCTACCTCGACACACTGGGGGATGTTTACTTCTTGTGCACCCAAAGTGGGGTGTATTGCTGCTTTTGATGCCCCCAAGGTGAGGTGTCTTGCTGCTTCTGATGCCCCCAAGGTGGGGTGTACGTTTATTCTTCAGATCCCCGTAAACTGGGGTGCATTCTTTACGGCTTCTATGCCCCATGGCGGGGTATGTTGCTTCTTCAAATGCCCCTGAGTCGGGGTGTATTCTTTTGTGTCTTACACCTCTATGGCGGGGTGGATGAATCCTCTCTTCTAGATTCGTGGCCGTGCTCGGCCTCGTTGCTATAAAGCATTCCCTACAGCGGGGAGGAGTTTGTCAAGATGAAGTTGCGGCATGTTGGATCTCCGAGCAGTCACTCGAGGGGCCGTCTTATGCCAGATAGGGGCAGCAGGAAGGTGGAACGGGCCAGGGCATTGCACCATGGACTTGGACCCTCCTAGAGTCAGGTGGGATGCTGTCCTTCTTCTTATTCTCTTGTCCTTTCTTTTTGTAATACCCCAAATTATTTAATTGAACCTCATATATTTATTAAGCTTTTATTAATTAAGAATTGAATTTTTATTGAAGTAATAATTGAATTTCGGATTTATTAATATTTAATTCGTTAGAAATAGAATAAGTGAAAATCCGACTACCTTATAAAAATCCATAAAAATAATAAACAGGTTAAGGTCGATGTAGATAGCAATTTTGTCTTCTTGGACCAACACATTATAAATCCGTGGTTAGATCTAATTAGGGTTTAAGCCCTTAAGTGCACACTTTTTGACCCTTACCTAACCTTGGATTAAAACACGAAATTGAGGCTTAATACTCGACCAAATTAGCTCAAACCAGAGGCAAATGAACGGTCTTGATCTGAGGATCAAAAGCCCTCTACCAATTTCTCGAAACCCTAACCCTAGAAGGCGCAGCCGGCCGAGTTTGATTGAGTCAACCTTTTCGGCGCCGTTTCTATCACGTCACTTGCCCTGTCGAATTCTCCTAGCTCAGAACTCTCCAGAAGGTGTATGAGCTATAGATAGAAAGCTCTTTGATCCTAGTTTCGTTTGGTAGCAGCTGTGTCCGTAGAGGAGTCAGATCTGGGGAGATATCCGGCGATTACTGAAGGTGTGTCGGCAGGCCATCGTCATCCTTCTTCCTTCCTTGTTTCTTCAATTGAGGTAGGAATTCTCAACCAAAATTCGATCATGAATACATCATTTTATTCCTCTCGATGAGATCTATTCAGTGGGACTGAAAGCCCCAATTTTTATCTGGTGTCTAGAGAGCTATCGAGGCTTTTGTGAAGGGTTAGCAAGTTCGTTCTTCTTATCTAGCATCTTATTTCAACCGTCGATTGAGGTAGGTTTAACAGGCTAAACTCTAATTAACTTATATGATGTAATCAGCATCTTATTAGCTTTACTTAGGCGTAGAAAGCCCTAAAATTCATGAAGCATGTTTAGAGAATTTCTGTTCGTAGTAACAGCATGTTTAGACCTAGTTTTGATGTGTTCTTTCGAGTTGATTTTTGATTTCGAAGTATTAATCCTAATCCATATGAACCATATCATATATGGTTGGATTCAGCATCGTAGTGGCTTTCTTTTGACATAAGAAGCCCCAATTTTCGTTCTGTATGTTGAGAGAATTTTATGTTTTAGTCACAGCATGTCAGAATTAGGGTTCCTGTGTTCTTGCCTTCGTAAATCATGATTTCAGTAAGATAATTTGAAATTGGCCTTACTGTTAGATAGTATTCTTTGTTAGCTTTCCAACGGTACCAAAATCCCCTTATTTGGAGTCCATTTCCATTAGTTATTAGCGTTTTAGTGCAACCCTATCAACCCCTTAGCTTACCAACGTTCATCGGACGCGGAAGGGATGACCGGAGACGACCAGAGATGGACGGTCGCATGATAGACCACACAACTCAAGCCCAGACATGACTCTGGCATAGACAGGAGTTAAACAGTTCCTAAATGACCACACAACTAGTTGGACGGTTCAAAACTGACCACATATCCACTCCCAGCAGGTTAAACGGTCCGAACAGGACCACATAAGTTGAACGGCCCTGAAGGTGGCCGCACAAGTGGATGGGCGGCCCTACCCTGGGCCACACAACCCTGGGATGTGCGGCCCTGTACTAGACCACCCAAGTACATGGGCGGCCATGCCCCTGGCCGCCCAACTCCCAGACCCCCATTTGAGCCTGTTTCAGCCCCTGTTAAGCCCGATAGTTATACGGCCCTTTACCATCCGTTTATCTAGATAGAAAACCACTTAATACTAGTCCTAATGCATTCATCTTAGTGTTCTAAATGGTAATTAGTAAAATAGAAACCCACATTATAAATTATTAATTATGCAATTAAATTTCTGTTAATTGCTTGTTATTCGTTCATACGTGACTTACGCGATCTTGTTCATACCCGTTATCATCCTGATTAATCTTTTTGGCATCTTGACTTAATGTATAACTTAATTCTTGTTAATTTGACATGAAATTAGGATTAATATGGTCATTATCTTTCTGTGTATCTGATGTACTACAGTAGAACAGTGTGTTTAACTTTCCGACTTGTAACAAGTCGTTAGCCGATTAGCGTGCTAGTCTTGGTTTTACCCCCGGAAACTCTATCCGGCGGCATTACCATCTTCACGGGATTTCTTTATATCCCTGTTATGAACCTAATGAACTATCAAAACATTGGGTTATGTGTTTAATTCGCTGATTTGAGTCTTGGATCAAATCGGATGACGAGAGGCATGCGCGGTTAGTAGGTGACCGCATATCCTCTTCGGCGGCCCGATTGTGACCGGATATATTTATACGGCCCAGTATGGACCGTATATCTTGTTCATGGGCCTTAATGTCTTCTGGACATGAGTGGCCCATATTGCACCGTTCATACCTTCGAGCGGCCCACTGTCAGCCATTCTTTCTTGACCTCGCGGGCTGAGTTTCAGTCCAATTCCTATATGTACGGCCCTGTATTTACCGTATATACCTTTGAGCGGCTCTTTTATGACCGCACATCTCTTGGAGATGAGTTTGACTGTGTTTTGTACTGTTGAATCCAAGGACAAGGTTAGTCCTTTAAATCTTGAACTTATGGCAGTAATTCCTCTGATTAAATTGGCCATTTAAAATTGACTGAATGTCTAGACGGATGGGGCTTTGGACCAAATAAATCAATGCCATCGCATCATAAGGGCCCGGTCTGGTCCTGGGGAGAGCGCCCGAAAGTTAGTGAGCCCATGGGATGTTAATGACATGGTGGGGCATTGCACCGAAGTACTTGCTTGCGTGATTGCGTCTATGACAAAAATCTCTTGTTATTTGTTACTTGTTACTTGATCGTGATTGAATTGATGTTAATTACTACTTGTTGGCCAATTCTTTATTACTATCTCCTGTTGTAAATTCTTGTACTTGCTATCTTGTTAATTCTTGGCATCTTATATTTCTTGACCTTGCAAGATCTTGTTATTATCGTTGTTTCATTATATCGTTATTGTCATTTATTTCTTTTTAGCATGGCATATCAAATTGTAATTTAAATGATTAATCATGTAAACTTGCTTGTTATTTCCTACTGAGCGTCAGCTCATAGTTGTTGTTCCCCCCCCTTTCCAGGCTATTCAGGTGACGCGCATACCGATGGGGATGGGCAGGAGTGATGTCTTGAGTGCACCAGTTCTAGAGTGGTGTTGGTAGTGTTATCCTATTAGTTGTGCTTTAGAGAGTATTTAGCTTCAGTTATGTTGTTAATGTTTAGTGTTTAATGTCTCAGTTGTATTAAGTTGGTTTGAGGTTTATTGTATCAGTTGTGGTTTGTTTAATGATCAATAAGTTATTTCCATTCATAGCACTTGTGTTATATTTAGATTAGCTCTCTCTCTCTCTCTCTCTCTCTCTCTCTCTCTCTCTCTCTCTCTTTCCTGCTAGCTAGTTTCTAACTGTACGTCCCGAGTTTCCGCATCGGGGCGTGACAGTTTAGTTGGTATCAGAGCCCTAGGTTTCACATTCCTAGGTTTCTCTAAGCGCTAGGTTTATTAAGTTCTAGGGTTCTAGCGTTCTCGTAGAACCCCTGACCTTGTAAAAGTCTAGAAACTACCTGGTGAGATTGGGTAGAAACTTGGGTTAAGTTCGTATCTTGATCGTGTAATTATCTATCTTATTAGACCTAAGTAATCTATTTCTCGTGTAGATGGCAGCGGATCGCGCTGAATGGAGGAACCTGCAGCGCACGGTTCAAGGCCTTACTCAGGCCCTTCAGCAAGTGGCTCAAGTAGGAGCTGTAAATCATGGCACCGGTGATCTATACCGGAACTTCTGAGGAATGAATCCGCCAAGATTCGCGGGTTCGACTGACCCCGACCAAGCCGAGCACTGGCTAGATGAGATGGGAAGGATCTTCGAAGTTATACAATGCACCAACCAGGAGCGTGTCCTTTTGTCTACTTTCCAATTGGAGCGTGATGCACGTACTTGGTGGGATTCTATCAAGGCGACTCTCGGTGACCTGCAGGTTACGTGGGAAGAGTTTGAGGAATTTTTCAACGGCAAGTATTTCTCTGACCGAGTGCAAGAGAAGAAAGCGGCAGAGTTTGCGGCCCTAAAATAGCGAGATCTATCCGTGGCGGAGTATGAGGCTCAATTTGCACGGCTTTCTCATTATGCTACACACCTTATTTCCACAGAGAAGATGAAGGCGAAGCGTTTTATTAACGGTCTGAGGCTGCATTATATCAACCAATTGGCACCGATGGAAATTTCCACTTATTCCGAGATGGTGAGAAAAGCTCAAGTTCTGGAGGATACTTTAGAAATGACGGAGAGAATCCGTGGAAGAGGTGTAAAGAAGAACAACCTACGGGTTCCGGGAATGTCAAACCCGGGTATACCAAGAAGAGGCCCGTTAGTGGACCTGGTTCGTGGAGCGGGTCCGGATCGTGGAAAGGTAAGATGCCGAAGCACGAAGATAAGAAGCCTGGCCCTATTGTTCCATTCAAGGGCGTGTGCAAGTATTGTGATCGTCCGGGTCACAAGATGGAGGAATGCTGACGCAAGCTGGGCGCCTGTTTGCGATGTGGAATCAAAGAGCACCGTATCCCCAACTGTCCTTTGATATCGGAGCAAGCTACACCGGCAAAACCTCAAGTCTTCAAGAAACCACAAGGCAAGCTCCAAGCTCTGTATGCAGAAGAAGTGGAAACAGCCGAGGATGGTGGACTCGTCGAAGGTACTCTTATTATACTCGACAAGTCAGCATTTGTTCTTTTTGATACTGGTGCCACGCATTCATTTATTTCTCAGAGATTTGCTAAGTCTTTAGCTGTGGAACCTGTTTTGATAGATTCTCTGTTAGAGATATCAACCCCTATTGGTACTAGATCAGCAATCCAGCATTTCTATCCTTCTAGTAAGGTTATGATTAGTGAGCAGAACTTTCCAGCTGATTTGATTTGCATGGACATGAAGGATTATGACGTAATACTAGGAGCAGATTGGTTGGCTAGATATGAGGTCAATGTTCATTGTAGTTCTGGCTTGGTGTCTTTTACTAGGCACCCAAGGCTTTCTTTTGTGGGAGTTAAGCACCATAAGTCTGTATCACTTATTTCGGCTCTTCGAGCAGATAAGCTGATGAGGCGAGGATGCGAGGCTTTTCTAGCCTTTGTCTGTGCAACCCCTGAGAAGCAGATTGAGATCAAGGACATTCCTGTTGTCCAAGATTTTCCTGATCTCTTTCCATAGGAACTACCAGGACTTCCGCCTGAGCGGGAAGTTATCTTCTCTATTGATCTCTTTCCGGGCACGTCTCTTATTTCCAAGGCTCCTTATCGTATGTCTCCTGCGGAACTGAGGGAGTTGAAGCAACAGTTGATGGAATTACTCGAGAAAGGCTTCATTCGTCCTAGTACTTCTCCGTGGGGAGCCCCTGTATTATTTGTCCAGAAGAAAGATGGTTCGATGAGATTATGCATCGATTATCGGCAATTGAACCAGCAGACTGTCAAGAACAAATATCCATTACCGAGGATTGATGAGTTATTTGACCAGATAGCGGGAGCTCAATATTTCTCTAAGATCGATCTTCGATCTGGATATCACCAGTTACGGATTAAGGAAAAGGATATCTATAAATCAGCTTTCCGCAGCAGGTATGGTCATTTCGAATTTGTCGTTATGCCTTTTGGTCTAACGAATGCTCCAGCAGCTTTCATGCAGTTGATGAACAATGTATTTCGGCCCTATCTTGATCAATGGGTCGTGGTATTTATTGATGACATCTTGATATATTCCAAGAATGAAGTGGAGCATGCTGAACATCTGAGGATGGCATTACAATTATTGAGAGATCATCAACTTTATGCCAAGTTCAGTAAGTGTGAATTCTGGTTGCAAGAGGTGTCCTTTCTCGGACATATCATCACCAAGGAAGGGATTTCTGTGGATCATTCGAAGGTCGAGGCAGTGAAGAATTGGGAGCAGCCTACCAGTGTGACAGAAGTTAGAAGTTTCTTATGCCTGGCAGGCTATTACCGAAGATTTATCCTGGATTTCTCTAAGATTGCGGTACCGATGACAAGATTAACCCGCAAGGAGAACATGTTTGATTGGTCAAATGATTGCCAACGAAGCTTTCAGACTTTGAAAGATTGTTTGACTACTGCACCTGTTTTGGCTTTACCTTCTGGTGAAGGATGTTTTGTTGTTTATACTGATGCTTCAGGCATTGGCTTAGGCTGTGTACTCATGCAGCACGGGAAGGTGATTGCCTATTCTTCTAGGCAGTTGAAGAAGCATGAGGAGAATTATCCTGTTCATGATCTGGAATTAGCAGTAGTCATGTTTGCTTTGAAGATTTGGAGGCATTACTTGTATGGAGAAACCTTCACAGTGTTTTCAGATCATAAGAGTCTGAAATACTTATTTTCTCAGAAGGAACTCAACATGAGGCAGAGAAGATAGTTGGAGTACTTGAAAGACTTCGACTTCTCGATTGAATATCATCCTGGCAAAGGCAATGTTGGGGCAGATGCTTTAAGTCGGAAGCCTGTGGCAAGGTTGTCAAGTCTCATGTTACAAGAATGGAGGTTACTGGAACAATTGTCTAGTCTGGATCTTAATATTGACAATGATCGGGTTATGATTGCTCAGATTCAACTTAAGCCCGAACTGTTGATGGAAATCAAGTCCTTGCAAGATAATGATCCCGAGCTGGTAGAGATCAAGGGAAGCTTGAGCAGCAGACCTGACTTCATGTTGGCTGACGATGGAAGATTATTATTCAAGGGCAGAACTTGTGTACCTGATGAAATTGGAATAAAGAACAAGATTTTTGAGGAAGCTCATAGATCCAGATACACCGTTCATCCTGGAGGCACCAAAATGTACAGAGATTTGAAGAGTTCTTTTTGGTGGCCGAATATGAAAAGGGAAATTGCAGACTTCGTGAGTAGATGCTTGGTTTGCCAGCAAGTTAAGGCCGAACATTTCAGACCGACAGGGAAACTGAAACCACTCGACATACCCCAATGGAAATGGGAAAGCATTGGCATGGATTTCATTATGGGTCTACCTAAGACTCGTGGAGGATTTGATGCGATATGGGTGATTGTCGATCGATTGACTAAGTCGGCTCATTTCTTACCCATTAAGTCCAAGTGGACGGTTGATGTATTGGCTGCTTTGTATTTGAAGGAAGTGGTGAGACTCCATGGTATCCCAGTCAGCATTGTGTCTGATAGAGACCCTAGATTTACTTCACATTTCTGGAAGGGACTGCAAGAGTCTTTGGGTACTCGTCTGAATTTCAGTACTGCTTTCCATCTGCAGACAGATGGACAGACTGAAAGAACCAACCAGATAGTGGAAGATATGCTGCGAGCATGCATGATTGATTTTGGAGGCAGTTGGAGTGATCACCTGGCATTGATTGAATTCACCTACAACAATAGTTACCAATCCAGTATACAGATGGCTCCTTTCGAAGCATTGTATGGTAGGAGTTGTCGTTCCCCGTTGTGTTGGGATGAGGTAGGTGAGAAACAGTGGCTTGGACCGGATCTTGTTTCAGAATCATCACAGAACATCCGTATTATCCGAGACCGATTACAAGTAGCCCAGTCAAGAAAGAAGAGCTATGCCGACAACAGAAGAAGAGCATTGGAATTTCAGGTTGGCGAGCATGTGTTCTTAAAGGTCTCTCCGACGAGAGGGATCCGAAGATTTGGTATTCAAGGCAAGCTCAGTCCGAGATACATTGGTCCATTCGAGATTCTCGATAGAGTGGGAGAAGTTGCTTACAGACTGGCTTTACCGCCTCAGTTGTCTGGCGTGCACAATATTTTTCATGTGTCCATGTTACGGAAATATGTGTACGACCCCACTCATATCATTCAGCAAGTGGATTTTGAACTGAAGGAAGAATTGACCTATGAAGAAAGGCCTATCAAGATTTTGGACCGGAAGCAACTGCAACTCCGGAATCGTTCTATACCAATGGTCAAGATTCAGTGGAGTCGGCGTGGGACCGAAGAAGCTACATGGGAGTCTGAAGAGACTATGCGGAAGCGGTATCCCGACTTATTATAGGTGAGCGATCTCATTCCCTACTCTCGAGTTTAGTGCAGTGAATTTGGAGGACCAAATTCTTTATGTAGGGGAGGGTGTAATACCCCAAATTATTTAATTGAACCTCATATATTTATTAAGCTTTTATTAATTAAGAATTGAATTTTTATTGAATTAATAATTGAATTTCGGATTTATTAATATTTAATTCGTTAGAAATAGAATAAGTGAAAATCTGACTACCTTATAAAATCCATAAAAATAGTAAACAGGTTAAGGTCGATGTAGATAGCAATTTTGTCTTCTTGGACCAACCCATTATAAATCCGTGGTTAGATCTAATTAGGGTTTAAGCCCTTAAGTGCACACTTTTTGACCCTTACCTAACCTTTGATTAAAACACGAAATTAAGGCTTAATACTCGACCAAATTAGCTCAAACCGGAGGCAAATGAACTGTCTTGATCTGAGGATCAAAAGCCCTCTACCAATTTCTCGAAACCCTAACCCTAGAAGGCGCAGCCGGCCGAGTTTGATTGAGTCAACCTTTTCGGCGCCGTTTCTAACACGTCACTTGCCCCATCGAATTCTCCCAGCTCAGAACTCTCCAGAATGTGTATGAGCTATAGATAGAAAGCTCTTCGACCCTAGTTTCATTTGGTAGTAGCTATGTCCGCAGAGGAGTCAGATCTGGGGAGATATCCGGCGATTACTGAAGGTGTGTCGGCAGGCCGTCGTCATCCTTCTTCCTTCCTTGTTTCTTCAATTGAGGTAGGAATTCTCAACCAAAATTCGATCATGAATACATCATTTTATTCCTCTCGATGAGATCTATCCAGTGGGACTAAAAGCCCCAATTTTTGTCAGGTGTCTAGAGAGCTATCGAGGCTTTTGTCAAGGGTTAGCAAGTTCGTTCTTCTTATCTAGCATCTTATTTCAACCGTCGATTGAGGTAGGTTTAACAGGCTAAACTCTAATTAACTTATATGATGTAATCAGCATCTTATTAGCTTTCTTTAGGCGTAGAAAGCCCTAAAATTCATGAAGCATGTTTAGAGAATTTCTGTTCGTAGTAACAACATATTTAGACCTAGTTTTGATGTGTTCTTCCGAGTTGTTTTCTGATTTCGAAGTATTAATCCTGATCCATATGAACCATATCATATATGGTTGGATTCAGCATCGTAGTGGCTTTCTTTTGACATAAGAAGCCCCAATTTTCGTTCCGTATGTTGAGAGAATTTTACGTTTTAGTCACAGCATGTCAGAATTAGGATTCCCGTGTTCTTGCCTTAGTAAATCATGATTTCAGTAAGATAATTTGAAATTGGCCTTACTGTTAGATAGTATTCTCTGTTAGCTTTCCAACGGTACCAAAAGCCCCTTATTTGGAGTCAATTCCATTAGTTATTAGCGTTTTAGTGCAACCCTATCAACCCCTTAGCTTCCCGGCGTTCATCGGACGCAGAAGGGATGACCGGAGACGACCAAAGATGGACGGTGGCACGATAGACCGCACAACTCAAGCGTAGACATGACTCTGGCATAGACAGGAGTTAAACGGTTCCTAAATGACCACACAACTAGTTGGATGATTCAAAACTGACCACATATCCACTCCCAGCAGGTTAAACGGTCCGAACAGGACCACATAAGTTGAACGGCCCTGAAGGTGGCCGCACAAGTGGATGGGCGGCCCTACCCTGCGCCGTACAACCCTGGGATGTGCGGCCCTGTACTAGACCACCCAAGTACATGGGCGGCCATGCCCCTGGCCGCCCAACTCCCGGACCCCCATTTGAGCCTGTTTCAGCCCCTGTTAAGCCCAATAGTTATACGGCCCTTTACCAACCGTTTATCTAGACAGAAAACCACTTAATACTAGTCCTAATGCATTCATCTTAGTGTTCTAAATGGTAATTAGTAAAATAGAAACCCACATTATAAATTATTAATTATGCAATTAAATTTCTGTTAATTGCTTGTTATTCGTTCATACGCGACTTACGCGATCTTGTTCATACCCGTTATCATCCTGATTAATCTTTTTGGCATCTTGACTTAATGTATAACTTAATTCTTGTTAATTTGACATGAAATTAGGATTAATATGGTCATTATCTTGCTGTGTATCTGCTGTACTATAGTAGAACAGCGTGTTTAACTTTCTGACTTGTAACAAGTCGTTAGCCGATTAGCGTGCTAGTCTTGGTTTTACCCCCAGAAACTCTATCCGGCGGCATTACCATCTTCACGGGATTTCTTTATATCCCTGTTATGAACCTAATGAACTATCAAAACATTGGGTTATGTGTTTAATTCGCTGATTTGAGTCTTGGATCAAATCGGACGACGAGAGGCATGCGCGGTTAGTAGGTGACCGCATATCCTCTTCGGCGGCCCGATTGTGACCGCATATCTTTATACGGCCCAGTATGGACCGTATATCTTGTTCATGGGCCTTAATGTCTTCTGGACATGAGCGGCTCATATTGCACCGTTCATACCTTAGAGCGGCCCACTATCAGCCGTTCTTTCTTGACCTCGCGGGCTGAGTTTCAGTACAATTCCTGTATGTACGGCCCTGTATTTACCGTATATACCTTTGAGCGGCTCTTTTATGACCGCACATCTCTTGGAGATGAGTTTGACCGTGTTTTGTACTCTTGAATCCAAGGACAAGGTTAGTCCTTTAAATCTTAAACTTATGGCAGTAATTCCTCTGATTAAATTGGCCATTTAAAATTGACTGAATGTCTAGACGGATGGGGCTTTGGACCCAATAAATTAATGCCATCGCATCATAAGGGCCCGGTCTGGTCCTGGGGAGAGCGCCCGAAAGTTAGTGAGCCCATGGGATGTTAATGACCTGGTGGGGCATTGCACCGAAGTACTTGCTTGCGTGATTGCGTCTATGACAAAAATCTCTTGTTACTTGTTACTTGTTACTTGATCGTGATTGAATTGATGTTAATTACTACTTGTTGGCCAATTCTTTATTACTATCTCCTGTTGTAAATTCTTGTACTTGCTATCTTGTTAATTCTTGGCATCTTATATTTATTGACCTTGCAAGATCTTGTTATTATCGTTGTTTCATTATATCGTTATCGTCATTTATTTCTTTTTAGCATGGCATATCAAATTATAATTTAAATGATTAATCATGTAAACTTGCCTGTTATTTCCTACTGAGCGTCAGCTCATAGTTGTTTCCCCCCCCCCCTTTCTAGGCAATTCAGGTGACGCGTATACCGATGGGGATGGGCAGGAGTGATGTCTTGAGTGCACCAGTTCTAGAGTGGTGTTGGCAGTGTTATCCTATTAGTTGTGTTTTAGAGAGTATTTAGCTTCAGTTATGTTGTTAATGTTTAGTGTTTAATGTCTCAGTTGTATTAAGTTGGTTTGAGGTTTATTGTATCAGTTGTGATTTGTTTAATGATCAATAAGTTATTTCCATTCATAGCACTTGTGTTATATTTAGATTAGCTCTCTCTCTCTCTCTCTCTTTCCTGCTAGCTAGTTTCTAACTGTACGTCCCGAGTTTCCGCATCGGGGCGTGACACTTTTCTTCTCTTCTTCTTCTCTTCTTTCTTTGTGTAATAGGCCAAGGTGGGTGTACAGGAGAGCGCTGACCCCCTCAGGGAGGGGATGAGTGGTTCGCTTCACCGCATCACTCCCACAGTGGTAATCTTTATTCAGCACGGGTCCCGACGGATATGGCCGTACAACCCCCTCTCGCCGATTCTTTCTCTTCCCCTTTTTGTTTCTTTCTTCTTTCTTCTTTTCTTCTTTTCTCCATTTCTTCTTTTTTTTTTTGCGGAAATGGGGTGTGATTTCCCCTCCCTCTCCTCTTTTCCTCTTCCCTCTTTTTTTCTTTTAGCGGCCTTCATGATTCCTAGAGGCTGCATGTGCCTCGGAGTAGCATCCTCGAGGCCATAAAGATAATTGCGCCTAGTTCGGCTTTTCTCCCCATAGGGCTGGTGAAGATAACACATGCAATTCATCAAAGCAGGCAAACATTATTTATTAGGAGGCGATGAGGCCCCGAATCCTGGCGAAGAGATGAAGGGTGGTTTCAGTCCCACCGGGTGTGCCAGACTTGTGGACGCACTTTTTATTTAAAGATCGTTGTTTATTCGTTTATTGGGTTTATTAAGTGTGTGGGCGTGCTAGTCACAAAGTGAGGATTTATGCGGACTTAAAGAAGCCCATGGTGCGCTCGGCCTGACTAATCAGACGATTGTGTGATTCGTGTCGGGACTGAAACCCGCCGCGCCATAAAGGTCACGACGTCATTCACATCCCCTCGGAGAGGGGAACACCCTTGATTAATCGCCGGGAATCAGGGCCTCATGGCCAGGAAACTATATCGAGAGAAACAAGCCGATAGCGGTCTCGAATCAGTCGGAAAGCCCCATGTCTAGGGAAGCAAGCATTCGAAAGATGTAGGTCACTCAAGGGACCATTTTGATATTCGGACGAGCGTTCGGCTTCAGAGAATCGTGATCGTCACGGGGAAAGCTGGAGCATATGTATGCCGGGGTATGGCAAATTTATTGTTCAAAGGGATATAAGACATTCAGTTGAATCCCGGTTAGAGTGGTCAGAAATCAGCGAGTTTATTGGCCCGGTGCGAGATCGAGTGAGGACCATTCCGGGGGCGCCTCCCGCGGTCCAAACGAGGCTTGCGTGGGCATCGTTGATATTTCTGGTACCCAAGGGCAGCGGGAAAGTGTCCCGGGACTAGATTCCAAAACAAGGATGTGTACAGAGATAGCTGGCTATAGGCCTAGGATGTGGGTCAGGCGATGACCATGGTTGGGGTGAACCCAAGGTCCAAACGCGACTCACGAAGGTCTTATTGATATTCCCACACGTAGGGTTCGGGAAGACGAGAGCCGTCTCGTTCCATTCGAATATGTCGGTCATTCATGGACCGTTTTATGTTCAGACAAAGGTCCGTGTTTGTAGCGTAAGAGACGGTGGCAAATCATACAAATGTCTGTCGTGAGTACGGCAAGTTTAATGCAAGTACGGGATTAGATCCCGGTATATATGTCGGTCACTAACGGACCATTTTATGTTCGGACAGAGGTCCGAATAGAAAACAAGACGGTGACGAGAGTGAATCCGTGCAAATGTCTGCCGTGAGTATGGCAAGTTCAATGCAAGTGCGGGATTAGGTCCCGGTATATATGTCGGTCACTAACGGACCATTCAATGTTCAGATGAGAGCCCGCATTTGAAGCATCGAAGACGACGATAAAGCCATACGAATATCTGCCATAGGTACGGCAAGTTTCATGTGGGTGCGGGATTGGATCCCGGCATATATGTCGGTCACTAACAGACCATTCATTATTCGGATGGAAGTCCATATTAGTAGCGTCGAGGACGACGATAAAACCGTACGGATATCTATCGTAGGTGCGGCAAGTTTAATGTGGCTGCGGGATCGGATCCCGATAAAGACGGGTCGAGCTAACGAACTATTGGCCCGGGATAAGATCGGATCATGGTCACGTCCGGGCGAGGGCTCCCGAGATCCAAGTCCAATCAAGTGGGGCATCATTGCTTTTCTCTTCAAACACAGTCCGGGGAAGCGGGTTGTTAAGTGTGAAGCCCGAACTCGCCAACGTGTGCCGTCGCACGCGGATCGACCTGCGCGGTCAGGTCGCGGGGTTCGAGGGGGCAGCGCCCCTTGCGGGGGTTTCTGGGGGCAGCGCCCCCGAAACAAAAATTTAATTATAGAAAGGTTATGGTGTTTGTTCTTATGAGAGTGGTTCATATTCTTTTATTTCATTCATTTGATTGGGTCCTTTCTTTTAATTTATTTATGAGTTTTAAGCTTTTCTCCCATTTAGTTAATTGTGTTTTTTCTATAGGAGGCACGCCGGATTAAGGAAGCAAAGGGGCGCGTCGGAATAGGAGGTGAAAGGGGGGGGGGGCGCCGGTTTAATGGGATCCCAAAGGGAGAGTGGAGCGCGTCGGTTTAAGACCAACGGAGGAGGCGCGCCGGTTAAAGAAGAATGCCATGGGGAGAATGGGGCGCGCCGGTTTAATGGGTTGCACAAGAGAGGGGCGCGCCGGATAAGGCCAAGAAGGGGGGCGCGCCCCTTTTGCAGGATGAATAGTAAGGCGCACCGGATTAAAGCTCAAGTAGAGGGGCGCGCCGGAATAGGGGCACTATTCATTCTAATACTTTGAAAGTGGTTTTGAGTGTGGGGCTAAACTAGCGTGGGGGGGTAGCGTGCCGGATTAGCCCACGCCAGATTAGGGCGCGCCGGGTTAAGCTTCTATGAGGTTTTCTTTTATTCCGTTGGCTCTGTTTCTTGCTTCATTCAGCTGCAAGTTAATATGTTGATTGATTTATTCATCTTATTGATGGATTAACTTGTGGAAAGAGAGTTTAAGTGTTTTAGTTGTTTATTAAGGTGGGTTAGTATGAAGATTCAAGTGTTTCGTTAGAAGAGTTTGTGCAGGAACTCAGAGATTTAGCTTGATTCAGGGGCTTAGTTTGTTCGTCTGTTCTTATGTATTCTCTGTTCTTACGTGTTCTTCCTCTGGCAAAATTTGGGCAGCATCTCCACCGGACAGAGGCTTGCCAGAGAAAATAGAGGAACCCCAAACGGATTGCTCCGGGGCGAACCTCAAAACACGGAGTGAGGCCTCCATTAACCCATGAGTGTGTGTAGAGACTCGAGGACTAGCCTTCAAGAGTCCCAGCAGCTCATGGGTGATGATTCTATGAAGTGGGACAAGTGTTCGCCACAAGGGCCATGAATATTCATCCGTCGATGAACTCCTTCAAAGGCCATGCTACGGAGAAGCAAGCTTCGAAGGGCCCCGGATGAGGAGAAGGCAGAGGGAAAGAGAGGGAAGCAGAAGAACACCGAGCTTGACAAAGACCCTCTGTTTATTCACCCACCGAAAGGGGGAAAACCAAAATACAAGAAAAAGGGGGATTACATCAGAGAGAAAGGAAGAAATACATCGATGGGGGGGGGAATACATTGGCGGAGGAGGGGAAGAGAGCACAGGCTCTTTCCCCTCTGACTCACCTCTTACCCTCACTCTTTTCTCTTCACCTCTCCGGCACGGGGACGAAGCCTTTTCTCTCTTCTTCTTCTTCTCTTCGCTGAACACAGTTGAGAACCTTCTCTTCTCCTTTTTTTGGATCCCCAGCCGAGGAAAGCCAGGCAAAGCATATATATTGGGTGCCTTCTCCATCTCAAATGGAAGAAAAGTCCCGCCACTGCGTTCGTCTGCCAGACGAACAGCGTTGGCTTCTATGCTGGCCTCCGGTAATTGATGCCGTACCTTGTCGTTCGTCCGAGGATGGGATGTTCACAGATTTGCCGGGAGGATCTGCTGCTGCTGCCATCACTGCCGCTTTGCTGTCGAACGGGGTGAAGGCATGGCTTCAAAACATTAAATGCTCTCTGCGCACCGCGTTTAGCAAAACAGAGCATCGGAGTTTTGATGGGATGGCATGAGGTTAAAACGGCGCGGTGGAATAGTGACCGCGCAGGTTTAAACCCAAACCCAATTGGCGCACCGTTTTAGCATTTGAAGGCAAAGTTTTTGAAAATGGGTGCACGATGGGTCCTGTAGCGCGCCGGATTAAGTTGCCAAAATGGGGGTTCTTTGAGGACGCCAGAATAGCCTTACAAATGGAGCGCGCCGGTTTGGCCAAGCAATTGGGCATGAAGGGTTCTTCGAAAGTGGCGCGCCGGATTAAGACATCAACATGGGCGCGCTGTATTAGAGCATCAAAGGGGGGCGCACCGTTTTAATGCAACGCAAGGGGCCGCGCCATTTTAAGGCGAATGTCACGCCGATTGGGGTTTCTTCTCGGAGTCGCAGCCATTCACACGAATGTTGGCGTTCTCGAAATGTTGTAATTTTAATGCATTACCTTCGCAACGTTCCATTCGCAGCCTCTGGGGCTCGGTCCCAGACTTTGCTCGACTTTCGGTGCATACTGAGGCTGTGCCAGGGTTCCCGACTCTTCTCTGATTCAGCTCTCGGCAAGGCCGGCTGTAGAGTTATAGCCGTATCTTCTGCCCGAGGGCCTCCTTAATGGATGGCGGACCACCAAGTGAGTTCTCGTCCTGGTTGGGTGAGGTATGGGTTTGTGCGGCCCTCTCGTCTTCGACTTGCGCTTGAACGCGTAGACGCGAGTGTCGTATGATCATCATCGTCATCATTTTTTTGACGTCCACAAACCTAAGCACTATTCACTTGGGTTTACGCGAACCAGCTCACCCCCCTTAGCTGGTCCGCGTAAACCCCTTGTGACCCTTCAACTTCCCCTATAAAAACCCCCTAGGAGCTCAAGGGGTGGGGCATGAGATCTACTCCATATACAGAAGATCATCCAGCAAGCACAGGACTTCGAGCGCGGCTCCAAGCAACGAGCAAAGAAGAATTGTGCATGGGTGACTTGTTCGGCGGTCTAATACGTCGGGGGTATGTCATTTGCACTCCCCTCACGCCGTATATAGCCGTCACACACAAGCCAACACCCACCATATGTGAGGCATTTCGACATGGGCGAACGTCCCCTCATGCCGAGATTTCCCCTCGCATGCCCGTCGGTTGCAACCACACGCGTGCCATGACGTCATGCTCTCTCGCAGTTACGAGGCCATGTTCAACCGCTCAATTCGAGTCGTGATCGATACTCGCCCAAACACTGGATCGATGTATCCCTCCAGTCATCCAGTCACATGCCCCTATTCGGCACCACGGCCCTGGCCCATGCCACGGGAGGAACCCTCTATAAAATGCATATGTGCTCATTCATCACGCATTGACCCGGGGACCGACTAGCACGTCAGAGTTGTCCCGTGGCATGCTCCAATTGTACCTTAGCCATTACGGCTTTCCTGTAAACAAATATACATCTCAGTATAACACCGCCGAGTGGACGAGTGCTCTCGCACCCACGCCCAGGCTCTCAGTTTTCTATCTACACCACTCGGCATCTGTGCCTAACACCCTAACCCCAGTAAACACCCGTCGGTCTAATACGCACAACTAGCTGCTGAATGCCCCCAGCCCTCTACCCACGGCTTCAGACATATATACAGACTTTTCTTCAGCTTAGAACGAAGGTATTCGGATTCAATCCGATGTAAATAAACACCGGTTGCTTGCGGCCGGTGGTGAAAGACGTCATGTATACGATTCTCGCAATCGCCTATGCACTCGCACCCATGGAACCCCTTCTCTCCACGTGTCGCTCGATCGCCCGAGCCCACGTGCCGCACCCTGGTGGCACTTCCCCTGTCAACCCTTGGTTGCATGAGTGATTGTCGAGAAATCGACTGGCACGCCCGCACCCTGTCCGGCTAACCCTTATCCCGACATTTCCGTGCCATTCGACCCTTTTCGACTTTCCATGAAAGGAGAGTGCCCGATATCACCGTGAGAGGCATGCACCCGTAAGGAGGATACCCGAGATATATCAAACTCTCGTATCTTCCTCCCTCGATGTATCCCTTCCTTCACCCCGGTAATCGGCATAAAAAGCCCGCGCAACAGAGAGGATGGCACGCCCGGTGGGACGTCTCCTGTCTTCCTTCTTTTTGCTGAAGAAAAGTCTGTGCCAGCCCTGAAGCCCGATGCCCTTTCCCTGTCCTTGCAGGAGAGGCAGAGGAGGGTACTCATGCGCACATTCTCTAGTAGCTTCTAGTTCACGTTCCTATCGTCGGACCGCTCTCGGTGACTGTCAACGACCGTCGCCTCTGCAGCACTCAGCTCTCCAACAACCATGGCGGTCGTCACCTACGGCCCCAACGTCATTGCCACCCACGCCCGGGTGGGCTACTTGGTGACGCCGATCGCTTTCGGCAGCTTCGCCCTAGTTATCAGATCCCCCTACTTTTTGGGTGTGATCCCTGTGGCTGCTCCTCAGCCAACGCTAATTTCTTCATTGGCTCCTGTGGCCAATGCGCCATGCGCACTTCCAGCACCAGTGTCCCGCCTGAGTGCCAGGCACCGGACTGTTACCACTGGCCCCTACAGGGCCCCCAGATCAACGTCGGCCCGGGTAAGCATTAGCTCTCGGGGCCAGCCTCGTCCGATCTCCAACACGGGCCCCACGCCCCGAACTTCGGTCATGACTACAGCACCTCCCTCGGATTTTCAATCCCGAGGCGCAGCTAGGCCGGCACCCAGCACGGGCACCCTGCCCCGGGTCCACGGCTTCCCAGCATCTTCATCGGATTCCCAACCACGAGCCCCAGTCAAGCCGGCACCCAACACGGGCTCCCTGCCCCGGGTCCACGGCTTCCCAACATCTTCCTCGGGTTCCCAACCCCGAGCCCGAGTCAAGCCGGCACCTAACACTGGTCCACGGCTCCTCAGTGTTCGCCTCGGGTCCTCAACCCCGAGTTCCAGCCAGGCCAATACCCAACACGGGATCCCAGCCCCAGGTTTACGGCTCCCCAGCATCTGCATCGGGTTTCCAACCCCGAATCCCGACGAGGCCGACACTTTATACGGGCTCCCAGCCCCGAGTTCGTGGCTCTCCAATATCACACTCGGGACCTCGGCCCTGAGCTCCAGTTGAACCGGCTCTCCCCGTGGGTCTTCCACCCAGGGGGCAACGTTCCTCAGTACCTTCCTCGGGTCTTCCGACCCGAGCGCAGACTACACTGGCACCTACCGCGAGTCTTCGACCCAGGAGCTTCGGCATCTCAGCACTTCCAACGGCATCGCTTTCCGGTGCAAGAGCGTCATTTCGAGCATCGACAACACTCCTATCGGCGCGGGTGAAGGCTTACACCCAAGTTGCCCCGACATCGACTCCCAGCACGGGTTACTTATCCCGGGAGCCGATCCCAGCACTTCAGACTGACGGCTTCACGCTGTCGGTCGCTCTAGGTTGGGTCTTCTTGGTCTACCATCTTGGGGCGGAGTCTTCCTCAGCCCCTTAAAAGAAGCGTCGCCATGGCTGCAGAAGCAAGCGACTCGCTGCTACAACCAACAACTCCGGCAAGATGGTCCTTGTCGGTGACTTACGGATCCGTCTCGACGGGGGTGAACCAATCATACCCCAGGAATAGACCATTCCCACCATCCCCGCCTCCAATCGTTTTGACCACTTGCGTCAAAAATGAGAGGACGGGGCGAAGCTCAAAGGAGCGGGTTCCTCGGCGATAGCCCGGGGGCACCCACCGCAACCAGGCACGCGGCCTCCCAAGACAACCCGTCAGAAAGGCGGCGACAAGGGAGATCAGCAATTTGACTTGAGAAGAATCTGGGTCACCCCAGAAGAAGCTCAAGCTTTTCGAAGGGCGCGTGTCACCAACCCCCTGCGAGCACTCAGACGCGGCATCAGACGGGATGCGACTGGCCTCACAGTAGCATCATCTGACGATGCCCAATCGTTCAATGTCCCCCCCACAAGCAAGCGGAGGCATAGGCGAGCCCGCCCTCGGGCCCTCCAGCAACCTGTCCAGGGTTCTCCTCTGATTGACATCGTGAGCGAGCCCCCTCCGCAACGCATCTTGATCTTTGACAGACTAGGGACGCCTATCTGCCCCGAGCGGCACCCGCGGAGGAAGCGGATGGCCCGGTTCATCAATGATGCAGTTTGAGTGTTCGCGTGCTACACCACCGGACACCAGCCGGACACCCAGTCCAACGACTTGAACCAGCCTCTGTCCCACTTCAGAAGGCCATGCCACCAGGCTCCACTGCCTCCTCCAACAGGTCACATTGGCACTTCTATCGGACCGCAGGCGTCGGAATGCGCAGAAGAGGTCCCGGTAGAAGACCGTGACCCTCCTATCAATGCAGAGCCGGTCAACAACGACCCTCCTACGAATGAGGCTCAAGAAATGACCCTCGACACCCTTATCAAGGAGAACCATCATCTGAAGGCCCTCCTGCAAGACCTCCTCCAGGAGCGAGACCTTCATCTGCAGCAACCTGCTAGGCCCTAGGCCGAAGCACCGGTACCCCCGGCGACTCGTGATGCTACCAACACGTCAACGGCGATTGCCCGAACTCCGTTGGCAACTGGGTTTGGCATGCCCCCGATTGAGACTCAACCACGAGCCTCCAACATGCCAATGCTAGAGAATCTCTTGGCACAATGCCAGATGATCGAGCGCATTATCGAGACAAAGCTCGCCCAGTATGGTGAAGGGGTTGTCATGGTAGATCTCTATAGTGTACCCTACCCGCTCCACCACCAGCTGAAAAAGCTTCCCCCAGAGTACTCCAAGCCCCTGAAGCTACAAAAGTTCGATGGGCAGGGGTCGCAACATGAACACCTGGCCTACTATGTTACGGCCATGAGTGAGTTAGCGTTGGATGAATCATACATCCTCCGCTACTTCGCCACGTCGCTCACGGGAACGGCCTTCCAATGGTACTCCCGCCTGAAGCCCACCTCAGTCATCGACTGGGCCGATCTCCAGAAGAAATTCCTCGACCGCTTTCAAACGGCCGAGCGAAAGGTCTCCCTAGCCGAACTATGTTCTCTCCGGTAGAAAAAGGGCGAGGGCGCCCTCGACTTCATAAAAAAGTGGCGAGACCTCAGCATGAGGTGTGTCAATCCACCCGTTCAAGAGGACGCCATCACCATATGTCGTCGAGGTCTGGCGGCCGAGGTCAGCGAAAAGCTTCTCGGCACCAATATCAATGGCTTCGACCAACTCAATTCGGCAGTCGCCGAAATAGAGATGTTCTTCGTTGATAACCCGAGCTATACTGCAGCAAAGGGTAAACAAGCGTGAGAACGCCAGTCTGGTAAGGAGGTGAATATCATAGAGTTCACCCCTACCGCCAAGGTCAGTAAGGGGGCCGAATCAAGTGGCTCTGACAAAAAGCTAGCGGATAAGCCGGCCGCTCCCTCCTTCTCGGAGCGTATGAAGACACCCTTCTCATTCAAGAAGGAACACACGAAGATGCTCTTCGACCTCTGTATGGCCCAGAAGATTGTCGAACTGCCAGAAATCCACAAGCTGGACGAGGCTCTGAAGACCGACGATCCCAGTTATTGCATGTACCACCGCATGCTGGGTCACTCAATCGAATATTGATACATCTTCAAGACTCAGGCGCAGAAGCTGATCTGAGACAGTCTTATCAAAATGAAGAGCGGCCTCGTCGATCCTCCGCAACCACATATGTGGGCCAGGCCAGCTAAGGCAGCCCGCGTGGCTCACCCCTCAGCCAATGTCATCCACATGATGGCCGCATTCTCTCTCTCTGATGACGAGTCAGAGGAGCCCAGGGTCAATCGGAGGGGTCGTTCGATCTGGTATCCAGGGTGGAGGCCCTGGCATGATCAGAGACCTCTCTCCTTCCCTGGGGAGAGAACCCGGTGACTCTTTGATGTCCTCATCGAGAGGGGCAAATCATGCCCCGTGACTCGCCTGCCGACTACACCCATTGGGATCGTAGTCACCCTCAATACTGCCCCTTCCACCCTAGAATCTGCTACCCGATCGAGTCCTGTGAGGAAGTCAACACCTCATCCAGGAATAGGTTCAATGGGAGCAGATCGACGTGGAAGGAAACTCCATGTCACTCGTCAGGCTTCGGTAAGCTGTCGAAGAGACCCTAAGCATTGCCAGGGATGCGCCAGAGCGGCCAGACTCTCCCCAAAAAAATGGGCACGGGCTGCATTACCAGCATCCTACAGAATGGCTCGAGTTCCGGACGGACAACCAAGGGGCACTCGAGCGATTGCGAGGGCATAGAGAGCCGAATACCAGTCAAGAGATGGAGCCGAACAACTTCTCGGTCAACATCATCCATGCCCCTGCTCCTCCGGCCCGCGAGGGCTCTCAGGCATCAACCGCTAGCCAGCCAACCCCAGCCACTTCGGCTGTGCGTTGGATGTCCTCGCGGGAGCTAAAGTCTCTCCCTTTTCCTGAAGAAGACACTGCCAGGCTCCTCCGGGTCCTTCTTGGCCGAGAGGACGTTCTGATGGGAGAGACGACAATGGGCTCTTCAGCTCTTTCTCATCCTCCTCCCGTCCTATCTCCGTCGCCAGCAGTCGCGGATAGGAAGGAAAAGTAAAAGTAGGGTGAGGCCTCGCCTCAGCCTCGTTACATCTCCTTAGCGGACGGGCCGTTGGGCCCTCTCCACCTACCTATTGACACAATCTGAAGTACGAAGAAGACATCTTCAGAGTCTTTAGTGGCTTTGATTCAAGTGGCGGGCTCGACGCCACAAGGCTCTACCATTCTGCAGAGTCGGGATAACTGTGCAGAGCGACAATGTCTTGCTACGTCGTTAATTGTCGCTGGGCCCAGCTCTCAGCATGGTTGCAAAGGCAAGGCTAAGGAGTAGGACGTTCAGCACCCCTCTCTGTCTGCTTCTCAACAAAAGCCGTCGCCACCGTGGCTAAGGCATCAAACCGCGCACACGTATTCGGACGCCAGCACTAGCCTACCGACTCCCCGTAGGCTCCCGTCGCCACCGCGGGTAAGGCACCAAACCACGCACACGTCTTCAGATGCTAGTCCCAGCATTTCGGCATACCAGGAACTGCCACTCGAGGTAATCGAGTAGGCGATTAATGCCACCTTCAAGATACAACAAGCGAAAGGCGCCTGGATCGAAATCCGGGCAAGGAAGTGTCATCGATCTCGCCCGGCAAAGACATCAGCTCGGAGATATCCTCATTAGGGTTTATCAACTTTGGCTCCAGTACCTCTCCCTCCTACTCCCTTGGAGACTACTATCACCAAGGGACAAGAGAAAAATAGGAGGAAGAACCTCAGAAGGCGGCTCAAGAAACAAGCTGAACAAGCAGCCGCCCTACAATCCCCAGCTGAGCCAACACCTCTTCAAAGGCTCTAGTGGCTCATTGATGACTTGGAGGAATACGTTCCCCCTCGTCCTACCGGCGCTCTCCCACTCGATAGCTATATCCCGTGGGAAGAAATGCAGAAACGAGCCCGCCTTAGAAATTGGGTCCAACAGATGATCCAAAAGCTCAAGGATGGCGAAAGACTCGTGATCCCTGACGAGCTCTCCTTGTGCTATAAAGACAAGGAGATCACTACAGAGCAGCTGGAAGAAATGCTTCGGCGCTGCACCTGTAACATGGTGGCCATCCCACCTCCTAACAACATCAACGCTTCTCGGTGGGGCGAGCCAGTAGCCTTGCAGACAAGACAAAGAACCATTGCCCCTCTTGGGCTACAGCCAGCTCCAGAGCACACAGGTCACGGCCGAGGTCATGGCCGGGGATGCGTTAGAGGTCGTGGGAGAACTCCCGATTTACCCCTCTCTCCGTCCACCTTCGACCCGGAGCGAATCATCCTCTTTCGAGGAGAGGAACCGGCCCCCATCCCGGAAGTAGAAATTCAGGGTGGACCCGATATCTTTGATCCTTCCAGCATTGATGAGACTACTGCCAGTCTCCCAGTCCCTGCGCCAGTACCAGCTTTTGCGGCAGAGCAAGCGGGACTGTCCGGCAAGGACGTCACCCCCAGAAGAGCCATCATTGGCATCCATGTTCCAAGAGTCCGCCGACGATCAAAGTCAGTCTGATCCGTGTGGTAAGGGCAAGGCAGTGCAATTCCCCGATGAGGAACAACACGACAGCTCACATAAGGTTCAACCTGACATACTACCCTCTCTGGAGGATGCTCGAGCCCGACCTGACCAGAAGGTCCTCCATCAAATGAAGTGCTTCCCTGCAAGCATTTCAATTTGGGAAGCCATCGCTTGGAGTAAGGATCTAAGAGAAACTCTTATCAAAATACTCCAGGAGACGGAGGTCTATAAAGCACATGCCGCGGAAATGAAGGCGGCTGCCTATGGAGCCTTCACGACCGCCATCTCTTTCACGGAGAAAGACATGCTGCTTTCCCCTCCGTGCCACAACCGTCCTCTCTACATGAAGGGGAAGATCAACGGGCATGATGTGAATTGGATCCTGGTAGATGCTGGTGCGGCTGTTAACATTATGTCGCTCAAGACATTCAAGTCTCTATATCTGACCCCGTACCTCCAGAAGGTTCAGGCGGTTAAGATATCTAGCTTCAACCAGAACACCGAGGACATCCTCGACCGGGTGGATGTCGGCCTAGTGCTCGATGATTTCACCTCTAAGGTGACATTCTACATCATCGACTCCAACACATCTTATAAGATGCTACTGGGCAGACCCTGGCTCCATGAAAACTGGGTCGTCCCTTCGACTCTCTACCAATGCATCAAGTAGGCCAAGGACGGGGAGCAACATAAAGTCTTTGCAGACCTTTTGCCGTTCACACTAGCAGAATGCAACCTAGCCGACGCTACGCACTACTTCAAGGGGATTAGTCCGTACCCGGTGATCAAGAGCAAAAGCAACACCTGGCTTTCAGAGGAAGATGATGATGATCTCTTCTCTGTTGATAAGGAAAAGGCCAAGTTTCATCGGCTACGCGTCGGCTCCAAGTCAACCCCAGATCGCCCTGAGAGGTGCCAGATCGACTTCGAGGCTAATCTCATTAGCCGAGCTATCGGCAAGAGTATATGCTTGCCACCAGACTGCATCCAGCTCCTGTGTGCATTCGAGGAGCACATCGTCGAGTCGCTGACGACATTCATTGTCACCTTAAAGTGATGATGCTGAAACAAGAAGAAGGCTAACAGGGACAAACCTATTGTCTTCTATAAGGGAGACATGGTCCCTCAAGCCCCGCCAGATGATGACTTCGGCTGGTCTAGGCAAGTCGATGATACCCCTGAAGCAGTTCAGGTGTGGGGCGACCTATCGCCGCATATTCAAGAAATGTGTTTGAAACAACACATTCCCCTGTGGCAAACTCCTGCCCAACAAAGATACTTCCGTCGACTGTGGGACCCTTCCCAAGTCCGGGGGCAACCCTCGTCCCTCCATAAGGATACCAGGGGACTTGGCTACGACCAGGACCCGGACTTTCACGTCTACCATGCAGTCAACGTCGTAGGCTTGGCACTACCAGCCAACGATCAAGCTAGAGTCGAAGCCAAATTCGACAACTCCGGGGATGAGGGAGAGGAAATCCTGATCCCGATCTCCGCCAAAGCCAGAACCCCGGCTCAGGCCATCGGGGAACCCTCTTCACCTCTCTACCAAGACAAAGGAGCAGAAGAAGCTTCTCCGGTCTCTCAGCCAGTCGAGAGGCCCAGTTCAATAAACCCTCCTGAGGGGGGGGGATCTTGCTGGTCCTAACTGCGAAAGATTGTCAGCTCTGTCAGACAGCCCCAAAGAGTCCTCAGCAACTCCAGTTGATGCCTGCTGGCCAAAAACCGGCGGCCCAGATTGATCCCTAGCAGATCCCAGTGACAACCACTCTCCAGTCCCTTCAACATCAACCGGTGGCTTCGAGAACCAAGAAATGCACACAGCCGACACTGATGATGAGGATTTCATCGACCTTCAACCCGCT
Source organism: Amorphophallus konjac (assembly GCA_022559845.1). Lineage (NCBI taxonomy): Eukaryota > Viridiplantae > Streptophyta > Magnoliopsida > Alismatales > Araceae > Amorphophallus > Amorphophallus konjac. The sequence goes on along the minus strand of CM040121.1, from coordinate 315,793,001 downwards.
CCTCCCGAGCTGGAGGACGGCGGCCAGGCGATCGTCGATGATCTTATGGAGATCAACCTGGGCGAAGATGAAGCCCCTCAGCCTACGTTCCTCAGCGCTCTCCTTACCGAGGCAGAGAAGCAGGACTACAAGCAACTCCTGCTCGAATTCAGGGACTGCTTCGCTTGGACATACAAGGAGATGGTAGGGCTAGACCCCTCCGTAGCGGAGCATGACCTAGCCATTTCTCCGTCAATCGCCCCAGTCAAGCAACCTCAGCGGCGAATGCGCCACGAGCTGGAGCTCCAGGTTTCGACCGAAGTCCATAAAATGGCGGAGGTCGACTTCATCGAGCCGTGCATCTACCCGATCTGGCTCGCCAATATAGTTCCAGTCAAGAAGAAGAATGGTCAAGTCCACATCTGCGTCGACTTCCGGGACCTCAACAAAGCCTGTCCAAAGGATGACTTCCCAGTCCCAATTATAGAAACGATGGTCGATATGACCACCAGCCATGAAGCCTTGTCTTTCATGGACGGGTCATTCGGCTACAATCAAATCTGGATGTCCCTTAAAGATAGGAATCACACAGCCTTCAGATCCCCCAAGGGGATTTTCAACTATAAGCGCATGCCCTTCGATTTGAAGAATGCCGAAGCTACTTACCAAAGGGCCATGACCAAGATATTCGACGAGATGCTGCACAACACCATCGAATGCTATGTCGATGACCTCGTCGTCAAAACTAAAAGGCGCGAAGACCATTTGCGCGACCTTCGCCAAGTCTTCGAGCATTTCTGACAATATGGGCTCAAAATCAACCCAATGAAATATGCCTTTGGCGTATCCAGCGTCAAATTTCTCGACTTCATCGTTAGGTACCGAGGAATCGAGGTGGATCCCAGCAAGATTAAAGAAATCTGAGGGCTCCCACCACCCAGCAACATCACCGAACTCTGGTCTTTCCAAGGGAGGTTGACCTACATTCGGAGGTTTATCTCTAACCTCTCCGGTCGATGTGCACCTTTCAGCAAGCTGATGAAGAAAGACGCTCCGTTTACATGGGACTCGGAATGCCAGACGGCTTTTGAGCAAATCAAGGAGTACCTCCTTACTCCCCCAGTCCTAGGGGCACCGATCAAGGGTAAACCCCTCATCCTTTACATTGCTGCCATGGATGCTTCGCTAGGAGCTCTATTAGCACAAATCAATGAGGAAGGTAAAGAGCAGCCCCTCTATAACCTCAGCCGTAAGCTAATCGATGCCGAGTACCGCTACTCCCCCATGGAGAAGGTCTGCTTGGCATTGGTGTTCGCGGTTAAGAAGCTGCGGCATTACCTCCTGTCCCATCAAGTCGAGCTTATATCCAAGCACGACCCCCTGAAGTATCTCCTTCGACGACCTGTCCTCTCAGGCAGACTGGGAAGGTGGGCTCTCCTGTTGATGGAGTACGACAATACTTATGTCCCCAGAAAAGTAATCAAGGGACAGGGTATGGCTGAATTCTTGGCAGCCCATCCAGTGCCAGATGACTCACCTTTCAGCTCGGAGCTCCCGAACGAGGAGTCCCTGATAGGGTACGAGGCTCGGATACAGAGGGGGGGGGGTGAATGTATCCCTCTTCAAATTTCCCCCAATTAATACTCTAATGCTCTAATATGCGGAATAAGAACAGTTGATGAAATATACTGAAAATACTAAGACGGATCTCGGCAAGACAACACAATTGAATTAGCCCTCACACGATCCTAAGCAAGCATCTAATGCGCAGCAATGAAAAGAACACAAGTACAAAAGCAAACCACAAGTTAACACCAAGATTTTTTAGGTGGTTCGGTCCACAGACCTACGTCCACCGCACACTCCCAACCGGAGTGAGGCTTCCACTAGCAATCAGCTAGAAAGCAGACTCAGTTTGCAAACAAGTTGCTGCCACACATCTTGACCAGGGGAACAGTCTCCCCTCTTCCTCTAGACCGGAGGGACACCCCAAGTGACTCCCAGCCACTTGGAACCAGAGACTAGGTCTCTCTTCCTCCAGACCAGGAGGGAACACATAGGTAGCAACCACTACCTGCATCCGGAGTCAAGGACTCCCTTCCTCTGAAACCAGAGGGAACTCACAAGCAACACTCAGTCACTTGCAGACCGGAGACACAGTCTCCCTTCTCCTGAGTCCACAGGAGGAACCCGATCTCCAACCAGAGAATCAGAAGAACAATGTTCAGTTTGAAAATAAAATAATAAAAGAAAATAAAGCAACTAAAAGCTGGAAATATAAAATCAAAATGTGGCTCTCGCAGGAGCTGGCTGGCCTGGATTTGATCCACGGTCCAGCAGAAACTGATCTTCAGTTGAAGCTTCTTTTACTTTAGCTCTCTCTTCTTCTCACTCTTCTTTTTCTTCTCTTTCGCAGGCTCTCTCGATCTCTCTTCTGCTCTCTGGCACACTTTTCTTCTTTCTTCTTTCTTCTTCTTCTGCTCACTGCCTCTCTGCCTCTTTGCAGCTCTTTTTTTCTATCTCGATCACTCTCTTGCTCTCTTGATCACTTCTGCACGTTCACTCTCTCCTTTTTCGATCTTGATCTCACTCTTTCTTCTGTCTTTCATCCACTACTTGATCAGTCTTCTCCAGATGGAGGAGGCTTCGTATTTATAGTAGCAGCAATTAGGGCATTGTCCTCGGATCACGTGCCAAGTGCCAACCTCGGATCACGTGCCCTCCATAGGCTTCACTAACAGTACATGTCACACAGTCATAAGAAGATATCAGATGGATCTACAGACTTGGTTCAGGCTGTTAACAAAGTGTGTATAGGCATGATGCAGCTTGAGTGTATAGACTTGAAGGGTGATAACGAGTGTATAGAGTTGAAGCCTTGGAAACTAGTGTATAGACTTCGTCTTGAAGGAGATGCAGACGTGCACTGAAGTGTGTAGACTTGAAGCCCTTCAAGCGACCTCAGTGTACAGACTTGCATGGGTAAGATGCATGAACAAGCCATAGCCAGTGTATAGACTTAACCGATGCATGAATAGTGCGCCGATGTATATACTTGGAGAACTGATGCATGAACAGTGCGCCGATGTATAGACTCCGATGTAAAGACTTGAGTTACACAAGCAGTGTATAGACTTCACGATGCTCACCCATATCCAATGTATAGACTTACCCCTTGAAGATGTACAGACATTGAATGCTTACATGCAGACACGATCTATAGACTTGGTTAAGACTGTCTAGACTCTACATCCGAGCTATGGCTATGTATAGACTTCCTAACAAGGTGTTGTGCAGACTTGCTTACCACAAAGTGCAGACTTAACAATGCACGATGTATAGACTTCAAATTAAAGGAGACGGTGGATGTACATACTTTAAGTTAAACTGAGACAGTGCATGAATATACTTGGCACTGTGTAGGCTGTACAGACTTGTCATGAGACGCAAGTTGAGACGATGGATGATGTACAGACTTAGACAAATGGAGTGATGCATGAACAGTCCAATGTACAGACTTAGCCAAATGGAGTGATGCATGAACAGTCCAATGTACAGACTTGCCAAATAGAGTGATGCATGAACAGTCCAATGTATGGACTTGGCCAATGCAGCGAAGTATAGACTTGGAAGGTTCAGCGGTGGATGTACAGACTTCAGCTAAGCAAGCTACAAGGCCGATGTATAGACATGGGCTAAGCAATGCATGAACAATGTGACGATGTACAGACTTGGGGAGATGTATGCTACAGTGCAATGTATAGACTTAGTGTAATGCAAAGGCTATGTGGACTTAGCGAGAGATGATGCATGAGACGATGCATTGTTGGCTAATGAATAGACTTTGGAAAGCACCAAGGTGATGTACAGACTTCAATGACTCATGCAAGCTACAGGACAGTGTGTAGACTTGTGTTCTGAACATAGGCAAAGGAAAGGAATGTATAGACTTGCTCAGTTCAGAACGTAGGTAAAGATGGGAAGGAATGTATAGACTTTAGATGAGTGAAACACACTGACTGCACAGACTTTAACTAAGCAATGCATGAACAATGTGGCGATGTACAGACTTGGCCAACGTGCAGACTTGAATGCAAGATGACGATGTGTAGACTTGGCCAATGCTGTGAACAATGAATAGACTTTGAGTGACCTTATGCAAAGGTAATGTGCAGACTTGATGCACATGAGTGAAGACCACTGTGTAGACTTATGGCATGCAATGTCTAGACTTGATATGAAGGAATGCACAATGTCTAGACTTGATGAACAATGCAACAGGCAATGCTGACTGGTCTATAGACTTTGAATGAGTGACATGCAACAGACAATGTGTAGACTTGTTAATGCACTGATGCATGCTGTACAGATAACATGAGACGTTGCATTGACTATGTATAGACTTGTTAATGCACTGATGCATGCTGTACAGATAACATGAGACGTTGCATGGACTATGTATAGACTTGTTAATGCATTGATGCAAGGCAATCTGATGTGTAGACTTTCTCAACACAGTGGCGTGCAACTAAACGATGTGTAGACTTCAGAAATGCATAGAGACGCTACAGCGTGACAGCGTCGACGCAATAGTTCACCCTGATGTGAAGTTAGATCTGGGTCAGTTCAGTGGGTCGATGCAGTGACCCCATGCGTCAACGCATCAGGCCTTATCTTCAGAGCCATCTGAGGCATTTCAAGGCTGCGTCAACCTCGTGGACTCAATGGGTTGACACCATCTGAACTACTTACGAGATGTATAGACATGATAAATGATAGAATGCAATGTTGTATGAACTGAATGTCTGCTAATGCAAGATAGCACATTCATATGCCCAAAGCAGAAATATAATTCAGACACAGATTCATGATATGCAAAGCCACAGATTTATGATATGCAAAGCTATAGAACTGACATGATATATGCCCATAGCAAGACAGTCAATCAGATGTTCATGATATGCTATCATCAAAATCATAGAGTTGAAAAACATGTCACATATGATCAGATAACTCATAGTGTTTGCTATCATCAAAATCACAGGGGCATAATAATCTCCCCCTTTTTGATGATGGTAACACTATGAATGGCAACACTATGAGTCACACTGACTCATGTCAAACTATTCTCCCCCTTTGACTTCATCAAAAAGAAAATTAGTTTTAGATGAGAGATACAAGCATACATGATATGAATAAGAAAAAAAATACTCCCCCTTTGACTCAGTCATTTAGACATGAAAGACACAGAGGCAGTTAAACAATGAGGCACAAATCAAGACAAGTCTATGTTGCAGATATATGCTCTCCTATGCCAGCCAGTTAAGATCATGCACAAATCAAGTCTATGATGTAGATGTTAATCTCCCCCTTAAAGCTAGAATAGAGTTGAGGTATGACAAGAGGTGAAACATCTATCAGCAAAAGCACATAGGCACTCAAGAATTACCACAATCTGTAAGCACAATGAATGAATTGAGGAAGACAGATTTTCATTAGCACACTAAATTCATAAATCTTTGTAAACGAATTTCAGATTTTTTAATTATAATAGATTATGAATGAGTTTAAACTTACCATCATGATTTAAGAGTGATGTATTCAAAGTTTGTCAAGAAAATTCAATACTCATATCTGAAACACCTTTTAATAGAAATGAACCAACAACTCATCGGATATTCATGTTTAACCTCCTTCCATCTTACTCATTTAAATTCAATGACTCCTATGGAAGTTACACAAGATAACATTGAGATTAAACAGACATATTTATGTTTGAACATGTCTTTAGATTTTCAGAATTTTCTATTGATCAGCACTCTTTTTTCCTGAGCAAGTTTGGTTCAGTCAACACCTTTTTACGTGAGGCACAACACTTCTCAGGTGAAGTGACCTAGTTACTCAGTGTGACAACCATATTGCCTCTCAAAGAGAACAGAGTTAGCAATGGAGTATCTTTTTACATGAGGAGACACCTTGATCAGAGGCCAGAATCCCCAGTTACTTAACACATCCATGCTATTGCCCTGCCAGATTTTCAAACATTTTTATAAGAGAGTTAACTATGGCACTTCATGACATGGGCTTACCCCATTTCTTTGACAGAGAAACCAGTTTCTCTGTGACCAAAGTCATTGCTCTTGCATTAAATTTTTAAGTGTTTTCAGATTTTTCAAACAATGCTCAGTACACTGAAATTTTTAAGAACAATACCTTCTATATGTATCTTAACCAAAGAAAGCCATGTCTTTTAGACTTTCAGATTTCAGAAGGTTTTGCATGAAGTTCATGAGACAATTTGTTAAGATATATTAAGCATGATGATTCAGATATTTTCAAGTCTTTTACATCAAAACCTATTAAATACATTAGTCTTAGATCAATTTGATTCATCAAAACATTCTTAAGCCAGTATAATAGAGGTTTCTTCTTTTCAAAATATGTCTGATTTATGACTAGGGTGCACTGACTAAAATCTTTCCTCATTCAGATGAATCAATGACATTGTCAGGAAATCAGTGGAGTCAACAAAGCATTTTTATTGAGAGATTAGCAAAGAGCAATCATAATGAGACAAGGAGTGAATCATTAGAACAGTGTAGTTTTGAAATCAATAGCTGAGTCTGGAGTTCAGACAGAACAGCTATATAAGTGTAGTCAGCAGAGAATTCAAGTGAACCACACATTTACTAAGAATGGATCAGATAGCTAGACAGTGAGAGTTCAAGAGATGAAGAGATGTAACAGGAAAGCTCCCCCTGACTAGATGCTACATATATACAACAAAGTATGAGAAGCAGTATGGTTAATTAAGAATGATTGAGCTCCCCCTGACTAAGTGCATGATGTGCAGTGAAAGCACATCACATGATTTCAAATTTGACATTCAAATATAATCCATGCACTTCAGACATAAGTGAGCTACCATGAACATGATTGAGCAATTCCATTTCAGAAAATTCCAACTAAGCATAGATCAAATTAACAAGATGCTTAACCATCTCAAACAGTCAATTTTCAGATGATGGAATTTAAACAGATTGTTCAGAACTGACCTGAAGAGTAGAATCTTGGGGTTTTCCTTTTTGAGTGCCTTGGTTTATTAACCCCTCTTTGTTCTTCAGCCCCCAAGGCACACCTGCAAAGTTTTTGATCATTTTGATCCTGCAGGGACCCAAGCAGCTTTGGGTCCTACGTTAGCCTTGACAGGTGTTCTAAACAATTTCTTAGCAACATGGTCATCATGATCTATCAAATAACAATTTTCCATAGAGTGACCATACTTTCCACAATATCTACATGATGTGACTGGTTTCTGGTTCTTATGATGCATAGTAACAGTAGTATGAGGTTTATAAACATGATCATAAGATTTTTTGTTGTATGTATGAACAGTTTGTTTCTTATTCCTAACCAGCCAACATTCAACAGATCTATGGCCTGGCTTCCCACAGTTATAGCATGAGAATCTTGCAAATGGTTTTGCAGGGAATTTGACAACATAGGGGTTAACAGAGTTTTTCTGAACATGCCAACAGTTCTTGACTGTATGGCCATTCTTCCGATAGTGAGAGCAAGCAAAAGAATTTCTTCTATGAAAGCCATTTTTACCCCAAGTGGATCCAAACCAGCACTCAGTAGCCTTGTGCCCAGGCTTATTGCAGTTAGAGCACACAATGTGCTGACTAGACTTGTGTTTAGTTCTATAAGGACCATGAATATTCATGGAAGACCTGGCATGCAGTTTATTGTCTTCTTTCATGATAAAGCATGCATTCATGAGATGACCATACTTACCATAATAATAACATGAAGCATCAGGCTTCCTAGTAGCATGATTTCTATCAAAAGAATTTCTAGAATGTGATGTTTCACTACCATGCTCATCTTTTAGCATTAATCTGCAATCTTCCATTATGTGACCTACTTTCCCACAATAATAGCACGACCCCTTTTTAGTATGAGTGTTTGAGAGGTCATGTGAATTGTGTGCAGCAGTCTTTGTACCAACTGGAGTAGTTTTGTCCTTTTTCTGTAGGTTTTCATCATTTTTTAATTTTTGAGTTTGTCCTACAGTTTTGGGACTGACAGTGGATTTTTGTGCAGTAAATTGAAAAACAGAAGAACCAGCAGTTGTGTTTTGATCAGAAGCTTTTACAAACACACTTGAAGTTTTATTGCTATTGATCCTTTTATTTGTTGAACTGTAACCCAGCCCCTCTCTCTGAGAGTTATAACTCATTCCCAAAAGCTTATTCAGATTGTCCTTTCCCTTGACAAATTTTGACAAGGAGTTTTTCAAATCTTGAATTTCAGAATTTAAGCCACAAATATTAGCTTCATATTTGGACAGATCTGTTTCACAAGGAATGACTTGTTGATGTAAGGCATCATTCAAACTTTTGAGTTTTTCAACTTCCTGTTTTAATTTTATTTCATTGTCAGCTTCAGATAGGGAGTTATAAAGATCATCAACTTCTTGTTGAAGGGATGTGATTGTTAACTCATATTTAGCTATCTTTTGTTCACAGCAACTGACATTCCCACTCAACATTAGGTTGATGTTTTTCAGATTTGTAATTTCATGTTCAGCATTCAGCAACTCACTAGAGCTCACCAGGCTTACACTCTTTCCTTTTTCTAAAGTGATTAGTCTCTCAGACATTGCTGAGTTTAGGTGATTCAGCTTATTAATTTCCTCTTTCAGTTTACTGTTCTGCTCTAGGAGTTCATCATCAAGCACCCATTCATCTGAAGAAAACTGACATTCATAAAACTTTTCTTGTTGTTTTTCAGATTGAAGTTTGTTGAAATTTTTCTGAAGATCTAAGTTTATTACTCTCTCAGCCTCCAGTTTCTCAGAAATCAAACTATTTACTTTTTCAAGATTATTTGATTTGTGTTCAGATTCTTTGAGCTGGTTTTTGAGTATTTCATTTTTAGATTTCATGTTTTCCAATTCAGAGTTGACAACCTCTAAGTTTCTCACCAGTTCTTCATTTTGAACAACATCATTGTTATGAGCCTGATCATCATCAATTAAACTATGCCTCTCCTTTAGTTCAACAATTTCGCAAACAAGCTCTTGATTCTCCTTTTTGTGTATTCCATTTTTTTTCATAAGAGTTTGTTTTTCAGATTTCAAATGATCTAAGTCTGAACTAATAGAATCAAAATCTGTTAACTCTCTTCTAAATATGTCATTTTCAATTTTCAGAATTTCAGGGCTTTCACCTCGAGATTTAGCATCCTCATGTTTCTTTAGCTTCTTTATCAATTTTTTATTCTTCTTCTTTAGTCTTTCATAGGATTCTAACAGATTGGCATAGGCATCTTCCCAATCGTCTAAAGTGTAACTAGAGAAAGGGTTGGTTACCTCTTCAGCATCTTCGGATTCATCTTGATCACTCCCATGGTTGCTCTTGTCAGCCATCAGGTAGCTGTCCTCATTTCTCCTCTGAGCTAGCTTCAGCTTATCTAGAATGTCCTTAGTGGACCTACAGTCATAAAAACAAGAATGTAGAGCCTTGTCAGTAGCTTCTTTCATTAATTTCAAAACTTTCTGATTCTCTCCATTTCTTGATCTGTGACTGTTAGTCCATTTGGACTCTTTCTTTGGCAGTCTGTGAGGACCATGTGAGATTAACTTCCACAGATCCGGATCCATCAAATTCACATAGTTATGTAGACTGCTAACCCATGAGTTAAAATTAGAGCCATTGAAAACCGGTGGAGAACCCATTGTTTAAATCGGCAAGCAGATTAATGCAGCAGAGAGTAAATTCAGAAATGCACCAAAGACAACAGGATCCTCTGCAGATCGTTGGATCTGATCAGTCAGAGAACCGCTCTGATACCAATTGATAGGGTGCGAGGCCCGGATACAGAGGGGGGGTGAATGTATCCCTCTTCAAATTTCGCCCAATTAATACTCTAATGCTCTAATATGTGGAATAAGAACAGTTGATGAAATATACTGAAAATACTAAGACGGATCTCGGCAAGACAACACAATTGAATTAGCCCTCACACGATCCTAAGCAAGCATCTAATGCGCAACAATGAAAAGAACACAAGTACAAAAGCAAACCACAAGTGAACACCAGGATTTTTTAGGTGGTTCGGTCCACAGACCTACGTCCACCCCTCACTCCCAACCGGAGTGAGGCTTCCACTAGCAATCAGCTAGAAAGCAGACTCAGTCTGTAAACAAGTTGCTGCCACATAGCTTGACCAGGGGAACAGCCTCCCCTCTTCCTCCAGACCGGAGGGACACCCCAAGTGACTCCCAGCCACTTGGAACCAGAGACTAGGTCTCTCTTCCTCCAGACCAGGAGGGAACACACAAGTAGCAACCACTACCGGCAACCGGAGTCAAGGACTCCCTTCCGCTGAAACCAGAGGGAACTCACAAGCAACACTCAGTCACTTGCAGACCGGAGACACAGTCTCCCTTCTCCTGAGTCCACAGGAGGAACCCGATCTCCAACCAGAGAATCGGAAGAACAATGTTCAGTTTGAAAAGAAAACAATAAAAGAAAATACAGCAACTAAAAGCTGGAAATATAAAATCAAAATGTGGCTCTCGCAGGAGCTGGCTGGCCTGGATTTGATCCACGGTTCAGCAGAAATTGATCTTCAGTTGAAGCTTCTTTTACTCTAGCTCTCTCTTCTTCTCACTCTTCTTTTTCTTCTCTTTCGCAGGCTCTCTCGATCTCTCTTCTGCTCTCTGGCTCACTTTTCTTCTTTCTTCTTCTTCTGCTCACTGCCTCTCTGCCTCTCTGCAGCTCTTTTTTTCTATCTCGATCACTCTCTTGCTCTCTTGATCACTTCTGCACGTTCACTCTCTCCTTTTTCGATCTTGATCTCACTCTTTCTTCTGCCTTTCATCCACTACTTGATCAGTCTTCTCCAGATAGAGGAGGATTCGTATTTATAGCAGCAGCAATTAGGGCGTTGTCCTCGGATCACGTGCCAGGTGCCAACCTCGGATCACGTGCCCTCCATAGGCTTCACGAACAGTACCTGTCACACAGTCATAAGAAGATATCAGATGGATGTACAGACTTGGTTCAGGCTGTTAACAAAGTGTGTACAGGCATGATGCAGCTTGAGTGTATAGACTTGAAGGGTGATAATGAGTGTATAGAGTTGAAGCCTTGGAAACTAGTGTATAGACTTCATCTTGAAGGAGATGCAGACGTGCACTGAAGTGTGTAGACTTGAAGCCCTTCAAGCGACCTCAGTGTACAGACTTGCATGGGTAAGATGCAAGAACAAGCCATAGCCAGTGTATAGACTTAACCGATGCATGAATAGTGCGTCGATGTATATACTTGGAGAACTGATGCATGAACAGTGCGCCGATGTATAGACTCTGATGTAAAGACTTGAGTTACACAATCAGTGTATAGACTTCACGATGCTCACCCATATCCAATGTATAGACTTACCCCTTGAAGATGTACAGACATTGAATGCTTACATGCAGACACGATCTATAGACTTGGTTAAGACTGTCTAGACTCTGCATGCGAGCTATGGCGATGTATATACTTCCTAACAAGGCGTTGTGCAGACTTGCTTACCACAAAGTGCAGACTTAACAATGCACAATGTATAGACTTCAAATTAAAGGAGACGGTGGATGTACATACTTTAAGTTCAACTGAGACGGTGCATGAATATACTTGACACTGTGTAGGCTGTACAGACTTGGCATGAGACGCAAGTTGAGACGATGGATGATGTACAGACTTAGCCAAATGGAGTGATGCATGAACAGTCCAATGTACAGACTTAGCCAAATGGAGTGATGCATGAACAGTCCAATGTACAGACTTGCCAAATGGAGTGATGCATGAACAGTCCAATGTATGGACTTGGCCAATGCAGCGAAGTATAGACTTGGAAGGTTCAGCGGTGGATGTATAGACTTCAGCTAAGCAAGCTACATGGCCGATGTATAGACTTGGGCTAAGCAATGCAGGAACAATGTGACGATGTACAGACTTGGAGAGATGCATGCTACAGTGCAATGTATAGACTTAGTGCAATGCAAAGGCTGTGTGGACTTAGCGAGAGATGATGCATGAGACGATGCACTGTTGGCTAATGTATAGACTTTGGAAAGCTCCAATGTGATGTACAGACTTCAATGACTCATGCAAGCTACAGGACAGTGTGTAGACTTGTGTTCTGAACGTAGGCAAAGGAAAGGAATGTATAGACTTGCTCAGTTCAGAACGTAGGTAAAGATGGGAAGGAATGTATATACTTTAGATGAGTGAAACACACTGACTGTACAGACTTGAGCTAAGCAATGCATGAACAATGTGGCGATGTACCGACTTAGCCAACGTGCAGACTTGAATGCAAGATGACGATGTGTAGACTTGGCCAATGCTGTGAACAATGAATAGACTTTGAGTGACCTTATGCAAAGGCAATGTGCAGACTTGATGCACATGAGTGAAGACCACTGTGTAGACTTATGGCATGCAATGTCTAGACTTGATATGAAGGAATGCACAATGTCTAGACTTGATGAACAATGCAACAGGCAATGCTGACTGATGTATAGACTCTGAATGAGTGACATGCGACAGACAATGTGTAGACTTGTTAATGCACTGATGCATGCTGTACATATAACATGAGACGTTGCAGGGACTATGTATAGACTTGTTAATGCACTGATGCATGATGTACAGATAACATGAGATGTTGCATGGACTATGTATAGACTTGTTAATGCACTGATGCAAGGCAATCTGATGTGTAGACTTTCTCAACACAGTGGCGTTCAACTAAACGATGTGTATACTTCAGAAATGCATAGAGACACTACAGCATGACAGCGTCGATGCAGCAGTTCACCCTGATGTGAAGTTAGATCTGGGTCAGTTCAGTGGGTCGACGCAGTGACCCCATGCGTCAACGCATCAAGCCTTATCTTCAGAGCCATCTGAGGCATTTCAAGGCTGCGTCAACCTCGTGGACTCAATGGGTTGACGCCATCTGAACTACTTACGAGATGTGTAGACATGATAAATGACAGAATGCAATGCTGTATGAACTGAATATCTGCTAATGCATGATAGCACATTCATATGCCCAAAGCAGAAATATAATTCAGACACAGATTCATGATATGCAAAGCCACAGATTCATGATATGCAAAGCTGTAGAACTGACATGATATATGCCCATAGCAAGACAGTCAATCAGATGTTCATGATATGCTATCATCAAAATCATAGAGTTGAAAAACATGTCACATATGATCAGATAACTCATAGTGTTTGCTATCATCAAAATCACAGGGGCACAACCGTCCCTTGCTGCTCAATCACAACAACCGGTTGAACAGAGCGGAGATGTCTTGCATTACTGGCAGCAAAGCGCTCTCACAACCACTATTGTTCAATCACAATCTCTAGTTGAATAGAGCGGAGATGTCTTGCATTATTGGCAGCAAAGCGCTCTCACAACCAGCGTGCCTTGCTGGGAGCTCTACTTCGACGGTGCTTCCTGAGGGATCACCCGAAGCAACCAGGATCCAGCCACTACGGCAGGTGCTGGCATAGTCTTCCTGACCCCTCAGGGCGGAGTTTTGTACAAATTTTGCTTCCTCATGAAGTCCCTGACCAACAATGAAGCCGAGTATGAAGCTCTACTCATTGGGCTCCAGATGGCTCTCCACATGGGCCTCAAATGTCTCAAAGCCTATGGGGACTCCCAGCTGATAGTCCGATAGGTCCTTGGCCTCTACGACGTGCGGAAGCCAGAATTGGTTCCATACCACACCGCCGTCACCAGATTAATCTAGAAATTCTATTTCTTCAAAATAGATCATGTCCCCAGGAGTCGCAACGCTCAGGCGGATGCCTTAGCGAAATTGGCTGCGGCCATCAAGCTCCCGCCTGAGGGTGAGGTCGACATCGTCATCAAACACAGAAGGCTGATGCCAAGTTCACTCGAAGGTAACACCGGTCTTACCATTTATGAGGTCTACGACCTTGACCAGAGCATGCCTCCAGAAGAGGACGATTGGCGTGCACCCATCATCAAATTCAAGAAAGGGTGGCTTCCCTCCTGACCGAGCTCAAAGGGTTCAGCTACTTCACCGAGCAACCACGTACAAGGTGATTGGCGACTCCCGGTATCGGCTTGTCCATGAGAAAGACAAGTCAATCCTCCTGAGGTGTGTCTCCCTCGCCGAGGCACGAGCCGTCATGCAGGAGGTTCACTCTGGGTAGTGAGGTGCGCACCAGGATGGAGACCGAATGAAGCACAACATCAAACTCAAAGGCTTCTACTTGCCAACCATGTACGTGGACTGCATCCAGTATGCCCGTGCATGGCATCAATGCCAAGCCTTTGTCCCAGTACCCAGAAGACCTCCTAACCCACCGCGTCCTACAGCTCCCACCTAGCCATTCGCTGAGTGGGGCATGGACATTGCGTGGCCTTTCCCGCCATCTTCCAAGGGCCATAAATACATCTTGAACGCCACTGTCTATTTCTTTCATAGGGCGGAGGCTCTACCCTTACGAGGGGACACCGTCGAAATCGTTGCTAGATTCGTCCGGCACAACATTATATACCGATTCTGTACTCCCAGTCGCATAGTGTACGACAACGGGACACCCTTCAAGAATAAGGCCGTATACCAGTTGGTGGACAAATTCCACATCGACTGGAGAACCTCTTTGGTCTATAACCCCCAGGCTAATGGCCTAGCGGAAGCCTTAAACAAAACCCTCTGTAAGCTCCTGGATAAGATGGTTAGCCACCGAAAACGTGATTGGGGTGAAAAGGTCTTCAAAGCATTATGGGCCTATCGGACAATCTACAAAACTAATATGACACACCCTAAGGGAAAATGCAACGACTAGACTGAATTCCCTTGGACCTAAAGATGCAAGCACAACCACAAGGCTAGAAGCCTATGCAAGCGGACACTCGTATGGTGCGGATGCTCAACCCGTGGGTGACTAAGGGATGCCGAGTCGAGGATGTGGGGGGGTCCCTTGCTGGTAGAGGACCAGCACCACTTTAGTTAGTCTCCCTCGGATACGGTCGCTCACCTCAATAGGCCGAAAGGTGCCAAAGGGCACGGATCCACTCACTTACACCCACGGCAGTCGCTCGAAGGCGGTGGAGCCTTGGGACCGGGCGCTTTCTCCCTTATCCGGCGGCGCAAATGAGGAATATTGAATAAACAAGCACGATTAGGAGCAAGGGCAGCGAGCTCACCTGGCCAATTTGAAGAAACCGGCCCCGATTCAGAGACGTGGGCGAGCGGGGAAGTGTGGGTTCCCCGCACACTGTGTCGATGAAGCTTCACCCTGCTAAAGAATTACATGCACTACTCCTCTCACAGGGGGGAACTCGGGGTAGGGGACAATTGGTTACACTCGAAGCCGCTCGATCGGGTGGCCGAATTCTGTCGGTTCTGTTCAGCTACAGGCCTGAGGGTGCTTGGGTGATGTCGTACTCGCAGATGGGAAGTCGGATCGATGCAGGACCACATCTGGATGAGAGAGTATCATTCCTGATGTGTCACAGTCAAAGATCTCCATCTGATTCGTCTTGGTCACTCGGTGGCAGCCTCTGGATGCGGACTGGGTCGCGTTGGGCACTTGGGCAGAGAATCTATCTTGACTTGCAGATGATGTACCAGCAGGACCTGAGGTTGGATTGTGGAGGGCCCAGAGTTATCGTGAAGAAGGACAGCCCTGGACGCTCCCAGAACTAGTTTGACCCAATTCTGAGGTGGGAGGCACCGGCAGCACCGGATCTTGTGAAGTCGCGCAGTTGTAGGAGCCAGCCGGATAGAGGGGAGGTGCAGAGGGTGGTCCGCCCAGAAGGAAGCTCAGAACAAGGCAAGACCAGGCCCATTTGGAAGGTTACTGAACTATTAATGTCTTCCCAAAAGGTCTGGAGCAGACACTAACTGCAGTGACCGTGAGGTCTTCTGAGGCTGGCTGCTCATCCTGAACGCCGGCAGGTCGGACTGCAAACCAAGATCAACTTGACGGGGGCATAACTCTCACACCGGAGCTCCAAATGGGGCGAGACCAGTCCTGGTTGAAAGCTATGGAGGTCTAGCACACCAGAACCAAAGGGCTCAACCAGGTGTTGTGGGGGATGTTCGGGACTACTTCTGAAATTCATGCTGGTCGCTATCCTGGCCTGATCTGCGCAGTTAGAGAAGAACAGACCTCCCGGGCAGCACAAAGCTTGGTTGTCGACGAAACCATCTCGCCTGGAAAGCTCTCTGGACGACCTTTACACCGGTATATGGTACACTACCTGGAACCTCTCGGAGTGGTTGGGGGAGCCACTGCACTCCAGGGGTTGGATCTACTGCTATTGCAGATTGGGTAACAAGAGAGATAGGGAGGAATGAAGGAAGGCTTAGGGGGAGCAAATGGTGGGAGATGGAGCTGTGGCCTTCCCGGGTGTGAGGGGGATGGAGGAGAAGAGTTTTGGCCAGGAGAATGGGGGTGGAAGATGTTGTCCTCCTGGTTTTGATGATGACAAACATGATTAGATGTATGCTAAATGTATTTGTGTTTCTTGAAGTAAGATTGAAACAGGGCAAAGTACTAATGAGTGCGTCAACGCTATCATCAAGCAGCGTGGACGCAACAGTTCAATAATCAGTACAAGGTAGCTTCTGTAATGCATTGATGCGTCAACGCTACGAACAAGCAGCGTGGACGCAGCCGTTCAAACAATCTGAAGTAAAGCTTCTAAAGAACCTTGGCAGAGTCGACGCAGCAACTCAATGGGTTGACGCTGTAGTTCATAATAATGTTTCAAGTAGCTGGTGAGTGGACGCAGCAGCATCCTGCGTCAATGCACCCAGCATGACATGAAGCGTACGATGGTTAAGTCACTAAGACGATCAGGCAGGGGCCCACTGGGTACACACAGATCGTGGTGAACGTGCTTCGTACAGGTATAAAAAGAAAAGAGGAGAAAAATCAAAGTTGCGAAAAATAGAGCGGGAAGTGAGCAGAAGAGTCTGAAGACGAAGAGCATCACAGCAAAGGAGCGAGGAAGATCGTGAAGAACTTGAAGCTGATCCAGTGAATCTGAGAAGCAAAGATCGATCTGCTGAGAAGAGATTTCCTCCAGAGATCCAAGCACGCTCTAAGAGTATATTGTGTCTCAGATCTGAAGATCAGCTTTTCCTTTTCACCGTTGTGTGAATCCTTTGTTTCAGGTTGTTTGTTTTTAAGTCGAACTCAGTCTCTTGACAATTATCTCTCTCAGATTGTTCTGTTGAGAGAGGTTGGTTTTTCTGATCTAGCGTATTGTGCTGAGATCAGAAGTGGACAGGCCTTTGTGCCTTCAAGCTGTTCGCCAGCGGTTCAGGATTTAGATCCTGGTGTAGTTGAGCTGGATCACTCAACTGTGTTGAGGAGTTTGATCCTCAGTTTAGCCAAGCTGTAACGCTCAGCAGGATTCCTCACTGATTTAGTGAGGAGGTGGACGTAGGCCTCTGGAAGGAGACCGAACCACCTTAAAACTTTAGTGTTCTTCTGTGGTGTGATTTGATTTTACGTTCAGCTCAACGCTAGGTGCATGAATAGGAACGTTTATAAATTGGCGCAATCAGATTGAATTAGTTCAATTGATCGAATTTGTATCTAGTTATTCTCTTTTGTTCCAATTAATAATAAAATTTTGTGAAAGTCAATCTATTCACCCCCTCCCCCTCTAGCTTGACTATCCTCTGCACTCAACAAGTGGTATCAGAGCGCCAGGCTCTCTAATATTGGTTTAACCACCTAGAGAGATTTAATGGAGAACAGAGGTCTCATACCAGAGGGATATGCAATTAATAGACCACCATTTTTTGATGGAACTAACTATTCTTATTGGAAAAATCGAATGCAAGTTTTCTTAAGAGCGCAGGATCACGAAATCTGGAGGGTCGTGAGCAAGGGACCTTATCAGATCGAAGGAGATGAGGAGCTATGGGTAAAAGAGCAGATTCGCAAATCCAATATTAATTGGCAAGCGATGAATATTATGCAGTGCTCATTGCATCCAAAGAATTTTCTCGAATATCATCATGTGCCAGTGCTAAAGAAATGTGGGACAGACTTGAGGTTATCTACGAAGGTACCTCAGAGGTAAGAGAAACTAAAGCAAACATGTTAATTTCTGAATATGAGTCTTTTAGAATGAAACCTGATGAGAACATATCTGAAATGTATGCTAGATTAACCGTGCTGGTAAATGGCCTTAAAGGACTAGGAAAAGTCTATAGTGATTATGAATTGGTGAGGAAAATTCTTAGATCCCTTACACCAATTTGGCATACTAAGGCCACTGTTGTAGAGGAATCCAGAATCTTCCCACAACAACTCCTGATGAGCTTATTGGGTCACTAATGGCCTATGAGTTAAATTTTAGAAAAATTGATGAAGATTTCAAGAAGAAGAAGCCTCTTGCTCTCAAGGCAGGTCCTAGTAGCATGGAGAACTCAGATGACAGTCAATCTTCCTCGTCCGAAGATGACTCAAGTGAAATTGCCATGCTCACTAGGAAATTCAAGAAATTCCTAAGAAAGGAAGGTAAATTTGCAAGGGGTAGCAGAACTCAGGTAAGAAATAATTCAAGAGTTAAATCAGAAAACTTTAAAAAATCTGACAAGGTAGTGTGTTACAAATGCAGGAAGCAGGGGCACATCAAATCTGAATGTCCTGAGAACTTAAAGAAAAGTCAACCAAAATGGAGGAACAATAAGCCCAAGGCTATGATAAGTACTTGGAGCGATGAAGAAAAGGATGAAGATGAAGAGAACAGTTCATCCGAAGATGAAGGTGACATAAAGCTATGTTTCATGGCAAAAGGAGATGACCAAGATGAGGTAATATCTCCATTTGAAGATTTTACTTGTAGTGATTGGGAAGATGCTTTTAATGAACTTCTAGATAAATATGAAAATGTGAAGAAAGAGAACAAATCCCTCAAGAAAAAGAAAAGTCAAACCAACCTGGAAACCTCATTGAGTGAGAAGGTTAAAAACCTTGAAGCTGAAATTACTCATTTAAAAGAGACTCTAGAAGAAAATGAAGAAAGCGAGGCTCAATTAATTGAGATGAAGAGGGAAAATGAATTTTTATTAAAAGTGCATGATGAATTAAAACTTAGAATGCAAAAATTGGAAAGTGATGTTAAAATTGCTGAAGAAAAGTATGAAGCTATTTGTGGAGTAAACCAGGAACTCCAGGAAAGCTTAAAGAAGTTGGAAGATGAAAATCAGGACAAACAAGCTTCACTTGAGAAATTAACCCAAGGAAAGGATAATCTTGAAGCTGTCATGGGGATAAAGGTTAATGTTGGAAAAGAGGGTCTTGGGTTTAATCCAATGAAGAAAAAGGCTCTAGGAACCAAACTTATCACATTTGTTTCAGAACAGAACACATCTGAGAAAAGCCAAGAAAACTCTATAAAAATTAGTGAAATTAATAAGGGAAAAGGCAAGGAGAAAATAACAGCTGACACGCACAAATCTTCATTCAGTTCATCATCATCATCACACCAGCATGCATATAGGAAATCTGAGAGTCAAAAGTCTGGTGTAAATCAACTGCGTCAACGCAATGTATACACTGAGTCAACGCATACTGCATTACAGAAAGGGTATCCCGGTAGAGATGCTCGGAAGAGTCAACGCAGCTCCTATGGTGAGTCGACGTTGTCCATGAATCAAAGTCTATACAATAGGAACGTTGGATGGAAGAGTCGACGCAGTTGGTTTGGAGAGTCGACGCATCCCAGAAATCAGAACATGTATTATGGGAATACTGGGTGGAGGAGTCAACGCAATCATCGTAGTGCGTCTACACATCCCATGCATATCAGTTGGCCTAAATGGTCTAATACTTCATGGGCCAGTCACAGTAATTAGAATAAGAATACAAACAATACATACATTTCCATAATAATAGAAAAGGTTCAATAAACTCATATCAAAAAGGATTTCAAGGAAATCAGAAAGTTCATAATCCAGAACATTCATATAAACAAGCATGGATTCCTAAGAGCTTGTTATCCTATTTGGAACAATCATGTGGTTTCATGGGACCCAAGAGTGTTTGGGTTCCAAAATCTCTTGTTTGAAATGAATTGCAGGAATGCCTTGCAGCCATGCACAACCGGTGGTATCTCGATAGTGGCTGTTCAAGACATATGATGGGCGATAAAAATAAATTTTGTTTCTTGGTTGAAAAAGATGGAGGTCATGTAACGTTTGGAGGTAACAATAAAGGTAAAATCATTGGAAAAGGTAAAGTTGGCAACAATCCTTCGAACTCTATTGATGATGTTTTACTTGTTGAAGGACTAGAATATAATCTGTTAAGTATCAACCAACAGTGTGATAAAGGAAATAAGGTTGTGTTTGAATCTCATGTCTGCACTATTCTTGATATGAAGTCTGAAAAAATTAAGTTCATTGGAAAAAGAATAAACAACATGTACATGGTGGACTTAGATGATCCTGCGCATAATAATCTTTGTCTTGCTGTGAATAAAAATGAACTTGCTTGGCTTTGGCACCGTAGGCTAGGACATGCTAGCTATAGTGTCATGCATAAGTTAGTAAAGTTCAGCATGGTCAATGGTCTGCCAGATGTATCATTTAAACAAAATGAAAAAATCTGCAATGCATGCACTCAAGGTAAGCATACTAGAAAGTCATTTAAGTCCAAACTTGAAAATCAGTCTTCTAAACCTTTTGAACTCATTCATATGGACTTGTTTGGACCCACTAGAACAGCAAGTGTAAATGGAAGCAAATATGGATTTGTTTTAGTGGATGATTTTTCTAGGTTTACTTGGGTATTCTTTCTAACTCACAAGAATGATGCATTTGAAGAATTTCAGATCTTCTTTAAGAAAGTAAAGCAAGAGGGTAAGTTTATCATTTCATCAATCATATCAGATCATGGAGGAGAATTTGATAACTCTGAATTTGATGATTTTTGCAGAGCAACAGGTATTTCACACAAATTCTCTTCTCCAAGAACTCCTGAACAAAATGGAGTTATGGAAAGAAGAAACAGAACTCTTGTGGAGATGGCCAGAACCATGTTGATTGAAGGGGAACTCCCAAGGAAGTTCTGGGCAGAAGCAGTAAACACAGCTTGTTATATAGTGAACCGAGCAATGGTAAGATCTAAGTCCAAAAAGACTCCATATGAGCTAATGAAAGGTAAGAAACCGTTTGTCGCACATTTCAAAGTCTTTGGATCAAAATGTTTTATGCAAAATAATGATAAAAGAGTCTTGGACAAATTCGAACCTAAGAGTGAACCTGCTATATTTCTAGGATATTCTATTCACTCTAGGGCTTATAGAGTTTTAAATCTAAAAACACAAGCTGTTGAAGAATCACCTCATGTTGTATTTGATGAATTAAATGAAAAATCTGAAATCGAGCAACATTGCAGGGACAAGGATGATGGAAAATTTCTTGAAGAGAAAGAAGAACAAGTTCATCAAGAGGAAGAGTCAAGAGCAAATGAAGACCAAGCGGAATCGAGTAACCGAGGCAATGCAGGTATAAATGAAGGTAATCCTCTAATCAATGTTAGAACATTAAAGGATCATCCTTTATCAAGTATTATTGGAAATCTGCATGACCCTACAAGAACTCGATCACATTTTAAGAATATTGAAGAAATGGACAATCTAGCTCTTGTCTCACAAGTTGAACCTAAAAATGTAGGTGAGGCCTTAAAAGATGAATCTTGGATAAATGCCATGCATGAAGAACTAAATCAATTTGAAAGAAATAATGTATGGCATCTTGTACCTAGACCCAAGGATCATGCTGTGATTGGGACTAAGTGGGTCTTTAGAAATAAACAAAATGAAAATGGAGTTGTTATGAGGAATAAAGCTAGACTGGTAGCACAGAGATACAATCAGGAATTTGGAGTCGACTTCGAAGAATCCTTTGCTCCAGTAGCTAGATTAGAAGCTATCAGATTGCTTCTTGCTTATGCTAGCAGTTATGGAATAAAGTTGCAGCAAATGGACGTAAAAAGTGCTTTTTTAAATGGTCTAATAAAGGAAGAAGTGTATGTAGAACATCCCCCTGGATTTGAATGCACAGAAAATTCTAACCATGTGTACAGGTTGAATAAAGCCCTCTATGGGCTCAAACAAGCACCTCGAGCATGGTATGATAGACTCAGCTTATACCTCACTGAAAATGGGTATTCAAGAGGTAAAGTGGATCAAACTTTATTCACAAAGGTAAGAAATTCAGACATAATTCTGATTCAAATTTATGTTGATGATATAATTTTTGGAGCCACTGAATCTAGTATGTGTGAGGAATTTGCTAGGCTAATGACTACTGAATTTGAGATGAGTCTAATGGGTGAACTTCAGTTCTTTCTAGGTCTACAGATTACTCAAAGCAAGGAAGGGTGCTTTATCAGTCAGGCAAAATACATCTCCAAATTGTTGAAGAAATACAAGATGGAAAACTTGAAGGCCATGAGCACTCCAATGAGCATTAACACAAATTTGGATGCAGATCTGAAAGGTAACCAAGTAGATGCAAAAACTTATCGAGGTATGATCGGATCACTCCTCTATCTTACAGCATCTAGACCAGATATTCAATTTAGTGTGTGCATGTGTGCTCGTTTTCAATCTGATCCTAGAGAATCCCACTTAAGTTCTGTCAAGCGTATCTTTCGATATCTTGCTGGAACTCAAGATTTAGGGATTTGGTATCCTGCATCTTGCTCTTTTGATCTTGTATCTTATTTAGATGCAGACTATGCTGGATGTAAACTTGACAGGAAAAGCACAAGTGGTTATTGCCAATTTTTGGGAGGTTGTTTGATTTCTTGGGCTTCCAAGAAGCAACACTCAGTAGCACTATCCACTGCAGAGACAGAATATGTCGCTGCAGGGAGTTGTGGAACTCAAGTGTTGTGGATCAAACACCAACTCCAGGATTATCAAATTAATCTTGGATGTGTCCCAATATTGTGTGATAACACAAGTGCCATAAACCTGGCCAAAAAGCCTATCCAGCACTCTAGGACTAAACACATTGAAATAAGACATCATTTCTTGAGAGATGAAGTGAATAAAGGCAGCTTTAAATTGGTATTTGTTGAGTCTCAAAACTAACTAGCTGATATTTTTATCAAGCCTCTGAACAATGAAAGATTTTCTTTTCTTAGAAGAGAGCTTGGGCTGTGTTATAATCATCTGAATGCCTGATCTGATAATTTGCTTCTCAAGAAATCTGCTTGATAAATTTAGTGTTGGAATGAACTGACCTTACCCGATCTAAATTGAGTAGTGCATAAGATTGAATGAATCTCACATTCAGGGGGAGTCTAATCTGGTTGATTACATCATAAATAAAAGCAACTTAACTTCTCTCGAATATAGTCTGAAGGGAAGTAAATTGTTTAATCACACTTATCAAAAACTGTTGGTCTAAGAATGTGTTGTGAGTTCCTCCTTTTCAACTATGATGAGTTGACGCTGTGAAGTAGCTGAGTTGACGCTGTGAATAACCTTGTTCGGAAACAGAACATATTCTAAAGCTGAATACATGGATGTGTTGACGCTGTTGTTCAGATGAGTTGACGCTGTTGTTCAGATGAGTTGATGCTACTATTAGGAAGAGTTGAATATGCTATGAGGTTGAGTGGACGCTTTGATGAGGATGAGTTAACGTTGAGGGTGATATGAGTTAACGTAGTGACTCACATCCTTTACTTATTTGGTCTTGGTTCATTGAAATTCATGCAAAAGATTAACGCAGCCCTTATGTGGAGTCAACGCAGCTATGGTTCATTGAAATCCTTCTCCAATGTCTTCTTACCTTGGAGATTTCTCTATCTTGATTCATCTTATCATATCTCTCTATCTCGTTTATTCTACTCATACTCCTCTATGAAGCTCATATTGACATTCTTGAATGAGGGATAATTCTCTTTGGAATTGAGATATGAAGATAATATCATATATTCAGGGGGAGTTAAAGTGATAGTTCTTAATGAGTTTACGATATACTCTAAGTGATTCCATGAAATTCTAATGATTGGAGATCTTTTGTTCTTATGATACTTGAAATTTAGAAGTCTTGAATCTAATAGTGCCTTATGTACGGAAAAAATACTGAACAATTTAATATAACATAGATCTCTTCATGTCTTGAACCTTATTTGTTAAAAGTAAAGAAACCACTGTGAGTAAAGGAATTTAATATTTGTATTGGTTTTAAACTTACAAAGGGCCTTATATGCTAGAGAATTACACCCCACACATATTGTAAAACTCAGAGCAATGGCAGAGATACTGAGAAACTAACTCTTTGTACCAAAGAAGTGCAAAGAAGGAAGTCATGAAGTTGCCTGCTATCTCTGGTATAAAAAAAAATTTAATTCAGTACAGAGCAATGGTATTTGACCACTGAGAAACCACCTTCATGCACCTATGAAGTGCTTGAAAGGCGAGTCATGAGGTAGGTCACCAACTCTGGTGCTTTAAGGCAGAATGGTCAGCTATGCTGAGTAACCAGGGACTCTGGTGTCTGATAAACATGTGTACCTGTGTACAAAGGCTAGCTGTACTTGACTGTGACTGAGAATATTAAAAGTAAGCATCAAATGAATATATGTGGGTGTGATGGATCTAAAAGATATGTGTTCCCTATAGTTTGTTCACAATACTTGTTAAATTTCTCTCTCTCTCAGTAAGGAGTTCTTGAATTTTAAAAATACAGGGGATTGAAATGAAAAGTGCTCTCTGTTTGAAAAGAGTTCATTATTTATTCCCGATTTGGATTATAAGGGTTCATGAATTTAAAATTCAATATCTTAAGATCACTTCACCTCTTTATCATTAAATGGATTGGTATTAATCTTAATATATCTTTCCTCATGAGAACTTGATCTACAACACTTAAAAATCCCTGAATATAAGTATGTATATTCAATGTCTCAGCATCTTAAGCAAACCCTTTATTCGGATGTCTCTTAAGCTTCTTATCTTGCACTTGTTAGCTCACAATTGCTTCACTTCGTCGATGAAACATTCCTTGGCGTCAACACAATACAACAATTGTTACATCTTCAAACCGGTTCACCGACTTAAATTGGTTGAACCGCTCACTAATAAGGGTTTTCGTAGAGTCTTTAAACGACTCAGCGTGAACGCTATCAGCCTTATATTTACCATGCTCTCTGAAAAACCCTCGTACCTTCAGTCTCCGTGTTCCAAAAAACCTTGTCTCCACTCTCTTCTCTACTTTCGTTCATCTTCGCTACGATGGCTCCACCGAAGGGCTCTCTGAAAGGAAAGGAGAAGATGAATATTGAAGAACAGTCCACGGTTGAGCCGCGCACAAAAGGCACGCATGATATTCATGAAGCCGAACATGATGTACAAGAGGCAAATCTGTTGGAAGAGTCGCCGCCACCAGCTATCTCTCGGAAGCAAAAAGAGAAGAAGAAAATGAGGCACCATCGGAGCCCCAGTCCATCGGCCAAAAGGAGAAAGCTCTCAAAATCAAGGTCAGCCAAACCGAGAAACCCTCATCAGAAATCGACATCCGGGTCTTCTGAACCCACCTCGGTCATGAATATTGAAGAACCCCTAAAGGTTTTAATTCCCAGATATATTCTAAGTACAGATACTAAGCTTTTTGATGCTTTTCCAGAGCTCCGTCCTACTTTCGAATTTCAAGGGTGGTGGGATTTTGTGACCAAGCACAAAAGTTATTATCCTACTCTCGTAAGAGAGTTTTATCAGAATTTAAAGTACGATTTACAGATCCCCAAATTGTCTTCATCTGTCAGAAATGTCTCTTTTGAGCTAACGAGTAGTCTGTTTGCTCGAGTGTGGAA
This sequence comes from Amorphophallus konjac, assembly GCA_022559845.1. Lineage (NCBI taxonomy): Eukaryota > Viridiplantae > Streptophyta > Magnoliopsida > Alismatales > Araceae > Amorphophallus > Amorphophallus konjac. Next base: position 315,767,103 of record CM040121.1, on the reverse strand, counting down.
GATTCCCAAGGAAGGGGCAGAACTCCATTCATTTGAGTTAGATGACTATGAGGCATTTGAAGTTTTGACAGGGAAACCCAAAGATACTTCTGATGTGAAGCAAACCTATCTATCAAGTCTGAAAGCAAATAGGTTTACGCCATCTATCAGATTGTTGCATCACATATGCACATCTATTATCACTCCTCAAAGCAGTGGATGGGAAAGGGTTACAGAAATGCAAAGATTCCTGCTGTATTGCATGATAAAGGAGATCAAGATTTCATTGATCGATGTAGTAATCCAGACAATGGGTACGTGCTTGAACCATTCTAGAACTTTACCTTATGCAGCACACCTTACTTCTATATTTAGAACAGTAGGAGTGGATTTGTCAACTGAGAAAAAATGTGTAATTCCCAGAGGCAACTTGTATTCTTTGGATTATGTTCAGAAATTTATGGGATTTAAAATTATCGATGGAAAACCTGTCAGAATTCTTCCTAGTCAGAAAATGGCCCCCTTGGAAACAAGTAAGGAAACAAGGACAGAGGCACCACTTTCTTCTGGAGTCAAGGATGTAGGAGCAGAAGATAGTAGTGTAAGAATCCATTCTCCTATGAGGGAACCTCCAGTTCAGGCACATTCTGCGGAGCAAACTTCACAAGAAAAAAGTGGTGAAAGGTCTTCAAGAACTCAAATGGAAACTGGTGAACCCAGTAGCTTTGCACCCACAGAGGAACCTAATATGTGTAGAGTTCTTGGATCTTGCAGCAGACCTTCTTCAGCTTCTAGTGAAATTCCAATTCCAGCAACCGTTGAAGAAATGTTTGTTAATCTAACTATGATGATGCAACGGCAAGATGCTAAGATGGACAAATTGATGGAGTTCACAAACTTTCATATCAACCGATTGCATTCTAGAATTCTGAAATTTGAAGTTTCAGTGTTATCTGAGTGGCAGAAATTTTTGCTTACCAAGATGGTAACTGACCAGGCTTCCAGGCAAGTACTGAAGGGTATACCCACCCTCCTAGAAAAAATGGCCAACCTGGTGCATGATTTGCATAGCAATCAACCCTCGTTCTTTCAGTCGTTTGCCAAAATCATTGATGTATGCTATGATGTCAGGATTGCAGTTGAAACATTAAAAGGACAGATTAATTCACTGCCTTATAGCATCAAAGCTGTATTTGATAAGATTGACAAAGTAATTGCTGAACTTTCCTCCATTGGCAAACAACTAGAAAATTCAAAACTTGTTCAAGATGATATGTCTTCTATCATAGCTCATATGAGGAATTCACTGAACATCCAGCTTCCTGAGATATCACAAGAACTTCGCTCCTTGCTGTCCAGAGATCGACCTCAAAGTCACACACCCAGGGCTCGTGGGTCCTCTTCTCGACAAGACCGGTTTTTTCACTGAGGTCTTATGGTCGATGTTCTCTTTTGCTTTGCCCCCTTCTTGTTGATGTCAAAGGGGGAGAAGATTTTGAATATGGGAGGAATATGGAAGAAACTTGAATTTGAAACTTAAGCATACATCAAATTTTGAGTACATGAAGTAATTTCTTTTTGTGATGTCTCTATAGTGAAATGTTGATAATACCTATGATTTTGGATGTCAAATAGTCATGTGTATGCCTTAAATCATATTAGGGTTACCATCATCAAAAAGGGGGAGATTGTTGTCCTCCTGGTTTTGATGATGACAAATATGATTAGATGTATGCTAAATGTATTTGTGTTTCTTGAAGTAAGATTGAAACAGGGCAAAGTACTAACGAGTGCGTCAACGCTATCATCAAGCAGCGTGGACGCAACAGTTCAATAATCAGTACAAGGTAGCTTCTGTAATGCATTGATGCGTCAACGCTACGAACAAGCAGCGTGGACGCAGCCGTTCAAACAATATGAAGTAAAGCTTCTGAAGAACCTTGGCAGAGTCGACGCAGCAACTCAATGGGTCGACGCTGTAGTTCATAATAATGTTTCAAGTAGCTGGTGAGTGGACGCAGCAGCATCCTGCGTCAACGCACCCAGCATGACATGAAGCGTACGATGGTTAAGTCACTAAGACGATCAGGCAGGGGCCCACTGGGTACACACAGATCGTGGTCAACGTGCTTCGTACAGGTATAAAAAGAAAAGAGGAGAAAAATCAAAGTTGCGAAAAATAGAGCGGGAAGTGAGCAGAAGAATCTGAAGACGAAGAGCATCACAGCAAAGGAGCGAGGAAGATCGTGAAGAACTTGAAGCTGATCCAGTGAATCTGAGAAGAAAAGATCGATCTGCTGAGAAGAGATTTCCTCCAGAGATCCAAGCACGCTCTAAGAGTTTATTGTGTCTCAGATCTGAAGATCAGCTTTTCCTTTTCACCGTTGTGTGAATCCTTTGTTTCAGGTTGTTTGTTTTTAAGTCGAACTCAGTCTCCTGACAATTATCTCTCTCAGATTATTCTGTTGAGAGAGGTTGGTTTTTCTGATCTAGCGTATTGTGCTGAGATCAGAAGTGGACAAGTCTTTGTGCCTTCAAGCTGTTCGCCAGCGGTTCAGGATTTAGATCCTGGTGTAGTTGAGCTGGATCACTCAACTGTGTTGAGGAGTTTGATCCTCAGTTTAGCCAAGCTGTAACGCTCAACAGGATTCCTCACTGATTTAGTGAGGAGGTGGACGTAGGCCTCTGGAAGGAGACCGAACCACCTTAAAACTTTAGTGTTCGTCTGTGGTGTGATTTGATTTTGCGTTCAGCTCAACGCTAGGTGCATGAATAGGAACGTTTATAAATTGGCGCAATCTGATTGAATTGGTTCAATTGATCGAATTTGTATCTAGTTATTCTCTTTTGTTCCAATTAATAATAAAATTTTGTGAAAGTTAATCTATTCACCCCCTCCCCCTCTAGCTTGACTATCCTCTGCACTCAACAGAAGAGGCGGGGGGGGGGGGAGCTAACAAGGGAGAAGGGTTGGGTCGCAGGTCTGCCAAGGGTTAGGGAGAGAGAGGAGAGGGGTGGCCTTGGGGTGAGGTGGCTGGATTCTCTCTTGGTTGGTGGGCTAGAGAGTTGATGGGGGGACCTTGGGAAGGGGAAGAGGTGCTTGGGAAAGTGAAGGGGTGCTTGGGGAAGTGGGATTCTCACTTGGGAGAGGGGAGGGTTGCTTGGGAGAGTGAAAGGGTGCCTAGGGGGTGGTGCAGTTAATGAGGGTGAGTAATGGGTTTATAGGGAAGTGAGGGGTCTCTTGATGATGTGAAAGACTTTGGATGAGGTGGAGGGTGATGTGAAGGTGAGAGGAGAGAGAAGGGGGCGTAGGTTTTAGAGAAAGAAAGTAGAGGAGAGAGAAAGTGGCACAAGAGAGAGAGAGAGAGGGATATGGGAGCTTCTCACTCCAAGGGCTTCTCACCCTGTGGGTTGGCTTCTCACCAAGGGAACACACAAGATTGAAATCAGGAAAATTTTCAAATATTCATTAACCAACTCATGGGGGGTTGGGTCCTATTTATAGGAGCTTAACCTTTTACAGGACCAAAATGCCCATGGCATTATACTAAATGACCACTGATGTCTTAGAAAGCAAACCATGGGACAAATGACTCATACATAGGGAAATAACTCATGGACCTAAAGACATGACTCAAATAAAAGGAAAATTACACAATTATGACTCAAAGGAAATATAAAAAATTACATGCCATGATTAAGAAAAATATGACGAATGCGATGGTGTGATGCCGGTGAGCACTCGGGGCCTCGAGAAAATATGAAGGGGTGAGGGATGCCCCCATCATACTCCCGGGGTGCGGAGAACTCGACTCCGTCGAGTGAAGATCCATCGTACACGGAGGGAGCCATGGCGATGCAGCCCACAAGTCTTCCGAAGGTAGCAGATCCTTCCACCTAGAGAGGTAGCGCCCATGCACCTTGCTCCAGGTGGTGGTGACCTGTTCATCCAATATTCTCTCAAGTTGCGCGCGTCGGGCTCTTCGGGCTAATGGTGCTCTCAAGGGGGTGGGTGCTCTCTCAAGGGGGAAATCAGGCTCGATATCCTTACTAGGTACCACCATGGGGCCCTTGAATGGCACTAGGTTGGCCATATTGAGAGTGAAACCAACTTGGTACTCCTTGAGGAGGTCTAGCTCATAAGCATTGGTGCTAGTGCACCTCAAAACCTTGAAGGGACCAACCCCACAAGCCCTCAATTTTGGGAGTATCTCATTCCTCACCATCCCAGAATCACCCATTTGGATTTCTTGGTGGCGCTGGTGTGAGTCGACCTGTCTTTTGTAAATGTCATGGCACTTGTCGACGTGCTTGCAAGGGTGATTATGCAACTTGATGAATGCTATCCTCCTAATGGTTATGGGTGGACCTGGGCAACCAAAAGTGGGTCTAGCCGGTTTATGCCTTCTATCAAGGTGGGTGAAGACGGGCGGGCCGGGGCATCCAAATATGAATCTATCATGCATAATGCCAATGATGAATGGGGGAGGGGCCGTACATCCACATGTGAACCAGTCGTGTATTGGTCCTAGCATGTATGTGACACAAATGAGATGACTGGCCTCACTAGCCCTATCAAATGATGCAAAATGTTGTGACACATACACTCCTATCCAGACGGTCCCTTCTATGTGTGTGGATTGGTTTGGGAGTTTCTACTCATAGGGATCGAAGGGGTCTAAGAAAGTGGACATCATTGTGTGGGGCAACTCCTCATTCACTAGGTATGTGTTGCTCATGGTCATGACTACCCTTGTATGGTTCGGGTCTTGGGGGAGGGGGGCTTGATCCAACGGGGTGGGTGGGGGTAGGAAGGAGTGGGTGATGAGCGATGCCAGTGGGCCATATAGATATTCACACTCCCATGGGGAGGGGTCAAAGGGGTCATAGAAAGGGCCACTTAGTGAGGGACACTCTATCCCTTTTAGGACCCCAAAAGGTGATGGGTCATCTCTAGAAGATGGGGCATTGACTTTGAGGGGAAGGTTTGTCTTCTTACCCAGATGAGGGATTCTAAGTTGAGGATAGGGTCGGGCTCATCAGGTGTGGGAAGGAATAGCTGAAGGTCCCTAGTGTAGCAACCAACAGTGTAAATGGAGGTGATGGACCTGACACATAGGTGGTGGAAGTCAAGGATCTTAAGTCGGTCGGTTGCCAGGGCTAACACGCTAGTCAGCTCAAGTTGCCACTCTAAGCCTTTAAGAAGATCTTCCCAAGTCTCTACCTTAAAGCAGGATTGGAATGTGGTGCGATAGGAGTTAATGGGTACTAATTGGAAATGGTGCTCCATGGTTGAGGTTTGTAAGTAGAAGGCATGAGGGATGGGATTTTGCTTGAGCCATTTGATGATGAGTTCTCCTATGGTCACCACCTTTTGGCTGAGATTGAGTGGCTTGGGGAGGTATGGGTTAATTTGGGTGGGGGTGAGTTGATGTCCTTCCTCTTTATTGATATGAGTGTGGATTTCCTCAAAGGGTGGGGAAGGCTTTGGGCTGGTGTCCATTCCCGGGGATTCGGTCTTGTGGGCCGTGGTCTCCTCATGTTAACTCATGGCCTTATTTATTCTTTGAAGCGGGTTGAGAGGGCATGGTGGCCAGGTACGGGGCTCCGGTGGGCGAGGGAACACAAGGGTGTTGAAACCATAGGCTCTCGGGAGATGTGGGGGATGGATTAGGCAAGACCGATGCATTGGGTCGAAGGTGGCATTCCTTTCATCAAGACATTGTTTCCCTAGGATTATGCAAGGGCCTACCAAAGTACGACTTTGACACCAAGCCCCATCGAAATATTTATTCTTCCCAAACCATTGATAAAATTCAACAAAGACTTGGTCTTCGTTGTGCATAATTTGTCCGATCCTAGAAAGGGTGGCTACGATATCGGGGGATACCCAATTATCTTCTACCATGTCAATGAAGTCAATTTCTGTGGGGCTACCATTGGGTAGGTATGCTTGGAATATGATGGGAAGTGGGGCCATTTGGAATATGATAGACAATGCATGGGACGATCTGTCGAGGACTCTAATGCAAGCGTGCCCATGGACAAGACTCGTAGAGACAAGTCTAAAACTTGCTCTGATACCATAAGATGTGACACACCCTAAGGGAAAATGCAACGAGTAGATCTAATTCCCTTGGATCTAAAGATGCAAGCACAACTACAAGACTAGAAACCTACGCAAGCGGACACTCATACGGCACGAACGCTCAACCCGTGGGTGAGTAGGGGATGCCGAGTCGAGGATGTGGGGGGGTCCATTGCTGGTAGAGGAACAGCAGCGCTTTAGTTAGTCTCCCCTCGGATACGGTCGCTCACCTCAATAGGCCGAAAGGTGCCAAAGGGCACGGATCCACTCACTTACACCCACGGCGGTCGCTCGGAGGCGGTGAAGCCTTGGGACCGGGCGCTTTCTGTAATACCCCGATTTATTTATTGAGTTTTATTAATTAAAAATTGAAATAAAATGGTTTAATGCATGAATTTCAAAATTTAATATTTAATTCCTTAGTTAATAGAACTAGTGAAATTTCAACTACCTTATAAAAATCTAAAAAAATTCTAATTGGGTCAAGGACATTGTATTTAACAACTTTGTCTTATGTGGTCGACCGAGCAAAAATCCGTAATTGGGTCTAATAAGTGGATTAAGCTCAAAAGTGCACACTTATCTAACCCTTACCTAACCTTAGCTTAAACCGTCAAATTAGAGCTTAATACTCAACCAAATGACCCCAAATCTGAGGCAAATGAAAGGTCACAATCTAAGGATCATTTCCCCTCTATCAATTGATCGAAAACCAAACCCTAAAACGTGTAGTCGGCCGAGTTTGGTTGGGTCAAACATTTCGGCGCCGTTTCAAACACTCACCTTGCATCGTCGATTTCTCCCAGCTCCGAAGGCTCCAGAAGATGTATGAGCTATAAAAATGAAGCTCTTCAACCCTAGTTTCCTTTGGTAGCAGTAGCAGCCGCAGTGGAGTTCGATCTAGGAAGATCTTGGTCGATTAGTGGAGGTGGGTCGGCATCCCGTCATCCTCCTTTCTTCATCTTTGTTCCTTCGATTAAGGTTGGTACCCTCGACCAAAATTAGCACATGAGTGCATCATTTTGTTCCTCTCGACGAGATCTTTCCATTGGTAGTAAAAACCCTAATTTTTATTAGGTATCCAGGGAGATCTCGAGGTTTTTCTGAAGTGCTGTCAAGTTCGTTCTTCAATCTAGGTTCATAAGTTCTCTCTTCGATTGAGGTAGGTTATAACAGCCCAAACTCTAATTAACATATATGGATGTAATCAGCAGCATGTTAGCTTTCATTTGACGTAGAAAGCCCTAAATTTTATTGAGCATGTTTAGAGAATTTCTGATTTGAGTAAGAGCATGTCTAGACTTGGTTTATGATGTGTTCTTTCAAGTTACTTTCAAGTTAAATCATGATTTCGAGTTGTTAATCTTGATCCCCATATAGCATGTCATATATGGTTGGAATCAACATCAAGCCCTCTTTCTTTTGATATATAAAGCCCCAATTTTCATAGACCATGCTTAGAGTATTTCGTGTTTGAGTAGAAGCATGCTAAAAATTAGGTTTTCAAGTGTTCTTCCTAGATAGGTTGTGATTCGATTGATTTTTCGATAAATTTCTTGGTCCAAACTCTTTTATTATGACCCTAGTATGTCTATCAAGAACCCAGGAGCATGGGGTTAAGATCCCAGCCCAATTAGATCCCAATTGGGTGAGCTTTCATTGATTACCGAAGTCACGTTCGGTTATGTGAAGGCAGGGGTCGACCCATGGGGTCGACCCATGCTCAAGCAGATTTTGACTGCCCGAGGGTCGACCCATGGGGTCGACCCATCCTGCACCGTGCGGGGGCCAACCCATGGGGTCGACCCATACAGCGGGCAGGTGGGGGTCGACCCATGGGGTCGACCCACACGGCAGAAATTGTGGGGGTCGACCATGGGGTTGACCCATTCAGCAGACAGCAGTCTGTCTTGCAGGGGTCGACCCCAGGGGTCGACCCATCACACAGGCAGACCCTAGTTTTTCCAAGGGTCGACCCAATGGGTCGACCCATATGCCAGCAGACCCGTTTTAGTTATTTTTCGACCCGAGGATCGATCTGGACCGTTAGGGGATCGACCCATGCAACCTAGTCCAATTGAAAACTATATTTTTGGGGAACCAGTGACCCATGCATGTAACCCTATGATCTCAAGTTACAATGGTCCATGCACTCATTCCAAGTGTAAAAACCATTATGTTTACTATCTCCACTTCAACGCACTCAATGGTTAATTAGAAACCCACATGATTAGTGGTTAAATATGTAACTAAATTTCTGTTAATTGCATGTTGTTCATTCCTACGCAATCTTGTTCATTCTCTTTATCATCTTCAATCATCTTTTTGGAAATTTGAGTTAACGTAAAACTTAATCCTTGGTAAATTGACATGAAATTAGGATTTATATGATTATTAGGTTGCTGGTCAGCCACTTTACTCCTGTAGAACAGCGGCCAACTTATGACCGCATATCCGTAATACGGCCCAGTATGGACCGTATATCTTGTTCATGGGTCTTAATGTCTTCTGGACATGAGCGGTCCATAATGCACCATTCATACCGTAGAGCGGCCCACTGTCAGCCGTTCTTTCTTGACCTCGTGGACTGAGTTTTGGTCCAGTTCTTGTAATGCGGCCAGTAGTAGCCGTATGTCCTGTCACATGGTATAGAAGTGACCGTATACCGAGTTTTTGATTTGATGAATCCAAGGACAAGTTAGTCCTTAAATCTCATACTTATGGACAGTAATTCCTCTGATTAATTGGCCACAAATTTGACTAAATGTCTAGACAGGTCTTGGGATCTTGTATCCAATAAATCAATGCCAACGCATCATAAGGGCCCGGTCTAGTCCTAGGGAGAGCGCCCGAAAAACTAGTGAGCCCGTGGGATGTTATAATGACATGGTGAGGCATTGCACCGAGTGCATGACTAGCTTGTTGTCTACGACAGAAAAACTCTTGTTACTCTTGTTACTTGATCGTGCTTGACTTGTTATCTCTTGTTACTTGCTAGTGGCCATTCCTCGTTACAGTTCTTGTTACACTTGTACATGTTATTCTTGTTAAATTCTAGTTATCTTATATTTCTTGAGTTTGCGAGATCTTTTATTACGTTGTTTCATTGTATCGTCATTTATTTCTTTTATTAGCTTGGCATATGAAAATGTTATTAAATTGTTAATCACGTAAACGTGTCTGTTATTTCCTACTGAGCGTCAGCTCATAGTTGTTGTTTCCCCCCCTTTCCAGGCTGTTCAGGTGATGATGCGCATACCGATGGGGAGGGACAGGAGTGATACTTTTGAGTGTACTTGTTAGTAGTTGCCGAGTTGGCATAGTTGTTTACACTAGTTATTCCTTAGAGTTGTGTTAGTACTTTACTACTTTTGGAGTCAGTTATTGTATTAGAACCAGTTGGAAGTTATATTTGATCGTGTGGTTATTGTAATAAATTTGGAATCTTCTTGATCAATAGATTTACTTCTTTTCTTAGCACCTGTATAATTGTTTAGTTTAGCTTATTTATTTGATTTCTAGCTAGTTTCTAACTGTACGACCCGATATTCCGCGTCGGGGCGTGACCGTTTAGTTGGTATCAGAGCCCTAGGTTTCACATTCCTAGGTGTTCCTAAGATTCTAGGCTTTCCAAGTTCTAGGGTTCTAAGTGTTATCATAGGACCCCTAACCTTGTTAAGTCTAAGAACCTGACCTGGTGATATTTGGGTAGAAACTTGGGCTAAGTTCGTATCTTAATTGTGTTATTATCTATCTTATCGAACTTAAGTAATCTATTCCTCATGTAGGCCATTGCAATGGCAGCAGATTATGCGGAATGGAGGAACTTGCAGCGTACGGTTCAAGGCCTTACACAGGCTTTACAGCAAGTGGCTCAAGCAGGAGCGGCACACCATGGCACTGGTGACTTATATCGAAACTTCCGAGGGATGAATCCGCCGAGATTTGGAGGCTCGACTGACCCTGATGAAGCCGAGCATTGGCTGGATGAGATGGGAAGGATATTCGAAGTAATGCAGTGCAACAATCAAGAGCATGTCCTTCTTTCAACCTTTCAACTTGAATGTGATGCAAGAACATGGTGGGATTTTGTGAAGGCTACCCTTGGTGATCAGCAAGTCACATGGGAGGAGTTCGAGGAATTCTTTAACAGCAAGTGTTTTTCTGATAGAGTGCAAGAGAAGAAGGCAGCAGAGTTCGCGGCTTTGAAGTAGCGCAATCTATCTGTGGCAGAATATGAAGCTCAATTTTCTCGGTTATCCCGATATGCTAACCACTTGCTATCTACCAAGAAGATGAAGGCCAAGCGCTTTCTCAATGGATTGAGGCTGCATTATATCAACCAATTGGCACCAATGGAAATCTCCACTTATTCTGAGATGGTGAGGAAAGCTCAAGTCCTAAAAGATACTCTAGAAATGACGGAGAGAATAAGTGGAAAAGGTGCAAGAAAGGAACAACCTACGGGTTCCGGGAATATCAAACCCGGGTATGGCAAGAAGAGGCCCATTAGTTGACCTGGTTCGTGGAGTGGTTCTGGATCGTGGAAGGGCAAGATGCCGAAGAATGAAGACAAGAAGCCAGGCCCTATTGTTCCATTTAAGGGCGTGTGCAAATTTTGTGATCGTCCTGGTCACAAGATGGAGGATTGCTGGCGCAAGCTAGGTGCCTGTCTGCGATGTGGAAGTAGGGAGCACCGTATCCCTGACTGTCCTCTTCTGTCGGAGCAAGCTACCCCGTCAAAACCACAAGGCATCAAGAAGCCACAAGGCAAGCTTCAAGCTTTACATGCAGATGAAGTAGGAACCTCCGAGGATGGTGGACTCGTTGAAGGTACTCTTATTATACTCGACAAGCCAACATTTGTTCTTTTTGATACTAGTGCCACACATTCATTTAATTCTCAGAGATTTGCTAAGTCTTTAGCTATGGAACCTGTTTTGATGAATTCTCCGTTAGAAATATCAACCCCTATTGGTACTAAATCGGCAATACAATACTTCTATCCTTCTAGTACGGTCATGATTGGAGAACAGAATTTACCAGCTGATTTAGTTTGCATAGACATGAAGGATTATGATGTAATCCTAGGAGTAGATTGGTTGGCTCAATATGAGGCTAATGTTCACTGCAGTTCTACCTCCGTGTCTTTTACTAGGCACCCGAGACTTTCTTTTGTGGGAGTTAAGCACCATAACTCCGTATCACTTATCTCGGCTCTTCGAGCTGATAAGCTGATGAGACGAGGATGCGAGGCTTTTCTGGCCTTTGTCTGTGCAACCCCTGAGCAGCAGATTGAGATTAAGGACATTTCTGTTGTCTGAGATTTTCCTGATGTCTTTCCAGAGGAACTACCAGGACTTCCGCCTGAGCGAGAAGTTATCTTCTCTATTGATCTCATTCCTGGCACATCTCCTATTTCCAAGGCTCCTTATCGTATGTCTCCTGCAGAACTGAGGGAATTAAAGCAACAGTTGATGGAATTGCTCGAGAAGGGTTTCATTCGTCCTAGTACTTCTCTTTGGGGAGCCCCTGCATTATTCGTTAGGAAGAATGATGGTTCGATGAGGTTGTGCATCGATTATCGACAATTGAACCAGCAGACTGTCAAGAACAAATATCCATTGCCGAGGATTGACGAATTATTTGACCAGATAGAGGGAGCTCAGTATTTTTCTAAGATCGATCTTCGATCTGGATATCATCAGTTATGGATTAAGGAAGAGGATATCTATAAAACAGCCTTCCGCAGCAGGTATGGTCATTTTGAATTTATTGTTATGCCTTTTGGTCTAACGAATGCACCAGCAGCTTTCATGCAGTTGATGAACAATGTATTTTGGCCCTATCTTGATCAATGGGTCGTGGTATTCATTGATGACATCCTGATTTATTCCAAGAATGAAGAGGAGCATGCTGAACATCTGAGAATGGCATTGCAACTGTTGAGAGATCATCAGCTATATGCCAAGTTCAGTAAGTGTGAATTCTGGCTACAAGAGGTGTCCTTTCTCGGACATATCATCACCAAAGAAGGTATTTCTATTGATCCTTCAAAGGTAGAGGCAGTGAAGAATTGGGATCAGCCTACCAGTGTGACTGAAGTTAGAAGTTTCCTAGGCCTGGCAGGCTACTATAGAAGATTTATCCAAGATTTCTCTAAGATTGCGGTACCTATGAGAAGATTAACCCGCAAGGAGAACAAGTTTGATTGGTCAGATGATTGTCAGTGAAGCTTTCAGACTTTGAAGGAATGTTTAACTACTGCACCTGTATTGGCTTTACCTTCTGGTGAAGGAGGTTTTGTGGTGTACACCGATGCTTCAGGTATTAGTTTAGGCTGTGTACTCATGCAGCATGGGAAGGTGATTGCCTATTCTTCTAGGTAGTTGCGGAAGCATGAAGAGAATTATCTTGTTCACGATTTGGAACTAGCAGCAGTCGTGTTTGCCTTGAAGATATGGAGGCACTACTTGTATGGAGAAACATTCATAGTGTTTTCAGATCATAAGAGTCTGAAATATCTATTTTCTCAGAAGGAACTCAACATGAGGCAGAGAAGATGGTTGGAGTACTTGAAAGACTTCGACTTCTCGATTGAATATCATCCTGGAAAAGGCAATGTTGTGACAGATGCATTAAGCCGAAAGCCTTTAGCTAGATTATCAAGTCTCATGTTACAAGAGTGGAAGATACTGGAACAATTAGCTAGCCTGGATCTGAATGTTGATAATGATCGGGTTATGATTGCACAGATTCAACTTAAGCCCGAATTATTGATGGAAATCAAGTCCTTGCAAGATAATGATCCCGAGCTGGTAGAGATCAAGGGAAGCTTGAGCAGCAGACCTGACTTCATGGTGGCAGACGATGGAAGATTGTTATTCCAGGGTAGAACTTGTGTACCTGATGAAGCTGGAATAAAGAACAAGATTCTGGAGGAAGCTCATAGATTCAAATACACCATTCATCCTGGAGGCACTAAAATGTTCAAGGATTTGAAGATATCTTTTTGGTTGCCAAACATAAAAAGGGAAGTTGCAGACTTCGTGAGTAAATGCTTGGTTTGTCAGCAAGTTAAGGCTGAACATTTCAGACTGGCAGGAAAGTTGAAACCACTCGACATACCCCAATGGAAGTGGGAAAGCATTGGCATGGATTTCATTATGAGTCTACCTAGGACTCGTGGTGGATTTGATGCAATATGGGTGATTGTCGACCGATTGACAAAGTCAGCTCATTTCTTACCCATTAAGTCCAAGTGGACAGTTGATGTATCGGCTGCTTTGTATTTGAAGGAAGTGGTAAGGCTCCATGGCATACCAGTCAGCATTGTGTCTGATAGAGACCCCAGATTTACTTCACATTTCTGGAAGGGACTATAAGAGTCTTTGGGTACTCGTCTGAATTTCAGTACTGCTTTTCATCCGTAGACAGATGGACAGACTGAAAGAATCGATCAGATAGTGGAAGATATGTTTAGAGCATGCATGATTGATTTCAGAGGCAGTTGGAGTGATCACTTGGCATTAATTGAATTCACCTACAACAATAGTTATCAATCCAGCATACAGATGGCTCCTTTTGAAGCATTGTATGGAAGAAGCTGTCGTTCCCCGTTATGTTGGGAGGAGATAGGTGAGAAGCAATGGCTTGGACCGGATCTTAATTCAGAATCATCACAGAACATCTGTATTATCCAAGACCGGTTACAAGTAGCCCAATCAAGACAGAAGAGTTATGCCGACAACAGAAGAAGAGAATTGGAGTTTCAGGTTGGCGAGCATGTATTCTTGAAGGTTTCTCCTACGAGAGGGATTCAAAGATTTGGCATTCAGGGCAAGCTAAGTCCGAGATATATTGGTCCATTCGAGATCCTGGATAGAGTGGGAGAGGTTGCTTACAGACTGGCTTTACCGTCTCAGTTGTCTGGCGTACACAATGTTTTCCATGTGTCCATGTTACGGAAATATGTGTATGACCCCACTCACATCATTCAGCATGTGGATTTTGAATTGAAGGAAGATTTGACTTATGAAGAAAGACCTATCAAGATTCTGGACCGGAAACAACAGCAACTCCGAAATTGTTCTATACCAATGGTCAAGATTCAGTGGAGTCCGCGTGGAACCGAAGAAGCTACTTGGGAGTCTGAAGATACTATGCGGAAGCGGTATCCCGACTTATTCTAGGTGAGCTATCTCATTCCCTATCCTCCATATTTAGTGCGGTGAATTTGGAGGACCAAATTCCTTAAGTAGGGGAAGGTGTAATACCCCGATTTATTTATTGAGTGTTATTAAATAAAAATTGAAATAAAATGGTTTAATGCATGAATTTTGGAATTTAACATTTAATTCCTAAGTTAATAGAACTAGTGAAATTTCGACTACCTTATAAAAATCTGGAAAAATACTAATTGGGTCAAGGACCATGTATTTAACAACTTTATCTTCTGTGGTCGACCCAGCAAAAATCCGTAATTAGGTTTAATCAGTGGACTAAGCCCAAAAGTGCACACTTATCTAACCCTTACCTAACCTTAGCTTAAACCATCAAATTAGAGCTTAATACTCAGCCAAATGACCCCAAATCTGTGGCAAATGAAAGGCCACGATCTAAGGATCATTTCCCCTCTATCAATTGATCGAAAACCAAACCCTAAAACGTGCAGTCGGCCGAGTTTGGTTGGGTCAAACATTTCAGCGCTGTTTCAAACACTCACCTTGCATCGTCGATTTCTCCCAGCTCCGAAGGCTCCAGAAGGTGTATGAGCTATAAAAATGAAGCTCTTCAACCCTAGTTTCCTTTGGTAGCAGCGGTAGCCGTAGTGGAGTTCGATCTAGGAAGATCTTGGTCAATTAGTGGAGGTGGGTCGGCATCCCGTCGTCCTCCTTTCTTCATCTTTGTTCCTTCGATTAAGGTTGGTACGCTCGACCAAAATCAGCACATGAGTACATCATTTTGTTCATCTCGATGAGATCTTTCCATTGGTAGTAAAAGCCCTAATTTTTATTAGGTATCCAGGGAGATCTCGAGGTTTTTCTGAAGTGCTGTCAAGTTCGTTCTTCAATCTAGGTTCATAAGTTCTCTCTTCGATTGAGGTAGGTTATAACAGCCCAAACTCTAATTAACATATATGGATGTAATAAGCAGCATGTTAGCTTTCATTTGACATAGAAAGCCCTAAATGTTATTGAGCATGTTTAGAGAATTTCTGATTTGAGTAACAACATGTCTAGACTTGGTTTATGATGTGTTCTTTCAAGTTACTTTCAAGTTAAATCATGATTTCAAGTTGTTAATCTTGATCCCCATATAGCATGTCATATATGGTTGGAATCAGCATCAAGCCCTCTTTCTTTTGATATATAAAGCCCCAATTTTCATAGACCATGCTTAGAGTATTTCGTGTTTGAGTATAAGCATGCTAAAAACTAGGTTTTCAAGTGTTCTTCCTAGATAGGTTGTGATTCGATTGATTTTTTGGTAAATTTCGTGTTCCAAACTCTTGTATTATGACCCTAGTATGTCTATCAAGAACCCAGGAGCATGGGGTTAAGATCCCAGCCCAATTAGACCCCAATTGGGTGAGCTTTCATTGATTTTCGAAGTCACGTTCGATTCTGTGAAGGCAGGGGTCGACCCATGGGGTTGACCCATGCTCAAGCAGATTTTGACTACCCGAGGGTCGACCCATCCTGCACCGCGCGAGGGTCGACCCATACATCGGGCAGGTGCGGGTTGACCCACACGACAGAAATTGTGGGGGTCGACCCATTCAGCAGACATCTGTCTGTCTTGCAAGGGTCGACCCCAGGGGTCGACCCATCACACAGGCAGACCCTGGTTTTTCCAAGGGTCAACCCAATGGGTCGACCCATATGCCAGCAGACCCGTTTTAGTTGTTTTTCGACCCGAGGATCGATCTGGACCGTTAGGGGATCGACCCATGCAACCTAGTCCAATTGAAAACTATATTTTTGGGGAACCAGTGACCCATGCATGTAACCCTATGATCTCAAGTTACAATGGTCCATGCACTCATTCCATGTGTAAAAACCATTCCGTTTACTATCTCCACTTCAACGTACTCAATGGTTAATTAGAAACCCACATGATTAGTGGTTAAATATGTAACTAAATTTCTGTTAATTGCATGTTGTTCATTCCTACGCAATCTTGTTCATTCTCTTTATCATCTTGAATCATCTTTTTGGCAATTTGAGTTAACGTGAAACTTAATCCTTGGTAAATTGACATGAAATATTGATTTATATGATTATTAGGTTGCTGGTCAGTCACTTTACTCCTGTAGAACAGCGGCCAACTTATGACCGCATATCCGTAATACGGCCCAGTATGGACCGTATATCTTGTTCCTGGGTCTTAATGTCTTCTGGACATGAGCGGCCCATAATGCACCATTCAATCCGTAGAGCGGCCCACTATCAGCCGTTCTTTCTTGACCTCGTGGACTGAGTTTTGATCCAGTTCTTGTAATGCGGCCAGTAGTAGCCGTATGTCCTGTCACACGGCACAGAAGTGACCGTATACCGAGTTTTTGATTTGATGAATCCAAGGACAAGTTAGTCCTTAAATCTCATACTTATGGACAGTAATTCCTCTGATTAATTGGCCACGAATTTGACTAAATGTCTAGACGGATCTTGGGATCTTGTATCCAATAAATCAATGCCAACGCATCATAAGGGCCCGGTCTGGTCCTGGGGAGAGCGCCCAAAAAACTAGTGAGCCCATGGGATGTTATAATGACATGGTGAGGCATTGCACCGAGTGCATGACTAGCTTGTTGTCTATGACAGAAAAACTCTTGTTACTCTTGTTACTTGATCGTGCTTGACTTGTTATCTGTTGTTACTTGCTAGTGGCCATTCCTCATTACAGTTCTTGTTACACTTGTACATGTTATTCTTGTTAAATTCTAGTTATCTTATATTTCTTGACCTTGCAAGATCTTTTATTACGTTGCTTCATTGTATCGTCATTTATTTCTTTTATTAGCATGGCATATGAAAATGTTATTAAATTATTAATCACGTAAACTTGTCTGTTATTTCCTACTGAGCGTCAGCTCATAGTTGTTGTTTCCCCCCCTCTCCAGGCTGTTCAGGTGATGATGCGCATACCGATGGGGAGGGACAGGAGTGATACTTTTGAGTGTACTTGTTAGTAGTTGCCGAGTTGGCATAGTTGTTTACACTAGTTATTCCTTAGAGTTGTGTTAGTACTTTACTGCTTTTGGAGTCAGTTATTGTATTAGAACCAGTTGGAAGTTATGTTTGATCGTGTGGTTATTGTAATAAATTTGGAATCTTCTTGATCATCAGATTTACTTCTTTTCTTAGCACCTGTATAATTGTTTAGTTTAGCTTATTTATTTGATTTCTAGCTAGTTTCTAACTGTACGACCCGATATTCCGCGTCGGGGCGTGACACTTTCTCCCTTATCCAACGGCGCAAATGAAGAATATTGAATAAAAAAGCACGATTAGGAGCAAGGGCAGCGAGCTGACCTGGCCAGTTTGAAGAAACCGGCCCCGATTCGGAGACGTGGGCGAGCGGGGAAGTGTGGGTTCCCCGCACACTGTGTCGATGAAGCTTCACCCTGCTAAAGAATTACATGCACTACTCCCCTCACAGGGGGGGAACTCGAGGTAGGGGACAATTGGTTACACTCAAACACTTCCTCCACACAGGGGGGGCTGTAAGCCGGGCAGGTGGGGAGGGGAAATTAGGTGCCGAATTCTGTCGGTTCTGTTCAGCTGCAGGCCTGAGGGCGCTTGGGTGACGTCTTACTCCCAGATGGGATGTTGGATTGATGTGGGACCACATCTGGCTGAGTGAGTATCTTTCCTGATGTGTCACGGTCAAAGATCTCCATCTGATTCATCTCGGTCACTCGGTGGCAGCCTCTGGATACTGACTGGGTCGTGCTGGGCACTTGGGAAGAGAATCTATCTTGACTTACAGATGATTTACCTGTAGGACCTGAGGTCAGATTATCACGGGGCCAGGGTTGTCGCGAAGAGGGACGGCCCTGGGAGCTTCCAGAACTGGTTTGTCCCAATTCTGAGGTGGGAGGTAAGGGAAGCACTAGATCTTGTGAAGTCGCGCAGTTGCATGAGCCAGCCAAACAGAGCGGAGGTGCAGAGGGTTGTCCGCCCAGCAGGAAGCTCAGAACAAGGAAAGACCAGGCCCATTTGGAAGCTTACTGACCTATTAATGTCTTCCCAAAAGGGCGGGAGCAGAAACTAACTGCAGTGGCCGAGAGGATTTCTGAGGCTGGCTGCTCATCCCGGACGCCGACAGGTCGGACTGCGAACCAAGATCAACTTGACGGGGGCATAACTCTCACACCAAAGCTCCAAATGGAGCGATACCAGTCCTGGTTGAAAGCTATGGAGGTTTAGCACACCATAACCAAAGGGCTCGACCAGGTGTTATGGGGGATGGCCGGGACTGCTTCTGAAATTCATGCTGGTCGCTATCCTGGCCTGATCTACGCAGTCAGAGAAGAACAGACCTCCCGGGCAGCACAGAGCTTGGTTGTTGAAGAAACTGCCTCGCCTGGAAAGCTCTCTGAACGACCTTTCCACCGGTGTATGGTACGCTACCTGGAACCTCTCGGAGTGGCTGGGGGAGCCGCTGTACTCCAGGGATTGGATCTGCTGCTACTGCAGATTGGGTAACAAGAGAGATAGGGAGGGAGAGTGGAAGGGTTAGGGGGAGGAAATGGTGGGAGATGGAGCTATGGCCTTCCCGGGTGTGAGGGGGATGGGGGAGAAGGGTTTTGGCCAGGAGAATGGGGGTGGAAGAGGCTGGGGGGGCGGAGCTAACAGGGAAGGGTTGGGTCGTAGGTTTGCCAAGGGTTAGGGAGAGAGAGGAGAGGGGTGGCCTTGGGGTGAGGTGGCTGGATTCTCTCTTGGTTGGTGGGCTAGGGAGTTGATGGGGGACCTTGGTAAGGGGAAGAGGTGCTTGGGAAAGTGAAGGGGTGCTTGGGGAAGTGGGATTCTCTCTTGGGAGAGGGGAGGGTTTCTTGGGAGAGTGAAAGGGTGCCTATGGGGTGGTGGAGTTAATGAATGTGAGTAATGGGTTTATAGGGAAGTGAGGGGTCTCTTGATGATGTGGAAGGCTTTGGATGAGGTGGAGGGTGATGTGGAGGGGGGAGGAGAGAGAAGGGGGCATATGTTTTAGAAAGAGAAAGTGGAGGAGAGAGAAAGTGGCATAAGAGAGAGAGAGAGAGAGGTATATGGGAGCTTCTCACTCCAAGGGCTTCTCACCCTATGGGTTGGCTTCTCACCAAGGGAACACACAAGATTGAAATCAGGAAAATTTTCAAATATTCATTAACCAACTCATGGGGGGTTGGGTTTTATTTATAGGAGCTCAACCTTTTACAGGACCAAAATACCCATGGCATTATACTAAATGACCACTGATGTCCCAGAAAGCAAACCATGGGACAAATGACTCATACGTAGGGAAATAACTCATGGACCTAAAGACATGACTCAAATAAAAGGAAAATTACACAATTATGACTCAAAGGAAATATAAAAAATTACATGCCATGATTAAGAAAAATGTGACAAATGCGATGGTGTGATGCTGGCGAGCACTCGGGGCCTCGAGAAAATATGAAGGGGTGAGGGATGCCCCCATCAAAAACCCTCACGGGGTGCTCGCCGTTCTCCCTTGCTTACGGGACAGAAGCAGTTATCCCCATCGAAGTCCAGTTAGCCTCCTACCGCATGGCAATCCACACCGGCCTTGCCGGCTCTGATGAAGAAGAGTACCAACGAAGGCTAGAAGAGCTCACCGATCTAGAAGGTAAGAGACTCGAAGCCTATAAACACCTACAAGTGTGCCAGGCTCGCATGGCCCGGGCCTATGATAAGCTCGTCAAATAGCGAGCTTTCAAGCAAAGCGACCTTGTCATGATCAAGGAAAAAGAGGTCATGCCAGGGCGCTCCAGTGGAAAACTACAGCTAAATTGGCGAGGTCCATACATCATCCAGAATGTCTATGAGGGTGGGGCCTACACGGTTGTTGATCACAAAGGTCATAGATCGTTCCCGCCTCTCAACGGCAAACACATGAAGCTATATTATGCACCAGAGCATGAGTTTACGCGCCAGCCGTACTAAGGCACACGCCCCAGCTACTACCAATAAGGCCGATCCTCCCCCGTGAAGGATCTAATCGGCCAGTCCTCCCAGTCTACAATTCCCAGTCAACCAGCCAGCTCAGCTCCTCGGAGCCGCCACTAGGCATCCGCAGGGACTGATCTCCTGCCGTCGTTCCCATCACTACGGGAGCACGAGCACTCCTGCACCAGCACTAGTCTAGCCGTTAGGCTCCCAGGTAAGCAAAAAAAATAAAAAAATGGGATTAAAAATAGAG
The DNA here is from genome assembly GCA_022559845.1 of Amorphophallus konjac. Lineage (NCBI taxonomy): Eukaryota > Viridiplantae > Streptophyta > Magnoliopsida > Alismatales > Araceae > Amorphophallus > Amorphophallus konjac. The sequence continues at coordinate 315,746,609 of CM040121.1, read as the reverse complement.
ATACCCCTGCGGACCCAGTCATCCTCACCACAAGGAGGCGGCTGGGGGCAAAAAGGCCAGCAACCCGACTGAGTTGCAAACCCGAAAGGGCACCTCAGGTAAAATCGGGAAACCCCTCAACGTGAAAACCCGCAAGGGTGCGTCGGAAAAAACTAAAGGGGGTCGGCTCTAGCGAAAACCCGAAAGGGCGGTAGAGCCGATAACGAGAAAATCTTCTTCTCCCCACCAGTCAGAACGACCTTCCACCTATCCCTTGATGGGCCGTTAGCCTCATCCAGAGCCAGTCTCTAATCCATTTGCACTACTACGACACACACCCTCCAATCGCCAGTTCGCCTTACACTATTCCCGCTCAGTTGGCCAACCTTTGGCCCTTGCTTCGGCAACATAGATCAACCAGTCCCTGTGACAGTTAAGCTCCCAATCACCATCTTTGTAAACTTATATCCCGGTACATTCCCAAACATTTATCATTCTCTACCCCTACATCCTACATACCCTGCAAATCTAGAGCCTTCCAGTTCATTATAATCCCAGTTCCCCCATACCATACCTGATCCACTAGCCATAACTCCAGTCATATCTTGCCATGACAAAGTGGCTCTTCGCCACCATGGCTTGAGGATTTCTAAAAACCCTTGTTAATCGCCGAACAATATCCGGCTATCCGTACCTTCCAATCTCAAGTTACGTCCCCTGATAGCAGCATGCTATGGACGGTAGTCTCAAAGAAAAAGGAAGAAAGAAAAAATGGGGTTAAAAATAGAGATATCCCGGCAGGCCTGGTCGAATCCATTACAGGGAGCCGACTAGGTGCAAAAATTGCCACTAACCTAGCTAAGGTGAAAACCCGAAAGGGTGCCTTAGGCAAAATCGGGTAACCCCTCGATGTGAAAACCTGCAAGGGCGTACCGGAAAAAGCCAAAGGGGGCCTGTCACGTCCCGACGCGGAATATCGAGGGCGCGACGAGTCGTAAACACGCGTGTCGATCAGAGCATGTACAATTTTATTTCTAAAATCAGAAATGAACGGGAAAATGATACTTTTATTCCATCAAAATGAAGTTTACAACACTAATTGATAAGCCATAAAGACAATTACAACTTCCAAATCCAAATTACAACATTCTTGTAAAATCACTAGTTGATCTACATAAACCTAGGTAAAAAGGAAAACACTCTTTCACTCTTGTCCATTCCCTTGTTCAATTTCATTTCCTGCAACAATTAATCAAAACGTAGGGTGAGCTAAAAGCTCAGTAGGATTTTATATCTCTATGAACCAGACAATCTTTAAGTGTTAGCAATTTAAACAACTTTCTAACTTGTATCGGGAAGTATATAAACATGAATAGAATTTCCAAGTAATTGAGATGATATGATATCAAGATGAATTTCCAAGTAATGACTTTGAACAAATAAGGAATTTCATGTAATTGGCCATTTTCACGCAAGTCAAGTAATTCATGTAATTTTCAAGTAAACAAGTAACAAGTAAACAAGTACGAATAGTGGAATGCCGTATCAAGTAAATCTATCATGCACTTCGGTGCAATGCCACACCATTGGTCAATCAACTCCCATGGGCACAAGTACTTTCGGGCGCTCCCCCTAGGACCAGACCGGGCCCCATTAATGCCAGGCATTGAGTCATATGGATCCGAAGATCCCAAGTACATTTAGACATCCACTTTAATGTATATGGCTAAGAATTTTCAAGAATATGCTGTTTGTAATAAGCACAGATTTGACACAATTTCAGAAGTTGCAAGAAAAGTTGATAACAATTTAAGGCATAATGTTTAACGACATTAAGTCGTGGAGTTCAAAAATGAACGGTAAGTAGGAAGAAAATCAAGTAATTAGAGTTTAATAGAATTAATTTGATTCCATGGTTTAATCTTATGTGCATTTGATTTACAAGTGTTTAGACATGTTTACAGGAAGTTTTTGTTCATTAAAAATACATTAGTTAGTCAAAATGGTGATTTATTATAATAATCGAAATTTTATTATGAAAATAACTTTTTATGTTGAAAATAATTCTAACTTGCTGAAAATAATATTAACATGCTGAGAATGATTTTCATATGTTACCTTACTGGTAAGATGATAAAAATAAATTTTTCATGCTAGATTTAATTTTTACATGCTGAAAATTAATTATTAACATGCTAAAATTAATACTTAACATGCTAAAATAATCAACTTACTGATAAGATGATAAGATAAGTTTACCATGCTGATTACAGAAAATTTCTGATAACAACATAATTTTTATCATGCTAAAAATCATTTTCTCCATTTATTTGCTAATTATTTGATAGGAAAATAGAATTATCATGCTAAAAAATAGTTTTAATACACTGAAAATAATTCTAACATGTCAAAAATAATTTTAACATACTGGAATAATTTTACTATACTAGAAGAATTTTTATCATGCTGGAAGTAATTTTCATGCATCAATTTACTAATTATTTAATAGGAAATTAAGTTTTATATGCACAAAAATAGCTTTAAATAGATTTTAACATGCTGAAAATAATTTTTTTATCTCAATATGTATAAAATAATTTTATCATATTGGAAGTCATTTTTAACATGCTGGAAATAGTTTTAACATGTTGGAAATAATTTTTAGTATGTATAAACTAATATGGTGAAAATTAGATTTTTACATGTAAAAATAATTTCATTCTACAAAAATAAATTTTTAACATTCTATAAGAATTAACACATGCTAATCTTACATTTTCTTACTTTTGGTGACTAATTACGTACAATTAACGTGGACTTCCAAAAGATATAGTTCCTATTGTAAAGTGACTTAAGTTTAGTCCCACATTGGAAGTTACAAAAACTTGCATAGCTTTATATGTTGGAGAACTCACCCTTGGGTCAGGACCCAAGGGGCATAGGATGTGGGTATATCGTTCGTTCTATAAATATATATTTTTTGTGAACGCGCTAGCATAAGCTAGCGCGACTTTGAAGATCGCGCTACCCTTGGGTAGCGCGTTCTAAAAATATAAATTTTTTTTTTAAATGTTTGAGCCCAGAGGGGCGGGAAAAACACTGTGTGAACGCGCTATGTCGGGCCAGCGCGTTCAGAACGCGCTACTGAGGTATAGCGCGTTCTAGGCCTGATAAAAAAAACGGGAATACACCTCCAATAAAATGACCATAACTTGCCCATTTCAAAACGGAATTTAATAAATGAGCTATCAATGGAAAGAGGACAGAAAAATGAACAAGATGACATGATTTAATTGAAGTTTAGCCTGAGAGACACCTACCTTTTGATGGATCTAAGATTATCCCCAAATATATAAAGAAAACCCTTGATCTTCCAAATCCTCCTTCAAATCTCCACGAATCTTCGCAGCAGCATAAACTTAACTCCCAGGGATGGTTTGAGGGTCGAATGGGGTTCTATTTATAGCCAAAACTTGGCAAAATGGGTCAAAATTTCCTTACCTAAATCCACCAACCCCATGAACTCGTTTTAGAAGAAAAATATAATTTCTCCTCTTAATTTAGACCATCTTAAGTGTGAATTCAGTGTAAAAACGGCTGGTCCAAGGTGGCTGGTAGGTAAGGGTCTATTTTTGAGTCAAATCTTCTAGAAATGGGGTTATTATAATCTCTTAAATATCATATTAAACACATGTTACAAATTTAAGGTTAATTTAACCTTTATTGAATCCTTTAACCATTAATTCAGCCCATTATGCATTATCCAATGGGCCAATTGTAAACCTAATCCATTACATAGACTTTTATTGGGCTTACTATTGATTTATCTAAGGTGCAAAGCATTTAATCTCTATTTACTTCTAGTTGATTCAAGTAAATTCAATAAACTAGCTTATTTCATATAGTAAAAATGAAATTTGATTATTTCATGAAAATTTTAATTACATAATCAAATTGAAATTTTTATTTCTCATTTTTAAATTTTGGGTTTCTACATCCTCCCCCACTTAAAAGAATTTGGTCCTCCAAATTCACATTATATAACTAAAATTCAAAAATTCGAGTAGAGAGGTCGAATTTCTAACCTGAGATTTAATCCGGGTATTTCTTCTTGATGGATTCTTCCAATTCCCAGGTTGCTTCCTCGAATCCACGCTTGCTCCATTGGACTTTCACCATCGGTATGGCCCGATTTCTCAGTTGGTGCAATTTTCGATCTAATATTTTGATCGGTCTTTCTTCATATGATAAGTCCTTTTGGAGTTTCAATTCTTCAAATTGAATCACATGTGAGGGATCATAGACGTATTTCCTTAGCATGGATACATGGAATACGTCGTGTACACCAGCCAGTTGAGGAGGTAAGGCCAGCTTGTATGCTACCTCGCCGATTCTCTCCAGAATCTCAAAAGGGCCGATAAATCTCGGACTTAGCTTTCCTTTGATGCCGAATCTTCTAATTCCACGGGTGGGTGAGATCTTTAAGAAGACATGCTCCCCCACTTGGAATTCAAGGTCTCTCCTCCGATTGTCGGCGTAGCTCTTTTGCCTTGATTGGGCGACCTTTAGCCTTCCTTGTATTAACTGGATTTTGTCGGTTGTGTCTTGTACAATGTCGGGACCAAGCAATCCCTTGTCACCAACCTCGCTCCAGCATAGAGGCGATCTGCAACTTCGGCCATATAATGCTTCGAATGGTGCCATTTGAATACTCGACTGATAGCTATTGTTATAAGCGAACTCAGTCAGTGGTAATTGTTCATGCCAACTACCACCGAAGTCAATCATGCAGGCTCTCAACATATCTTCAATAATTTGATTCGTCCTCTCGGTTTGTCCATCCGTCTGAGGGTGAAAAGCCGTACTAAACCTTAGCCTAGTACCCATAGCTGATTGTAAACCCTTCCAGAAATGAGAGGTGAATCTCGGATCTCGGTCCGAAATAATAGAGCTTGGAATACCATGCAGCCTTACGATCTCCTTGATATATAAGGCAGCTAGAACATCCACCGTCCATCTAGTCTTGATAGGTAAAAAGTGAGCGGACTTTGTTAACCGATCCACAATTACCCATATAGCATCAAAACTATTTCGGGTCTTCGGTAAACCAACAATGAAATCCATACCGATACTATCCCATTTCCATTCTGGTATTTCGAGAGGCTTGAGCTTGCCAGCCGGTTTGAGGTGTTCGGCCTTGACTTGTTGGCAAACCAAACATCGGCTTACGAACTCGGCTACCTCTCTCTTCATATTAGGCCACCAGAATGTTCTCTTGAGGTCTTGGTACATTTTTGTAGCACCAGGGTGAATAGTGTACCTTGACCGATGTGCTTCTTCTAGGATTTTACCCTTGATAGTAGAACAATCGGGTATACAAGTTCTTCCTTTGAATAATAGCCTTCCATCATCAGCCAAAAGGAAATCCGGTCGTTGATCTAATTTTTCTTTAATTTCCACGATCAACGGATCATCAACTTGCCATTCCTTGATTTCCGAGAGTAACTCGGGTTGGAGTCGAATATTTGCAATAAACACTCCGTCTTCCTTCTCCTCCATATTGAGGTTTAAGTTGGCCATTTCTTCAAGTAGATGCCATTCTTTAACCATCATGCTCGATAATAAAGCCATCGGCTTCCTGCTAAGTGCATCAGCTACGGCATTACCTTTTCCGGGATGATATTGTATAGAGAAATCGAAATCCTTTAAATATTCCAACCACCGTCTTTGTCTCATATTGAGCTCCTTTTGAGAGAATAAATATTTGAGACTCTTGTGATCAGAATACACCGTAAAGGCTTCGCCATACAGATAATGTCGCCAGATCTTTAAAGCAAAGACCACAGCTGCCAGCTCTAGGTCATGAACGGGATAATTTTCCTCGTGTTTCTTCAATTGCCGTGAAGAATAAGCTATGACCTTGCCGTGTTGCATTAATACGCAACCTAGGCCAATTCCAGATGCATCAGCATACACTTCAAATCCTCCTCCTTCTGTAGGTAATGTGAGAATAGGAGCAATCGTCAAACAATCCTTTAAAGTTTGAAAGCTTTTCTCGCATTCCTCGGACCATATAAAAGGATTCTCCTTCCTTGTCAATCTTATTAAAGATACTGCGATCTTTGAGAAATCCTTGATAAATCTTCGATAATATCCAGCCAATCCCAAGAAACTTCGGATTTCCGTCACACTAGTAGGTCTTTCCCAATTCTTTACGGCCTCAACCTTTGAAGGATCGACGGCGATACCATTCCGGGAAATTATGTGACCGAGAAAAGAAACTTCCTCCAACCAGAAATCACACTTGCTTAATTTGGCATAAAGCTTGTGATCTCTTAATAATTGAAGGGCCTTCTTGAGATGTTCCTCATGTTCTTCCTTTGACTTGGAGTAGATCAAAATGTCGTCAATGAAGACAACCACAAATTGATCGAGGTACGGCCTGAATACGCTGTTCATCATCTGCATAAATGCGGCAGGCGCATTTGTTAAGCCAAAAGGCATAACGGTGAACTCGTAATGTCCATACCTACTCCGGAATGCAGTCTTGTGAATATCACTTTCCTTAATCTTCAATTGATGATAACCAGATCGAAGGTCGATCTTTGAGAAATATCGAGCTCCAGAAATCTGGTCGAATAATTCATCAATTCTCGGCAATGGATATTTATTCTTGATGGTGAGTTGATTCAGTTGTCGATAATCAACACATAGTCTCATCGAACCATCCTTCTTCTTGACAAATAAGACCGGGGCTCCCCAAGGTGAAGTACTTGGTCGGATAAACCCCTTCTCCAGTAATTCCAATAATTGATCCTTTAACTCCTTCATTTCCACGGCAGACATCCGATATGGAGCTTTAGAAACTGGTGCCGCTCCCGGAATTAAATCAATAGAGAAAACCACTTCTCTCTCGGGTGGAATACCAGGCAACTCGTCCGGAAATACATCAGAATAATCCCGAACGATAGGAATGTCCTTTAGAATGGGTTCCGTGTGCTCGGTCATAGTGATAGAAACTAAGAAACCGACACCACCCTTCCTTAAGAATTTCTCGGCCTTGAGGGCCGAAATTAGAGGTATGTGCTTGAAATGCCTGATACCCGAAAATAGAAGGTCGAGGTAACCCATGAAAGTTACCGTACCCAACTTGCAATTGACACTAACACCATGTGTAGATAGCCAATCGGCACCCAAAATAACATCATATCCTTCCATCTCCATGCATACCAAATCAGCAGGTAAGTTATAACCACTAATTAGAATTTCACTATCAGGATAGACGTGTTTAATCTCCGTTCCCGTTCCAATAGGTGTAGTAATGGTAAGTGTAGAATTTAATGGAACAGGCTTCACAGATAAAAGACCAGCAAATCTTCTAGATATAAATGAATGCGTAGCTCCGGTATCAAATAAGACAGAGGCAGGCTTGTAGTATATGAAAAGAGTACCTTCCACGATGCCTCCTTCCTCGGTAGGTTCCTTACCCATAAGGGCTTGAAGTCTTCCTGGCTTCTTAGCAATAATAGGAAGCTTTGCCGGTGATGGAGCTTGATCATTAAGAAGAGGGCAATTCGGGATCCTATGCTCCCGACTCCCGCATCGAAGACATGCACCGAGCTTTCTCCAACATTCCTCGGCTTTATGTCCGGGCTTCTCGCAGTATTTGCATAATTCCTTTGATGTTGCCGATATAGGGACAATTTGCTTGTCGAATGTCCTCGGCTTCTTGTCCCCTTGAAAATTACGTCCACCTTTGTTGAAATTTCGCCCATCCTTAATGAAATTACACCCGTCATTGGGCCTTTTCTTCCCGAAGGAAGGTTTGAAACTTCCGGACCCAGTAACTTGCTCTCTCTTGGCTTCCCTTCCTCGGATGCGATCCGATAACTCCGTTGCATCTTCTAGGAGTTGTGCTCTCCGTACCATATCAGAATATGATTGAATATCCATCGGGGCGAGTTGAGTAATATATTGCGGCTTAAGGCCATTAAGAAATCTCCGTGCCTTCATCTTGTCAGTACCCACGAGATGTGGAGCGTACCGAGATAACCTCGAAAATTGAGCTTCATATTCCGCCACCGATAAACCCCTTTGCTTCAAAGCGGAAAACTCGACGGCCTTCCTTTCTTGTATTCGATCGGAGAAGTATTTACTATTGAAGTGTTCCACGAACTCTTCCCATAGAATTTGGTCGTGCGGTTAAGTAGCTTCGACCGATTCCCACCAGGCACGTGCATCTCTTTCTAGTTGAAAAGTAGCGAGTAGGACCTTTTCCTCATCGGCACATTGCATGACTCGAAATATCCTCTCGATCTCCTTAATCCAATGTTCGGCCTCGTCCGGATCCGTAGATCCAGCGAACTTGGGAGGGTTCATGCTTCGGAAATTCCTATGCAAATCTCCGGCTCCTCGGTTTGCTCCTCCCTGAGCAACCTGTTGGAGGGCTTGTGTTAAGCCTTGAACAGTCCGCTGCATCTCGCGCCATTGAGCTCTCTCGGCGGCCATTTGCGAGAATTAGCCTGAAACCATAATTCTAAGGTTTATTATTTTTGTTGTGGTATTTATTTCTTGATAATTCTCTTTTAACCCGTGTTTCTACCCAATCTTACCAGGAAGGTTTTGAGACCTATCCAATTTCTAGATATTGATCTAGAACCTATGTTTGAGGGAAACTATGTTTTAAGAATGAACCTATAATTGTGAAACCTAGGATTTTATGTAACCTAGGCTCTGATACCACAAAGACTGTCACGTCCCGACGCGGAATATCGAGGGCGCGACGAGTCATAAACACGCGTGTCGATCAGAGCATGTACAATTTTATTTCTAAAATCAGAAATGAACGGGAAAATGATACTTTTATTCCATCAAAATGAAGTTTACAACACTAATTGATAAGCCATAAAGACAATTACAACTTCCAAATCCAAATTACAACATTCTTGTAAAATCACTAGTTGATCTACATAAACCTAGGTAAAAAGGAAAACACTCTTTCACTCTTGTCCATTCCCTTGTTCAATTTCATTTCCTGCAACAATTAATCAAAACGTAGGGTGAGCTAAAAGCTCAGTAGGATTTTATATCTCTATGAACCAGGCAATCTTTAAGTGTTAGCAATTTAAACAACTTTCTAACTTGTATCGGGAAGTATATAAACATAAATAGAATTTCCAAGTAATTGAGATGATATGATATCAAGATGAATTTCCAAGTAATGACTTTGAACAAATAAGGAATTTCATGTAATTGGCCATTTTCACGCAAGTCAAGTAATTCATGTAATTTTCAAGTAAACAAGTAACAAGTAAACAAGTACGAATAGTGGAATGCCGTATCAAGTAAATCTATCATGCACTTCGGTGCAATGCCACACCATTGGTCAATCAACTCCCATGGACACAAGTACTTTCGGGCGCTCCCCCTAGGACCAGACCGGGCCCCATTAATGCCAGGCATTGAGTCATATGGATCCGAAGATCCCAAGTACGTTTAGACATCCACTTTAATGTATATGGCCAAGAATTTTCAAGAATATGCTGTTTGTAATAAGCACAGATTTGACACAATTTCAGAAGTTGCAAGAAAAGTTGATAACAATTTAAGGCATAATGTTTAACGACATTAAGTCGTGGAGTTCAAAAATGAACGGTAAGTAGGAAGAAAATCAAGTAATTAGAGTTTAATAGAATTAATTTGATTCCATGGTTTAATCTTATGTGCATTTGATTTACAAGTGTTTAGACATGTTTACAGGAAGTTTTTGTTGATTAAAAATACATTAGTTAGCCAAAATGGTGATTTATTATAATAATCAAAATTTTATTATGAAAATAACTTTTTATGTTGAAAATAATTCTAACTTGCTGAAAATAATATTAACATGCTGAGAATGATTTTCATATGTTATCTTACTGGTAAGATGATAAAAATAAATGTTTCATGTTGGATTTAATTTTTACATGCTGAAAATTAATTATTAACATGCTAAAATTAATACTTAACATGCTAAAATAATCAACTTACTGATAAGATGATAAGATAAGTTTACCATGCTGATTACAGAAAATTTCTGATAACAACATAATTTTTATCATGCTAAAAATCATTTTTCTCCATTTATTTGCTAATTATTTGATAGGAAAATAGAATTATCATGCTGAAAAATAGTTTTAATACACTGAAAATAATTCTAACATGCCAAAAATAATTTTAACATACTGGAATAATTTTACTATACTAGAAGAATTTTTATCATGCTGGAAGTAATTTTCATGCATCAATTTACTAATTATTTAATAGGAAATTAAGTTTTATATGCACAAAAATAGCTTTAAATAGATTTTAACATGCTGAAAATAATTTTTTTATCTCAGTATGTATAAAATAATTTTATCATATTGGAAGTCATTTTTAACATGCTGGAAATAGTTTTAACATGTTGGAAACAATTTTTAGTATGTATAAACTAATATGGTGAAAATTAGATTTTTACATGTAAAAATAATTTCATTCTACAAAAATAAATTTTTAACATTCTATAAGAATTAACACATGCTAATCTTACATTTTCTTACTTTTGGTGACTAATTACGTACAATTAACATGGACTTCCAAAAGATATAGTTCCTATTGTAAAGTGACTTAAGTTTAGTCCCACATTGGAAGTTACAAAAACTTGCATAGCTTTATATGTTGGAGAACTCACCCTTGGGTCAGGACCCAAGGGGCATAGGATGTGGGCTTGAATTGTGAGTTTATACAAAACTAGTTATGTATATTTACTTGTTTGAGCGGTGCGGTGCCGAGCGGTGCGGTGCGGTGCGGTCAAGGCCAATTATATATATATATAGTTCGTTCTAGAAATATATATATTTTTTGTGAACGCGCTAGCTTAAGCTAGCGCGACTTTGAAGATCGCGCTACCCTTGGGTAGCGCGTTCTAAAAATATAAATTTTTTTTTAAAATGTTTGAGCCCAGAGGGGCGGGAAAAACACTGTGTGAACGCGCTATGTCGGGCCAGCGCGTTCAGAACGCGCTACTGAGGTATAGCGCGTTCTAGGCCTGATAAAAAAAACGGGAATACACCTCCAATAAAATGACCATAACTTGCCCATTTCAAAACGGAATTTAATAAATGAGCTATCAATGGAAAGAGGACAGAAAAATGAACAAGATGACATGATTTAATTGAAGTTTAGCCTGAGAGACACCTACCTTTTGACGGATCTAAGATTATCCCCAAATATATAAAGAAAACCCTTGATCTTCCAAATCCTCCTTCAAATCTCCACGAATCTTCGCAGCAGCATAAACTTAACTCCCAGGGATGGTTTGAGGGTCGAATGGGGTTCTATTTATAGCCAAAACTTGGCAAAATGGGTCAAAATTTCCTTACCTAAATCCACCAACCCCATGAACTCGTTTTAGAAGAAAAATACAATTTCTCCTCTTAATTTAGACCATCTTAAGTGTGAATTCAGTGTAAAAACGGCTGGTCCAAGGTGGCTGGTAGGTAAGGGTCTATTTTTGAGTCAAATCTTCTAGAAATGGGGTTATTATAATCTCTTAAATATCATATTAAACACATGTTACGAATTTAAGGTTAATTTAACCTTTATTGAATCCTTTAACCATTAATTCAGCCCATTATGCATTATCCAATGGGCCAATTGTAAACCTAATCCATTACATAGACTTTTATTGGGCTTACTATTGATTTATCTAAGGTGCAAAGTATTTAATCTCTATTTACTTCTAGTTGATTCAAGTAAATTCAATAAACTAGCTTATTTCATATAGTAAAAATGAAATTTGATTATTTCATGAAAATTTTAATTACATAATCAAATTGAAATTTTTATTTCTCATTTTTAAATTTTGGGTTTCTACAGGGCCAACTCTGGCGAAAACCCGCAAGGGAGGTAGGGCTGGTAAAGAGAAAAAAAACTCTCTCTCCCTCTCTATTCTTCACTTACAAAGCCGTCGACTATTACACGCTCCGACGGCGAGCTCAGCATCACTCCACAATAATGGTGGCCACTACACCCCTGAGGGTCGGTCATCGCCAATTCCAGTTCCAGTTTCGGCTATAATGCCTCTACAGGCCAGCCGCTACTCTCCAGTTTCAGCTTTGGCTACAATGCCTTCACAGGCTAGCCGCCAGCTTTCAATTTTTGGCTACAGCGCCTTCATAGACCAACCGTCAGCTTTCAACTCCAGTTTTCGGCTACAACGCCTTCACAGGCCAGCCGCCAGCTTTCAACTCCAGTTTTCGGCTACAACGCCTTCACAGGCCAGCCGCCAACTTTTAACTCCATTTTTCGGCTACAACGCCTTCACAGGCCAGCCGCCAGCTTTCAACTCTAGTTTTCGGCTACAATGCCTGTGGCCAGCCGCCATCTTTCAACTCCAGTTTTCGGCTACAACGCCTTCACAGGCCAGCCGCCAGCTTTCAACTCTAGTTTTCGGCTACAATGCCTTCACAGACCACCCGCCAGCTTTCAATTCCAGTTTTTGGCTACGCCTTTACAGGCCAGCCGCCAGCCTCCGATCCCAGTCTTCGGCTACAATGCCTCTACAGGCCAGCCACCAACCACCAGTCCCAGTACTTCGGCTACAACACCTTCATAGGCCATATGCTGGCTTCTAATCCCAGTCACCGGCTACCACGCCCTTACAGGCCAGCCGCCAGCTCCCAACTCCAGTTTCGGTCACGATCCCTCCACGGGTGGACCAACCAGTCCCAGTCCTGATCACGGCCCTCGGCTGTGATGCCTTTTGAGGCCATTCGGCCAGCTCAGTCCTAGTTTCTTAAGTCCTGAAGAGCCACATTACTAGCTAAAGACATACAAACAACCACCACTCAGACATTAACCTACAACTGATACATCCCAGAATCAGTTCCAGACCTTAACCAAGTAGGCCGCCACGTCTTGATGGGCCTACGCCAACCCTATGCTAGGGCTTTTTCCCTATGTCCCAACAACCAGCATTTAGTACCCAGTACCCAGAATCCAGTCACACCACTCTCCTCACCCAGTCTTTTATCGCAGCTCCAATTTCGGGTAAAACCCAGTCCGCTGCTCCCTACGCAGGTACATGTTAAAACAATCAAGCATGACCAATAGTAAGTGGCAGCCATCCCTTGTATCCGACCCTATTCCACAGACTGGGGAGAAGAACAACTCAGTAAACAACAACGCCAAGATTCGGAGTTTGTCATTGATACTCTATGGAAGGGAGCCCAAGACATGCCCTTGGGGTAACAAAAATACACAGTCCAGATAACAAAAGGGGGAAAGGGAAGCGATACAATCATGGCCTAGCCTCGCTTTCCTCCAACTCCGCTAAGCAGGACTCCGCAGTCGCCAGCTCCGCCTCCAAGGCCGACGTGAGCTGAAGACTAGCCTCGGCTCCGGCTTTGGTAGTCCACCAGTCAACTCTAGCAAGCTCTACGGCTTGCCGCTGCTCCTCTAAGGCCTTCTGCAGGGCCTCAGCTCCGCTGGTCGCCTCGCTCAGCTGCCCGACACGGTCCTAAGCAAGAGACACGGCCGCCTCGACAAGCCTCCTCTGCTCGGTCATAGCTACCGTAAGCTGAACGCGCTGCTCTCATACCTCCTGGATGGCCGCCAGTCCCTGTGCCCGCTACTCCTGAGCCTCTAGAAGCCGCAGGTACTCCGCCCAGATGCCGACCAAGCCAGACATCCGAGGACCGCGAGGGAATCCAAGGCCATGGTAGCCACATGTGCACTCCCTCAGTCGCTACTGAAGCTCCTCTGGGGAAGGCAGAGGGTTACCCCCTACGTAGGCCCGAGCTCGCTGAAGTAAGGCTGCACCTGCACTGGTGTCCAGCAACGGCTCCGATGGTGAAACGGATGTAGGCCACTCAATCTCCAGCTCGAGAGAGGAGTGACCCATCTCAACCAGCACACCGGAAGGACCTGCACAACCCCATCAAACATGAAACGGGTCAATAATTCTCAAGGCTTCCCTATGACAATACAAGGTGAAAAACCTGAGAAAGGTCATGACTCTCACCTGGTGTGGCTCCCGCCGCGCCTGTGACTTCCCCGCTTGGGGTCGGTGAAGGTAACCTCTCCTCCACCCCGACAATGTCCTCTACCGGAGTCGGAGAGGGTAGAGACTACCCTGCAACCCGATCCTCCCCAATGGCCATTGGGGTGACGGAGGGCTCCTCTTGACCCTCCTCGACGGGAGCCGACACGTGCTCCTCCTCAGACTCTAGTCCTGAACATAACACAAAAATGTCAGCACTCTTCCGCAACTTCTGTATCAAAGCCAATACGGAAGCAAGGAGAAGCCGCACATACCTTCTAACGCCGCCTCCATCTCGGCGTCCCCGATAGAAGAGGTCTCGGAGGAAGAAGAGCTCGAGCTCTCCTCAGTCTCCATCATGGCGCTGCCACCCCCTGAAGAACCAGACAAGCTCTCTGATGAACCCCCGGCTGTGGGCAAATCAGGGGCACCTGTACACCGGGAAGCCAGATTAAGCTACTACCAAGTCCAGCCTCACATAAAGATAGCTCCCTAGTCGAAGGTGCCAAGGAAGAAGCTCACCAGTCGGGGCGTCCCCTTCGGAAATCCCCTCAATGTCAACAAACTCCTCGTCGCCCTCAGTAGTAGCTACAATGGGAGGCTCATCTCCTGATGGCCGGTCTGTATCCCGAGGGAGCTCTCCTTCCTCCAGAGGGAAAGAGGTACCTGTAGTCCATCCCAGTCAAAGCTCAGCACGGGTGGGAAAGTCAAATAATCCACCCTAAAGCGATCAAGTGCTCAGCTACATACCTGATGGTCCCACACTGGAGGACTCCACCAGCCCCACCGTATAGGCCGACACCACGGTCGGCAAAGGTTGGAGAGGCACCTTCGTCAGCAACGGTGGTGGTCTACTCAACGTGTCCTCAACGGTGACTAGGGGCACGGAAGTTATCGGTCTGAGCTCATCTCCAAAAGATGGCAGGACCACTGACGGGCCGACATCTACTAATTCCCGGATCATCTCCAGGGTAGCTGTTGCGTCCTCACCTGCCAAACCAGCAGCATAAATCAAGTCAATAATTCTCGCTTGCCGAAAAAGGGGTCCAACAACAACAAGAAGATCCCCTCAACAACAATGGGACACTTACCCGGACAACTACTAGCCACCATGGGTGCTGGCTCTTCCGCCTGCTCAGGGGCTCCGCCTAGTATCTCAACAGGGGCCTTGGCTCCCGACATCTCTACCTCCTCTACACAATCTAGACGGTTGTGTCAGTAACCGAAAGCAAGTGGATCGCAGCTCACACTTAGCATCGGAAGCCCTTACTCGAAGGAGCTCCGCCAGTAGCCTCCCACAACTCAAAGTCGGGGAAGGTCCCAGCATGGGGTGCAGGCTCGTCCATCAGACGAAGGAGCCCCTCCATGTCTATCTCGAACTCGTCCCCTTCCTCAGGTGGAGGATCCACCTCCCGAGGGGGCGAGAAAGTCGCCTCCACTCTAGTCTCCAACGGGGCTACAAAACACAAGCCCAGCAAAAACAAGATTAGCCATCTATCATGGCTAAACCTAGCACGAGCAAATAAGGCAAAGCAATGCTTACTCAAGGCCGTCCCCACCTCAGCTTGCTCGCCAGTCTCGAGTCCCCCAGGGGACTCACCAGCCTCAATCGTTGCATCCTCCACATGAGGGCATTTCCTCCGAGGCTGTAGACCTCCGTCTCCGTTCCCTGAGGATGTTCCCGTGGAGGGTTGGTCCTTCTCTGCCACAGAGCCGACTGACAAATACAGCAATATACAACAGCTCAGTTCTGTAGCTAAGAATTACAGAATGAAAGAAAGGGAACAGGCTAAAGGAGGAAAGCCTAACCTGAAGCCCCAAAGGGGGTCAATGGTAGAGGCACCAGCTACTCCATCCCTATTGCCAAGGCTCGGTCCGCCATCGTGACGGCCTCCCAAATATCCCATGGAGTCCGTGCGCACTCAACCTGGGACACGAACTCCACAGGTCCAGCTAACCCAATCGCATGGGCGATGTGTCGTCTCCAGTCATCGACCACTGTGTTGGTGAAGCTCCCGTGCGGGAGCTCCCAGTCCAGAGACCCTCTGCCCCGGATGCCACAATCGGCCAAGAACTGAGTCCACTAGCCCCAAGGTGCCCTCGGTCGAGACACCTTCGCTCCAGTCACTATCTTCAAGGCCCGTCCCAGGGGCTTCAGTGCCCCTCCGCTGCTTCGGCTCCCAGAAGACGAACCCCGGCCACTCCGGGGCCACTGTGCTACAATCCGCTCGACCTCTCGGTGGATCCGAGCAACACAGGTCCTCAGGTACCCCTCATCCAGTGCAATGGGAGGCAGATCCTCCCTCAGTAGGTGACTCTCCTCCGCCTTCCTAATCGCGGAGGCCTTCTGTCGGTAGAGGTGGCTGTGCCCGAACCACCACCGGGCGTAGTGCACATCAAATCATCCCCGACGTCTCTACTCCGACATCGGGAATCACTCTAGCTCCCGGCGGTAGTAAAAGTCCCACCAGGCTGCTGCAAGTAGGTGGGTATCCTTGCCCTTGTACTGTCTACCCGTCAGAGGGAACTCCCTATTCGGCAGAATCCCGTGGTCGTACCCGAAATTCCTGGCAAAGCAATGCGGGTAGTACGGCTCCAAGGAACTTGTCGCCAACCGGTGCAATGCTAACACAACTACTCGGGTACTCAGGATCCACTCAGTCCGTGGTCTCAAAACAGCCGCCCCCTGACTAGGGTGGGCGCCGGTCGTCCCTCCACCTGAAGCCCCCAGAAAGAGGCCGGAGTCCCTCGTTGCACTGTCGAAGGGCAGTCCCTCCTCGCCTCGGGCAGGCAGGTAACAAAGGGCCCTCCTGGCCCCCTCAAGCTGCTCCTCTGCATCCCCATCTGACTGCCCAGTAAAGCTGAACAAAAGTGGTGCCATCGGGTTCGCCACAGTACCTCGCGTCACCAGTCCTGGGAACAGTAATCTGGCCCACACACTAAGGTAGTGGGTCGACAGAAGTATACTCCTCTCTCTCGGTGCTGAGTGTGCCTCCGGAACTCCAAACCCTTGGTAGATGTTGGCCAATGCAGCGGGAGCTAGAGCTAACTATCTCCCCTCAGCCAACAAGCAAGTCGGCCACAACAACTTAGCTCTCAACAGCCCGTCCTCTCCGTGAGGAACTACAAAAGTCCCCAGCCAATATGCCAAATACGCTGCAAGGTATGTCACATCTGGCAGACCATGGGGATTCTACCCCTCCTGTGGTGCATACACATATCTGGAGTACGTTCGGAAGCGTAGCTTCACCTCCGTGTACTCCTCCCATGGAGTCTGGTCCCCAGCGAACTCCTGGTAGAAGCAAAATGGCCCGTTGTAGAA
This sequence comes from Amorphophallus konjac, assembly GCA_022559845.1. Lineage (NCBI taxonomy): Eukaryota > Viridiplantae > Streptophyta > Magnoliopsida > Alismatales > Araceae > Amorphophallus > Amorphophallus konjac. Next base: position 315,729,246 of record CM040121.1, on the reverse strand, counting down.
ATGGCGGACCCATACATTTAGTGGCACCCGGGGAGTCTGTGCGGCTCTCTCTCTCCCTGCTAGAGCTAAATCCCTCTAGGTCTTTATGAGATACCGATAACTATGAGGCACTCGGTGTCTTCTTAGCCCGTCTGTATGACTGCGGTCGAGGTCATACAGCACTACCTCCTCGTATCCTTCATCGATAATCGGCAAGCCAGAAATCCTGAACAAAGACCACAAGTCAAGGCTGGTCTCTCCCTCTACTGTTGCCACCGTGTTCCAACGACAGTTGAAACGCTCCAACAAGCCCTACAGTAATCCGGTGTAGCACGGGTACGCGTACAGAGCGGTAGTCACCGCGTACCTGATCCCAGCTCGATCCAGCAACACCCGGTAGTGGTGTATAATTCCCATCAACCACTCAATGGCAACCTGGCGGTAGTAATGTGACGAGATCACTGTCCAGCGGCCATACCAGCTAGTGATGGTTTGTCGAATGATTCCATTCAGCATATTGTGATCATCGTAGCCCTCTTCAGCGTATTGCACACCAGCGGGCTCCAATACCAACCTAGAAATCCCCTCTGTCTTCGTGCGATGGTGGCCGTGCAAATCCCAGCTAGCAGGGCCAATCGGCCCAACTCTGACTCCGGACTGCTCCGCCATACCGAAAAACCCTAGGCAGTCAACGCTGGGAAACTGGCGCTGCCTCCAATAGTCCTCCGAGAGGCTTGGATAGCTGCAGAAAATTGTACCCTGCAGGCTATCCCTGCCAATCAAGATGGCCCTCTCAAGCCAACGACGGGCCCCCGGAATCTGCGAGTCGCCCTCCTCCACGCCAGGAGGGACATAGCTGCGAATGAACTCAAGTAGGTGACGATCCAAAGGGAACTCCAATGGATAACCCTCGCTCCGGTCGTAACTGTACAAACTACCCTGCTTCCAGAATCCTGGCCACCTCCACAGCCCCTGCTCCAGCTCTCCTCTCACCAATCGGACCCTCAGCCACCACTGTATGGCCCTGGTCCAGCTGCTCTATACCAGTCACGGTGATCACAGGCGCGTCCAGAGGGCGCATCAGTCGATCACTCCGCCACACCCAGTGATCCTCCTCCCGAGCCATCCGCCTCGGGACTCGTTCGTCTCTGCCAAAGCGTGCCATAGCTGCAAGACAGGGCACCCAAAAAGATGATCAGTATACTAGAAAATCAACATGTACAACACAGCAAAATAAATACATATGAAGCGTCAAAATACAACTACAACAACTCAGAAGGAAGGTTTCACGGGCCATATGCCCCCGTCTCCATCTCCGACGCATGCCCCGTGGGGGGCATTTGTTGTACCCAGACCATTTCCCAACTAAAATAACAAGGAGTAAGGGTTCGGGCATTTCCCCGAACACCTTCAAGGCACGGGCTATCTAGCCCTTCCTACAACCCTGCCGGCCCCTACAAGGGTCCCCGAACAACTTACCGTGTCACGCGGCGACACAAATAATTGTTCGGGGTCAATCTCGACCACTCTCATACGGGCTTTGCCCGCGTTCTATATGGCCGCCCGGGACCACCCAGGGGCGCCCCGACGTTAAGCCACGCCACGTGGCATCCAGTAAAAGAGCCGCGGGCCCACTTCGAGACTCTTCATTCAACCCTCCAAGGTCAAAGGGAGACCCGAGCAAGTCAACCACAGGCTTTGGAAGCCCGCAGCACGCGCATACGGCTCACACACGTGTGTTCAGCATTTTCCGAACACCTAGTGGGCGCGTATATTTCAACCCTTCTACACCAACCCACGCGCCACCGCGTGGTTCCAGTACACTAATTGGGCTCTCCAACGCCCCCCCAGCAAGTCGGGATCACCCCCGACCCTCAGACACGTGGCAACATGCCACTCAACTTTAGCTCTCGGGCCAACCCAAGGCTACCCTGCCAACCCGCCGTGCAACATGGCACGTAGCACGAGGCAAGGCCCACGGGCCCAAGGTGCCTCCTCCCAGCCCCTATGGACTTCTACCCTTGGCCCTAGGCCAAATCCAAGGCCCGTCGGCCACCTACGCGGCTCCTTCGGCAACCCGGGGTGTGTCGGGCATTTGCCCGAACACCTTGCGAGCGGCTGCTACAACACGAAGAAATGCCCGAACACCTTGCGAGCGGCTACTACAACACGAAGAACAACGGCCCCACGGGCCAACGCCAGCCTCCCAAAGTTCAAAGTCCATCAAAGGATGTCCCCATGCAACACAAGAAGACCCCCGGGGGCCAACCCCCGGGGTTACGCCCAGCCCGGGGCCAGTTCACCCAGGAGCATGGCCGCGCGCCCCAGGGAGGGCGAACTCCCTGGGGGCCATGCCCTCCCTCCAGCCTGGTGGTCCCACGACCCCACTCAGCCCCGGTTCGTCCGACTTACAGTCCTACGACACGATTCATGTGCCGTACCAGTTTGATAGGGTGACACGTGGATGCGGGAACGCAAAGCGACAACACGCGGGGATTCCACAAGTCAACGCGTACAAGTCTCGCAAGCTTCCACGTATCCTCCCCAGCTAAATGTTCTTTTCTTTCTTAGTCAAATTAGGAAGAAAATGGCCCAAAAAATCAAATTTTAAAGGGTGGGACTAGCCCTGATGTGACACGACCCCTTGGACCTGAATTTGCAAGCAACCGGGCCGAACGGCGATATCTTCACAAGCGGGTTCACCCGCGATGAGCGCACCCGGGCCCGTAGGCGGACCGGCGATGATGGTGAGGGTCCAAAGTTGGACCTTAGGGTTCCAAGGATATGGCTGGCTGGGGATGGACCCCAAAGGGATAGGGATGCCTAACTTCAAGGGCGGCCGGCACGTCGAAGGCGTGGGATGTAGTGTCTCCCTCACAACTCACCCGCGGTGGCACTCGAATTGATGGAAAATTGGAACGAGCTCTCTCTCACTGCCGACGACGCAACTAGAGATAATACTAAACTAAGCAAAGGTAAAAAACCAGCAGAGGAGAGTGGTCCGAAGCTCACCTGATCGGTGTGAAGACACCGATCCCGGCCGGAGACGAGGGCGAGCGGGGGAGTGTGGGTTCCCCGCACACTGCGTCGGTGTAGCTTCCCCTGTTCAAATATTACATGCACTACTCCCCACGCACGGGGGGTTGGACTAGGGAATGGGAAATTTTAGTTACAAACAAACACTACCTCCACACAGGGAGGAGAGTTAAGCCGGCCAGGCGGGGCGGGGTGGTGAACTAGCTAGTGCTGGTCGGTCTGCCCAGTCCTGAAATGATCGGGTAGGGAGCTGATGTATACGCTGCCACGCCTTCCTCCAAACTTAGAATCCAACGAAACTGGCGCCAAAACGTCGCTGACAAACCCTGGCATGTCTGTAAATTTCTGTAGGTGGTTCCGACACCGTCGCCGGCTGGGACGATCTCTGGAACAGGGTCCCTGCGCTTTGACTCAGTCTGATCCCAGGGTGTAGTAGCCGAAAGATTTGGGTGCCACGACCGCTCCCAGAGCCCGAACATGGCAAGACAAAGACAAGAATGTCCGCTGGTGAGTCTTCTTCGAGTAGCAACCAAGGGGAGCACCAGACGATGTCGGGGCAGAGAGGGAGAGCCCGTTGAGTGAGGAGGGGTCTGGACAGATCCTGAGTAGCCTGTTCAGTGCACCTGGGGGAGAAAATTTGGAACGGGCAGCCCCGGACTCCAATCGAAGCTCCGCCTATGGGGTTGCGTGGGGGACTGGTAGAACTTCGACCCGGTCAAGCGGCGCGCCTTGGAAGGGAAGGGTGAGACCGTGGAAGCTTCTGCACTGCAGCTCTGGTCCTGGTTCAGGTCCCGGTTGCGTAGTTAGACGAGAATGAACCCTCCGAACAGCAAGGATGTCGGATGCCGGCGAGACTACCTCGGCTACGAAGCTGTCTGGAAGAGCTTTCCGTCGATGTATGGTACGCCTCCAGAAGACGCCGAATGACTTCGGGGCAGGCTCTGCAAGTCGGGCTCCAACTGCTTCCTACGAACTGAGATGGATAGGGTGATGGAAGGTGACGGGAGACGGAGTAGATGGGGTGGGAAATGGGGTGGATGGGTGTGGGGGTGACACCTAACTATGTGGGGGTCTGTTAGGGGGTGATTTAAGGTGTGGGAGGGGCAGAAAGGGGGCTGGGAGGTGGTCTAGCAAGTGGAGTAAGGGGGAGCTGCGAATTTGGGTTGGGAAGGAGAGAGGGAGGAGAGATCTCTCCTTTGGTTTGAATGGTGGGTTAATGGAGGGGTTAATGGGGGCCTAGGGAATGGGAAGGGTTGCCTTGGGGAGGGGAAGGGGTGCTTGGGAGAAGGGATTCTCCCTTGGGAAAATGAAAGGTTGTATGGGGAAGGGGAAAGGTTGCTTGGGAGGAGGGAGAGGTGCCTAGGAGAAGGGGATTCCACCTAGGGGTTGGAGGGGAATTAAATGGGAGGTATGGGGAAGGGGGAGGGGTCTTAATGAGAGGTGAATAGGGAGGAGAGAGAGTGAATTTCAAAATTGGGGGTGGGGAGGAGAGAGAATGGGGTTCGCCCCCTTTAGAGAGAGAGAGAGAGAAATAGAGAGAGAGCTAGAGAGAGAAGGAGGCACAATTCTTGTGGATAATTTTCACTCAATAATTCATTAGCCTCAAATGATGGGATTGGGGTCCTATTTATAGGAATCCCACAATTTAACATAAGACCCTAAGTTTTAGACTAATGACAATAAACTAAGGGAGAAGGGTGCGCCCATGGGCCTAGCCCACTTAATTGGGCCCAACTGACTCATTAACCACTCTAATGCCAATTAACCTAGGTAGATGACACCTTAACCTAGGGACTTGACTTAAATAAAAGGTAAATTACATAATAAGAAAATGAAAATTACATCATATGACTCGGAATAAAGTGGTGAACAAGATGTAGCACTGCTGGCGAGCATCAGGATCCTCGAACAAATGAGATCACCGGTGATGTCCCCATCATACCCTCGGGGTGCGGAGAACTCGACTCCGTCGAGTATGGGTCCTCCGGGGAAGTTATCCCCTAAAGAAGCTCGGGGTGAACCTCAACTTCCAAACTCAACCCTACGTCCGCAACCAGGGGACGGTCCTTCATCCTCTCACGGTGGCTTGGGCACACCCTCTTGCTGGCGATGGTACCCTGCTTGCCCAGTATTGCCTCCATGTGCACACGTCGGGTTCTCAGGCTGATATGTGGAGGCTCTCCGAAGGTATCACTCACAAGAAAAAGTAAAAGTGACCGAGATGCGGGGGGAAAACTTTTGTTCACTGGGTTCCATCGCGGTGCCCATATAGGGTGCCAGATCCGCCGCGCCAAAAGTTGGGTGTATCCCAAACCCCATTAGCAAGACCAACCCGTAAGCCGGGTTGCCAAAGTCACTCGGAACTTGGCAAGGTCCAAGTCCTCATGCCCTCTAGTTGGAGGCGACTCTAGGGTAGAGCCACTCCAATGCCACCATCAATAGGTTGTGTTAGGGTGCTATGCCCGGATACAGAGGGGGGTAAATGTATCCCCTTCAGAAATAATACCCAAATTAAAACTCTAAAACTCAGATATGCGGAATAAAAACTAATGAGCTCTGCAAGATGAGATGATAAGATAACACATGATCAAACAGTTGGACTGCAACAATGCAGCCACATGATCAAACCAGAAATGCAGACATAACTATGCAACCCAAACACACCTAGCAAAATATAATGCTCAAAGTTACTGCAGATAGGAACAATAGAAACAATCCAAGATAACACAACTAACCATGCATGCATAACCTGTGAATGGGAGGTAGGAGGCAAGGAGCAAACACACAAGACAAACCACTGCACAGTAGATTTTTTAGGTGGTTCGGTCGTCCAGACCTACATCCACCCCTCACTCCCAACTGGAGTGAGGCTTCACTAGCCAACGCTAGAAACAAGCAGACTCAGTCTGCGAACACTTGCTGCCACACAACTTGACCAGGGGAACAGCCTCCCCTCTTCCTCCAACCGGAGGGACACCCCAAGTGACTCCAGCCACTTGGAAACCAGAGGTCGAAGACCTCTCTTCCTCCAGACCAGGAGGGACCCCTGGACTTGCAACCCACAAGCCCAGAACCGGAGGACGAGCCTCCCTTCCTCTAACCAGAGGGAACCCACAAGTGACAAACTGTCACTTGCAACCCGGAGATCAGATCTCCCTTCTCTTGAACCAACAGGAGGAACCCGACCTCAGTCCAGAGGATCGGAAGAACAAAGGTAATCAGAAAAACAAAAGAAAAATAAGAAACACAAAATGAAAATAACTTCAGCAACCAGAAAGCTGGAAAACAAAATATAAACTGCAGCTCTCGCAGGAGCAACTGGATTGGATTTGATCCAAAGTCCAGTGAAAATAACGAATCTTCTCTCTGCTCTTCTTCACGAGCTCTCTCTTTCTCTTTTTCTTCTGCTGCTCTCACTCTCTATCTTCTTCTCTTTCGCAGGCTCTCCCCATCTCTTCTTTTCTCTTCTTCTTCTGCTCTTTTGATCGTGGCTCTCTGCCTTCTACTTCTCTGCCTCTCTTCTTCTTCACTCTCAGTCTTGATCAGCCCTCTTCTATTCTCATCTACCTTCTGCAGTGGACGAAGGCTTCTATATATATCACAGCAGCTTAGGGCGTGTGTCTCCACAGCTCCCGCCCAAGTGACTCTACCACGTGTCAGCATCTCAGCTCCTTGGATCACGTGCCAGACACCTGCAAGATTAATGAGGAGTTCAGTCGATCAGCAAAGCACAGGCTGTATAGACTTTATAAGCAGCAAATGGATAAGTATGTACACTGAGAGAGTGTATAGAGTTGAAGTTCTTCATGCGAGCTCAGTGTATGGACTTTCAGTTAAATGCATTAACATACCAAGGGAATGAGTGTATGGACTTAAAGCATCAGTTAACCAAGTGTAAAGAGTGTATACACTTGACTGCGTGCATGACAGACAATGTCTAGACTTGCTATTAACATGCATGAGAACCCAATGTACAGACATGCTGTCGCTTCAACTGACGACCCCAGTGTATAGACTTGCTGAGGGAGAGACTGTACAGACTTGAAGCAAAGCAAGGCAATCGAGTGTGTAGACTTCACGATGTGCAGACTTGCCAAAGAAACGGCTGTACAGACTTTAGCTCAAGAGCGATGTATAGAGTTTTGAAAGCTTGAACATGAAGCATGCTATACAGACTTTGAGTGAGAGTCCAATGTGTAGACTTGCCACCGACCAATGTGTAGACTTGATGGTTGAGAGATCATGGCCAGGACAACGCACAAACAGACGTATAGACTTTGGACTTGAACGACCAAGCAGGCTGTGTAGACATAGAAGAGTAAGCCAGTGTATAGACTTCAAAAAACTTGAAGGCCCAATGTACAGACTTTGAAAAGTCTGAACCAATGTACAGACTTGTAACGCTTCAAAGCACAATGTGCAGACTTTACAGTTCAGCTGCCAATGTATAGACTTGGAAAAGCTCGAACATTGAATCAATGTAAAGACTTGGAAAGTTATCCAATGTACAGACTTTAAGTGAAAGTCAGATGTACAGACTTCAAGGCTTAACTGAGACGGTAGGAGAGACGGATGGCTGTACAGACTTCAGCTAAACAGGATGTGCAGACTTTGGCTATACAGACTTGGAAAGCTTGGCAGAGGTTGTATAGACTTGGTGAGTGCCAAGCGATGTACAGACTTGGATGACCAATGCCAATGTATAGACTTGCACAGTGCTGCCAGTGTATAGACTTTGGCACAGTCCAATGTATAGACTTTGTTTCGAGCAACGTAGGTAAAACACCCCCAATGTATAGACTTCCAACGTGAGTGACACGCTGTACAGACTTTGCTCAAACAGTCCGATGTATGGACTTGGAATTCCAACAGAAGGATGTATGGACTTTGATAAGAGAATGGCTGTACAGACTTCAGGTGAAGACCAATGTATAGACTTCCAATATGAAGACCAATGTACAGACTTCGAATATGAAGACCGATGTATGGACTTCGAATATGAAGACCAATGTATAGACTGCAATTGAGTGCATTGGCTGTACAGACTTGGAAATCTTTGAGCGATGTACAGACTTGGAGTTAATGCATGAAGACCAAGCAATGTGTAGACTTGACAGTGAATCCATGAACGGTGATGTATAGACTTAGACGCAACATGCTATGCAATGTACACACTTGATGTAATGCATGACGATGTACAGACTTTAGTTGAAGTCAACCGAAGAGTGTATATACTTTATAAATGCATATGCCAAGACCAGTGTACAAACTTGATCAAATGTCTAGACTTTGCATGAACAGTCGATGTGTAGACTTCACATGTAGAGATTTTGAACGTGTGTGCTGGCAGTGTACAGACATTGATAGTCTAGGGGGGTCGACCCATCTAAGAAGGGGGGTCGGCCCACTTCAGTCCTGACAATGCTGACAGAGTTTACACTTGAACAAATAATGCATGTGAAAGATTTATGCAGCAGATAACATGACTGAACATATAATGCAATGCTTCATGATCTGATGAACTGACTGAACAGCAAATTAACTGAACATATGAGAGACTGCATTATGATCAGAAAATGACTGAATAGCAGCATGATGACTCACACAGCAAGATGACTCACAGTGATTAACTCACATCAAAACTAATCATCAAAATCACAGGGACACAACAATCTCCCCCTTTTTGATGATGGCAACACTACACTGTGAGTAATTCCGATGACACAAACTATTCTCCCCCTTTGACTTCATCAAAAAGAAAATAGTTTGATAAGTTAAAGCAAACCAGCATGCAATGATTGAATAAAAATCTCCCCCTTTGGCAAAAATCTCCCCCTTTGATATAATCAATATGAATGCAGATGCAGAAGGAGATACCAAAATGAAAGAGCTCCCCCTAAAAATATGAATGCAAGAACATAATTCTCCCCCTTTAAGAGTTTCTATGCAGCATGATGCATATGACATGGAAGCTCCCCCTCAATAAGTGGAATCTTATGAGATTGATAACAATGAGAGGTTCAGGTCAATGAATCAATGATATTGAGCAGAAGAGTTTCAAGTAGCTGATTTTCAAAGAAGCTCCAATCACAAGAAATTCAGTCAGATTTTCAAAGAGATATCAATCTTATAAATCCAAAACATAAGTTTTCAAAGTCTTCCATTATAAGGGCTTATGAATGAGCTTTATTGAACTGCATGGTTTAAACATGATGTATGTAGAGTTTATCAATAAAATTCTATATTGATATCTAAAACCATGGTTTAATAAAAATGAACCAAGCCCTCATATTTATCTTGATTAATCTCCCTTTCTCTTACACAATCAAATTTAATGACTTCTTTCAGAATTACATGCACTAGTATTGAAATCAAGCAATTATGAAGTCATATGATTTTATCTAGGGTTGTAGCAATTTGATTTTAGCATCAATATTTAGATATTTTAATTTGTTCAACAATTTTCTTGCTACAAATATTACGAGCACTCTAGTTCAGTGCATACATTGTAACTAGAGGATATACCTTGATTAGATGCCAATATCCCTAAGTACTTAGTGTGACTAACTGTCATGCTTTATGTGAACAGAGGTAGCATTTACACATCTTGACACACTCCAAATCATTTCTGGATGAGTGAGTTATATTTCTCAGTGTGCATGCCATTGCTCTGCCTGATTTTCAATGAATTTTATTTTGCAGAGTTAACTAAGGCACCTCATGACACAGTCCTTTGGACATGGTTTCTCAGTGACCAAAGTCATTGCTCTGACAACACTTTACCCTTTAGACATTTCAGACTAATTCATTAGCTTCAAGTCAATAATAATTTCATGTACTTAACCAATTAAAGCCATGAATTCAATAATGCAGATTTCTGAAGATTTTACAAGACACGGCATGAAATAGATGGTTAAGGTTTATTAAACATGCTTCAGATATTTTAAAGAGATTTTAAAGTCAAACTCCATGAACATTAAACTTAAACCACATGAGTTATTTCAGAAATTCATAAAAATGTATAATAGAACATTTCTAGTTCAAGAGTTTTCAGATTTATGATCGAGATAGCCCATTGAAATCTTCATGAAAGACTGATAGAATTCTGAAATCAAATGATACCAATTGATAGAGAGATTTTGAAGCCCAGTATTTTCAAAATGTGATCAAGGTTTGTCAATAGAATCAATAAGAAAGTGTATGCAATGAATTCTCACAAGAGTATGCATTTGACAACCTATATGCAATGCATTGACTCCCCCTGACAACATGCATTCAGTCAATCTTTTTGGCATTTTCAATGAAATGAAATGCAATGCACTATATGTATGCAAGGACATGCAAAGACTCAACATTGAATGCTATGCAAAGACATGCAATTAACTCCCCCTGAAAACATGTAATGTTTGCCATGAGAAACTGAACATATGATTCCAAATGATATTGTGACTTGTGCACATTCAGACTATCCTATCAGCAAAGTGACCCATGGTACTAGGCGGAGCACTTGGTCTAAAAGACCACCTCACACATAGTAAGAACCTCCAGACAGATTTCCCTACCTTTTGGTAGCTTACCATTTATATACCATAGAGGTCAATCATGTTAATTCAACATGCAGTCCTATATGCAATCCAGATTTTCAGTGAACTATGCAACTGACAGATTTCAAGCCACATTCATATGTAGTTCAGATTTTTCAGAATGTAATTTGTTTTTAGAGTTTATGCATTTCAACAATTATCAAACAACTACAAATGGCAGATATGCAAGAATACATCAAATCAGATATGCAATGAATTTTAAAATAGGAAATGCAGAGAATTTACCTGAACAGTTCAGAAGGGGTTTTCATTCTTGAGTGCCTTGGATTATTAACCCCTTTTTATTCCATTCCAAGGCACACCTACAACAAACACATCATTTTGATGCAGCAGGTACCCAAGAAAACTTGGGTCCTGGATTAGCAGTGACACCTTTGGTAGGTGTTCTAAACAATTTTCTAGCAGCATGGTCATCAGATTTCATCAAGTAGCAGTTTTTCATTGAATGACCAGATGTGCCACAATAATAGTAAGATGCAGCAGGTTTCAGATTAGATTTATACACATTCTTATAAACATGATTTATATGTGCATATGTATGAAAATTTTTGTTAACAGAATTAAAATTTTGTTTACCAAAACCAGTCTTGCTTTGGTATCCTGCCAGCCAACAGGTTGCAGCCCTGTGACATGGCTTTCCACAGTTATAACATGAAAGTTTTGCAAATTGTTTTACAGGGAATTTAGCATGTTTGAGATTCACATTTCTACCCTGAATATGCCAACAGTCCTTGACTGTATGACCATGCTTTCTACAGTGAGAGCAATTTAGAGAATTTCTTCTAAAAGAACCCGACCAGCATTCAGATGTCTTGTGACCAATTTTGTTGCAGTTAAAACAGATGATGTGCTGGTTCATTGAAACAGATTTATTTTTATTAAAAACATGTTGGTTTGCAGGGAATTTAGCATGATATGAATAAAAGATTTTCTTACCACTAGCAAACCAGCAATGAGCAATTGAGTGTCCTAATTTACCACAATTAAAACATGTGACACTCCTTTTCTGACCAGACACAGATTTTCTAGCATGCTTCTTGTCATCTTGTTTCATCACAAAGTAGTTACTCATAAAGTGTCCATGCTTACCACAATAATGACAGGAGCCATTTGATTTCTTTACAGCATGGCATTTATCTGATGAGTTTTCAGCATGCAAACTGTTCCTTTGAATTTTTGTTGTTTTATGATTTTTATTTTGATTTCTTGTTTTCTTAGCCTTGTATTGAGGTGGAGATGAGGTAGAAGGTTTTTCTTGTTCAGAAGATTTAACGAAAATAGTTTTCAGCTTGGATCCATCACCCTTTTTTGACTTTTCAATTTGTTTTTGGGTTCTCTGAACAGTAGACTGAGAAACAGGTGACTTTTGAGAAGTGTGAGAAGTAGAGCTAGCAACAAAAGATGTATGAATTTTATTTTCAAAATTCTTTTTATTCACAGGATTATAACCTAACCCCTCCTTCTGTTACTCCCAGCAGTTTGTTCAGATTATCCTGCCCACTAACAAATTTAGACAAGGAGTTTTTTAAATCTTGAATTTCATTTTCTTGAGAGGAAATGTGTAACTCATAACTGGCAATCTCTTGCTCACTGCAATTCATAGCTTCATTCAAAACTTTGTTAGCAGTTTTATATTTCTCAATTTCCTGCTCTAGATTGCTCAGTTTTTCAGGGTCTTCAACACAAGCAATTTTTCCTCTTTCTAAGGTTAGAAGTCTCTCAGACATAGTGGAGTTCAGCATTTTTAATTTCTCATTTTCTTCCTTAAGCTTGTCATTCTGAACCAATTCATTTATTTGAAGCCGATCTTCTGAATTGACTTCATACTTTCTTCCATTTTCAATTTCCTTCATATCTTTTTGCTGTTTTTCAAGATCTTTCTGTAATTCTATGTTTACAGGCTTTATGGCATTAAGTTTTTCAATCAGCAAATCATTCTCTCGTTTAAGTTTCTCTAATTGTTCTTCATTTTCTTTGGAAAACTTTCTGAGAGAGTCATTGTCATTTTTCAGCTTGTTTAAATCAGATTGAACACATTCAAATTCTTTCAGCAAATCCTTGCTCTGAACAGAATCATGACTAGCTTGGCTAAGCTTCTTTTCAAGTTCTGAGATTTCTTTTACATGATCTTGATTTTCAATTTTTAGCAATGAAATTTGTTTCTTCAGCATTTGAGTATCAAACATACTAGCATCAAGAACATTTTTCAGTTCAGCACAATTTCTACAAGGAGAACTTGAACTAACTAACCCAGTACCCTTCTTCAATTTTTTATACTATTTTCTTAACAGTTCATGAGATTCAAGTAGCTCAGAATATGCATTTTCCCAATCATCTAAAGTATAGTTTTCAAAGGGATTTACCTCATCATCATCATCATCTTCATCTTGACTCCTGTCTTGATTATTTCTGTCAGCCATCATGCAGCTGTCCTCATTTCTTATCTGAGTTCGCTTCAGTATATCCAGAATATCTTTAGCAGAACTGCAATCAAAGAAACATGAATGGAAAGCTCTATCAGTAGCTGCCTTCATTAGATTTATAGCTATCTGATTCTCTTCATGCATTAATTTGTGACTGTCAGTCCATTTGGACTTTTTCTTTGGTAGTTCATGAGGACCGTGTGAAATCACTTTCCACAGGTCTGGATTAACAGATTTAGCATAATTTTTCAGACTAGCAGAACATATACTAAAATTGGAACCGTTGAAAACTGGTGGTTCACCCATGAAAATAGATCAGATACAAAGCAACAGGAATATTGATGCACCAAAAGCAAATTAGCACCTAAGACTGCAAGATCGGATCTGCAGGTCGCTGGACCTTCTAAGCAGACACCGCTCTGATACCAATTATTAGGGTGCTATGCCCGGATACAGAGGGGGGTAAATGTATCCCCTTCAGAAATAATGCCCAAATTAAAACTCTAAAGCTCAGATATGCGGAATAAAAACTAATGAGCTCTGCAAGATGAGATGATAAGATAACACATGATCAAACAGTTGGACTGCAACAATGCAGCCACCTGATCAAACTAGAAATGCAGACATAACTATGCAACCCAAACACACCTAGCAAAATATAATGCTCAAGGTTACTGCAGATAGGAACAATACAAACAATCCAAGATAACAGAACTAACCATGCATGCATAACCTATGAATGGGAGGTAGGAGGCAAGGAGAAAACGCACAAAACGAACCACTGCACAGTAGATTTTTTAGGTGATTCGGTCCTCCAGACCTACATCCACCCCTCACTCCCAACCGGAGTGAGGCTTCACTAGCCAACGCTAGAAACAAGCAGACTCAGTCTGCGAACACTTGCTGCCACACAGCTTGACCAGGGGAATAGCCTCCCCTCTTCCTCCCCATCGGAGGGACACCCCAAGTGACTCCCAGCCACTTGGAAACTAGAGGTAGAAGACCTCTCTTCCTCCAGACCAGGAGGGACCCCTGGACTTGCAACCCACAAGCCCAGAACGGGAGGACGAGCCTCCCTTCTGCTAACCAGAGGGAACCCACAAGTGACAACCTGTCACTTGCAACCCGGAGATCAGATCTCCCTTCTCCTGAATCAACAGGAGGAACCCGACCTTAGTCCAGAGGATCGGAAGAACAAAGGTAATCAGAAAAACAAAATAAAAATAAGAAACACAAAATGAAAATAACTTCAGCAACCAGAAAGCTGGAAAACGAAATATAAACTGCAGCTCTCGTAGGAGCAACTGGATTGGATTTGATCCAAAGTCCAGTGAAAATAACGAAGCTTCTCTCTGCTCTTCTTCACGAGCTCTCTCTTTCTCTTTTTCTTCTGCTGCTCTCACTCTCTATCTTCTTCTCTTTCGCAGGCTCTCCCCATCTCTTCTTTTCTCTTCTTCTTCTGCTCTTTTGATCGTGGCTCTCTTCCTTCTACTTCTCTGCCTCTCTTCTTCTTCACTCTCAGTCTCGATCAGCCCTCTTCTATTCTCATCTACCTTCTATAGTGGACGAAGGCTTCTATATATATCACAGCAGCTTAGGGCGTGTGTCTCCATAGCTCCCGCCCAAGTGACTCTACCACGTGTCAGCATCTCAGCTCCTTGGATCATGTGCCAGACACCTGCAAGATTAATGAGGAGTTCAATCGATCAGCAAAGCACAGGCTATATAGAATTTATAAGTAGCAAATGGATAAGTATGTACACTGAGAGAGTGTATAGAGTTGAAGTTCTTCATGCGAGCTCAGTGTATGGACTTTCAGTTAAATGCATTAACATACCAAGGGAATGAGTGTATGGACTTAAAGCATCAGTTAACCAAGTGTGAAGAGTGTATACACTTGACTGCGTGCATGACAGACAATGTCTAGACTTGCTATTAACATGCATGAGAACCCAATGTACAGACATGCTGTCGCTTCAGCTGACGACCCCAGTGTATAGACTTGCTGAGGGAGAGACTTCACAGACTTGAAGCAAAGCAAGGCAATCGAGTGTGTAGACTTCACGATGTGCAGACTTTCCAAAGAAACGGCTGTACAGACTTTAGCTCAAGAGCGATGTATAGAGTTTTGAAAGCTTGAACATGAAGCATGTTGTACAAACTTTGAGTGAGAGTCCAATGTGCAGACTTGCCACCGACCAATGTGTAGACTTGATGGTTGAGAGACGATGGCCAGAACAAGGCACAAACGGATGTATAGACTTTGGACTTGAACGACCAAGCAGGCTGTGTAGACATAGAAGAGTAAGCCAATGTATAGACTTCAAAAAACTTGAAGGCCCAATGTACAGACTTTGAAAAGTCTGAACCAATGTACAGACTTGTAATGCTTCAAAGCACAATGTACAGACTTTACAGTTCAGCTGCCAATGTATAGACTTGGAAAAGCTCGAACACTGAATCAATGTAAAGACTTGGAAAGTTATCCAATGTACAGACTTTAAGTGAAAGTCAGATGTACAGACTTCAAGGCTTAATTGAGACGATAGGAGAGACGGATGGCTATACAGACTTCAGCTAAACAGGATGTGCAGACTTTGGCTGTAAAGACTTGGAAAGCTTGGCGGAGGATGTACAGACTTGGTGAGCGCCAAGCGATGTACAGACTTGGATGACCAACGCCAATGTATAGACTTGCACAGTGCTGCCAGTGTATAGACTTTGGCACAGTCCAATGTATAGACTTTGTTTCGAGCAACGTAGGTAAAAGACCCCCAATGTATAGACTTCCAACGTGAGTGACACGCTGTGCAGACTTTGCTCAAATAGTCTGATGTATGGACTTGGAATTCCAACAGAAGAATGTATGGACTTTGATAAGAGAATGGCTGTACAGACTTCAGGTGAAGACCAATGTATAGACTTCCAATATGAAGACCAATGTACAGACTTTGAATATGAAGACCGATGTATGGACTTCGAATATGAAAACCAATGTATAGACTGCAATTGAGTGCATTGGCTGTACAGACTTGGAAATCTTTGAGCGATGTACAGACTTGGAGTTAATGCATGAAGACCCAGCAATGTGTAGACTTGACAGTGAATGCATGAACAGTGATGTATAGACTTAGACGCAACATGCTATGCAATGTACACACTTGATGTAATGCATGCCGATGTACAGACTTCAGTTCAAGTCAACCGAAGAGTGTATATACTTTATGAATGCATATGCCAAGACCAGTGTACAAACTTGATCAAATGTCTAGACTTTGCATGAACAGTCGATGTGTAGACTTCACATGTAGAGATTTTGAACGTGTGTGCTGGCAGTGTACAGACATTGATAGTGTAGGGGGGTCGACCCATCTAAGAAGGGGGGTCGACCCTCTTCAGTCCTGACAATGCTGACAGAGTTTACACTTGAACAAATAATGCATGTGAAAGATTTATGCAGCAGATAACATGACTGATCATATAATGCAATGCTTCATGATCTAATGAACTGACTGAACAACAAATTAACTGAACATATGAGAGACTACATTATGATCAGAAAATGACTGAATAGCAGCATGATGACTCACACAGCAAGATGACTCATAGTGATTAACTCACATCAAAACCAATCATCAAAAGATTAACTCACATCAAAGCCAATCATCAAAACCACAGGGACACAACAGGTTGCCTACTTGAAATTCCAAGTGGCGCTCGCGAGCCTTTTCCAGCTCTTTGTGAACCTCACCGCTCGTTGTGATTTGCTTGCGTGTATGCTCATGCCATGCATTATGATGCGGTGAGTGGTTGTGAAAGTGGGTAGTGTGAAAAGGTGGACCGGGGCAACCATAAAGTGACCTATCATGGTTTGATGCCATGTGGACCTTGATGAACTTAGGTGGACCGGGGCAGCCACAAGTGGCCGTATCATGCATGGACTTCATAACAATGGTTGGAGGGCCGGGGCATCCATAGGAGAATCTATTGCGCATGGGTATAGCAAATGCCGGGGCTCCCGGACATCCATGAATGTTCATAACATGCTCAAGACCAATGATGAATGTGGGAGGACCTTTGGACCAATCATGCATCCGACTTGACATGTGGGTGTCATGTATGAAAGGACCCGACTTTCTATTCATGCCAAGTGGTGTGATATGCCAAGACATAGGAATTCCTTTCCCATAGGTAACTTCCTTGTGTGGGGTGGTGGGGTGGCCTTCGAGCTTCCACTCAAAAGGGTCGTAGGGGTTAAAGAAGGTATGTGTCATGGAGTGGGGCACTTCATTATTTCCTAGGGGTATTTCACCCATGGTCATGGTATACTTGGTGTGGGCCGGGTCTTGAGAGAGGTGGGCTTGGTCTATCCTGGTTGGTTGGGGTAGGAAAAGGTTGGTGGTGAGTAAGGTGGGTGGGTATAGGAAGGGATTGAAGGGGTCATGGTAAGAGTCACCTAGGGAGAGGAACTCTAGGCCCTCATGGTCCTCACATAGTGGTGAGTCATCCTCCTCTACTCGAACAATTGGGTCGAAGTTCATGAATGGAGGGCTTGATGTTCTACCCGAGATAAGCAACTCTAGTTTGTGGATAGCATCGGGCTCATCGGGTGTAGGGAGGAATAGAAGAAGGTCGCTAGTGTAGCAACCCATAGTGTAAATTGAGGAGATGGACCCGACACATAGGTGTAGGAGGTCAAGGCTCCTAGGTCGGTCGGCTATAGTGGTCAACATGCTAGTTAACTCCATTTGCCAAGCTATACCCTTAAGAAGATCCCCTAATGTTTCCACTTGATAGGATGATTGGATTGTGGTGTGATAGGTGGATAAGGGTACTATGGGGAGGCGTTGTTCCTTGGGAGGGCAAACATGGGCCATGATATCTCTAATTGGGTTCTCCTTTAGCCAACGTAAAAGGGGTTCTCCTAAGATGAGCTCGGCCCCAACTAGGGAGGGTGGTGTAGGGTGAAGACCACTGTGCGAGGTTTCTTCTTCAACTTGGACATGTGTTCCCCCCACAGTTGGGATGGTGACCATGGTGTTCACCTCCTCTAGGTGGTTGGGTGTGTGAGCCATGATGCTTTTTACACATGGGATGGGAACTTCCCGGCCTAACTCATGACATTGTGACTCGTATTCTTCTTCCCAATCGGGGGAGGCCTCATGTACCTCAATCACATTTTTATCCCTTTGGGGTGTGGGGGTTTTACTCTCCAAGGGAATGGGAAGGTCTTTTGGGGATGGGGTGATGAAGGTTGGGGCATGGTGCACCCGGGGTGGTGACGGTGTTCGAACTTGGGTTGGGTTTGGGAGTGGAAGAAGTGGAGACCTAAGTTGGGGTAGGATTGGGGTTGGTAGTGGAAGATGGGTGGGTTGAGGAGGATTGGGTTGATTGGTTTTGGGGGGTGTGTCCCTTTTAGGGGATGATGGAGGGGTGGTGGTGGGGACCGTGGAAGCTTGTGGGGTGTGGGTTTGATGAAGAATTTTGGGTTGGGTGGTGGCCAATTTGGTTTGAATGGTGGTGGTGATCGGGATTGGAATCATTTGGGGTGGTGGAGTTTGGGACCCAAGGGAGGTATTGGGTTGACTGGAAGGGAAAGGGGGAGTGGGAGTGCTCCTCGGGTTATGGTTCTCAAGGTAGGAGTGGGAAGGTCGAGGAGTGAAGATCTTTCTAATCTCAATCTTCATCTCTTCCCATGAGTCTTTGGGTCCTTTGGCTTCCCATCCAAATTCATCCTGAGGTGACCAAGCTCTAGGGCCATGGTTCCTTTTTGCTTCGAACCGGTCAAGTCGGGTGGTGAGGGTATCTAGACAGTTATGAATCTTGTTGATGACAGTGTCAAATTGGTCCATGGGTACTTGGGGCATCTCCCTAGGGTGGTCATGCAATGGAGTGATGGAAATCATGATGCAAGGGAGACTCATATGTCAATGCCCTAGGACTAGACTCGTAGAGACAAGTCTAAAACTTTTTCTGATACCAAGTTGATGTGACACGACCCCTTGGACCTGAATTTGTAAGCAACCGGGCCGAACGGCGATATCTTCACAAGCGGGTTCACCCGCGATGCGCGCACCCGGGCCCGTAGGCGGACCGGCGATGATGGTCAGGGTCCGAAGTTGGACCTTGGGGTTCCAAGGATATGGCTGGCTGGGGATGGACCCCAATGGGATCGGGATGCCCAACTTCAAGGGCGGACGGCACGCCGAGGGCGTGGGATGTAGTGTCTCCCTCATAACTCACCCGCGGTGGCACTCGAATTGATGGAAAATTGGAACGAGCTCTCTCTCACTGCCGACGGCGCAAATAGAGATAATACTAAACTAAGCAATGGTAAGAAACCAGCAGAGGAGAGTGGTCTGAAGCTCACCTGATCGGTGTGAAGACACCGATCCCGGCCGGAGACAAGGGCGAGCGGGGGAGTGTGGGTTCCCCGCACACTGCGTCGGTGTAGCTTCCCTTGTTCAAATATTACATGCACTACTCCCCACGCAGGGGGGGTTGGACTAGGGAAAGGGAATATTCAGTTACAAACAAACACTACCTCCACACAGGGAGGGGCGTTAAGCCGGCCAGGCGGGGCGGGGTGGTGAACTAGCTAGTGCCGGTCGGTCTGCCCAGTCCTGAAATGATCAGGTAGGGCGCTGATGTAGACGCTGCCACGCCTTCCTCCGAACTCAGAATCCAACGAAACGGGTGCCGAAACGTCGCTGACAGACCCTGGCACGTCTGTAAATTTCTGTAGGTGGTTCTGACGCCGTCACCGGCTGGGGCGATCTCTGGAACAGGGTCCCTGCGCTCTGACTCAGTCTGATCCCAGGGTGCAGTAGCTGAAAGATTCGGATGCCACGACCGATCCCTGAGCCCGAACGTGGCGAGACCAAGACGAGAATGTCCGCTGGTGAGTCTTCTTCGAGTAGCAACTATGGGGGGCACCAGACGATGTCGGGGCAGAGAGGGAGAGCCCGTTGAGTGAGGAGGGGTCTGGACAGATCCTGAGTAGCCTATTCAACGCACCTGGGGGAGAAAATTCGGACCGGGCAGCCCCGGACTCCAATCGAAGCTCCGCCTATGGGGTTGCGTGGGGGACTGGTAGAACTTCCACCCGGTCAAGTGGCGCGCCTTGGAAGAGAAGGGTGAGACCGTGGAAGCTTCTGCACTGCAGCTCTGGTCCTGGTTCAGGTCCCGATTGCGCAGTCGAACGAGAATGAACCCTCCGGACAGCAGGGATGTCAGATGCCGGCGAGACCACCTCGGCTGCGAAGCTATCTGAAAGCGCTTTCTGTTGATGTATGGTACGCCTCCAGATAATGCCGAATGGCCTCGGGGCAGGCTCTGCAAGTCGGGCTCCAACTACTTCCTGCGAACTGAGATGGATAGGGTGATGGAAGGTGATGGGAGACAGAGTAGATGGGGTGGGAAATGGGGTGGATGGGTGTGGAGGTGACACCTGACTATGTGGGGGTCTGTTAGGGGGTGATTTAATGTGTGGGAGGGGCAGAAAGGGGGCTGGGAGGTGGTCTAGCAAGTGGAGGAAGGGGGAGCTGCGAATTTGGGTTGGGAAGGAGAGAGGGAGGAGAGATCTCTCCTTTGGTTTGAATGGTGGGTTAATGGAGGGGTTAATGGGGGCCTAGGGAATGGGAAGGGTTGCCTTGGGGAGGGGAAGGGGTGCTTGGGAGAAGGGATTCTCCCTTGGGAAAATGAAAGGTTGTATGGGGAAGGGGAAATGTTGCTTGGGAGGAGGGAGAGGTGCCTAGGAGAAGGGGATTCCACCTAGGGGTTGGAGGGGAATTAAATAGGAGGTATGGGGAAGGGGGAGGGGTCTTAATGAGAGGTGAATAGGGAGGAGAGAGAGTGAATTTCAAAATTGGGGGTGGGGAGGAGAGAAAATGGGGTTCGCCCCCTTTAGAGAGAGAGAGGAGAGAGAAATAGAGAGAGAGCTAGAGAGAGAAGGAGGCACAATTCTTGTGGATAATTTTCACTCAATAATTCATTAGCCTCAAATGGTGGGATTGGGGTCCTATTTATAGGAATCCCACAATTTAACATAAGACCCTGAGTTTTAGACTAGTGACAATAAACTAAGGGAGAAGGGGGCGCCCATGGGCCTAGCCCACTTAATTGGGCCCAATTGACTCATTAACCACTCTAATGCCAATTAACCTAGGTAGATGACACCTTAACCTAGGGACTTGACTCAAATAAAACGTAAATTACATAATAAGAAAATGAAAAGTACATCATATGACTCGGAATAAAGTGGCGAACAAGATGTAGCACTGCTGGCGAGCATCAGGATCCTCGAACAAATGAGATCGCTGGTGATGTCCCCATCAAGCCCCCTCTCTCCTTGCAGCGAACCCGCCTAAACCCCCCCTGGGGGGGTTTAGGCGGACCAGCTCACCCCCCCTAGCTGGTTCGCGTAAACCCCCCATTAAATTAAAAAAAAATGATTTTTCAAAAAAAACAAACCACTCCGCCTAAACCCCCCCTGGGGTGGGGTTTAGGCGGACCAGCCTGGGCCCCAAGGCTGGTCCGCCTAAACCCCCTGGGGGCGGTGGTTTAGGCGAACCAGTCCAGCCCCCTGGCTGGTCCGCCTAAACCCCCATCCAAGGGGGGTTTACGGGGATCAGCTCAGGCCCCCTAGCTAGTCCGCGTAAACCCCTTCACCTCTCTCTCTCACAGCCCGTAACCCAAGCACTATTCACTTGGGTTTACGTGGACCAGCTCACCCCCCTTAGCTGGTCCGCGTAATCCCCTTGTGACCCTTCAACTTCCCCTATAAAAACCCCTTAGTAGCTCAAGGGGTGGGGCATGAGATCCACTCCATATACAGAAGATCATCCAGCAAGTACAGGACTTCTAGCGCGGCTCCAAGCAATGAGCAAAGGAGAATTGTGCGTGGGTGACTTGTTCAGCGGTCTAATACACTGGGGGTATGTCGTTTGAACTCCCCTCACGCTGTATATAGCCGTCACACACAAGCCAACACCCACCATATGTGAGGCATTTCAACATGGGCGGACGTCCTCTCATGCCGGGATTTCCCCTCGCGTGCCCATCGGTTAAAACCACAAGCGTGCCATGACATCATGCTCTCTCGCAGTTATGAGGCCATGTTCGACCGCTCAATTCAAGTCATGATCGACCCTCACCCAGACACCGGATCGATGTATCCCTCTAGTCATCCTATCACAGGCCCCCGTTCGGCACCACGGCCCTGGCCCACGCCACGGGAGGAACCCTCTGTAAAATGCATATGTGCTCATTCATCACGCATTGACCCGGGGATCGACTAGCACGTCAGAGTTGTCCCGTGGCATGCGCCAATTGTACCTTGGCCATTACGGCTTTCATGTAAAGAAATATACATCTCAGCATAACACCACCGAGTGGATGAGTGCTCTCGCACCCACGCCCAGGCTCTCAGTTTTCTATCTACACCACTTGGCATCTGTGCCTAACACCCTAACCCCAGTAAACAACCCTCGGTCTAATATGCACCCCTAGCTGCTGAATGCCCCCAGCCCTCTACCCACGGCTTCAGACATATATACAGACTTTTCTTCAGCTTAGAACGAAGGTATTCGAATTTAATCCGATGTAAATAAACACCGGTTGCTTGCGGCCGGTGGGGAAAGACGTCCTTTACACGATTCCCGCAATCGCCTACGCACTCGCACCCATGGAACCCCTTCTCTCCACGTGTTGCCCGATCGCCCGAGCCCACGTGCCGCACCTTGGTGGCGCTTCCTCGGTCAACCCTTGGTTCCATGAGTGATTGTCGAGAAATCGGCTGGCACGCCCCCACCCTGTCCGGTTATCCCTTATCCCGACATTTTCGTGCCATTCGACCCTTTTCGACTTTCCGTGAAAGGAGAGTGCCCGGTATCGCCGTGAGAGGCATGCACCCGTAAGGAGGATACCCGAGATATATCAAACTCCCGTATCTTCCTCCCTCGATGTATCCCTTCCTTCACCCCAGTAATCGTCATAAAAAACCCGCGTAACAATGATATACTAAAAATTTCACTTTATTGAATAATAATCAAAAGTACATAATGTTAACTCTTGACTCCTTACATCACTAGACTCAAATCAAGAAAATTACAAAATGACTCATGACTAATTGTAATGACTCATATCTACGGCTTCACTCTTGTATCATTCGCTCTTGGATCCGCTACTTGAGTAGTCCGAATCCGACCCGCTATAATTTCTTGAAAAGGATTGAAAAGTAGGGAATGAGTACACTTGCCTAGTAGATATCTTCGTATCAACATGAAGGTAATATTTAAGTAATTAGTATTGTAGCTCTAGCATGTAAGATGAAAGAAAAATGTGATAAATCACGCTTATAAAACCAAAGTAACACGAATAACACGATGTGATCAAGATAAGGTATTTGAGATGATATAAGAACATGATCAAGTAAGAATGTAATGTGGCCTTTTACGAACGAGAATGCACTTGCTTGTAACGAGAACACACTTTCACTTTTCATAACCATAAGGGCTATGCACTAGAATGTCATGTAACAAGCATGTATTAATTTCATGATGAGCCTCGTGGATTTCACCCGTTTATAACAAAAGTACTCCCGGGGCAATGCGATGTCAGTGTTATAGCATGTTTTCGACAATCAGCCGAGGGGGCTTGTGTCGAGCCCTTGGACACAATCAATGCCCGATCTGCATCTTCACGTTATAAATCAAGCTACTTCCATGAGATATAACAATAAAGTATGGCTAGTAATGTAACAATTCAAAAAATAAGATCATGGTAAGAAGATCAAGGTAAGAACATACCAAATATGATCATGAGAGTTCAAAGACCGAATTAAAGATAAGGTCATGCCATGGGAGGAATCCGGCAGCATAACGGTACATTCATTAACTTCCATAGTTTATTAATAGCTTATTGAACAAAGTGTTAAATTCTAGATAATCAATAGACCATCTAGGAACATAGGAAAGTCAACCCTTGGGTCAAACTCTGGGTTAAGAACACGTGAGACATAAAGCGGTCATGCTTGGGCCGTTTCTTGAAGTAACGGTCACAGCTTGGCCGCAACCTGAAGGTGACGATCTTGGGCTGGCTGAAATCATGATGGAGTCGATGCCATAAAAGAATAGCATCGACGCAATGATCAATCTTGGTAGAAGACGGTCACGGGAGGGACGCTACTTGACAATGGCAGTCTTCTGATGGCCGCAACTTAGCCAGGGTTCAGAAAAAACATTGGTATGATATGTGCTTTCTAATCCATTGGGCTTTTAAGGTACATCTAGGCGTCCTAGTGGGAATCCCAGGCTCGTGGAGACTTACGGAGGCCTTGAAATAAGATCACATAGTCCGACAGAATAAATATCCGACGGAGAGGATCACAAGTCCAAGAGAGTGTGCCTATAAGTGCAAAGTGTAACTAAGGATATCGTATCGGAATACATGTCATGTACTTAAGAATGACTCAAAGATGAAAGTGGAATCGTGATAAAACAACAATCAAACCATCAATAAAATAAGTCCACAAAGCATGTGAAATATAGTTTTAATACAAAATTATATGGTTTTGGCATGAAATTAGCATAAGATTAAAGTAAGTTTTTTAAAGCATGTAAGTTATAAACCTAGCATGATGGATGCACAATATAACCATTAACATGAATCCGGGGTCATTACTAGGAATATGAACTAATTACCTGGGCTTAACATATAATTAATAGGGTTAATCTACAATCTGTTTGGAGTTAACAAAGTGCAGAAACCAGAAAGCAAATAGCGGTCAGATGAGGGCCGCATACTGATGGTAGCGGTCAGTCGCAAGGCCACTATCTGATTATAGCGGTCTCATGGAGGCCGTTTCTTTTCTACTGTGAGCAAGGACATAAACCAAGGTATAGGCCTAATCTAGGGCAATATATGCATGGAAAACATGCTAGATAGAAGAATAAAACATGCCATAATGAAGTTAAATCCTGGAGATGCATGAGCTACATGTATTAAGCCACAATTATCATATTTTTGGTTAAGGGTATAGGGATATGATGCTATGAAAACTATGCATGCATGATCATAAGAAAACATGAAATTCCCCAAGTAGAAAGCATGAAATCTAGCAAGACAAGATGGCTTTTAATCCTAACTTGATGTTTAAGCCATTCATTAGATAACCTACCTCTGGTTTGGGCTTGAAACTCTGAATTTCTAACTTGAAGAAGACCCTAGTTTCTGCACGTCCTACGTGAAAACCCCAACTTCTAGACACTCTATCTCCTTATCCCCTCATCCTAAATTCATGAAATTTGGAGGGTGAGGAGAAGATATAAAAGAGATCAATTTATTCTAAAGGCTCAACATCAAATTACCTCTTCTATGGCATCTAATCCTCGGGTCTTTCTCAGACGGCCATACTTGTTCCTGTGTAGTCTATAGAGAACCAGCGACTTGCAGAGCTTCTAACTTTCCAACGGCTTGACCTCCTAGCACGAGATTTGGAGGGATGTTAGATAAAACTAAGGAGAATAAAATCCTTTAAAGAACCTACCTGAGATAATGTCTCCTTACCTTCGAAACATGCAAGTCAACATTAGGGTTCGCATGGGTCGAAGTCAGGGCCTATTTATAGAGCTTGAGTTAGGGCTGAGGATTAGATCGATTTGGGAGTCCTATTTATGGTTACGATCGATCCCCAAGAGTCCTAGATAGGTTTACATGCCAAGTAGCTTCGAATCATAAGGATTAGGATGGGAAAAATCCCATTTTTCTACGTTTCTAAGAGTCCCATTTTCGGAATGAAGTAGCGGTCCTCTCTGGACCGCCTCCATCAAGTAGCGGTCTCGCGATAGACCGCTGGTAGCTAGGGCGCCAGAATTTGAATTAAATTCAAATTCCCTCTTATAATTATCCCTATTTATCCTATTTTAAATTATAAAATTATCCTAATGACGATTCTAGTAATGGGCCTTGGGGCAAAAACACTAGAATTGGGTTTTTGGGCCCAATTTAAGTGGGCTTATTCATTTGATTAATTTAGGGCCTTTGATATCAATTTATTTAACCCAAAATTCATTCAATGGCCTATTAAGATTAATTAAATGCTTAGACATTTTTATTTACTTCCTAAAAATTCCTACAAAAATGTGGGGTGTTACAATTCCCCTTTTAGAAATGATGTGGCCTAGCACTATTCCTTCTCTAACCATAAAATGGCTTTTCTCCCAGCTTAGCACTAGATTAGACTATATACATCTTGCAAGCACCTTCGTCAAATTATCTAAGCACCCATCAAAAGGTTCTCCAAACACACAGAAATCATCCATGAAGATCTCTAAGAATTCACCCACCATATCTGAAAAGATTGCCATCATGCACCTTTGGAATGTGGCTGGAGCATTGCAGAGTCCAAATGGCATTCACCTGAAAGCAAACGTGCCGTAAGGACACGTGAAGGTGGTTTTCTTTTGATCATCTGGGTAGATAGCAACGTGGTTATACCCAGAATATCCATCCAGAAAGTAAAAATACTTTTGTCCAACTAGTCTCTCTAAAATTTGATCTACAAAATGGAGAGGGAAGTGATCTTTCTTTGTCATAGCATTCAATTTTTTATAATCAATACAAACTCTCCACCCAGTTTGTAATCTTGTAGGCCCTTCTTCTCCTTGATCATTTTTAATGACAGCCAGCCCGGACTTTTTTGGCACTACTTGTGTAGGGCTGACACACTTGTTATCAGAGATGGGATAGATATTCTTGGCATCTAACCACTTAACCACTTCTTTCTTCACAACCTCGTTCATATTTGGATTTAATCTTCGTTGCATCTCCCTACTTGGTTTGGCATTTTCTTCCAAGTATATATGATGGATGCAAACATCTGGACTAATTCCTTTTAAATCAGCCACTGACCACCCTATTGTTCCCCTATGCTCCTTAAGAACATCTAAAAGTTTGGATTCTTGAGTAGAGGTAAGATTGGAAGCGACGGGAGGTTAAATCCTCCTTGAGACCATGGAACAAGAGTGTCTTTGGTGATATTAGGAGGAACATCTCCGATGTCGAAACTAACGTCTCCTCTCTTCAGTGTGCTTTTGATAGCGCCCCCACTGATTCTGCCAGATCGGCCCTCAATGAATCCAACGCTCATCTAAGGAGGGCCTTACAGTGTGAGGAGTTGTTTTGGTCCCAAAAGGTGAGGATGGAGTGGCTGGCTAATGGTGATCAGAATGCTGCCTTCTACCACTCTGTTGTCCAAGGTAATAGGATGAGAAATTTCATTCATAGGCTGAAGATTAGCGATGCCTGGTGTGAAGATCAGGATATCTTGCGTGTGGAGGCCGCTGCTTTCTTTCAAAAGCTCCTTTCATCTGAGCTGCATTCGATTAACGAAGAGATCCTACAAGTTATTCCTACAGTCATCAGTGACGCCCAGAACGTTGCTCTGTGTGCTATCCCTGCTGAGGTTAAAATCAGGAAGGTCGTTTGGGGTCTGAACGGTAATGGGGCGCCTAGGTCCGATGGCTTTATCGGACTCTTCAACACCTCGTGTTGGGACATTGTCTCTCAGGATGTTATCTCCACTGTCCAAGGATTCTTCCGAGGTTTCCCCTTGCCTCGTGGCGTCTCTTCCAGCCTCATTGCGTTGATTCCGAAAGTTGCCCGATCGTCTTCTTTTGGCAAATACCGGCCAATCAGCCTCTGCAACTTCTGCTACAAGATTATTTCTAAAATTTTTGTGGACCGCCTCACAGACATCTTTCCCACCATCATCTCATATGAGCAAGGAGCTTTTGTTAAAGGCAGATTTATCCTTGAAAATGTTGCACTGGCTAGGGATCTGGTTAAGGATCTCAATAGGAAGGCGAGAGGCCATAATTTAATTTTGAAGTTGGATATGATGAAGGCTTACGATAGAGTGGAATGGGATTTTCTTCTGGCTGTCCTTACTAAATTCGGATTTTCTTCCAGGTTCAAGTCCCTTATCGGCATGCTTGTTTCAAACTGTTGGTTCTCTGTTCTTTTCAACGGCTCCACTGCAGGTTTCTTTAAATCTACCCGCTGGTTGAGACAAGGAGATCCTATTGCTCATGCTCTCTTCATCATTATGCAGGAGGCTTTCAGTAGAGGTCTTTCTAACCTATTCACCACCGGAGTTCTCAAGCCTTACTCTGGTCCACGGGCTTGTCTGGTCATCTCCCACCTTTTATTTGCGGACGACACCCTGGTTTTCCTTAATGGCCATGCGACTAATATCATAAGATTGCTGCACTTTCTTCATTGCTATGAAGCTTCCTCTGGTCAGAAGATTAATGCGGGCAAGAGTTCCTTTCTTATCTCTCACAAAACCCCCCCTCCTTCGGCCAAGTTCATTTCGGATCTCACTGGGTATAAGAGACAGGTTGGAGCTATTACTTACCTGGGCGTTCCTTTAAGGCCTGGGCACATTCTCCTCTCAGATTATAAACCCGTCCTGGATAAGATAAACATTCGGCTGCTCTCTTGGAAGTCCAGGCTCCTTTCACAGGCGGGGAGGGTCACCTTGATTAATTCCATCCTCAGTTCCATTCCTATATACCTGGCCACATCCACTTCTGTCCTAAAGACCATTTCTAAGTATGTAGAAAAGGCCTCTGCCGGTTTTCTCTGGAATGGCACTAGTGATACTCGCAGACGCCACTGGCTTTCTTGGGACGTGGTGAAGCAACCTATTCAAGAAGGCGGGCTTGGCATTAAGAGCTTCCAGCATGTCCAGACATCCCTGGCTGCAAAACTGCTCTGGAATATCCTCAGTGGCAGCTCGCTCTGGGCTAGGTATGCCCATTGCAGGTATAAAGTTGGTCACTCTCTTGCTGCTTCTGCGCCCTTTCCTCATGGTTTGTCTGCTGCCACCTTTACTATGGCTTCCACCATTATTCGAACCAATGCCAGGTGGATCATTAGGGATGGCCACACGGTGGATTTCTTAGATGACACTTGGCATCGCAATGCCCCTCTAAGAGATGCTTTAGCTACTCCTTATAATGGGCCTCCGGCCACTATAAATCAAGTCATCAGCGACAAGCACAATCCTATCTGCAGCGCTTTGTCTTCTACTCTGTTCTTGGATGACATCGCTCTCCAGGAGGAGTTCCCTGACTCTCGTATCTGGGCCGGCAATGCCAATGGCCTCTTCTCTACCAAGTCGGCATATCAATCTGCCAGGCCTACTGGTGTGTGTAGACCACCTCTTCGTAAGCTATGGCACTCATCCTTCTATTGACGGGCTTCTCTCTTCAGCTGGAAGCTCATCCACAGAGCGATTCCTGTTGACAGTTGTGTCTCGGATTGTGGTGTGCTCATGGCTTCCAGATGCTCCTACTACCGTTTGCCTATGACGGAGGATAGGAACCACCTTTTTCTCTCTGGAGACATTGCTAAGGAGCTCTGGTGCTGGTTCACCCCCCTCGTTGGCCCTGGGTGCTTGCTGCACGAGCAGGTGACTACGCGCGTGTGGAACTTCTTAGAGCACTGCAGCGTTGGCTCGGCCTATGGCTTCATCTCCTTATACACTCTGATCCTCATGCTCTGGGAAATCTGGAAAGTCAGATGTCTGAAATGCTTTCAAGATGTGCGGTCCTCTACTAGACGCATCACTTCCTCTATCAAAATGAAAGTTGTTTGGGCTTTGGAAAATACTATTTTTTCTCACCATCCCTCTCCTGCGGAAACTTCTGTCCTAGCTTCCTTCGACTACCACCCAAGGTTCAAGCAGAAGGTGCTTAAACTAGTCAGATGGATCCCGCCTAATGCCGATTATTGCCTCAATGTCGATGGAGCTTGCAAAGGCAATCCTGGTATAAGTGGTTGTGGCGATTGTATCAGATCTCCGGCCGGTGATATGTTGTCTTGGCTTTTGCCCACTTCTGTGGCATCGGCAACAACTTCCTCTCTAAACTTCGAGTGTTGTGCGATGGCTTGCGGCTGGCCTATGTGCTAGGCCTCTCCCTGTCCTCTATTCAGTTCGACTCCGCTACCCTTATCCGCTCCATTCACGAGAACGTGTGTCCCGCTTGGGACTCCCTAAGATGGTGGCGGGATGTCTAGTGCTATCTCTCCTCCTGCAGAGCTACTGTCTCACATGTCTACAGGGAAGCCAACCGTGTCACCGACTCTTTGGCCTCTCATGCTTGTTCTGTCATGGTTAATGAACTGTTCCTTTCTGCCTCTAGCCTTCCCAAATTGTGCAAAGGCAATGTCAACATGGATAAGTCCTCCTGTGGGAGCATTCGTTGGGTTTAACTTTCTGTACATTTGTATTTACTCATAGTTAGTCCTCCTTCAGGGGTATGCCCCAGTGCTCCATGTAACCTTGCTTTGTTTCAATAAAACTTTTAACCTTTGTCTTTGATCTGGTGGAGTGAGCACATCCACTCCCCCTGGGATTGGGTGCACTCTCCTAGATCGATTCAAAGGTCTTTGAAAAAAAAAGAAGCGATAATGATAGGAAAAGTATGATCATGGCCTAGAAAAGCATATTTGAGGGAGTCAGAAAGAGGTTTGAGTTCAAGCTCAGGAGGATGTTTGAGAGATGGAAGAATGGGTTCGGATTTCAATGCTGGAAGTGGTTCTACCCTAGACCAAGTGTTGGGTTCGGTGTAGTAGATTCAGAGGGGAGTGAATGAATCTCCCCTTAAAAATTTTGCCCAATTAAAAATTCTTCATGATACTAACAGAAGTCCAATAAGCAATTGCGGAATTCAGATTCACTAAGTCAAGTGAAATGCTTATAGATGAACTGACTAGTGACTTAGGAACAATGTCAAAGGACTCTCAAAGCTACAATCGAACACACAGTGTGCAATCAAACCATATCGTCCCTAAGCATTCATCTAACGCCAATCAGATAAGAAAATTCAAACCACAGTGCACAAAGGATTTTTAGGTGGTTCGGTCCTCCAGACCTACATCCACCCCACACTCAAACCCGAGTGTGGATTCTGCTGACTCACAGCTTGAACAGCTGGGCATCACAGCTTGCCATACAACCGCTGGGCAACACAGCTTGCCATCTGCTGGGCAACACAGCTTGCCATCCGCTGGGGACTTCAGCTTAACCCGTCCGAGGTATCCACCTCGCCCGCTGAGAAACACAGCTTGCTGTCCAGTGGAATCCACCACTGCAACCGCTGGGGATTACAGCTTGACCCGTCCAGAGGCAGCACCTCTGCAAACGCTGACTAACAGCTTGAAGAAAGGTATAAAATGGAAAACGAAAACATGAACCAAACAGCAACAGAAAGCTGTAAATAAAGCACAAGAAATATAGCTCTCGAAGGAGCAGTTCTGGCTTGGATTTGATCCAAATGCCAGACACCCACTATCTCTCTCTCTTTCTCTGCTCGAGCTCTCTATCTCTCTCTTTCTCTTCTTTCTCTTCTGCTCTTCTTCTCTTTCTCTTTTTCGTCTCTGCTCTTCTCTTCTTTTTCTTCTTCTTCTCTTCATGCTGGATCATGCAGGCTATCCTCTGCCTCAGTCGATCACCTTCTTCTGATGGATGAGGCTTCATATATATAGAGCAGCAGGAAGCAGATAGGGTGTGTGTCTTCCACATTTCCCGCCCAGAACTTTTGGCCACGTGTCATCTTCCCGTCAGCCCTTCCAGCCTCGGATCACGTGCCTTTCATTAAGCTCTGTAAAGAGTCCCTTTCAGACAGTCGAATAGGATTATCAGTTTAAGTCTAACAGCTTGTACAGACTTTATGAAGGCAGTGCAGTGTGTAGACTTTGCAATACGAAGACAAAGCATGTACAAACTTCACGTTGTGAATGCAAAGCTAAGGTGTGTACAGACTTAGTGAATGCAACACTGAGGCATGTACAGACTTCACTTATGCAAGCAAAGCAGTGCATAGTTGTACAGACTTTGTGTAATGTATGGACTTAGTGTGTGCGAGCATGCTAACATGCAATGTGTAGACATTGAATCAAAAGGATGCACAGGCTGTACAGACATTCTGTGCTTAACACTTAAGCCTGAATGCATGATGTGTAGATGTTGGATAGACTTGCTGAAGTGTGCACAAGGTGAAGTATGCACAACAGAACTGAATGCACTAACATGCCGTCGACCATTGTACAGACCTCATGTTCACTATGCAGACGTTGTATAGACTTGCTAATGCATTGTGTGCAGACTCTGCGTGCGATGTGCAGACTTGTATGAGCAAGGGCTGTACGGACTTTAAATGATGAAGCACATGATGCAATGTGTGGACTTGGTAGATGATGCATGCACCTCAATGTATAGATTTGTAATGCGTGCAGGGCATGCAGTGTACAGACTTGGAAAGTCATCAAGCTACGTGCAGATAGCAAACTCTGTACATACTTCACTTGTGCCTAAAATAGAACAATGTACAGACTTGGTCTGTACAGACTTCAACTCAAGTATGCATGCGATGTGTAGACTTTGAAGAGGATGCATGCACAAGCCAACCGATGTATAGACTTTGCCAGACGATGCAATGCACAAGGCAACCAATGTACAGACTTTGCCAGACGCTGCACTGATATGATGCGATGTACAGACTTGCCCTAAGCAAGGGCTGTACAGACTTTGATTTATGCACATAGACGTTGAATGAGACGCTGAAGTCTGTATAGACTTTAAGTGAAGAATGAAGAATGTACAGACTTAGTCTGATGCGTTGTATAGACTTGCATGAGACACTAAACTGCAACGAATGTACAGACTTGCTGGCGTGGAATGTGCAGACTCCATGCAATACAAGGCAAATGAATGTATAGACTCTGCATCCACAATGTGAAGACTTTGAAAGCCAACAAGCGAACCCAATGTACAGACTTGCTGGATGTGTGAGCTGCAGTGTATAGACTTGACTGCCTGCATGCATGTATAGACATTATCGTGCAGACAGGACCTCACATGCATTAGTGTATAGACTGTATGCCTGATGGATGCACTGATGCAGTATATGCACATCGGAAGCAATGCACCGATGTAATGCATGCACATAGCAAGTATTGAACTGAAGCAATGGATGTATAGACTTGTGTTGACACTGCATGACAACTGCCAATGTATAGACTTCACAAGTGCAAGCAATGCAGCAATGTATGGACTTTGAACTTGTGCATGCAATGTATAGACTTGCTACCCTGCGAGTCATGCAGTGTATGGACTTGCTGTGCCTGCAACGACTGCGATGTACATACTTGCTAGCCTGCGAGCCATGCAGTGTATGTAGATAAAGCAAGCGATGTATAGACTTCACATATGCATGAGACGCTAAGTGTATAGACTTTGAAGCTCAAGTGAGACGGTGGATGTACACACTTCAACTCTCAACTGAGACGGTGGATGTACAGACTTCTAAATGCTGACGGACAATGTATGGACTTGGCATAAGACGCTGCATGAGACGTTGGATGCTGTACAGACTTGGAGATAATGCATGCTGTAGTGTATAGACTTAGCATTAAGCAAGGCAATGTATGGACTTCAAGTCATGAGACGTAAGTTGAGACGATGAATGATGTATAGACTTCAAGTCCACTTTAGATGTTGAGTGAGACGGACGATGTACAGACTTCAATGCGTGCTTTTAACATGAAGTATAGACATTGCATGTGCGAGCAATACAGTGTGTAGACTTGTGTGTGTGTGCAATGTGTAGACCTGTGTGTGCTATGTTGCCGATGTGCATACTTGCTATGGAGGGATGTGTAGACTTATGCATTGACGCTAAGTGAGACAGTGCAATGTATAGACTTCTTAACAGACGCATGCAACAACTGTTATTGCACTGATGCAGTGTATGCTAAACACGAAGATATTGCACTGATGCAGTGTATGCTAAACACAAAGACTATAGCAATGAATAGATCAGACAAAGCACACTCATGCATTCTCCACAGAACATATCAGTCATATGCATTCATGTTGCTATCATTCAATGTGATGTTCTTAGCAAAACAATATGGCGACTCGTTCATGTTGCTATCATTAAAACACCACATTATCATCAAAGCACAAGGGGCATAACAATCTCCCCCTTTTTGATGATGGCAACATAATGAGTCACACTGACTCGTCAAACTACTCTCCCCCTTTGACATAAGCAAAAAGGAGATGGTTTGAGAGACAAAATTCAGCACACAAATACACAGAATGAAACTAGGTTCACTGAAATGGAGTTCCCCCTTATGACAATAAAATATCTCTCCCCCTATCAACATGCATGATTGACTACTCTCCCCATAAAAGCAGATGACCCATAACTCCCCCTCAACAGAATGAAACAGGTGGAAAATCCACAGAACCAGAACCGGTTGCAAAACAAGATGGAAGATTCCAACAGTGTGGAGAGGAGTGCATCTCAGGAAGCAATCTGAAATCCACCACCATAAGGATTATGAAGTTCAGAAGGCTGCAAGTGAACAAGGTAATAATGGGAGTGGCACCTCACATTTGTATGGTAAAAAAAATGCAGATGGAATCAGTCAACTGATAAGCGAGGATTTGTCAATACAGTTACAGTTGATCATGAATGAATCTGATCATGAGGGATTTTAATGCTTGCACCACTTCAATAAGTCTTAAGAAGTATAGACTCTTCTATCATAAAGGGTTATGAAGTGGCAACTTAACCAATCTGATTTAATTATGATGTATACCAAATTTGTCAAATTAAACTCAATACTCATATCTGAATCCAAGTTTTAATAAAGGTGAACCAATTAGTCAGATAACACTCAAAAACAATCATCTTTATCTTACACATATGATCTCAATAGCTCCTTTGAAAAATACACAGATTAGTACTGAGGTTAAACACTTTTCTAAGAGCATGAGTTGACAGAATCTTCAAAATATTTTCATTTGAAGCACATTTTATTTTTCCTGAGTAATTTAGGTTGATCAACACCTTTTTACATGAGGCACAACACGTCTCAGGTGAAGTGACCCAGTTACTCAGTGTGATAACTGTCATTGCCTCTCAACTTCGAGAACTGAGTTAGCAATATAAGTGTCTTTTTACATGAGAAGACACCTTGATCAGAGGCCAGACTCCCCAGTTACTCAACACAGATATGCCATTGCTCTGTCATGTTCTCAATGAATTTTTCATTTTAAGTGACTATGACACTTCATGACTTGGGTTCACTCCATTTCTTTGATGGAAAATCCAGTTTCTCAGTGAACAAAGTCATTTCATTACTCACTGATTTTATTTCCTGTCAAATTTTTCAAAGTTAATGTTTAACAACAATACTCACTCTATGCATCTTAACCAAAGTAGCCCTGATTTCAAATTTTTAGATTTCTGATGAGTGAGTCTAAGGTATTATGACACAGATGGTTAAGATTTATTAAAGCTTATCATTCAGATATTTTTTAATTCATTTAATTACAAATCTGAGAATACATTAATCTTATATCAGTCTGATTCAGTGGTAATTCTTAAACCTATATGATAGGAATTTCTAAAAAGTTCTCAGACTGAATTGCATGACATGCAGCTTAAGTTCCTCAGATCAAATCAATAAATTTAGCTGAACAACTAATCAACAGTAGAACCAAATCAGTCACACCAGCTAAGAGATATATGAAGGATGAGTATTAGCTGGTGGAAGAGTCAATCAGCAAGAGAGAATAACAGTTTAAAACCAATAGCAGAGATTGAATTTCAGTCAAACAAAATGAAACTCTCCTTCAACAGATTGACGATTAGCAGCCAAATTCTCAAATTCAAGAAAGTGTGAATTCAGATGATGGATAGTTCAGAAAGTCAATTGATGATTTGAAAGAGTGTAGACAGTGAGAATTTCAACCAGTGTCAAAATAATTATAATGCTCCCCCTGTCTATATGCAGTGACACACTTAAGACTCAACAAACTCCCCCTGAATTTATGCAATTTATGCAAGATGATTATTCAAACATCAGAGCATTCTTTATTCAGAGAGCATCATGCGAGAGCAATCAACTTTTCAAGATAATTCAATTTAGCACAGACAGATTATTATGATATGCATTGATCAAAAATAGTTGGACTCCCCCTGACTATATGCATGAAATGTATTGAAAGCACATCACATGATATCAAATTTTACATTCAGATATGATTCGTGTAAATTAGACAGAAGAGAATTACCATAAACATGATTGTGCAATTCACATTTCAGACAGTTTTAGTCTAACATCAACAAATCAACATGATATGCAATCATTTCAAGTTCATAATTTCATATAATGGAATTTAAGCAAAGTGTTCAGAACTAACCTGAAAAGCAAAACCCTGGGGTCTTCCTGTTGAGTGCTTTGGTTTATTTACCCCTCTTTTTCATTCCAAGGCACGCCAGTAACATGTTAATCAATTTGATCCTGCAGGGACACAAATAGCCTTGGGTCCCGAGTTAGTTCTGACAGGTGTTCTAAATAGTCTCTTAGCAACATTATCATCATAGTCCATCAGATGACAATCAGTCATGGAGTGACCAAATTTACCACAATATCTACATGAAACAGCAGATTTTCTGGTCCTATGGTGCATACCAAAAGCAGCATGAGACCTATGAGACTGAGCATTAAATGTTCTGTTGTTTACATGAACATTTTGTTTCTTATTACCAGATGACCAACATTCAACATACTTGTGACCTGACTTGCCACAGTTATAACATGAAAAATTCACACTTTTTGTTCTGGGGAATTCAGGAGATTTGAAGTTAATATGATTTCCCTGAACATGCCAGCAGTCCTTGACTGTATGACCATATTTCCCACATTCAAAGCATCTAAGATGCTTGCTTCTTGATTCATTGTTACCCCAATGATTTCCTGACCAGCACTCATTTACCTTATGCCCAGGCTTGTTGCAAGTGAAACAAATAACATGCTGGCCTAAAATAGATCTATATCTCTATGGGCCATGAGCATGTGTGAAAAATCTAGAATTCACATTGTTGTCTTCTTTCATTGTAAAACATGCATTCATTAGATGACCACGCCTACCACGGTAATAACAAGATGCATTAGATTTCTTAGTGACATGGTTTCTATCAGATGAATTCCTAGAATGCATTTCTTCACTAGCATGCTCATCTTCAAGCAACAGTCTGCAATCATCTATTACATGCCCTATCTTGCCACAATAGTGACATGACACATGTGATTTCCTAGCGACATGATTACTAACAGACTGACTAGATGCATGAGAATGAGTACATGAAGCATGAGTAGTTTGCATTGACCCATTAAATTCAGCAGAGCTAACAGATTTCATGACATAAATAGGGACATTTTTAACCCCATCTTTCTTTCCATCCTTATTTGATTGTTTAGCTTTCTTCACAATTCTTGTTCATTTTTCAGCTTTCTGTGCCTTAAATTGAAAGACAGATGATGAAGGTGTTTTCAGATTTTTGTTTTATTTTGGGGATTGATTTGAGGTACCAGCTACATCAGAGCTTTGCACAAAAGTGGTGTATAGCTGGTTTTTAGTGATTTCCTTAACATCAGAATTGCAACTTATCCCCTCTCTTGAATTTTCATCCTTACCTTTCATGACAGCTTTCATTTTTCTTTCATTCTTAGCAGAATTGGATGCTGAGTTTTCCAGATCATGAATTTTATCTTCCAAAGATGCTATATGAAGCTCATAACTGGCTATCTCATGTTCACTGCAATTGACACATTCACTTAAGACTTTATTTGCAGTTTTATACTTCTCAACTTCTTGTTCCAGATTGCTCAAGATTTTTGATTCTTCATCACAAATAGTTTTTCCTTTCTTTAAAGTGAGAAGTGTTTCAGATAAGCCAGTATTTAACAACTTTAACTTTTTAACTTCAGCTTTCAGTTCAGTGTTTTCCTCCTCAAGTTTTTGTGATTGAGCTTCCTTAATAGCAGATTTTTCTTTTTCGACAGTTAGAAAACTCTGTGAGAAAATAGTATTTAAAACCATCAGTTTCTTATTTTGTTCCCTCAGTTCTTTGTTTTCTTCAGTCAGCTTCTTGACTCCTTCATTATAATTTTCTCTTCCAAACATCAGCTCCAGCTTTTCAATTAGTTCCTCTTCTCTTTCTTCCACTTTAGTTTTCTCAATAATCAAATTTTTGTGATTCTCTTTAAACGAGGCAATTTACTTATTCAGCCATTCATTCTCACTAAAAAGATCTTCATTACGTTCTCTTAGAGCTGAGCACATATTGCAGATTGACTCTACAGATGAAATATGCATTGCTTCCTTGTTGATTTTATTCAG
The DNA here is from genome assembly GCA_022559845.1 of Amorphophallus konjac. Taxonomy (NCBI): domain Eukaryota; kingdom Viridiplantae; phylum Streptophyta; class Magnoliopsida; order Alismatales; family Araceae; genus Amorphophallus; species Amorphophallus konjac. Next base: position 315,690,934 of record CM040121.1, on the reverse strand, counting down.
ACTAGCCTTGAGATCTTCATTATGCTTTTGAACCTCAACATTTTCAGACTTCAGTTTGTCCATTACAGAATTTATCTCAATCAATTCTTGCATGCCTTTTAGATGCTCATTTTTCATCTTAATAAGCTGATTCTCTAGTTCAGATATCTTGTCCAAACATGTTTGATTTTCAAGTTTTAGAGAACCATTTTGTTCCTTAAAGTTCTGAACATCTAACATACATGCATCATAAGATTGTTTCAGATTTGGACATTTTTCACAGGAAGCTTTCAAATTTATCTGATCACATTTCTTTTTCAATCTTTTATTCTCAGATTTTAATCTTTCACATCTATCATTAAGTTCCTCATTTATATTCCATAGATCATCAATCGAAAGTTCTTTAGATTCAGAGCTTACCTGAGATGAGGTTTCATCATCATCATTTCTCCGATCAGTCATCAAGCATTTGCTGTGATTCCTGATTAGCTTTAGTTTTTCCAAAATTTCTTTGGCAGACCTGCAAGAAGAAATGCATTCGATTAGAGGTCTGTCAATTGATTCTTTTATTAAAACTACTGCTCTAGTGTTGACAGAGTCTTTCAATTTGTCCTTCTCAATCCATCTAGATTTATCTTTTGATAATTTGTGTGGACCATGAGTTATTACCTTCCAAAGATTTGAATTAGTAGATTTTACATACCGATGGAAATTTTCTAACCAAGAATCAAAGTTATGACCTCTGAATATCGGAGGATTATCCATCAAGATATGATGAATACACTGAAGTCAGATGAGCAAATCAAGACACTAAATCGGTGAAACAAAGCACAGAACACAGGAAGCCCACTCTGCAATGCACCCACCAGAAATGCAGGATCTGCTGCGGATTGTTAGATCCTATGCACAGCAACCCACTCTGATACCAATTGTTGGGTTCGGTGCAGTAGATTCAGAGGGGGGTGAATGAATCTCCCCTTAAAAATTTTGCCCAATTAAAAATTCTTCCTAATACTAACAGAAGTCCAATAAGCAATTGCGGAATTCAGATTCACTAAGTCAAGTGAAATGCTTATAGATGAACTGACTAGTGACTTAGGAACAATGTTAAAGGACTCTCAAAGCTACAATTGAACACACAGTGTGCAATCAAACCATATCGTCCCTAAGCATTCATCTAGCGCCAATCAGATAAGAAAGTTCAAACCACAGTGCACAAAGGATTTTTAGGTGGTTCGGTCTTCCAGACCTACATCCACCCCACACTCAAACCCGAGTGTGGATTCCGTTGACTCACAGCTTGAACAGCTGGGCATCACAGCTTGTCATACAACCGCTGGACAACACAGCTTGCCATCCGCTGGGCAACACAGCTTGCCATCTGCTGGGGACTACAGCTTAACCCGTCCGAGGTATCCACCTCGCCCACTGAGAAACACAGCTTGCTGTCCAGTTGAATCCACCACTACAACCGCTGGGGATTACAGCTTGACCCGTCCAGAGGCAGCACCTCTGCAAACGCTGACTAATAGCTTGAAGAAAGGTATAAAATGGAAAACGAAAACATGAAGCAAACAGCAATAGAAAGCTGTAAATAAAGCACAAGAAATATAGCTCTCGAAGGAGCAGTTCTGGCTTGGATTTGATCCAAATGCCAGACACCCACTATCTCTCTCTCTTTCTCTGCTCGAGCTCTCTATCTCTCTCTTTCTCTTCTTTCTCTTCTGCTCTTCTTCTCTTTCTCTTTTTCGTCTCTGCTCTTCTCTTCTTTTTCTTCTTCTTCTCTTCATGCTGGATCATGCAGGCTATCCTCTGCCTCAGTCGATCACCTTCTTCTGATGGATGAGGCTTCATATATATAGAGCAGCAGGAAGCAGATAGGGCGTGTGTCTTCCACATTTCCCGCCCAGAACTTTTGGCCACGTGTCATCTTCCCGTCAGCCCTTCCAGCCTCGGATCACGTGCCTTTCATTAAGCTCTGTAAAGAGTCCCTTTCAGACAGTCGAATAGGATTATCAGTTTAAGTCTAACAGCTTGTACAGACTTTATGAAGGCAGTGCAGTGTGTAGACTTTGCAATACGAAGACAAAGCATGTACAAACTTCACGTTGTGAATGCAAAGCTAAGGTGTGTACAGACTTAGTGAATGCAACACTGAGGCATGTACAGACTTCTCTTATGCAAGCAAAGCAGTGCATGGCTGTACAGACTTTGTGTAATGTATGGACTTAGTGTGTGCGAGCATGCTAACATGCAATGTGTAGACATTGAATCAAAAGGATGCACAGGCTGTACAGACATTCTGTGCTTAACACTTAAGCCTGAATGCATGATGTGTAGATGTTGGATAGACTTGCTGAAGTGTGCACAAGGTGAAGTATGCACAACAGAACTGAATGCACTAACATGCCGTCGACCATTGTACATACCTCATGTTCACTATGCAGACGTTGTATAGACTTGCTAATGCATTGTGTGCAGACTCTGCGTACGATGTGCAGACTTGTATGAGCAAGGGCTGTACAGACTTTAAATGATGAAGCACACGATGCAATGTGTGGACTTGGTAGATGATGCATGCACCTCAATGTATAGACTTGTAATGCGTGCAGGGCATGCAGTGTATAGACTTGAAAAGTCATCAAGCTACGTGCAGACAACAAATTCTGTACAGACTTCACTTATGCCTGAAATAGAACAATGTACAGACTTGGTCTGTACAGACTTCAACTCAAGTATGCATGCGATGTGTAGACTTTGAAGAGGATGCATGCACATGCCAACCGATGTATAGACTTTGCCAGACGATGCAATGCACAAGGCAACAGATGTACAGACTTTGCCCGACGCTGCACTGATACGATGCTATGTACAGACTTGCCTTAAGCAAGGGCTGTACAGACTTTGATTTATGCACATAGACGCTGAATGAGACGCTGAAGTCTATATAGACTTTAAGTGAAGAATGAAGAATGTACAGACTTAGTCTGATGCGTTGTATAGATTTGCATGAGACACTAAACTGCAACGAATGTACAGACTTGCTGGCATGGAATGTGCAGACTCCATGCAATGCAAGGCAAACGAATGTATAGACTCTGCATCCATAATGTGTAGACTTTGAAAGCCAACAAGCGAACTCAATGTGCAGACTTGCTGGATGTGTGAGCTGCAATGTATAGACTTGACTGCCTGCATGCATGTATAGACATTATCGTGCAGACAGGACCTCACATGCATTAGTGTATAGACTATATGCCTGATGGATGCACTGATGTAGTATATGCACAGAGGAAGCAATGCACCGATGCAATGCATGCACATAGCAGGTATTGAACTGAAGCAATGGATGTATAGACTTAAGTTGACGCTACATGACAATTGCCAATGTATAGACTTCACAAGTGCAAGCAATGCAGCAATGTATGGACTTTGAACTTGTGCATGCAATGTATAGACTTGCTACCCTGAGAGTCATGCAGTGTATGGACTTGATGTGCCTGCGACGACTGCGATGTACATACTTTCTAGCCTGCGAGCCATGCAGTGTATGTAGATAAAGCAAGAGATGTATAGACTTTGCATATGCATGAGACGCTAAGTGTATAGAATTTGAAGCTCAAGTGAGACGGTGGATGTACACACTTCAACTCTCAACTGAGACGGTGGATGTACAGACTTCTAAATGCTGACGGACAATGTATGGACTTGGCATAAGACGCTGCATGAGACACTGGACGCTGTACAGACTTGGAGACAATGCATGCTGCAGTGTATAGACTTAGCATTAAGCAAGGCAATGTATGGACTTTTAGTCATGAGACGCAAGTTGAGACGATGAATGATGTACAGACTTCAAGTCCACTTTAGATGCTGAGTGAGACGGACGATGTACAGACTTCAATGCGTGCTTGCAACACGAAGTATAGACATTGCCTGTGTGAGCAATACAGTGTGTAGACTTGTGTGTGTGTGCAATGTGTAGACCTGTGTGTGCTGTGCAGCCGATGTGCATACTTGCTATGGAGGGATGTGTAGACTTATGCATTGACGCTAAGTGAGACAGTGCAATGTATAGACTTCTTAACAGATGCATGCAGCAACTGTTATTACACTGATGCAGTGTATGCTAAACACAAAGATATTGCACTGATGTAGTGTATGCTAAACACAAAGACTATAGCATTGAATAGATCAGACAAAGCACACTCATGCATTCTCCACAGAACAGATCAGTCATATGCATTCATGTTGCTATCATTCAATGTGATGTTCTTAGCAAAACAATATGGTGACTCATTCATGTTGCTATCATTAAAACACCACATTATCATCAAAGCACATGGGGCACAACACCAAGGTGTAGAAAAGAGAGGAGAGTCCTGAAGCAAGCTACCCTCTTCTATGGTATCCTTAGCATCATCCAGACTCTCATCCATTAAATCTTCAATTATATCAATAGCGTGACATTCCTCCTCTTGATCCAGGTATTGTGATGCCTTAAAAACATTCAGAGATTCTTTCTCTCCTCCAAAAGATATGTCCATCATTCCCGTGGCACAGTTAATGTTGGCCTTAGCTATAGCTAGAAAGGGGTGTCCCAAAATAATTGGTGTATGCTTAAGCTCCTGGGACGAGGCCTTGTCCAAAATTAAGAAATCCACCGGGAAGTAGCATTCATGTACTTTCACAATAACATCCTCAAGTAAATCCCTTGGTGTTTTCATAGATCGATCCGCCAATTGAAGGATTATAGATGTTGGCTTTAACTCCCCCAGATCAAATTACTCATAAATGAAGGTGGGCAATAAATTTACACTAGCTCCCAAATCTAACAATGTTCCATCAAAAGTAACTCCACCTATATCGCAAGAGATCAACGGAGCACCGGGGTCCTTCAACTTTTTTGGAAGGTGGTTCATCACCACCGCACTAACATCCTCAGACAAACGGATCTTTTGAGTAATTGCCATCGGTTCCCTTTTCGGTGTGTAAAGCTCCTTTAAAATTTTTGCATACGTCGACACATGCTTGATCGCATCTTGAAGTGGGATATTGATATTCACTTTCTTGAACAACTCCATCAACTCCTCTTGTTGGACCGGTGATTTCTTGTTAGCCTTAGACTTCAAGGCATCTGGGAAAGGCACCTTTGGCATGTAATCATGGGGTTCTTCCTCAAGCTTTCCTTTTCCTTTATCCTTTTTCATCGTGTATTCCTCATCTTCTAGCTTCCTTTTTCCTTCTTTTATGATCACGGGCCCCTCATCCTCACTATCACTTTCTTCCTATTGGGTCCCTTGGGCCGAACTACTGCCCACTTCCATAGCTTTATAAGGATCTTCTAAAATCTTCCCACTCCTAAGAGTTGATATGGCCTTAGCATTCTCAAATTGAGGACCTACAGGAGGGGGAGACTGAGGTGGACCGGGTTGAGGAAGGAGAGGAGCTCTTTGAGGGAAACTAGGAGGTTGATTCTTTGGATTAGCTACAAGTTGACTTGGAAGCTGACCTACCTCTCTCCTCATGCTAGAAGCAGCGAGTTGCCTGATTTGAGTTTCCAACTTAGAGATGGATTGTTGCTGAGTAAGAATCAGTTGTTGGAGTTGATCAAATTTGTCATTAAAATTAGGCTGAGGAGGGGATGATATGGAACCTGAGCTTGATTAGATCTGAATGGAGGATATTGATGATATTGGCCCTGATAAAATTGAGCTTGAGAGTATGGGGCTGCGAATGCTAAATTTGAGGTCGATGAAACTGATTTGGAGGTGCATAAAAATTTTGCTGAGACTGGAATGGAACTTGGAATGGTTGTTTTTGAACTGGATGATTGGAGGGATTGGATGGCTGAAATGGTCCTTATTGATTTTTCCAAGAAAACTTTGGATTATTCTTCTAGCCTGGATTATAAGTGTTAGAATAAGGATCGTATGCAGGCTTAGAGATACCTTGAGCGGTAAAGCCTTGTTCTTGAATAAATGGAGGGAGTTGGGCCGCCGTGAGGCAATCAGAGATAATATGATTTAGGCTTGCACATAGAACATAAACTTCTTGATTGGTGGGTTCGGAGAAAGATTGAGAAGTAGATGGGAAGGTGGGGTCCTGTCTATTCAATGCTACAAGTTGGTCTAGCTTTTGAGCCATCAAATCTACCTTCTCCATCTTTTGAGCTAGCATGTCCATTTTATTCAACCTTTGTGCAAGGGCGTTGACATCCATTCTATTCTCCGACTCACCTTGATTTTTCACTTCATATAGCCCTGCCCACTTGGACGATCCAATCATTCTTTCATATGATGATAGGGAGGCATGACTAATAGAGTTTTCACTAAGTATCTCAAATAAATCATATGCCTCATCTTCACTTTTGCTCATGAAAGCCCCTACACATGAAGCATCCACCATACTATAAGAAAATTAGCCTTTACCTACATTTAAGAAACGTAGTTATAGGTCCAAAAAATGTAGGTAAAGCCTTTAGCCACGTTTGCTTGCCACGCTTTCAAAGAGTGGCGCTTGCTTGCATTACTATAGGTTATACCTACGTTTCTATGAAACGTAGGTATAGTTCAATGTATCCCTACACTTTTAAAGCGTAGGAATATTCTAACAAAAAACGTATGTAGATATCAACCTATACCTACGCTTGTAAAGCGTAGGAATAGTTCCTCCAAAAGCGTAGGTAGATATCGTCCTATACCTACACTTTTCTAAACAACGAAGGTTAAAAATATATATACACACGCATGTAATTGGCTATACCTACGATTCTAAAAATGTAGGTATTATATATTATCACATTTTAGAAGAAACGTACAAAAAAGTATTAGCGTCGTTGTATTAAAAACATAAGAAATGAAACTAGTCTCATTTTTAAAAAAATGTAGGTATATTGTTCTTTTGTTTTTGTTTTTACATACTCATTGTGCAATCGTACCTGTACATTCATATAATGATTCCTGCATGAATCTCACATTGAACACATCACCAATAACATAAAAACTCACAATGAACACATCAATATAAAGTCACATTCAACACATCAATATAGATCATACACGGCCTTCGAAACACCACTAACAACTTCAAGATATTAATACATCACCTACACACAAATTTACTTTCCAATTAGTAACTATTTGCCACTAGAACATATGTTAAACAAGTAACACATGCACAGATACATACTACATACATACACATAAACAGATAGTTCCCCTAATGTACAAGGGAAACAAGGCTACTGATATATACATACACATACATATCATTGTGCAAGTCTTTGTTCGTTCTTTGCAGTAAGGTCAGCCTTCTTTGTTCCTGAGGGACATGCAAAAGCTCCTCTCACTCTCCAGCTGACCTCAGCCCACCATGTTTCTTCCCCTTTAAAGGATGGGGAAACATCCCCTGACCTGCCCAAAATATCATGATTCATACACAAATGATGCCATGTCTTTGCACTACATTTGAAGAGGTAAAATGCATAGAGATTTCAAGGGAGGAGACAAAGTACTGGAAATTAGATGATACCCATCACCAAAGAGAAAAGAAAGTAACTAAACTATTTATTGGTATATGAGTACTTCAGAATGAATGGTGGTGAAGTACTTCAAACTAAGTAACATAACTCATCAACATATGGACTCTATCCTTGTAATCAGTCATACCTTCTCCATAGTGAACTGCCAAAATCTCTGGAGGTATTCCTTGCATCCCATATATTTCAATTTCAGTTGACTCTCTATCAGGCTTAGCATTGGGGACCCTGGAAAGACAAATCTCAATTAATTCAATTTCTATTTATAAATAAGAATAAGAGAACAATAAAAACTTTGTAAGGTCTATAGAAGGGGAAATCAGTGATGTAATTCTGAAACACACATATGACTGAACCTGAAAGACAATACCTATGAGCGGTAGAAAGATAGTGGGTACCTAGATGGTGCAAGGCACAAAGTCAAGCATCCTCCCTCTAAGACATCGGAAACAACCATAATGCGGATCCTCCCTACAACAGCAGCCAATATGGCATTACTGGCAGCCATATCATCAGATCTGTAGTACGCAGTGGTTGGAGCAGTGGGAGACTTTCCAATAGGCAAGGGGACCTTACTTCACAGCAGCTGACACCGTCTCCATGCTGGGGTCTATCCGTTGAATCACCCTGAAGGGAATCTTGTACCAATGGCTCGGTGAAGGAGGACAAGATAGAGTCAGTTACTAGATAGATAATGGAAGGATGTGGGCTCTCCTGCAACTAATAAGAAGCATAACACAAGCTGGGAGATCCAGTGCAATGATGACTTTGGATCAAATGAAAAACCATGCAAAGATAGTGGGGTTACGCATGGATGGCCCAGCCAATAGCATGGAGAGCCATGTGGGAAGGTTAATAAGTCTGTTGCTGGGAGAGGGAGACCATAACATGCAACCTGCAGGATCTTGATAGCAAGCAAAAAGAAGATAATTGGGAAAAAAGAAAGAGAATTTGTGGTTGGGAACACAATTATGAATGGATCAAGGGGCAAGCCTAGGAAAAGCTTGTAGAGCGACTGGGTCTAATTAGTGTCGACTATGAGAGCTTAGGGATTCTTTTCCCTCAATCATGGTGTAATTCGGGGGATCATCGGCTAAGATGATTTTGGAGCTGAGTTGATCAACTACATGTAAGGGGGATTGGGTTATAAGGGTTCTTCATTCAGGATTCAATACCATACATGAAACGGGAGAATGGTTACAACACCATAGATGCACTCTTCTGTCTTTTCTATATGTATGACAATGCAGCATCCAAACATCACCACTAGCTAAACTGCTCTCCAAAACTTTAAACTTTTTATGCTGAAGCCTATAAGGGTAGTGCTATTCCATCTAAGGCTGATAAGTCCATCAAAATATATATCATCCACAACTAAAATAAAATTGAAAAGGAGTATGATGAAATATCCTTACCAATGGCAATCCTTTCTTTGCTCTTTCCTCTAAATATGTTGAAGGTTTGAAGAAGTTACCATAGACTCCTGCCCACCTACTCAGGCTCGCATGAATGTACCTAGAACCAATGTAATCTGTCCAAAACACAAGCCGTCCTTGCAAACAAAAATAGAAATAACTTTCGTTTACTATCAACAATGAACGTGCACGAAATGGATCCCAAGAAGACAGAACTCTGTTGTGCATAATGAAATTGGTGAACCTAGGTAAATACAATAACATGAGCCTTATCCTTTTCATAAGACAACATGAACATGTAAAACATTTCAACATCAGCAGAATTGGCCTATAAAATCCTATTTTAATATACAAAACTAAATCCCAACTTTGGTCAAAATCTTATGAAACGATAGATCATTATGACCAACAAACGTCACAAAAATCATGGAATATACTTACAGCCTTTTATGTTGCCTAACATAAGATATAGTCGATCTATTTTGCATCAAATCTCAGCAAAAATAATTACTCGAGGGGAAAAATGTATCCACATCAGATATTTGTTCCTATAAAATATGAAGATAAAAATATTTTTGGCTCAATCAAAAAACATTTCCTAATGCTTTTAGCATCTCATCAGAAGTAGACCAGATTTAATTATTCAGATGCCAAAAGGCAAGTTGTGTTGTTATATGAGTCCCATGACACTTGCTAATCTGTCGCACAGGCCCTTGAGATGTTAATGGATTTATTAAATATCACTTGAGCAGATAAGTCTGACCCAAGTACTCTAAAACTTTAGCAGGTATGAGCAAATCTAGCAGGAAAGACAATTTAAGCTTAAAATATGGAACAATAGTTTAACCATAATTTAGAGATTTTGATTGATTGCAACTCTCAAGGATTATTTCAGCTGTGTGAAAAATGTATAAAATTGAAAAAAAAAACCTTATGCTTTAAGATATTAAAGGACCCTCACCGGTATCTGGGGTATGGAACAATAGCTTAAGCATAATTTGGAGATTTTGATTGATTGCAACTCTCAGGGATTATTTCAACTGTTTGGAAAATGTATAAAATTGAAAAAAACCTTATGCTTTAAGATATTAAAGGACTCTCACCGGTATCTGGGGAAACCCATTCCAAGAATAGATGCAATATCAAGATCAGATGCTCGAACAACTACACCTTCATCCATCACTCTGCATGCCTCATTCACCATTGGGAAAAATATCAGCTCCAAGATCTCTTGATCACTTACAGTTATAGTGTAACACCCTCAAATATGGCCAAGTTGTACTCTATATCACTGAGGCGCCTTTTGAAGTATCGGCTCAGTTCTTGAAAAGAACTCCGAAGTTAAGCGTGCTTAATGGGGAGTAGTACTGGGATGGGTGACCTCCCAGGAAGTCCCCCATTCTGGAGCTGATCACTGTTAGAAAAGGACAAAATCGTGAGGCTGGTAGGCCAAAGCGGACAATATCTCGACGTTATAGAGTACAGGGCATGACAGAATGGTATCAGAGCCATACCTCAGCCGGAAGTGTGGGAACTAAGTGCCATGCAGGGTAAAGTGCTACGCTATGGGAGCCACCTCTTGAACTTGCAATGTGACAAAGTGCTACATAGTGGGAGTCACCTCTTGAGCTTGTAGGGGCAACCTCTAGGATCCTACCTGCTTGGGGGTTTGATTGCGTGCTATATGTGCCCAGCAACGAGGATGTCGCCTATATAAGAGGGGTAGTTTGTAACACCCTCAAATATAGCTAAGTTGTACTCTATATCACCGAGGTGCCTTTTAAAGTATCAACTCAGTTTTTGAAAAGAACTCCGAAGTTAAGCGTGCTTAATACGGAGTAGTACTGGGATGGGTGACCTCCCGGGAAGTCCCCCATTCTGGAGCTGATCACTGTTAGAAAAGGATAAAACCGTGAGGCTGGTAGGCCAAAGCGGATAATATCTCGACGTTATAGAGTAAAGGGCGTGACATATAGGCTACAAGGTGTACACATATATAAGTGATTATAAACAACAGCCTTTTCTACAAGATAGACATCACCACATTCATACATTCAAAAGCAACAAGAAAATAAACAGGCAGACATGCACTCAGACATGATCAGCATGCATACCTTTCCACCAGGTAAGACATTAGTGCGTCTTATTGACTCCTCCATGATTGAGCGCACACTTGGATCAGGTCTTGGCTTATTCCCTTTTCATAAATATAGTAACCTTTTCCATTGCTTTTTCCTTTAATGAAAAGCATCAAGCATATGATGATACTGATGAGAGATATAATGTGGAGATTTTGCAGAAACTAAAACACCAATTTGTACCATTACGCCCATTTTCCACCATCAGCTCAAGCAATTGAGACTCAAAAGTTCAACCTCTGAAAGCTAACGTATACTCTTTCTTAACATCCAAAGATACACCATATCCTATGAACATGATCTCACCTATGACTAAGACAACCAATATAGTCCGATGAAGACCAGTGACAAGTATTTACTAATCCCATTTACTAGAGTAGGTGTCGACTATTAGAGTCGACACCTTTTTTAAGGTGTTCTGTCCGTAGTAAATAACAGGACACAGGGAGAAAGTGTCGACTCACAGAGTCGACACTTTTTCCATTGGCACTATTTTCTAGAACCTACCAACCCAGGCCACCAAGTGTCGCAGAGTCGACACTTGCTGCCTGTTGCAAGAAGGCAGCAAGCAGGCCAACAAGTGTCGACTCTGTGAGTTGACACTTGCAACAGCCAGCCCAAAAGCTGCAAGACCATGCCAATGCAAGTGCTAAACCCTTCACCCCATTCAAGGTATCATGATTCTTATTCAAAAATAAATACATACCATGCATCCATTGATTTGAGAGCATTATAGAGCCTGCACTACACATGATTATAATTTCATCATTCTTTGATCAATTAAAATAAACAGAACACTTACCTTGCCTTTTGACATTTACATAATTCTTTCAACCTGCAAAAGCTTTGAAATCAATTACCACACAAGCCATCATTCAATTGTCAGCAAACCATAGCCCACTCCATTCAACTCTCAATAAATAATAGACATCAAGACTTTTATTCAAGCAATCATGATTACTTAAATAGAAGCATATGAATACTCAAACAAACATTTCATATTAAGCTCAAAGGTAAATATTCAAATATCCAAGTAGCTTGACACAAATTCCACATATCTCTTTAGATGACATTTAATGTAAATTTCATTAGAACAAATTCTGCTGATATACCTGAAAGGATCTAGAATCAACATATGTAGAAAATCTTGCAATGACTATGGCAAGTAATGCAATCACAAAACTTCTCACTTTTTGTCAGGCACAGAAGAGTGCAGATTCGTGAGTAGTAGAAGCTAAAAAGTAGCCAATGCATGCATTATCTAAATAGCCAAAAGGGAAAAGAGAAAAATATTAGGATACCATTCACATAGATTTGTCAATCACAAATATCTAAAGTAGAGAGCCATCCATCCATGCAAGTGCTATATGCAAGAATAAAATATAACATTCAATGCAACATTAACCCAAAAAAGGTATTTAACTATCAAATATAACATTCAATGCAACATTAACCCAAAAAAGGTATTTAACTATCTTGTATAAGAATGACATAGAGTAGCCCAAAAAATCATTCCTTTTAAATCCACCTAGAACATACACAAGGTTACATCAGAAATAACTAAGGATGGTGAAAAAATAGATAGCTGACATGCATCACATCTGGACCAACACCTGAAAAAGAGAGAAGATAATAGTCAAGTTTTCAGTAATTCAAAATAAGATCAAAAGATATGGCAGTGTATAATTAGAAATGATCTTACATAGTCCTTGAGCCACAAGATGCGACTCCCAACAACATCTTTCATTCTTTTTCTATTCTGATCCTTCACAAACAATGGTGTGTCTGGATGGTGAGCATACTGCACAGAGACTTCACAATGCACAGATCCAATTTTCCTTCCCATGATGACCTTTTCTTCATTGATGCACATGACCATGCCAACTGCCACATGTTGTCTCTCGAGGCCTAGCAAGAGCACTTTGCAACCTTGCAACTAAACATAACACAAAATATATCCACTTGGGTGAGTATTATCATATAGAATTTATAAAAAAATATGACGCTCCCATAGTTATTGTTTAAACATTATGAGTGCATCACCCATTGACACACCACATGAGGGACGCATGTGCTCCCAAAATTTAAAAATGAGTCATGAGATGTCGGGACATATGCTCCATGCATTCCAAACACCAAAAAACCAATATGAAATACATACTTGACACTTTACCATAGAATGCTAACACCCTTGACGATCCTTTGTTCATGGCACTATGTTTCTGCAAGCAATTGAAAATTTGAGTTACATGACCTCAAAGCATACGGACAATGCATTTGAATCAAACCTGCCACTGTGAAGTTGACCGCAAAGAAACTTCCCCTTTCCATTGTTCCTTATTAATGCGTGGTGCATTTGGGAAGAAACTGCCACTTTCCATTGTTCCTTATTAATGCGTGGTGCATTTGGGAAGACTTGATGCGTTACCTTTTCACTCATTTTGAAATACAGTTTGTGCACTCTATACTTACAATAGCGCCATTTATTTGCAAGGTCTTTCAGGACCCACCTCCTTGCCTCTTTTGGTATATCATACTTCCTCTATTCAAAAATTAAAACTACATAATTGATTACAAATATCCAAATAGGATTAATGAGGATAAATGGCAGGCACTTTCCTTCAATTAGAGTAATTGGTTGGCAATTTTTCATGATTTCTTGCAAGCGTGCCTAAGAATGTTCTTAACGAACGGCCACCCAACTCAACTGGTCGGCCCAACATATTCCACTTAACACAAATACATTGCGTGCCATCCATGGAATGTACATCATGACAAGTAGTGTAAGAACGTCATCTTTTGGACCTTTGGCTTCCTTCCCTTGCTGTACAAGTTTTTGCAACAACACCTTGTACCTTCGTTTCTTCCTCCTTTTTGCTCGTAGGATTTCCCTGAATGTCTTTTACTTCATTTTTAGACTCAAGCTTTCCCTTCGTGTCTATTTCTTCAATCTTCATTTGAAGCGTTCCCTCAGTGTCTTTTACTTGACCAGGCTCGACCTCCTTGTCATGTAATTTGGATTGATCATTTCTACTACTTATGAAAGAGCAGATAAAGTTCTCAAACAAATCTACATATGTTGGAACAAACCAACCCTCATGCAACTGTAAAGTAAAAAAAAATGAAGCCGAACAAGCATTAATATATCATTGAAGAAGAGTTCAACATTGCAGAAAATGATACATAAGATAACAAACAAAGTCTGGATATCCTTCACCAGAAAAGTTCTCTAGGGCAGCTTCAATGAATAGGTGAATGAAATATAGCACAAAATGACCACATTGTTCATCATTCCTTTGTTGAGGAACCTATAGACATATTAAGAGTAATCAAAGTCAAAAATCATGGTCAACTTGCATATGAGAATATGTAAAATTCCAAGTCTCATGCCCACTCATTGACACATGCAAGTGTAGGATACTTACCTGTGGTGCATAAAGTGGAATGGTGGCAATGTCATCTATTGTTGCTAGGTTCCCTTCACTCTTGTAAATGTCCATGACGAACCTACATAGAAGCCCAACAATATTGAGTAAATCAAGCAACAATAACGACCATGTAATCAAATTAAATAGAAGTGAAAAATATAACATATGACTAAAAAAAGTAAATCATATGGACCATATATCTAAAGTTCATTACTTTACATTACCTCCTAATGTCTTTCTCATGTCGATTTGGTCCAGTCGATAGGAGAGAGTCAAGGTATAGAATGCATGACTTTGTCTTCGATGTAAACCCCTGTCCAAGGTTGCATAAGATGACCAGGCTCCAATGACCCCTGCATCGAAGTGGTATGATAAAACCAAATTCATTATATAGCTATTAAAACCAATTATTGAAGAGTACATACCAACAACCGATTGGCACAAATGTGTATGCCTTTGAGAATATACTCTGGCCCTTGATCCATGACAACACTTTCTCACAATTACCGTTTAACCATGCATTATACCACAGGCAATCAAAACACCCAAAGCGGGCCTTCACATCATTATGGATTTTAGTAAATATGTGCCTACAAAGTTTAAACATGCTCACAATGTTGTAACACAAACAACATGAAAGTTTATGTATAATAACAAGATAAAGAGGTGGCTTTCAAACTCTAAATATTGTTCAAATCCATTTGAATCCAACATTCGTGCACTTCGACTCACAGTGTAAATTGTGGAGATATCTTTCACTCTTTTCGCCTCTACAGAGCATGGTCGAGAGGGGAGCTTATGGACGTGGTCTGTTGCAACCATACTACGGGTCCGAGGACCCTGTGCAGGTCTTTCCATAATGGTCTTTGAGAACTCATGTTTCTGGACAATCTTCGTTTCCTTGTAACATTACATGGAAATGTCAACAAAAATTCAACAAATTTAATTACAATGAAAGCAAATAAAAGACATTCAAATTAACAACTTACATGGCCTTGTCCAATGATTTAGAAGCCGAGTCTAAATCTGAAATTTTTGACAATGAAAATATGTAATATCAACATATAAAAAATGTGTAAAAAAATGTTTGCTACATAGCTTCCACAACTAACACCATTGCTGATGCGGGACGGACACGCGACTTGGGACTCTAGCTCGCGATCGCCCCTACGCGAGAGAAGACTTGGGACCGTGCGCGGTTGAGAAACTGGCAGTGAGTCTCGGGTATCGACTTTCCACGTGTACTCGGATGGAGTCACGGGACGGGTCACTCACTCTCGCTCTCTCGCAGCGGTGATAATAATATATCAGGCTAAGAATCATAACACTTGCAGCGGCATATACAAATAGATACGAGTAAAGCAAATGCGAAAGAGAGAGGGAGTGAATTTACCTCCACGCTCCGGACGTGGGGAAGACGATCCCGGCCAAGTCAGTAACTTCCGGTACAATAAATATTTAAATTACAGCAGTGAATTTTGATGCCCACTCCACGTAGGGAGGTAACGGGATACAAGTGGGCCCGGGAGGACTGATCTTGGGTTGACGGGTAGCACTTGGATCCGCTCGTCGGTGTGGTTCGGACCGTGCAAGCTGCTGGTTGTGGGGCCCACGTGCTGGTCGGCGGGTCCGAGTGGGCCCGAAGTGGTACCGCTATGACGGTGGCTCCTGGAGAGATGCTCCCTGGGGCAGCGGGATGCTGGTTCGCCTTGTGGAAGGCGAATCGGTTCCGATCGGCACGTGTGGGAGTTGCTGTCCACGGATCTGGAGTTCTGATTTTACAGCACGCGACCTGGCGAGATCAGCTGTTGCGATCACTCCCGATGTCGGATTGACGCGAAAGTTGTACCGTTGGAAAGATGATCCGAAATCCTTCGACCATGGACTGTGGAAAGAATTTATGTAGATCTAGATTTTTCGTGGTGGATTTTTCAATGGACTGACTCACAGACTCAGAAAACTCAGGATAGAAATGGAGTTTCCTGATAACTTGCGTTGACCGCGACTCAAACCTCAGATATGGAACTTGGACTCTTCATGAAAGTTGTAGAGGAAGAAACAAGGAAAACGGGGATAATTTTTTGTAGAATTTCTAGAGGAGGTTTGCCAGGGGAAAATGATTTTATACTGGACACGGGTCGGATCTGAACTGCACATGACAGAACAGATTTGGGAAAAGACAGTGATTTTTAAAAATATTAATAGGACTCTAGAAATTCCAAGAAAATTCGTGGATGATGGGTGTGGTGGACAGAACTCCCAATAAAATTGGTGACCCAAGAAAATAAGGGGAAGGGGGTCGAAATGTGGAAACACAGGGTTGTTGTGATAGGATCTGAACAGTAGATAGAATTGGAAGGTGGGGAAACATGAAAATGGAAAAATAGAAAACGAAAAGTAAATGACTGGACTTTTTTGTGGAGGCTGGGGTGGACATGGATGACTCACCCTTAAAGTTTGGACTCGATCTGAGCTCCTGATGGAGAGCTAAAATTCGAGCTTTGAGACTCTGTCCTAATGTAGACAGAACTCCTGCGATGATGGCGGTGGCGCGATGGCGGCGGCAGAAATAGAACTCAGAGGATGAGAGGGAGAGATAGAATGGGTCTCACACGCTGGAAGGCTGGAGGAGAAAGAACCACAGCAGAGAGAGAGAGGGAAGGGGCACACCCTACAAGGTGCTCCAAGAATTTTCACCAAATTTTCATCATTAATTCCCATAAAATGTGAAATACAATCTATTTGTATGAAATGTAAAAAGACTCTAAATATCCCTAGATCTAGAAATGGGAGGGGTAAAAGAGGGAGTTCAAAAGTTATTCTCCCATGTGGTTTGGAACCACAATTAAATACAATATATGGGGGGGGGGGGCGCCCCCTTGGCTTAAGGGTTGGAATATTTGACATTTTAGTCCATTTGTCCCCCTTTGAATGTCAAACCATCTAGAAGCCACCTAGGATAGTTGACCAGCCCCACATGGACCCCTATGGCTTAGGTGGATCATGGAGAAGGAGTGGGGGTCCCCTTGCTAGACCTACTGGCATTTTGCAAATAAAGCCAAAGATCCTTAGGGAATGACATATTGGCTTATAAAGCCTTACAATTATAAACATACTTTCCCAAGGATATAAAAGTAAACTAAAAGGACACAAATGAAAATTAAAAATATTAGTGCTTGGCGTCGATTCCCATCAATTGCACTATTATTAACGGTTAACAAAGATAATTGATGAATAATACATATGAAGCACTTAAAACAAATTTGTTCAAAACACTACTAACAAAAAGAAACTCATGAAGAAGGTCCTTATCATTTTTCCACTATTTTTAAGGTGATTTCTAGACATTCTACATCATTTCTCTCCCAACATACGTTCTTGTCATCAACATTATCATCCTCAAGGTAAGGCTGTGTGACTTGAATATCTAAAATCACCTCTGCATTAGTGCATTGCCCACCTTGGACATCAAATAAATCTCTCGGCTGTGCTTTTCAAACAACAAACCAACCATTGTCCTTAGGATCTTTAACATATCAAAATTGCTCTACTTGGGATGCTGCTGCGGGGTTTTTTTTCCTCTTCTTTTTTTTTATTTTAATGCCGGTGACCGGGGTGACGGTTGGAATACAGCGGGGAGGAAGATACGAGAGTTTGATGTATCTCGGGTATCCTCCTTTGGGGCCGTAGGCCTCTCACGGTGGTACCGGACACTCTCCTTTTACGGAAAGTCGAGAAGGGTCGAATGGCACGGGAGTGTAGGGGCATAGGTTAGCCGGACAGGGTGCGGGTGTGCCAGTCGATTTCTTGACAATCACATATGGAACCAAGGGTTGACCGGGGATGTGCCACCAGGGCGCGGCACGTGGGCTTGAGAGGTCAGGCGACACATGGATCGAGGGGGTTTCACGGTGTGGGAATCGTGTACTGGACATCTTTCCCCACCGACCGCAAGCGATCGGTGTTTATTTACATCAGATCAAATCTGAACACTTTCGTTCTATGCTGAAGAGAAGCCTGTATGTGTCTGAAGCCATGGGTGGAGGGTCGGGAGCATTCCGCAGCTGTGGGCGCGCTTTTATCTGGGAAGTGATGGCTGGGGTCAGGGATGTCAGGCACGTGTGCCGAATGGTGTAGGTAGAAAACTGGGGCCCGCACACGTGCGCATGACTTCAACTAGTATTATGTTATATGAGAGCCACATGGGCTTTACAAATAGGCCAAGGAGGCCAGGGTACAGCTAGCGCAAACCGCGGGACAATTCCGACGTGTGAGTTGGTCCCCCGGTCAATGCGTGGTATGGCGGATATCCGCGCATTTTACAGAGGTCCTCCGTGAGGAATCGAGGCAAGCCTGATTACCAGGAGGCACAAGCGGTCAGGGGCTGATGCTCGGCGGAGGTAGGATGCGGCTCGAAGATGAGCGGTCAGGTCCGGGCCTCGAAAGGTGAATGTCGTCGTGCTAGTGAGTCAGGGCTGGCCCTGGGTGAATTACGCCTGGGCCAAGATTTTGGTTAACTCGAGTCATCGATCAGGGCGGTCGATGGCCAGCTCGGGGTGAGCAGTGAGCACGTGTTTCCGTGTCGGGCATGACGCTTTACGCGCGGCAGAGGTGGACCCGTATACGATGGCTAGACGCCGTACGAGGGGAGTACATGTGGCATACCCTCGGCGTGTGCGAGCCAATTTAACAAGCCAACCAGGCGCACTTAGCTCCTTGCGTCCCCGACCCTTGCCGAAAGCCCCGGGAGTCTGAGGGTGTGACAGTTAGGTCGGGTTTGTCTATCTGTCCGTGTCCGTCTATGTGTCTGCCTGTGCATGTTGCCCCTTGAGCTTCTAAGGGGTAGAATTTATAGGAATTTGAAGGGGCAGGGGTAGGGTTTAGGCGGACCAAGTTGGAGGTCCAACTTGGTCCGGGTAAACCCCACAAAAATATATATTTTTTGTATTATGGAGTGGGGGGATAGGGTTTAGGCGGGGATAGGGTTTAGGCAGACCAGCCCCTCAGGCTGGTTTGGTCCACCTAAACCCCTCTGTGAGGGGTTTTCTTTTAATTAAAAAATCTTTTTTTGGTTTTGATGGGGTTTAGGCGGACCAGCCTGCCCCCAAGGGGTTTAGGCGGACAAGGCATGGGGTTTTTGCCCCTTTAAAAAAACTTTTTTTTATTGTTATAGGGTTTAGGCGGACCAGCCTGAGGGGGCAGGCTGGTCCGCCTAAACCCCTCCCCAGGGGGGGTTTAGGCAGACTGGGATGGAGAGAGAGGGGGGGGCCACCTCTATAAAATCTAGAAAATTGTATTTTTGTAGCTCCACTTTGACTTAATTTGAACGCAAGAAGATAAAGGATATGGGTTTGGACTGGTTGGCTGGCCGCTTGCGTGCGTAGACCGAGGGGATTGACTTGTGTGACTCCACGTGATCCCGGAGCTTCGTCTTTGTGAATTCTTCCATGCACGGGTACGATGAACGAGTCCTTGCATGAACCTTGCGTGGGACACAGGATTGGGGCAGGGAAAGGCCATGGGGCCTTTGGACTGGGAGGAGGGTGCGCTCCCCAAGGGAGTTCACCCTCCCAGGGGCGTGGCCGCGCCCAGGGTGAATCCTCCCTGGGGTGAGTCGCAGCCCCGAGGGGTGGCCCTCGGGGGTCTTCTCTTGCTATCTGGGGGTGTCCTTTGGAGGATACAAGGTCTTGGGACATCGGGATTAGCCCGTGGGGGCTATTGTTGTAGAGTCGTAGTTGTCGCTCGCAAGGTGCTCGGGTGAATGCCCGACACACCCCGGGTTGTCGAATGGCCTGGGTAACTGGCTGAGAGGCCTTGGAATGGGCCTTGGGCTGATGGTATGAGCTTGTGGGGGCTGAGAAGAGGCACTTTGGGCACTTGGGCCAGGCCCCGTGATGTGTGCCGCGTTGCACGGCGGGTTGGCAGAGTGGCCTCGGGTTGGCCCAAGAGCTAAGTCTAAATGGTTCATCGCCGTGTGTCTGAGGGTCGGGGGTGGCCCCGACTTACTGGGGGGTTGTTGTGGAACCCAACTGGTGTACTGAAGCCGTGGGTTGACCACTGTTTGTTGTAGAAGGGCTGAGACATATGCGCCCACCAGGTGTTCGGGGAAAAGCCCGGCACCCGTGTGTGAGCCGTACACACATGCCGCGGAGCTCCAAAGCCTGTGGTTGACTTATTCGGGTCTCCCTTTGACCTTGGAGAGTTGAAAGAAGGCATCCCGGGGTAGGCCCCTGGCTTCTTCGCTGAGTGCCATGTGGCGTGGCTTGTAGTTGGGGAGCCCCCGGGTTGGCCCGGGTGGTTGTATAGAACGCGGACAAAGTCCACCGCTAAGGGGGCGGGAGTGATCCCGGTTAATTGCTAATGCCGCCGTATATCTCGGCTACCGGGTTGGGGCTGTTGGTCGGGCCCACTGGGTTGCCAGAGGGGATGGATAGCCCATGCCTTGAAGGTGTTCAGGGAAATTCCTGAACCCTTGTTCTTTGGTATTTTGCTGGGGAAATTGTCCGGGTACAACAAATGCTAACACAAAAGGCTCTGTTGTTCTCAACAATTGTGTTGGATTAATCAAAGTGAATCCCTTATCTTCTTTCACCCCCCTCCTAACATCAATCCAGTCGCACTTAAATAGTATAATTTTTATTTCACCGTAATAATCTAACTGCACAATTTCATTCAAAAACACATAGTAAGTGATGTCACCCTGAATAGGTTTTTTGTCGCTGGAGCTTGCAAAGCTTGAGGTTATAGCAGACATCACAGCACCACTATTGCAAGTTCTTCTACATTGCTCAACTTGTTGAGTGTGGAAGCGAAACCCATTAATTAAATAGGTATGAAATAATTTCGCTACAGAAAGTGGCCTGTCTTTCAGCCAGTGGAGTTTTGGAGACAAAAGGTTACCCATTTCCACTTGCAATCTTTGTACCTATGCATTAAGTGAAAGCACAAGCATTAGAAATAATACACAGCCACCAACATCTATTACACATGCGTGGTTTTACCTTTTCCTTAAACTAATTGGGAAATTTTTTGTTCCACTCGCTTTCTATTTCCATCTCAGTTGCTCGAGGGTGTTTACTCCGAATTTGTGAAAGATGTTCTCTACATGTCAAGTAACCAATGTACATTCAAGTGTGTGCAGTTGCTCATAGAAAGTAACAAGAAAATAGAATAATACTTACTCTCTATAAGGAGCTAGCGCATCACAATTGAATAAAACATAGCGGTGTGCCTGACATATGTCTTCCTTGTGAAGGTTAACATGAATCCCATCACCTAATGGACAGCCTACATCTAATAAGATGGCCCATCCATCATCATCATTGTCATTGACATAGGCATCATCATTCCGTCTGGGCCTATTAAACCACATCTCCATGTCATCAGACAAATATCTAGATGCAAAATTAAGCGTCTCTTCAGCTAAATATTCCTCAGCAATGCAACCCTCTGGCCGTGCCCTATTGCACAAATATGACTTTAGCCGCGCTAAATATCTAGCAAATAACAAATCAAATTATTATCATCAAAAGGAGTGAAGACTTAGATGAGTCAAGAGTATTGTTCATACCTCTCAATGGGATACATCCATCGATAATACACTGGCCCACCAAGTCTAGCTTCTTTTGGTAAATGAATAAGTAAATGTGTCATGATATCAAAGAAACTGGGAAGGAAGATCATCTCAAGACGACATAGTGTGACTACAATCCATTCTCTAAGGTGATAAAAATCATCTGCTGATGAACTCTTTGAGCACAACTCCACAAAGAAATTACACACTTCAGTTAGTGCAGAAGTCACTTCCTTTTGTGTCATTCCTCGAATAGCCACTGGAAGTAGTTGTTGCAAGAGCACATGACAATCATGGCTCTTTAAACCCCAGATCTTTGCATTGTTCTCATTCACATACCTTGAAATATTAGAGGCATAGCCATCAGGGACTTTCACACTCTTGAGAACATTACAAATTGTCACCTTCTCAGCTTTGCTTAATGTGAAACATGTTGGTGGGAGCAATGTCTTTGTTGGACCAACAGAACATGGGTGAAGTGATGACCTAATTCCCATAAGTTCTAGGTCTTGCCGTGCCTTGAGTCCATCTTTGTTCTTATCATCAAGTCCTAATAGTGTACCAACAATACTATCACAAACATTCTTCTCCACATGCATGACATCGAGATTATGTTGCAGCAATAGAAACTTCCAATAAGGTAAATAAAAAAATAGAACGCTTCTTCCAATTTAAATATTTGTCAATCTCAGTGTCATTATGCTCATTACATGAATGGCTTCTCTTTCTCTGCACCTTTGTCTTCTTCAATGGCTGCCTTTTCCCCTTCAATGCAACACTTGAAGCCTTCCCCTACGTAAAAGAGAGCCCTTCTATTTGGTGTAACAATTCATCCCCCGATAGTCACTTAGGACTTTTGCCACATTCTTGTTTTCCATCAAACATGTGAGACATTGATCGAAACTTATGATCTTGTTGTAACCATCTACGATGGCTATGATAAAAATGCTTCCCACTGGCTGGTAGCCACGATGAGAAAGTGTGCTTATTACAGACAGGACAAGCCAATCGACCTTTGGTACTCCATCCAGACAGGCATGCATATGCTGGGAAATCATTGATAGTCCACAATACTGCAGCACGCATCCAGAACATTTGACCAGTCGAAGCATCAAAAGTATCAACTCCATGGCACAATACCTATAATTCCTCTATTAGTGACTGCAAATATACATCTATATCATTACCAGGTGCCTTCGGACCAGAGATGAGTAAAGATAGGAATATGTTTGGACTTTTCATGCATTCCCAAGGTGGAAAATTATATGGCATAAGAAGAATGGGCCAAGTGCTATGACTGATCGACATTGTACTATAAGGATTGAAACCATCACTGCCTAGACCCAATTGTACATTTCTGACCTTCAATCCGAAGTCATCTATAGCATCCAATGTCTTCCAACAAGCTGAATCAGCAGGATGACGCAAAATGCCATCTTTACGATGTTCTTTGCCATGCCATCTCATGTTAAGAGCATATTTTGAACACATGTACATCCTTTGCAATCTTGGAATGAGGGGAAAGTGACGGAGGAGCTTTCTTGGTACTTTTTGTTTCATTTCTTCATCATTATTAATTTTTACATCACATTTCCATCTGCTTGCACCACACTTGGGACATTTATGCAAATCTTTATTTTCTTTCCAATACAATATACAATCATTGGGGCATGAGTCTATCTTCTCATACCCATAGCCCAAGTCATTGATAATTTTTTCGTCTCATACAATGAATTTGACAACACTTCACCATCCAAAAGAATCTCTTTCACCAACTTCAACATTAATTCAAAAGAAGAGTCACTCCATCCACCCATGCACTTAATGTTGAACATTCAAATAATAAAAGAAAGCTTGGTGTGTTTTGTACAACTAGGGAATAAAAGTGTTTCAGCATCTCTAATTAACTTATAGAACATTCTAGCATTATCATCCACATTCATTGCACCTTCGTTTTCCCCTACACCACTCTTATTTTCAAAGGTTGGCCCAAATGCATCATGTAGCATGTCATGCATGCCCCTATAAGGAACATCATTCTTTAACTGCCAAGCCTTAGTCTCATCATGAAATCTCCAAAACTCCTTATCCTTGATAACTCCATTCAAGTATAAGTGTTGTCTTACAGTCTCCTTATCCCATCTGTCAACACATACATAACGTATACATAGGCATTTGATTGTCTAAGTACCCGGTACAATCGCAAATGCAAACTGAATAAACTCATCAACACCTTCATAGTAATCCTTTGCATCCCTTAAAGAAGTAAACATGTAAAAAGAATGCCAGCTAATTATCCATTCCAAAGTAAACATAACATAAGTTTATTCATCTACAACAGATACCTTAAAGCGTCCATCCACCCCCAATCCATTGTCCTCTCACTTGTAATTAAAGACAAAAATTGATTAGTAAACACAAATAAACATCAGTGCACATGATCCATATTCAATTCAAGCTCTTTTTCAACCATTGTGTGCATGTATGTATATAAAATATAAATGATGATGAATATAGTAAAACGCCATATCAGAGTCATGGTCTGTGGCATTGTTACCCCAGAAGTTTTCCCTGAGGGGAAGATTATTGGTTTCCAGCCGATAGATCAGACTCCATATGAGGATTAGGACTCGACAAAACAAAAGATAAGGGAATTGCTTAGAAAGAAAAGTAAAGTTCTTAAAGAATGCTTTTTCTCTCTAGCTCACTAAACAACAAATAACAACTTCCGCCACTGAAAACACAAATGGGATAGAAGATTACCAAAGCTTTAGCTTAATATCACCAACAGAGTAATCTCCTATCCCCTGCGAAACAGAAAAATAGTCCTTTACACAAAAAAATCATGGCTAAATAGAAAAATAATAAAGCAAATACGACATTTATACCAAACGAGCAACATAGTAAGGATATTTGCTTAAAAAATTATGTCAAAAAAATTCTAAATACCTTTCCGGAGTAGCTCGAAGATGACCAAATTGAAACCGACAACGGTCGGGTAGGTGTGAGCAGGCAGTGTGGAGAGGCAATGCTGGCCAAATGGGACCACACTAGATGGGGAGCTGTGGCTGGGTATGAGCAGGCAATGTGGACTACACAATCACAGTAGAGCTGCGTGGGAAGCACGTGAGCGGTGGATGGGGTCATGGTGGCAGGAGGCTGATGGGGTCGACACTATAGGGAGGGGGCCAGTGAAGGTGGTTGCTATGCAACTTTGTAGTTGCTGGGTCTATGAACAAATAGAAGGGGAAGAAGAGGAGGAAGGGGGCAACAGGCTGAAGAAGAATGGCCGAGGGTGAGAGGGGTTGGGGTTGACGGTAGCTGGTTGTAGGGTCTAGGAGGAAATATGTGCAGAAAAAGAAGAGGAAGGGGGCAACAGGCGGTGGAAGAAAAAGAGGAAGGTGTGGTAGGGATCCCGGCGATCGGCGATGGGGCTGGGGGGTGGCGCGCGTTTGCAGGAAAAAGAAAGGGGGAATAGAGCAAGCACGTTGGAGGTGGTGCAGATGTAGCCCGCAATGGTGGCGACAGGGCTGCTGTTGTCGTCGTTTGCGGTGGAGGGCAGGCGGAAGGCGGGAGGCGATGGTGGCTCTGGGGAGTCACGGGGCCGCGGTCCTATTCACGTGCTGAAGCCAGGGGAGGATGTTGTAGTGGGGAAGGAGGGTAGGAGAGGCAGTCCGGCGGCGAGCAGGCGGCAGTGGCGGGTGAGGCTGACAGAGAGTGCGGCTAGGGTTTTAGTGGGGAAGAGAATGAAGAAGGAGAGGGTGAAGATCCAGAAGAACGAGGGACAGGGTGGCGGAGGAAGAGGAGGGGGAAGAAGGCATCGAAGCTCGGCTCATAAAAGCTCGGGCGACATTTTTGCCGCCATCGAGGTCAAGCCTATTGCGATGTTTGTTATTTTTTTTTTTTCATTCGACTTATTGTTACGTTTGAAAAAACGTGAAACCATTTATAGGCTCTATTCTCACATTTATAAAAAAAACATCGTTATATATTATCTTTTCCTACATTTACTCTAAAATTATCGGAATAAGATGACCATATAGCTACGCTATAATAAAACGTAGGAAATTTATCAACGTTAATTCATAAATGTCGGAATATGTCACTTATACCTACATTTTTAGAAAGCGTAGGTAAAATTCATGGCTATAGGCCAATTTTCTTATAGTGCCATTTGCCTATAGTTGTCAGTTAATCCCTCATAGAAAGCTTGAACAATTTGCTACCTTGATAATCCATGATGTGGGTATTTCCTAAGTAAATCATTTAATCTCTCCCATGCCTCATGAATTTGTTCTCCAAGATTTTGTGTAAACCCAGTGATGGCCCTATGGGATAAAACTTCTTAAGGAATTCCTTTTGCATTTCCGCCCAAGTTTCTATAGGTTTACCCAAGTCTCCTAACCAATATTTGGCTTTGTCCTTTAAAGAGAATGAAAATAGAGTCAATCGAAGGGCATCATCGGAGAAGTTTTGGATTTTGATAGTTGAACATATTTGGAGAAACTCATCAAGGTGTTTATAAGGATCTTCATTTGTATTGCCATAAAATGATGGTAACATTTGGATGGTGCTTGATTTAATTTCATATTGGATGGCCTGATTTTGAGGTGCTTGAACATAGAAGGACGGTTGATATTGGTTGGGCATGAAATAGTCCTTCATTTGTTTTGGAGGTTCATTATGGTCCCCCATGGAGTTTGGTTGATTGATATATCTAGAATGCACAAGCTTTTCTATTTCACTAATTGGTCCAACTAGAATGGGATGTAGGGATATGTGAATTTGCATGCAATGCAATAGGACCAAAAGAGATGAGAGTTTTTTTTAATATTTTTTTATGTTTTTTGTTTTTTTTTACCAAATGATGAATCGGCACCTGCTACCAAGTTGGTCCACCAGCTAGGTAAGAGGTGGGACAAGTGGGAGGTTCCCCTTGTTTTCATAAGGTCTTAATTAGTGGACCACTTGTCCTCTTAGATGTGAGCCACTTAACCTATAGCCTAGACATCGATTTTCCAAAATAATAGTAGGTCCCAAAACTCTCTTTTAAAAAAAAAAAACTTCCAAGGGCAAACTAACTTTGGGGACTTCGATGGTACAACTGGCCCAACTTCCGTGAGGGGATCCATGGGTCCAGGGACTTACGGATGTCTTGGAGAAGAAAATTCTGGTCCAATGAGATGGAGTACTCAATTGGAGGGTCCTTCCAACTCCAAGAAGGGTGTGCCTAAATTGCCCTTAAGAAGGAGAAAGAGAAAAGAAAACGAAGAGAATTTTTTTTTGACAAATAAGACAACTAAGGAGATCAAGGACTAGCTAAATGATGAATGATGAATGTAACACCAAAAATGTGAACAACTACAAAACAAAATGATGGCTTTTTTTATGCTAGATGAAATGTCAACCAATGCAACTAAACAAATGAACTAATTAAAGAGAAATACTATGCAAACCAATAGATGAGGACTAGATTCTAATTTTTTATGATATTCTGATTTTTTGATTTTTCTAAGATTTTGTGTAATTTTTAGATTTTTTTTTATTTTCTAAACAGTAACTTCACTTACATATTTGCGCTTTCTACGACGCTTTATTTCTCAAGATTTTCAGAATTCCTGCTCTTTGCTAACATATTCCCGCTTTCTGCAACACTTTTCCTGACATATCTTTTTTCTGTAATTTTAGGTCTGATTTTCTATTTTTTTTGTAAAACAAAAAAGAGAAAAAGAGTGAGTATTAATATATACAAATTAAACACAAGAAATTCTGACTAAAAAAAATCAATCCTCCCCGGCAACGGTGCCAAAAATTGATGCTCGTGGTGACTCGTCGTTAAAAGTACCGCACTCAATTACAAAATATTACCATGCTCACTCACAAGAAAATTTTAAATTAAGTATGAGGTGGTGAATACGGGTCGATCCCAAGAGGAGGAAAAATTCTTTTAAGGTTGGAAAAACTTGTATTTTTGAGACCAAAATTTAAAGTGAGTTTGAAAATAAAATTGCAACAAAAGAAACCTAACTAGAAAATTGGAAGATATAGAGAGAGAAAGAGAAAAGGTGGCAATTGCACAAATGAAATTTTTATTGCTAAGATGAAAATTACAAAGTCTATGAGAATTACAACCCAAGTAAACTAAGAGGAAAGGGGAAGAAAATAGAGCCAGAGTATGAAGAATGTCGCCGTCTCCTCCTTGCCGAGTCTTGGAGAGGATCGCCCCGCCTTGAGGGAGAACAGCTCCGCCAATGAGATATGAGAGAGAACGTCATTGTCCATGCCGCAGAGCCTTGGATCACCGCCCCGCCTTGGAATGAACGCCACCGTGAAAGGGAGATTGTAGAGGAGATGTTGAGGGGAGTTTGTGGGAAATGATGTTTTATCTTCTTCTCTGATTTATGATCCTCTGAATTTAATGTGTTTTGATCCTGACAATAGTATATACTATGCTAAATTTTGATATTGGTAAAAATGCATTATGTTCATAATTTTGATGATTGGCTATCATGGTTTTTACCTTACATAAGGTCAGTGCACATTCAATATCTTCTTCATTAGGTCAGTGCACATGTTTTATCTGCACATAACGAAAGTCGATGCACATCGACTTGGTATAGTAGATAAGGTCGATGCTAGTGTGTACTTGTACTCACTAAGGTCGATGCACATTGCTCTTTATGTAAGACCAAGGTCGAAGCACATCTTAGCATCACTGAATAAAGTCTGTGCACATTATCCTTTTAGCATGAAGGTCGATGCATGTTGCATTTCTTAGTAGAGGCAGGTCGGTGGACATTTAGTGTAGCGCATACTAAGGTCAATGCACATCTACCTTAGTCATTTACGAAAGTCGATGCACATTTGTCATCTTGCAAATAAGGTTGATGCACATGTTCACTCGTGCGTATGAAGGTCTACCTGTGTTACTGTTACATGTCTGTGAACATTGTTCATTTTGCATGTAAGGTCGATGCACTTTTTATCTCAGTCATAAATAAGGTCGATGCACACCATGTATTAGTCATAACAAGGTCGGTGCACATTGTGCCATGTACAAAATAAGGTCGGTGCACATTGTGTTGTGCACTAAATAGGGTCGATGCACATGCGACATCCAAGTCTGTGCATGCTTTCAAGTCAGAGCACATTTTGCATATGTTTGATGTAAGGTCTGTGCATCTACATGTACAAGTCAGCATAAACAAGTCGGTGCATCTTCTCACCAGTAGCGTAACAGGTCTGAGCATATGCATAGATTTCTGTCTATGCAAGTCAGCGCACATGCACATACAAGGTCTAAGCATATAGCTCTATAGGTCTAATTGTGCATCTTACAAGTCTGTGCACATGCATTATTAGTTTGTATGAGGTCCGAGCATGGGCATTCACAAGTCTGATCATATGCATAAATTTCTATCTACGCAAGTCAGTGCACATGCACAAACAAGGTCTAAGCATATAGCTCTATAGGTCTAAATTGTGCATCTTACAAGTCTGTGCACATGCATTACCAGTCTGTATGAGGTCCGAGCAGGGGCATTCATAAGTCTGAGCATTTGTACAGAATGTATATTCTAGTCGGTGCACATGCAACGTTTTTCTCAGTAAGATCGATGCAATATCTTACAATTACCTAGAATATATTTATGCATCGTTGTCTGACTTATACCATGATCATATTTTTTATAAGTCAGAGCACATTGACTATTACTCATGGTTATAATCTGTTTGACGAAATTCTTTGTTCTGATTGGCAGGAACTTTAGTCACTAAAGGACACAAGATCAAATAAGCAAAAGGCAGTGTGCCTTACGCATAGTACGGTCACGTGGTTCGAAGTCTTCAACTTAAAAAGGGCACATGATCCAAGGAGCGACGCTTGGAGATTCTACCACATGGGCAGTGCAGATTCATCTCCTGACACGTGGAGCTTCAGCGGAGCACTCGACTTTGAATTTTTGGGCGGAAAATGTGTTTTCCACGCGCCCCTATCACGAGCCTATATATAGAGACCAAGTCACTCAGATGAAGGATGTAGAAGATAATAGAGAGGGAAAAAGAGCACATAGAGAAACAAGAGAGCAGAAAGCTAAGGAGCAGCAGAGAGTGAATAGTTGAGATCGAAACAGAGTATCGAAAAGTGGAGATCTACTCTGAGAGCTGTGACCATTCAGGAGATCTGTAAGTGGAGTCAAGTTTATCTCGATCTCTGGATCAAATCCAGACATCGTTCCGCTCAAGTGAGCTACAGATAGTCTTTATTTTTTTATCTAATTTTGTTCTTGTCATTTTATATTCGCTATGATTTCTGTAAGCTGTGTATCAGCAGATTGTCAAGCTGTGTGTCAGTGACAAGGAAGTAGTTCCTTGGAAGCAAGCTGTGAGGCTCAGCAGAGCAAGCTGTGAGGCTCAGCTGTCTGAGATCTATTCTCCAAAGTTGTGGATCAGCGGTTTGTAGGGATTCATTCCCCAAAGCTGTGGATCAGCGAATTCAAGCTATGAGGCAGCAGTAATCCTTACTCGGTTGAGTATTGGGTGGATGTTGATCTCTGGATAGAGATCGAACCACCTAAAAATATTGTGCCTCATGTGTGATTCCTTATGTGATTGATCTGTCTGACTATTTCACTGAGAGTTCATTATTGATAGTTCTTATAGTTTTGTTGTTTGCTTGAACTTCTCTGCTGAATATCGTTGTGTGAAGAAGGTATATAAAAAGGCGCTACTGGAAGGATAGGGTAAATCTATCTAGAAGGTGGCGTTTCTTACGTGAGTAAACTCATTGAGTTCTATCTTCGCCTTGTACCTCTTTCATAACTAGCTCTGAACTCATTAATTTGAATCTCAGTTACATCATCTCTTACTCACTGTTGATCATCTATCTTGTCAGCTCTTACATTGCACTAGATTTCTTATCTAGACATCACTACGAGTTGAATTGGTAGTGGTAATTTTAAGCTGCTTAAATTCCGCATATATCTTCTTAAAAGTCTATAATATTTTGGGGTGGATCTATTCACCCCCCCTCTAGATCCGGCTTCATACGTTACAACAATTGGTATTAGAGCCTGACTCTTTGTACGGGCTTAACATCCCGAAGAGTTCAGCCAAATGGATGCTAGAGGTATGATAGCAAAAGGCCACTCAACAGGTAAGACACCATACTTTGATGGTAACATTTATACTTACTAGAAGAATCGCATGCAGGTCTTCCTTCGTGCGAAAGATTACGAGATTTGGAAGGTGGTGAGCAAGGGACCATTCGAGCTCCCTGAGGATGAGGAAGTTTGGACGAGAGAACAAATTCACAGATCAACATTGAATTGGAGCGCCGTCAACGCGATTCAATGTGCTGTTCATCCTACAGAGTTCTCAGGAATATCTTCATGCTCTACTACAAAGGACATGTGGGATAAGTTAGAGGTAATCTACGAGGGTACATCTCAGGTAAGAGAAACAAAGGCTAACATGCTTGTTTCAGGATATGAAGCATTCAAAATGAAGCCAGATGAGTCAATTTCTGAGATGTATGCCAGGCTAATGGTGATGACAAACAGCTTAAGAAGCCTTGGTAAGAGTTACAGTGAATATGAGTTAGTTAGAAAAATTCTTAGATCCCTGACTCTGATTTGGCACACTAAGGCCACTGTTATGGAGGAGTCTAGGAATTTATCCACGACTACTGTAGATGAACTTATTGGTTCTCTTATGACTTATGAGTTGAACCTTAAGATAGTTGATGATTCTGACAGGAAGAAGAAACCTCTCTCTCTGAAAGTCATTTCCAGCAGCAAAGGATCCTCTAGTGAGCATAGCTCTACTAGTTCAGAGGAGGATCCAGATGAATTTGCTATGTTCACTAGGAAATTTAAAAAGTTTCTAAGAAAAGAAGGAAGGAGAATTAGAAGAAAATATTTTTCTGGAAAAAGACAGTCTAAGCATAGATCTGATTCTACTAAGAAAATTGAATCTAATGTCTGTTACAATTGCAGGAAAGCTGGACATCTAAAGGCAGACTGCCCCGAGCTGTAGAAAGAAAAACACAAGTACAAGAACAAGAAAGGAAAGGCAATGATTAGCACCTGGAGTGATGAGGATGAAGGTAGTCTCAGCAGCAACTCTGGCAGCAACAAGGAAGAAAGACTGTGCTTAATGGCTAAGAGTGAAGACAAAAAAAGTGATGAAGAGGTAACAAATCCTTTTGAAAACTATACTGTTCATGAATGGGAAGATGCCTATGCAGAAATTCTTGATAAATATGATGATGTGTGTAGGGAGAACATGAACTTAAAGAGAAGAATTAATTCTCTAGTGAATGATACTTCATTGAATGATAAAATAACATGTTTAGAATCTGAAAACTGTAATCTGAAAATGTCTCTTGTTGAATGTGATGATCTGAATACTGGTTTATCTAACATGAAGTGTGAAAATGAACATATGAAAAATGTTATTGATGAGTTAAAAATTCAAATGCAGAAATATGAGGAAGAAACAAAAATTTCAAAAGAAAAATATGATGATGTTGCTTGTGTGAACAATGAACTGAAAAAGACCATTGAAAACTTAGAAAAAGAAAATAAAGACAAATAACATTCCCTTGAAGGCATGACACAAGGAACATAAAATCTTAATGCCATCTTGGGAACTAAAGTCAACTTCAGAAAGGAAGGCTTGGGTTTTAACCCAACTAATAAAAAGAGGCTTGATGTGAAAACTTTTTCATTTGTTACTGAAAAAGGAAAATCCACATTCACACCTTTAATTAGAATGGATTGTGAAAACAACAACAATAAAAATGTAAAAAATGTCAATCAGAACAATCCCAGCATCAAGGACAAAGGGAAAGAAAAGGTCGGGATGTCTAGTGGACTATGCACACATAACACTCCATCTCAGAGCAAAGGACAGGTTAGGGGTCAGACCATCAAAGGTCAAGTCCAAGGAAAACCCCAAACCAAAATAGCCCAGCATTCTCAGAAAGGTCGAGGCAACTCAAAAACTGCATGGACCCATACTTCTTCTGAGTTTAGGTCTGATAGGAGTCCTGGTCTAAGCTGGGGGAACTCAGGTCGAGGCTACTACTCTAGTGGTTCAGCCTATCCATCATCTTCCAAAACCTACCATTATCATTATGGTTGGTTAGGTCGAGGCAATTCAAGTGTGAGGTCTGTGCAACATTCATATTCCAGCAAAAACCATCAACCCCACACTTGGATTCATTTTTGGCTACCTAGAAACCAGAACACATATGGGTTTGTGCATTCCATGTCTGGTCAGTCTAGGATTCATGCTGGACATATTTATCCTAATTTCAATAGGATTAATAACTAGCACAGAAAGTTTCAGACTGTTAACAATAAGGATGCCAGACCACAAATAACTTCAACCAAAAATAAAAATGCTAAGATTAAAAGTGACAAGAAACAGCAGAATAAGCTGAATGACAAAAAATCCACAAATTCAGTGAAGACACCGAAACAATTGTGGATTCCAAAACACCTCCTATCCAGCCTGCTTGATGTAACAGCTGTTATGGGGCCCAAACACTTTTGTGTTCCAAAATTTTCTTCTTGATGTTGTTTGCAGGTATGCCTGGCAGCCAATCATAATAGGTGGTATCTTGACAACGGCTGCTCCAGACACATGATTGGGGATAGAGGTAAATTCTACATGTTGATAGAGAACGATGAAGGTCAGGTAACATTTGGAAGTAATACAAAAGGCTGAATCATTGAGTAAGGAAAAGTTGGTAAGTGCTCATCTTGTTTTATTGAAGAAGTTCTATTAGTAGATGGGCTAGCATATAATCTGCTTAGTATTAGCCAACTCTGTGACAAAGGCCATAAAGTTATTTTTGACTCTCTTGCATGCACTATCTTTGAACCAAATTCTGAATCTGTCAAATTTACTGGTAAGAGAGTCAACAACATCTATATGGTAGACTTAGATGATGTAGCACACATAAACTTGTGTCTAATTGTGAATAAGGATGATCTAGCTTACCTGTGGCATCATAGATTAGGTCATGCCAGCTATAGTGTGCTTCATAAGTTGAATAAGCATAGCATGGTAAAAGGACTTCCTGAAATTTCATTAAAAATGATAATAAAACCTGTGAAGCTTGCACCAAATGTAAACAAACCAGAAAGTCATTTAAGTCCAGAACTGAAAACCTATCATCTAGACCTTATGAGCTGATTCACATGGACTTATTTGGTCCGACTAGAATAGTCAGCTTATCTGGAAGGAGATATGGTTTGTTTTATTAGATGCCTTTTCTAGATACACTTGGGTGTTCTTTTTGTCTAATAAGAATGATGCATTTAATGAATTTCAGGAGTTCTTTCATAGAATAAAACAAACCAGTGAGCATGCTATTTTAAATATATTGTCTGACCATGGTGGTGAGTTTGTAAACTCACAGTTTGATGATTTCTGCAGGGAGAATGGTATCAATCACAGGCTCTCCTCACCAAGAACTCCAGAGCAGAATGGAGTAGTAGAAAGGAGGAATCGAACCCTTGTAGAAATGGCTTGGATTATGCTGGTAAAAGGAAATCTGCCTAGAAGGTTTTGGGCTAAAGCTATTAACACCACATGTTACATCATTAATAGAGCCCTGGTAAGACCTTCTGCACAAATGACTCCTTATGAAATTTTTAAGGGTAAGAAATCTTCTCTAGCTCACTTCAAGGTTTTCGGTTGTAAATATTTTATCCATATAAACTCTAAACGAGACCTTGATAAGTTTGAACCTAAAAGTGAACTTGGAATATTTCTAGGTTATTCTGATAAATTCAGAGCCTATAGGATTTTTAATCTCAGTTCTAAAATTGTTGAGGAATCTCCTCATGTTGTCTTTGATGAGTCTGAAATTAAAACTGAAACTGGTTTATGGAGGGACAAAACTGACGGAGATATCTTGAAGACCAAAGAAGACCAAAATGGAGAATCTGTTGAAGAGGCTGAGGCAGAAGGATCTGAAACTCAGGGGGAGGTAAATGAAAATCCAGGTAATCAAGTTACCAATATTAGATTTCTCATAGATCATCCTATAAAAAATATAATTGGTAATTTGAATGAACCCCCTAGGACCAGAGCACATTTCAAAATTGAAAATAATTTAAACTCATTTGCTCTAGTCTCACAGATTGACCCAAAAAATGTAGAAAGTGCGCTACAGGATGAACATTGGACAAATGCCATGCATGAAGAACTTAATCAATTTGATAGGAATAAAGTCTTACACCGAGTTCCTAAACCCACACATGGCACTGTAATAGGCACTAAATGGATCTTCAGAAATAAAACTGATGAGCTAGGCAATATAGTTAGAAATAAGGCTAGGCTTGTAGCTCAGGGGTACAATTAAGAATTTGACATAGAGTTTGAGGAATCATTTGCCCCTGTAGTTAGGATGGAAGCTATTAGGATTCTTTTAGCCATTGCATGCAGCTTAAGAATAACCCTCCAGCAGATGGATGTAAAGTTTGCATTCTTAAATGGTGTAATAAAGGAGGATGTCTATGTAAAACAACCCCCTGGTTTTGAGTGTCTTGATTTTCCTGACTATGTTTACAAACTTGATAAGACACTCTATGGTTTGAAACAAGCTCCCAGAGCTTGGTATGACAGATTGAGCAAGTTTCTTGTAGAAAAGGGGTTTTCCAGAGGTGAGGTTGATCAGACATTATTCACAAAGGTATGTGACAAAGATATTCTGATTGTTTAGATATATGTAGATGACATAGTGTTTGGATCAACCAAACCATCCATGTGTCAAGAATTTTCTGAATTAATGACCAATGAATTTGAAATGAGCTCAATGGGAGAACTAAAATTCTTCCTTGGTTTGCAGGTCTGTCAGACTAAGGAAGGGATGTTCATAACTCAAGAAAAATATATCAAGGACCTGTTAAAGAAATTCAAGCTAGAAAACCTCAAGGCTATCACTGCACCGATGGATACTTCAACCAGTCTTGATGCTGACCCTGAAGGTAAATGGGTAGACACCAAATATTACATAGGTATGATTGGATCTTTGCTATATCTTATTTCATCTCGTCCTGATGTTCAGTTTTCAGTGTGTTTATGTGCTCGCTTTCAAGCTAGTCCCAAGGAGTCACACTTAAAAGCTGTGAAAAGAATTTTTAGATATTTGTCTGGCACCCTAGACTTAGGCTTATGGTATCCTGCTAGGTGTGAGTTAGATCTCATAGCTTACACTGATGCAGACTATGCTGGGTGTAGGATATATAGGAAAAGCACTAGTGGATGTTGTCAGTATCTAGGTACTTATCTAGTGACTTGGGCATCCATGAAATAGCATACTGTTGCCTTATCCACTACTGAGGCAGAATATGTAGCAGTAGGAAACTGTGCAGCCCAAGTCCTATGGATTAAACACCAGCTTATTGACTATCACATCAATCTTGGTTGTATTACAATTCTATGTGATAACACCCGTGCTATTTCCCTTACTAAAAATCCAATTCACCACTCACGGACTAAGCACATTGAAATAAAACACCATTTTCTTATAGATGAAGTAAGTAAAAAGGAAATTGAATTAGAGTTCATTGCATCTATAAAAAAAAAATGCTGACATATTCACCAAGCCTCTTGACAATGAAAGGTTTAAATTCTTATAGAGAGAACTTGGTCTTTGTAAATTCTCAGCATGAATGCTTATTCAGATTTGCATTAATTCTTGGTATCATGTGCTTTATGCAAATGTTGTAACTTCCGGGACTATCATTGCATATCTATGTGCTGCATTTCATGATTGACCCATTGGTATATTAAATGGTATGCTGGGAGAAGGACATATTATGTCTGTCTGGAAACCCACATCCTGCGTGATGGTGGTCCTTTGGACCTCTGTACTCCGCCTTGTACCATGGGCCAACATTGCATATATTCAGAATACAACATGACATTTCTCATACATATCTAAAAACTCTTGTATACAGTCATGGGGAGTTTGTGCATTTTCATATCATCCTTGATGATTCATATTCATTAACTTTGTGTTTAGAGCATATAGATAGGGCTCTCACATGTCATATCATTCATGATCATATCATTTCATACATTTTGATAGGGGGAGTTAAGAATATGTTTTTGTGAAAGAACAAAGCATTAGTTCATATTCTGAATAATGCCGACATTCAATGTCCACTCCTTGATGCACACATT
Organism: Amorphophallus konjac; assembly: GCA_022559845.1. Taxonomy (NCBI): domain Eukaryota; kingdom Viridiplantae; phylum Streptophyta; class Magnoliopsida; order Alismatales; family Araceae; genus Amorphophallus; species Amorphophallus konjac. The sequence goes on along the minus strand of CM040121.1, from coordinate 315,653,657 downwards.
CTGTAGATTCTGAATAATGTCGAAATCCAATGTCGACTCTTTGTTGAACACACTTTGTCTATTCTAAACATGTCCTCTTGACCACCTAAAAATTCTTGCTTGATCTCAGAATTATCTGACTTTTTCTCATCTATTCCCATCCATTGACATCAAGCACTAATATTCCTCTTGATCATCTGAATAAATGACAAACTTATAATTCATTCATTAACCTAAGCTGCTAAAATCAGAAGACTTCTCTTATAAGAAGTAGTAGTGTTTCATGAATGAGTTGATGGTTTAAATTTAATAAACCTTAGAGAGTAAAGACCAAATTCAATGAAAAGAATCTGATGATAACTCTTTAATAGATCTCAACCATTTTGATCATATCATGTCTAATGGAGCCTTTCATAAACTAAAAGCATCTAATTTCATGACAACTTGGTAGAGAATCTTAGAAATGTGTATTGTTTTTAAACAACTCTACTTGAAAATCAAATGGGCAGCTATGTTAAATGAATAGTCAAATGTGCTGATAGCAGAGCAATGTTCAAATGCGCTGAGAAACTGGGTTCTTTATCAAAGATAATGTGAACCTATGTCATGAAGCTTCTTGGCTAACTCTGTTTGAAAAAATCAAAAGCTTAGTTTCACTAAGTAACTAAGGGTACTGGCGTCTGATAAACGTGTACCCTTATGTAAAAAGGTGTCAACTAAACCTGAAACAGAATAGTAAATCCTACTAAGTAACTAGGGGTATTGGCATCTGATAAACGTATACCCTTATGAAAAAGGTATGGATTCTTCTTGACTGATCTAAAGTTTGTGAGAATTTTAACATAAAATTTTGCTATAACCCAGTAGATACTTTCAGAACAGTGAAATTTGTTTAGTCTCAATACATAGTCTGATCTCTCCTAAGAAACTCTATGAAATTCAGATGTATAAGGTGAAGTAAGGCAAAATCTGACATGATATATGTTAGTCTGTTTTATTGCTATTAAAAGAGTTCAAACAGCAAATTTTCTTTCAAATGATGCATTACTTATTCTCTAACTTTTATCATCTCTAATCCATCATATTTTCAAGACTGCATTATACGAAATCTTATATCTGAAGTTTCTGTGCTAAGTTTACTTTATTAATGAAAGATAATTAAGTTTGTCAATCAGATTTCATCTCAATCATACCTTCCACTCCTTTTGCTCCCTAATCATCTTTTTTGCTAATGGCAAAGGGGGAGAAAAGGTTGTTTTGATGATACTTGTCTACATATCTGCAGTAGTAAGGAAAGAATTTGGCAAAGGGGGAGTGTGCAGAGAGATTGCTGTGCATATAGGGGGAGTGTGCATCTAGTGTTTCAATGTTGCCATCAAAATTTATAAGGAATTGCCATCATCAAAAAGGGGGAGAATGTTGAGGGGAGTTTATGGGGAAGAATGTTTTATCTTTTTCTCTGATTTATGATCCTCTGAATTTAATGTGTTTTGATGCTGACAATAATACAAACTATGCTAAATTTTGATATTGGTAACAATGCATTATGTTCATAATTTTGATGTTTGGCTATCATGGTTTTTACCTTACATAAGGTCAGTGCACATGACTATTGCTACATTGGGTCGGTGCACATTCAATATCTTCTTCATTAGGTAAGTGCACATGTTTTATCTGCACATAACGAAAGTCGATGCACATCGACTTGGTATAGTAGATAAGGTCGATGCTAGTGTGTACTTGTACTCACTAAGGTTGATGCAAATTGCTCTTTGTCTAAGACCAAGGTCGAAGCACTTCTTAGCATCGTTGAATAAAGTCTGTGCACATTTTCCACTTAGCATGAAGGTCGATGCATGTTGCATTTATTAGTAGAGGTAGGTCGGTGCACATTTACTGTAGCGCATACTAAGGTCGATGCACATCTGCCTTAGTCATTTACGAAAGTCGATGCACATTTGTCATCTTGCAAATAAGGTCGATGCACATGTTCACTCGTGCGTATGAAGGTCTACTTGTGTTACTGTTACATGTTTGTGCACATTGTTCATTTTGCATGTAAGGTCGATGCACACCATGTATTAGTCATAACAAGGTCGGTGCACATTGTGCCATGTACAAAACAAGGTCAGTGCACATTGTGTTGTGTACTAAATAAGGTCGATGCACATGCGACATCCAGGTCTGTGCATGCTTTCAGGTCAGAGCACATTATGCATATGTTTGAAGTAAGGTCTGTGCATCTACTTGTACAAGTCAGCATGAATAGGTCGGTGCATCTTCTCACCAGTAGCATAATAGGTCTGAGCATATGCATAGATTTCTATCTATTCAAGTCAGTGCACATGCACATAAAAGGTCTAAGCATATAGCTCTATAGGTCTAATTGTGCATCTTACAAGTTTGTGCACATGCATTATCAGACTGTATGAGGTCTGAGCATGGGCATTCACAAGTTTGAGCATATGCATAAATTTCTATCTATGCAAGTCAGTGCACATGCACATACAAGGTCTAAGCATATAGCTCTATAGGTCAAAATTGTGCATCTTACAAGTCTGTGCACCTGCATTACCAGTCTATATGAGGTCCAAGCATGGGCATTCACAAGTCTAAGCATTTGTACAGAATGTATATTCTAGTTGGTGCACATGCAACGTTTTGCACAGTAAGATCGATGCAATATCTTACACTTACCTAGAATATATTTATGCATCGTTGTCTGACTTATACCATGATCATATTTTTTATAAGTCAGAGCACATTGACTACTACTCATGGTTATAATCTGTTTGACCAAATGCTTTGTTCTGATTGGCAGGAACTTTAGTCACTAAAGGACCCAAGATCAAATAAGCAAAAGGTAGTGTGCCTTACGCATAGTACGGTCACGTGGTTCGAAGTCTTCAACTTAAAAAGGGCACATGATCCAAGAAGGAGCGACGCTTGGAGATTCCACCACATGGGCAGTGCAGATTCATCTCCTGACACGTAGAGCTTCAGCGGAGCACTCGACTTCAAATTTCTGGGCGGGAAATGTGTTTTCCACGCGCCCCTGTCACGAGCCTATATATAGAGACCAGGTCACTCAGATGAAGGATGTAGAAGACAATAGAGAGGGAAAAAGAGCACACAGAGAAACAAGAGAGTAGAAAGCTAAGGAGCAGCAGCGAGTGAATAGCTGAGGTAGAAACAAAGTATCAAAAAGTGGAGATCTACTTTGAGAGTTGTGAGCATTCAGGAGATCTGTTATTGGAGTCAAGTTTGTCTCGATCTCTGGATCAAATCCAGACATCGTTCTGCTCAAGTGAGCTATAGATAGTCTTGATTTTTTATCTGATTTTGTCCTTGTCATTTTATATTCGCTACGATTTATATAAGCTGTGTATCCGCAGATTGTCAAGATGTGTGTCAGCGACAAGGAAGTAATTCTTTGGAAGCAAGCTGTGAGGCTTAGCAGAGCAAGCTGTGAGGCTCAGCTATCTAGGATCTATCCCAAAAGCTGTGGATCAGCAGTTTGTAAGGATTCATTCCCCAAAACTGTGGATCAGGGAATTCAAGCTGTGAGTCAACAGTAATCCTTACTCGGTTGAGTAAGGGGTGGATGTAGATCTATGGATAGAGATCAAACCACCTAAAAACCTCGTGCCTCGTGTATGATTGCTTATGTGATTGATCTGTCTGACTATTTCACTAAGAGTTCATTATTGATAGTTCTTATAGTTCTGTTGTTTGCTTGAACTTCTCTGCTGAATATCGTTGTGTGAAGAAGGTATATAAAAAGGTGCTACTGGAAGGATATGGTAAATCTATCTTAAAGGTGGCGTTTCTTATGTGAGTAAACTCATTGAGTTCCACCTATAACTAGCTCTGAACTCATTAATCTGAATCTCGGTAACATCATCTCTTACTCATTGTTGATCATCTATCTTGTCAGCTCTTACATTGCACTAGATTTCTTATCTAGACATCACTACGAGTTGAGTTGGTAGTGGTAATTTTAAGCTGCTTAAATTCCGCATATATCTGCTTAAAAGTCTGCAATATTTTGGGGTGGATCTTGTCACTCCCCGAGCCTTTATGACAGCGGAAGACTCACTCGGGAAACATGAACAGCCGGCATGGTAAGCCTCTTGCAAGCAAGAATGATCAGAGCACGAGACAATCACACACATAAATGTAATTGCACATGATTTTAATCAAACTCAAACTTATTTCATTGATAATCAGTATTCAAAATACAATAACTTTCAACTTCCTTCAATCTATCAAACTCAAGAAATAGGAAAATTACAGAGACTCGATCTAAACAATATAGACTTTCCTAAGTCTTCACTCTCATCTTGACAACACTTTCATTCGCTCTCGGACCCACTACTTGTATAGCCCGAATCCGAATTCGAATCACTTCCATCTCCTGAAAATATTAAAAATAGGTAATGAGCACACTTGCCCAGTAGGTATCTTCGCATCAACATGAAGACATCATTAAAGTAATTAACATTTTAGCTCTAAAGGAATAAGGTAAAATCATGCGAATGCGATCAATCATGCGAATACCCAAAGTAACGAAGATGATCGCTTAAGATAGAATGAGAGCAAGATTGAACTAGCAAGAATGTAACAAGAACATGTTATTGGCCTTTCATGAACAAGAATGCATCGAGAATGAACTAGCAATGCCACATAATCATCACTCTAGTATCTTTTACTTATGAGCAAGTACTTCATGAATTTCTGTGGAATATCAAGTAAAAAAGTCATGTCATGTCGTATCGTTGATCTTCACTTATTTATAGAGAAAGTACTCCCAGCGCAATGCGATGCCAGTAGCATCATACCCCATGGTTTGTAATAGTATGTTTCCGACAATCAGCCGAGGGGACTAGTATGGAGCCCTTGAAAATAATCAGTGCTCGATCGCATCTTCAAGTATAAATCAAGCTACTTCCACGCATATAACAATAAAGTATGGCCAAGAATGTATAATTCAATAAATTCATGACAGTAATAATTCAATGAATGAATGCTTCAATTTAAGAACATGAGAGACCAAGAATGACTTTAAACAAGGTTATGCTTATGGAGATGAATCGGCAGCATAACGGTACATTTCTTTTACTTTTATTTCATTATATAAAGTCTCTTTGGATAATATGGCAAGTTCTAGATCATCAATAATCCATCTAGAAACTTTGGAACATCAACCCTTGGGTCAAACCTCAGGTTAAGCACTCACACAATGTGACGGTCAAGGACTGGGCCGTTACATGATGTGATGCTCCAGCATTCAGCCGTTACATTAGTCTGATTCCAGAAATAATAAAATAGACTTAGTGAAATGTGATGGTCGTATATTGGGCCGTTATATGCTCCTGACGATCCAGTATAGATCCGTTACATTGCTAGAACCAGAAACATCGATAGTGTAATCTACTAAATGGGCTTTAATGGTACAACCAACTCGGCGTCTTAGTGGGAATCCCAATCTCGCAGAGAATTACGGAGGCCTTGAAACAAGATTTCCTAATCCATTGGAAGGAATATCCAATAGAGAAGTCCTCATATCCAAGAACAATGTTCTTATAGTGCAAAGTGTGAACTAATGGATAACATACCGGAATATGTGCCATATACTTAAAGAAATGACTCTATTGATAGAGAGAATGTGTAACAATAGGAAATCATGATAAAACTTCGTCAATACATCATTTAAAATCATGGAGTTAATACAAACTATAGTGTTTTGGCATGAAATTAACATATCCTTAAAATAATTCAAGATACCTTTAACATGCGATACTTATCATGAACCAATTAATAAATTTAAAGTCATATTAACAGGTCAAAACTTAGATAACTAGGCATATTTATAAGTTAATATGACTGTTCTTCAATTCTGTCTACAGTTACTCTCACTGTCTTGGATAGGCGCATTACAGTCTTGTGACGGTTTATCGAGGGGCCATTATAGTAGTGTAACGCTCCTGTTATGGTGCGTCAGAGACAACAGAATAATTCAAATGCAACAGAGGGTGTGACGGCTTATCGTAAGGCCGTTAGATCATTGTGACTGTCTTATCTTGATGCGTCAGATCGTCTGCTGGCAGTAAAATAAAGTAAAGGTTTATGAAAACATAACATGCCGGGAAATCAAAATACTACAACTATTCCAGACATGATAAACGAAGTATAGGCCAACTATATGAATGGGTTTTAGTGAATAGACAAGATAATATCTTTTATTTTCCATTTAGGGCTAAGAGATGCATGAATGTATAGAACTATTAAAACATGAAATTCTTAGTCTATAATGCATGAAATCAAGCACAATCAGAGAGCTTTTATCCCTAACAAGATTTTTTTGCCAATCATGAGATAACCTACCTTTTAAATGAGCTTTAATCTTCCAATTTGGGACTGCAAGACACGCCTTAGTTCTTCCCTTCCTAAGGTTTTTCAGCAACTTCACGGCGCTCTATCTCTACAATCTCTTGACCTAAGGACGTGAAATTTTGAGTGTAAGAAGCTGAAACTAAGTTGAACAAAAAGTTCTAAAGGACTGAACTCTAATTACCTCGTTTAGACGTCCTAATCTCTTGATCTTCAAGGGTCTTGCATTTAGTTTCCTGGGTTGCTATGACTGAATCAGCGACTTTGGAAGCTTCTATCTCCTTGGTTGGTTGATCTCCTAGCATGGAATTTGGAGAACTATTAGTCTAAAGTATACTAAACAAAATCTTCTAAAGAACTTACCCAAAATTATGACTCATTACTTTGATTCTTCACGAGCCAAAAGTAAGGGTCGCTCAGTTCAGAACTAGGTCCTATTTATAGGGTTTTGGCTAGGGTTTGAGGATTAGATCGATTCTAGAGTCCTTAATTTGCCAGAACCTAATCCCTAAGAGTCCTTAGTAATGTTATAAGCTCTCCCAAGTTGATCTCCTGCAGATAGGATCCCAAAGTTCTAGTCTTTTTGCTCGTTCTTCCATTCACGGAACTGACAGGATGTAACGCATCAAGATTGGTGCGTTACATGGCTGTGGCAGTCGCACGATAGACCGCTACATCCAACGTGCACAGAGCTCAACATAAATCAAACTCTTTTATTAATTATCCATATTATTATCTATAAAAATGGTATTTTATGCTTAAAATACGCAAATAGGCTAAATAACCTTCTAGACTATGGGCCAAACTTAATGGGCTTGGTCCTTAAACCTTTTGGATTTTATTTAAATAGGCTAGGCTAATTATTTATCATAAATTGGGCCTTATAATGATTTACTTAATCTAATATTTATTTATTAATCCATTTTGGGTCTTTACAATTCCTAGAAAATAATTAAATATACCAAAAATAATTTATAAAATTATGGGCCTTATACCCTCCCCCACTTAGGAGAATTTGGTCCCCAAATTCAATACACGGATTATGGAGAGTGTACTTACAGTTTAAAATAATTCTGGGAATCTTTTCCGCATGGCTGCTTCGGTTTCCCATGTTGCTTCATATGGCCATATTTTTTTCCATTGAATCTTGACCATGGGAATAACTTTATTTCTTAGTTGACGCACTTCCCGTTCTAGAATCTTTATTGGCGTTTGCTCGTACATCATATCTTTCTGAATATCCAGATTGTCATAAGTGATAATATGGTCAGGATCATATACATATTTCATCAGCATAGAGACGTGAAATACGTCATGAACCCTTGCTAATTGTGGAGGTAAAGCCAGTCTATAAGCCACTTCACCGACCCTTTCAAGAATTTCAAATGGGTCAATGAACCTTGGAGTTAGTTTGCCCCTAATGCCAAATCTCTGAATACCACGACCTGGAGAAACCTTGAGATACACATGGTCTCCTACTTGAAATTCCAAGTCGCGTCTTCGATTATCAGCATAAGATTTCTGCCTATCTTGTGCCATCTTTATTCTCTCTTGAATAAGCTTGATCTTCTCTGTAGAATCTCTGATAATATCGGGGCCTAGGAATTGTCTTTCCCCTATTTCACTCCAACATATTGGTGATCGACAACTTTTTTCATATAGAGCTTCAAAAGGTGTCATTTGTATGTTGGCTTGATAACTGTTGTTATATGCAAATTATACTAGAGGTAAGTGATCATGCCAACTACCTCCAAAATCATTAACACAAGCCCTGAGCATGTCTTCTACCACTTGATTCGTTCTTTCTGTCTGACCATTAGTTTGTGGATGAAAGGTTGTGCTGAAATTCAATCTAGTCCCTAGTGACTATTGTAGACCCTTCCAAAACTGTGATGTGAATCGAGGATCTCTATCAGATATAATAGTGACTGGGACACCATGTAATTTAACAATTTTCTCTATGTATAATGCTGCCAGGATATCCACAGACCATAGACTTTTGATTGGTATGAAATGTGCAGATTTAGTAAATCGGTCTATGATTACCCATATACCATCGTGTCCACCTCTTATCTTAGGTAACCCCATAATGAAATCCATTCCTATACTCTCCCACTTTCATTCGGGAATATTCAAGGGATGCAGTTTACCTGCGGGTCTAAAATGCTATGCCTCGTCAGGATTAGAAGAACCGAAGAAACGCGGAGGGTTTAAGCCCTGAAAGTTGCGATGCAAATCACCAGCCCTTGCTCTTGCGCCAACTTACGCCATGGTTTGTAATGCCTGTGTAAGTCCAGCAACAGTTTGTTGCATACCATTCCAATCTACGCGATGAGCCATGGTAATAATAGGGTACCTGAGAGAAAAATAACAGCTTGTTATTTCTCGTGAAACTAGAAGGAAAATCAATCTTAAAACTAATTAACTATCTTATCCCGGGTTCTACCCAATTCTCACATGGGTGTGGAAATTTCTTCTTTAGTTCATAGGTAGGGGTCCTTAAACCTTGGACTTATCCTATGACATGACTCTTTTCCCGAAGTCCTGAGACATAGACACTGATACCAACTTAAATGTCACGTCCCGAGCCTTTATGACAGCGAAAGACTCACTCGAGAAATGTGAACAGTCGGCATGGTAAGCCTCTTGCAAGCAAGAATGATCAGAGCGCGAGACAATCACACACATAAATACAATTGCACATGATTTTAATCAAACTCCAACTTATTTCATTGATAATCAGTATTCAAAATATAATAACTTTCAACTTCCTTTAATCTATCAAACTCAAGAAATAGGAAAATTACAGAGACTTGATATAAACAATATAGACTTTCCTAAGTCTTCACTCTCATCTTGACAACAGTTTCATTCGCTCTCGGACCCGCTACTTGTATAGCCCAAATCCGAATTCGAATCATTTCCATCTCCTGAAAAGATTGGAAATAGGTAATGAGCACGCTTGCCCAATATGTATCTTCGCATCAACATGAAGGCATCATTAAAGTAATTAACATTTTAGCTCTAAAGGAATAAGGTAAAATCATGCGAATGCGATCAATCATGTGAATATCCAAAGTAACGAAGATGATCGTTTAAGATAGAATGAGAGCAAGATTGAACTAGCAAGAATGTAACAAGAACATGTTATTGGCCTTTCATGAACAAGAATGCATCGAGAATGTACTAGCAATGCCACATAATCATCACTCTAGTATCTTTTGATTATGAGCAAGTACTTTGTGAATTTCTGTGGAATATCAAGCAAAAAAGTCATGTCATACCGTATCGTGGATCTTCACTTATTTATAGAGAAAGTACTCCCAGCGCAATGCGATGCCAGTAGCATCATACCCCATGGTTTGTAATAGTATGTTTCTGGTAATCAGCCGAGGGGACTAGCATAAAGCCCTTGAACACAATCAATGCTCGATTGCATCTTCAAGTATAAATCAAGCTACTTCCACGCATCTAACAATAAGTATGGCCAAGAATGTATAATTCAATAAGTTCATGACAGTAATAATTCAATGAATGAATGCTTCAATTTAAGAACATGAGAGACCAAGAATGACTTTAAACAAGGTTATGCTTATGGAGATGAATCGACAGCATAACGGTACATTTCTATAACTTTTATTTCATTATATTATGTCTCTTTGGATAATATGGCAAGTTCTAGATCATCAATAATCCATCTATAAACTTTGGAACATCAACCCTTGGGTCAAATCTCGGGTTAAGCACTCAAACATTGTGACGGTCAAGGACTGGGCCGTTACATGATGTGACGCTCCAGTATTCAGCCGTTACATTAGTCTGATTCCATAAATAATAAAATAGACTTAGTGAAATGTGATGGTCGTATATTGGGCTGTTATATGCTCTTGACGGTCCAGTATAGATCCATTACATTGCTAGAACCAGAAACATCAATAGTGTAATCTACTAAATGGGATTTAATGGTACAACCAACTCAGCATCCTAGTGGGAATCCCAGGCACACAGAGAATTACGGAGGCCTTGAAACAAGATTTCCTAGTCCATTGGAAGGAATATCCAATAGAGAAGTCCTCATGTCCAAGAACAATGTTCCTATAGTACAAAGTGTAAACTAATGGACAACATACCGGAATATGTGCTATGTACTTAAAGAAATGACTATATTGATAGAGAGAATGTGTAACAATAGGAAATCTTGATAAAACTTCATCAATACATCATTTAAAATCATGGAGTTAATACAAACTATAGTGTTTTGGCATAAAATTAACATATCCTTAAAATAATTCAAGATGCCTTTAATATGTGATACTTATCATGAACCAATTAATAAATTTAAAGTCATATTAACAGGTCAAAACTTAGATAACTAGGCATATTTATAAGTTAATATGACTGTTCTTCAATTCTGTCTACAGTTACTCTGACGGTCTAGGATAGGCGCGTTACAATCTTGTGACGATTTATCGAGGGGCCGTTACAGTAGTGTAACACTCATGTTATGGTGCATCAGAGACAACAGAATAATTCAAATGCAACAGAGGGTGTGACGGCTTATCGTAAGGCCGTTAGATCATTGTGACGGTCTTATCTTGATGCGTCAGATCGTCTGTTGGCAGTAAAATAAAGTAAAGGTTTATGAAAATATAACATGCCTGGAAATCAAAATGCTACAACTATTCAAGACTTGATAAATGAAGTATAGGCCAACTATATGCATGTGTTTTAGTGAATAGACAAGATAATATCTTTTATTTTCCATTTAGGGCTAAGAGATGCATGAATGTATAGAACTATTAAAACATGAAATTCTTAGTCTATAATGTATGAAATCAAGCACAATCAGAGGGCTTTTATCCCTAACAAGATGTTTTTTCCAATCATGAGATAACCTACCTTTTAAATGAGCTTTAATCTTCCAATTTGGGACTGCAAGACACGCCCTAGTTCTTCTCTTCCTGAGGTTTTTCAGCAACTTCACGTTGCTCTATCTCTCCAATCTCTTGACCTGAGGACGTGAAGTTTTGAGGGTAAGAAGTTGAAACTAAGTTGAACAAAAAGTTCTAAAGGACTGAACTCTAATTATCAAATTTAGATGTCCTAATCTCTTGATCTTCAGGGGTCTTGCGTTCAGTTTCCTGGGTTACTATGACTGAATCAGCGACTTTGGAAGCTTCTATCTCCTTGGTTGGTTGATCTCCTAGTATGAAATTTGGAGAACTATTAGTCTAAAATATACTAAACAAAATCTTCTAAAGAACTTACCCAAATTTATGACTCATTACCTTGATTCTTCACGAGCCAAAAGTAAGGGTCGCTTAGTTCAGAACTAGGTCCTATTTATAGGGTTTTGGCTAGGGTTTGAGGATTAGATCGATTCTAGAGTCCTTAATGTTGCACCCCCGATAAATACCTTTGCGTAAATTCAAAACTTCTTCTTAAAAGAAAGCATACATGAAGGCTTTACCATATATGAAGGCCTTACATAAAGAACCCAACCTCACAAGGACTATAATGAAAATATATAAGCCAATCCTACTTTATAACATAAAGAATCATGAGGGCTTTGTATAAAGAGCCAAAACCTTAGGGGGGCTAGCATATAAAATTACAAATCCTCATCTTATGTATACGTAACCTACTCTTCTTAATAGAATTCTAGGTTTTGTTTAAAGAATTAAATTATAGGAGGACTAGAATACAAATGTGCATTCCAACTTTATGCACATGGGTAAAGAATCTTACTTGAGAGGTCTTGTACAAAGAAATAAACCATGAAAGGGTTATTATATAAATGTACAAAACACTTTTAAACACATGGGCCATGGGGAGTACGTAGTGGATTCCTTCCCACCACCGAAGGAATTGACGCCCATAACTAGGGTGTCAATTTCCAAATTGAAGACCCCTTGCATGGACGTCATTTATAGAATTGAAGACATGCATGAAGGTGTCAATTTGAATAGGATACAATATTAATATTTATATATGTATGTCACGTGAGTGGGGCAGAAGTGTCTAACAAATGACGCCCTCTTGAAGGGCGTCATTCTCATTAATAATGCCACAATAATGCTACCCAAATAAATGACGCCTTCATGCAAGGCGTCATTTATTAAATGAACGACCCTTCACAAGGGCGTCATTTAAACATGTGATTCTAGAAGATTGAGACACGAACAACCCATTCGAGCTGGAAAAAATAATGCCCACTCAGTATGACCCACAAGGCATTAACCAATGCCTTATCATTCCCTATAACTAATCCCATCCGTAGCACTGTCATAGGCTACTGCTGTGCTGCATGAGCGTCTTTCTCCCGAGGCTACATCCTGCTGCGATCCTGCTGCAGCTCTGAACCTCGTATCACACGTCAAAAGGTAGGTGTTCTCAAATTCTTGCCTAACCAGTAGCTAAATAGGTTAACTGATTCATGCTTAGAGTTCGATTAACTAGTCAACCATGCTATATATCATCTAAATCAAGCAATAATCATATATATATCATGCTAGTTTAATAGCCTGATACATATTATCATGATCTTTATGAGTTGAACATAGTCTGTTAAGCATGATTTCATGAGTTTCATGAGTTTTTGAGCATATTAGTTTTTTTTATTATTAACCATATTTTCAAACCTTAATATATAGCCTCTGTTATTAGTGTAATACGTTCATGTTTAAAAATCCGGAGGGCCCAGCCCTTTTTGTAAATGACGCCCCTGACCAGGGCGTCAATTTCGAAATAGAAGATTGTTATCACAGTCGTCATTTAAATGAAGACACTCCCAGTGTCGTCATTTTAATTTCTGAAATTTTTGGAAGATAATAAATCCAACACATTCAAAAATCAATAACCATCGAACTAGAGCACTAAAATTTTACATAAACATGTTCCTGGAATCCTGACATTTTTCTCAACATATTCGTATCATTACTTCCTGATTAGAACATTTTCACACGGATGAATAGTACATGAATAGTGTATGAATAGTTCTAAATGACGCCCCTGACCAGGTCGTCAATTACCAAATTGAAGACTGTGCAAACAGTCGTCAATTAATTGAAGACATGACCAATGTCGTCAATTCGATTTCTCAAATTTTGAGTAATTGATAATTCAACACATTCAAAAATCCATAACTATCAAACTAAAGCACGGAATTTTTGCATGAACATATTTCTGGAATCCTGACATTTTTCTCAACATATTCGTATCATTAATTCGTTATTCAGAACATTTTCACACGGATGAATAGTAAATGAATAGTGCATGAATAGTGAAACAATTTTGTAAATGACGCCTCTGACTAGGGCGTCAATTACCAAATTGAGGACTGTGCAAACAGTCGTCAATTAATTGAAGACATGCATCATGTCGTCAATTCGATTTCTGGAATTTTGAGTAATTGATAATTCAACACATTAAAAAATCCATAACTATCAAACAAAAGCACGAAATTTTTGCATGAACACATTTCTGGAATCCTGACATTTTTCTCAACATATTCGTGCCATTACTTCCTGATTCAGAACATTTTCACACTGATGAATAGTAAATGAATAGTACGTGAATAGTGTACCAGAATATGTAAATGACGCTCCTGACCAGGGCGTCAATTACGAAATTGAAGACTGCGTAAACAGTCGTCAATTAATTGAAGACATGACCCATGTCGTCAATTTAATTTTTTGGAATTTCTAGGGATCAGTAAATCAAAGCATTCGAAAATCTATAACTAATAAACTGGACTATGAAAATTTTGGACGAATATAGTTCTGTGATCCTGAGATTTTTCTCTACCTGTCCATGTCCTCGATTCTTGATTTACTGGAAAAATTAAAAATGAATAGTGTTTAAATAGTAGCTGTGACTCATAATGTAGAGCCACCATGTTCAGACAATTATAACTTTTTTAACCTAATCACTAAACTCCTGCATGAACATATATAGTTCTGGAACCCTCATATTTTTCTCTATTTAACCATGTACTTAATTCCTGATTTACTGAAAGAATTTAAAATGAATAGTGTTTAAATAGTAAACTGTGACTCATAATGCCGAGCCACCATGTTCAAAGAATTATAACTTTTTTAACCTAATCACGAAACTCCTGCATGAACATGGTTCTGGAACCCTCATGTTTTACTCTATTTAACTATGTACTCAATTCCTTATTTACTGAAAGTATTAAAAATGAATAGTGTTTGAATAGTATTTTGAGTCACGGAATGTACCTTCCCGACGTAAATCACCCCAAATTATTGAATAGTAAAACCCAACAATTTTGCATGAGCATGATTCTGAACTCCCGAGAATGTCCTCTACCTGTCCATATCCTTACTTTCTATTTTTGAGAAATTTTTACGGTATCAATAGTGTATAAAAGTCACTATTTCAATGAATAGTATCACTTTTCCAAATAAAAGAATTTTTTGATATAGACACGTAGATAAGTAAAGAAAAATATAAGGAATCTAATGGTATGCTCATGTATTAGATTAGGTATCATGATTAACATTTATTAATTTTTTTACATGGATGATTAATATACTAAACGATTAATATATACATCATAAAAATGACGACTCAGTGAAGGGCGTTATTTGGGTGAATAGTGTAAATGAATAGTAAGTGAATAGTAATGAATAGTAATTGAATAGTATTCGTAAATAGTAAACTGGCATAATTGCATAATGGCCCTTATGGGATGTTCTAACTTTTGTTAAACCTTACTATAGAGTTATCTAGAGTTTTTATTTAGGAAAAAGTATATAAATTGATACTTTTTCCATCGTTTCTATCGTGGTTTGTACAGACGCAACCCTAAGTCATTTTCTTACATATTATGAGTCCTTGAATTCTATTCCATAAAAATCTACCTTGTATATCCTACTAAGGCAACCCTTGAAACTCTATATTGGCTATAAAATGAGAGTGGATGTCAAAAATAATACATGAAATGCTGTGCATATAGGGCCTGGTCTAGTGCTAGGAGGAGCACCCGAAGGTACTTATGCCCATGGGAGTTTATTGACCACGGTGTTTGGCATTGCACCGGAGTACTTGCTTGACTTGAGACACTCCACCCTAGTCTCTCTTTACTCACTTGACTTGACTTGCGTGGCCCGGAACGGGCAATACTTGACTTGTGGCCCGAGAAAGGGTGAAATACTTGCTTGATTGAAATAGTCAATTCTACTGATACGTACTTAACTTTACTTGCTTGAATTAAATTTTACTTGCTCATACCTGAGATATACTTGTACATGAGTACATATTGGCACTTGAATTCGTAATCATACATGAATCCCTGCTAGACCCGAAGTGACATTTACATCTATAATTCTTGAAATACTACTTGTCAAATACTTGAAATCTTGATATACTCTCTGTATACAACTCTTGATCTCTTATTGTTCATCATGTATAGATATACCTGCATACCTGATTCTTTTATACGTACGTCATGCATAGCCATACTAATAATACATGTAAATTATAATTCACGTAAAGATTGCTCAAATTTGAGATGTAATTCCTACTGAGCGATTCGCTCATCCAGTTACTTCTTAACATTTTCAGGTAAATCGGATAGCGACAAGAATGAGTTTGAGGTCGAGTGAAGAGTGCTAGAACGCCAACCATCTATCATTAGCTAGTCGTGTCTTTGAATTTATTTGAGTCTACTTTGTATTCCCAGTTATGTCAGTTAGTGGTATAAACCTTGTGCTAAGTCATGTAGCCAAATGTTTGGCTTTCTAAATTTAGAAATTTTCATGGACTATATTTAATACCTTTGATTAATTAATAAATCTTCACTTGGACTATTGGAATTTGTTAGATTTATTAGTAAATTGTGCACTCCATAATTATGTATGTTAAAATTCTTATCGCTCTAATGACACGATCTATATAGATGCGTCACGCATCCGAGTATCTTCCGCGCTCGAGACGTGACAGTCTTCGTGGTATCAGAGCCTAGGTTTTCAAACCTGGGAAATTGAAATATAGGTAAAAACTTGAGTCCAAGGATAGTTTGTACCTTACCTGGTGAGATGGTTAGAGCCATGGGTTAAGTGCTATAATGACTTTTGACCTAATAAGTAAACCCGATCTTTATTATCCTTAAACTTTTTTCTAGGATTATGGCTGCTGAAAGGGCACAATGGCGCGAGATGCAGCGCACCGTGCAGGGCCTTACACAGTCACTATAGCAAGTGGCCCAAGGCGGAGCAAACCGTGGAGCGGGAGATCTCCACCGAAGTTTCCGTAACATGAACCCACCGAGGTTCACGGGTTCGTCCGACCCTGAGGATGCCGAGAATTGGCTGAAAGAGATGGAATGAATCTTCCATGTGATGCAATGTGCGGACAAGGAGAAGGTTTTACTGGCCGTATTCCAACTGCAGCGGGACGCTCGATGCTGGTGGGAATCCATATAAGCAACACTGCCAGAATACCATGTCACATGGGATGAATTCACGGAGCATTTCAACAACAAGTACTTCTCCGACCATATCTAGGAGAAGAAGGCCCCAGAATTCACCGTTCTAAAACAACGGGCCTTCAAAGTGGCCGAGTATGAGGCCCGGTTTTATAGATTATCTAGGTATGCACCCCACTTGGTGTGTACAGAAAAGATGAAGGCGAGAAGATTCCTCAACGGGCTTCGGCCCCATTATATCACACAACTTGCCCCGATGGACATCCAAGTCTATTCGGAGATAGTTCGATGTGCCCAATTGCTGGAAGTTGCCACCGAATTATCCGAGAGAATCCGAGGAAGAGATAAGAAGGAACCCGTCACAAGCCCGGGAAAATTCAAACAATCCTTCAACAAGAAGCGGTTCTTCATGGGAGGGGAGCCCTCCAAGGCAAAGAAATTTCAGAAGAATGACAGGCCATTCTCCACCACCACACCATCAAAGGAAATTTGCAAGTATTGTGATAAAGCTGGCCATAAGATCGAGGAATGCTGGAGGAAGTTAGGAGCTTGTCTTCGATGCGGGAGCCAAGAGCATCGGATCCCAGACTGCCCACTGATGAAGGAGCAGGACATCAAAGATGAGAAGCGTCCGGTAAAGAAACAAGGTCGTCTGCAAGCTCTCCGAGAGACAGAACCCACTGAAGGCGGAATTGTGGAAGGTACTCTCACTATTTGTTCTAAAACCGCTCAAGTTCTATTTGATACCGGAGTAACTCATTCATTCGTTTCCAACCAATTTGCTGCTTCATTTTCTAAGAAACATGAAGTGCTAGATTTGGTAATATCTACACCTCTTGGAAACGAGTCTGATATCACTTACCACTATCCAAATTGTGAAGTGATGATTAAGGGAAGCAATTTGCCAGCTGACCTGATATGCCTAGATATGAAGGGTTATGATGTCATACTAGGTGCCGACTGGTTATCCACACACCAAGCGATGGTAGATTGCCGGCATGGCAAGGTAACCTTCGTGGATTTTCCAGAACTAGTTTACAATAGCCCTCGGAATAAATCACTTCTTATATCAGCACTCCGAGCTAGTAAACTTAAGAATAAGGGATGTATGGCTTTCATAGCTTTCGTGACTGCCACGAAAGTCGAGGAGATTAAACTTGAAGAGATCCATGTAATTTGGGATTTTCCCGACGTCTTTTCAGAAGAATTGCCCGGCTTACCCCCGGAAAGGGAAGTGTCGTTTACAATCGACCTTGTCCCCGGTGCTGGTCCTGTTTCCAGGGCACCGTACAGAATGTCCCCTGCTGAGCTGAAGGAACTAAAGGAGCAGCTAATGGAGTTATTGAACAAGGGTTTCATCAGGCCGAGTACTTCCCCATGGGGAGCACCCGTGCTATTCGTCAAAAAGAAGGACGGATCGATGAGATTATGCATATATTATCGATAGCTAAATCACCTTATAATCAAGAACAAGTATCCACTACGAAGGATTGATGAGATGTTCGATCAACTATCTAGAGCTTTATATTTCTCCAAGATTGATCTTCGTTCTGGTTACCACCAATTGAAGATCAAAAACGAAGACATTCATAAAACCGCATTCCGAAGCAGGTATGGGCATTACGAATTTACTGTTATGCCTTTCGGACTAACAAATGCCCCCGCAGCTTTTATGTAGTTAATGAACAGCATATTC
This sequence comes from Amorphophallus konjac, assembly GCA_022559845.1. Lineage (NCBI taxonomy): Eukaryota > Viridiplantae > Streptophyta > Magnoliopsida > Alismatales > Araceae > Amorphophallus > Amorphophallus konjac. The sequence continues at coordinate 315,635,139 of CM040121.1, read as the reverse complement.
AGGCCCTATTTAGACCAATTTATTGTGGTCTTTATTGATGATATTCTGATCTATTCAAAGACCGAAGAGGATCATGAAGAACACCTCAAGAAGGCATTACAGATATTAAGGGAAAATAAGCTATATGCCAAATTCAACAAATGCGAGTTCTGGCTCGAGGAAGTATCCTTCTTAGCCCATATCATTTCGAAGAACGGAATTGTTGTTGACCCATCAAAGGTCGAAGCCGTGAAGAACTGGGAACGACCCACAAATGCAACTGAGATTCGGAGCTTCTTGGGTCTAGCTGGTTTCTACCGGCGTTTTATCAATGACTTCTCCAAAATTTCTGTTCCTCTGACCAGGTTAACCCGCAAGGAAGTGCCATATGAGTGGAAGGAAGACTGTGAAAAGAGTTTCTAAACTTTGAAGGATCTCTTGACCACTTCTCCAGTCTTATCATTACCAATGGAAGGAAAAAAATACGAGGTATATATCGATGCTTCTGGTATTGGCCTCGGATGTGTATTGATGCAGAATGGGAGAGTCATTGCATACTCTTCCCGACAATTGAAGAAACATGAAGAGAACTACCCGGTTCACGACTTAGAACTGGCCGCGATAGTATTTGCTTTGAAGATCTGGAGGCACTATCTCTACGGAGAACAATTCACTGTATACTCCGATCATAAAAGCCTCAAGTACTTATTCTCCAAAAAGGAGCTGAACATGCGGTAAAGACGTTGCCTCGAGTATCTCAAGGATTTCGACTTCACTATACAGTATCATCCTGGTAAGAGTAATTCTATAGTTGATGCCCTTAGTCGAAAGCCGAGAGTGATATTGGCCAACTGTATGATACAAGAATGGAAGCTGCTGGAGAAATTCTCTGAGCTTGATATCAGCACAGATGAGAAGAACATGTGTACTATTATATCTCATATGAGCCTACATCCAGATTTGCTACCTGAAATCAAGGAGCTACAGGAAGAAGATCCCTCACTAGTGGAGATAAAAAGCAAGCTGGACGAGAGACTTGATTTCAAGCTGGCACCTGATGGCAGATTGCTATTTCATGAACGGACATGTGTGCTCGACTGCCCCGAATTGAAGAAGAAGATTCTTGAAGAAGCTCATAGATTGAGGTACACAATCCACCCTGGAGCCACTAAGATGTACCAAGACTTGAAAAAAACTTTCTGGTGGCCTAACATGAAAAGGGAGGTAGCAGACTTTGTATCTCGCTACCTCACATGCCAACAAGTGAAGGCGGAATATCAAAAACTCGCCGGAAAGCTACACCCGCCGGATATTCCCAAGTGGAAGTGGGAAGACATTGGCATGGACTTTATCATGGGTTTGCCCAAGTCTAGGGGCGGTTATGATACAATTTGGGTAATTATCGACCAGCTATATAAATCGGCCCATTTCTTACCCATCAAAAGCCGATGGTCAGTCGACGTACTTGCTGCCCTGTATATTAAGGAGATGGTTAGATTGCATGGAGTTCCCGTCTCGATAGTATCTGATCGAGACCCGCGCTTCACCTCTCATTTCTGGAAGAGTCTACAGCACTCCCTGGGGATGAAACTCAATTACAGCACTGCTTTCCATCCCCAGACAGATGGACAAGCCGAGAGGACTAATCAAGTTGTGGAAGATATGTTAAGAGCATGCATTATAGACTTCGGCGGAAGTTGGCATGACCACTTACCACTAGCCAAATTTGCATATAATAACAGCTATCATGCCAGTATACAAATGGCACCTTTTGAGGCATTATATGGCAGGAGTTGCCGATCTCCTATATGTTGGGATGAAGTTGGTGAAAAATAAATTCTAGGCCCCGACATGGTCCGAGATTCTACCGAGAAGATACACCTCATCAGAGAAAGGTTAAAGATAGCACAGTCCAGGCAGAAATCTTATGCCGATAACAGAAGGCGAGACCTGGACTTTCAAGTCGGAGATCATGTTTTCCTCAAGGAATCTCCCGGCCGAGGCATTAGAAGATTTGGTGTTAAAGGCAAATTAACACCAAGGTTTATCGGTCCATTCGAAGTGCTGGAAAGAGTAGGCGAAGTGGCTTATCGCATTGCCCTACCTCCGCAACTGTCAGAAGTGCACAACATATTTCATGTTTCTATGCTGAAGAAATACGTGCACGATCCCTTCCATCTCATTGACCATAATGATTTAGTGGTACAGAAGGACCTTACCTACGAGCAGAAGCCACTGAAGATCCTCGACCGAGAAGTTCGAGTTCTAAGGAACAAGACGATCCCTATGGTGAAAATCCAATGGAATCGATGTTTAGAACAAGAAGCTACATGGGAAACTGAAGAATCTATAAAAAGAAGATTTACAGAGTTATTCTAATTGTAAGTACTCTACACCTTTCCTATTTCCGTATAGTGCAGTTGAATTTGGGGACCAAATTCTTTTAAGTGGGGGAGGCTGTAGCACCCCCGATAAATACCTTTGAGTAAATTCAAAACTTCTTCTTAAAAGAAAGCATACATGAAGGCTTTAGCATATATGAAGGCCTTACATAAAGAACCCAACCTTACAAGGACTATAATGATAATATACAAGCCAACCCTACTTTATAACATAAAGAATCATGAGGGCTTCGTATAAAGAGCCAAAACCTTAGGGGCTAGCATATAAAATTACAAATCCTCATCTTATGTATACGTAACCTACTCTTCTTAATAGAATTCTAGGTTTTGTTTAAAGAATTAAATTATAGGAGGACTAGAATACAAATGTGCATTCCAACTTTATGCACATGGGTAAAGAATCTTACTTGGGAGGTCTTGTACAAAGAAATAAACCATGAAAGGGTTATTATATTAATGTACAAAATATCTTTAAACACATGGGCCATGGGGAGTACGTAGTGGATTCCTTCCCACCACCAAAGGAATTGACGCCCCTAACTAGGGCGTCAATTTCCAAATTGAAGACCCCTTGCATGGACGACATTTACAGAATTTAAGACATGCATGAAGGCGTCAATTTGAATAGGATAAAATATTAATATTTATATATGTATGTCACATGAGTGGGGTAGAAGTGTCTAACAAATGACGCCCTCTTGAAGGGCGTCATTCTCATTAATAATGCCACAATAATGCTACCCAAATAAATGACACCCTCATGCAAGGTGTCATTTATTAAATGAACAACCCTTCACAAGGGTGTCATTTAAACACGTGATTCTAGAAGATTGAGACACGAGCAACCCATTTGAGTTGGCAAAAACAATGCCCACTCAGCATGACCCACAAGGTATTAACCAATGCCTTATCATTCCCTATAACTAATCCCATCCGTAGCACTGTCAGAGGCTACTGCTGTGCTGCAGGAGCGTCTTCCTCCCGAGCCTACATCCTACTGCGATCCTGCTGCAGCTCTGAACCTCGTATCACACGTCAAAAGGTAGGTGTTCTCAAATTCTTGCCTAACCAGTAGCCAAATAGGTTAACGGTTTCATGCTTAGAGTTCGATTAACTAGTCAACCATGCTATATATCATCTAAATCAAGCAATAATCATATATATATCATGCTAGTTTAATAGCCTGATACATATTATCATGATCTTTATGAGTTGAACATAGTCTGTTAAGCATGATTTCATGAGTTTCATGAGTTTTTGAGCATATTAGTTTTTTTATTATTAACCGTATTTTCAAACCTTAATATATAGCCTCTGTTATTAGTGTAATACGTTCATATTTAAAAATCCGGAGGGCCCCAGCCCTTTTTGTAAATGACGCCCCTGACCAGGGCGTCAATTTCGAAATTGAAGACTGTTATCACAGTCGTCATTTAAATGAAGACACTCCCAGTGTCGTCATTTTAATTTCTAAAATTTTCGGAAGATAATAAATCGAACACATTCAAAAATCAATAACCATCGAACTAGAGTACTAAAATTTTACATAAACATGTTCCTGGAATCCTGACATTTTTCTCAACATATTCGTATCATTACTTCTTGATTTAGAACATTTTCACACAGATGAATAGTATATGAATAGTGCATGAATAGTGAAACAGTTTTCAAAATGATGCACCTGACCAGGGCGTCAATTACCAAATTGAAGACTGCGCAAACAGTCGTCAATTAATTGAAGACATGCATCATGTCGTCAATTCGATTTCTGGAATTTTGAGTAATTGATAATTCAACATATTCAAAATCCATAACTATCAAACTAAAGCACGAAATTTTTGCATGAACATGTTTCTGGAATCCTGACATTTTTCTCAAACATAGTCGTATCATTAAATCGTGATTCAGAATAGTTTCACACGGATAAATAGTACATGAATAGTGCATGAATAGTGAAACAATTTTGTAAATGACGCCCCCGACTAGGGCGTGACTTACCAAATTGAGGACTATGCAAATAGTCGTCAATTAATTGAAGACATGCATCATGTCGTCAATTCGATTTCTGGAATTTTGAGTAATTGATAATTCAACACATTAAAAAATCCATAACTGTCAAACTAAAGCACGAAATTTTTGCATGAACACATTTCTGGAATCCTGACATTTTTCTCGACATATTAGTGCCATTACTTCCTGATTTAGAACATTTTCACACTGATGAATAGTAAATGAATAGTACATGAATAGTGTACCAATATCTGTAAATGACGCCCCTGACAAAGGCGTCAAATACGAAATTGAAGACTGCACAAACAGTCGTCAATTAATTGAAGACATGACCCATGTCGTCAATTTAATTTCCTCGAATTTCCAGGGATCAGTAAATCAAAGCATTCAAAAATCTATAACTAATAAACTGGACTATGCAAATTTTGGACGAATATAGTTCTGTGATCCTGAGATTTTTCTCTACATGTCCATGTACTGGAAGAATTAAAAATGAATAGTGTTTAAATAGTAAACTGTGACTCATAATATAGAGCCACCATGTTCAGATGATTATAACTTTTTTAACCTAATCACTAAACTCCTGCATGAACATAGTTCTAGAACCCTCATATTTTTCTCTATTTAACCATGTACTTAATTCCTGATTTATTGAAAGAATTAAAAATGAATAGTGTTTAAATAGTAAATTGTGACTCATAATGCCGAGTCACCATGTTCAAAGAATTATAACTTTCTTAACCTAATCATGAAACTCAGCATGAACATGGTTCTGGAACCCTCATATTTTTCTCTATTTAACCATGTACTCAATTCCTGATTTACTGAAAGTATTAAAAATAAATAGTCTTTGAATAGTGTTTTGAGTCACGGAATGTACCTTCCCGGCGTAAATCACCCCAATTTATTAAATAGTAAAACTCAACAATTTTGCATGAGCATGATTCTGAACTCCCGAGAATGTCCTATACTTGTCCATATCCTTACTTTCTGTTTTTGAGAAATTTTTACGGTATGAATAGTGTATAAAAGTCACTATTTCAATGAATAGTATCACTTTTCCAAATAAAAGAATTTTTTGATACAGACACGTAGATAAGTAGAGAAAAATATAAGGAATCTAGCAGTATGCTCATGTATTAGATTAGGTACCATGATTCACATTTATTAATTTTTTTACATTGATGATTAGTATACTAAACGATTAATATATACATAAACTTAGAAATGATAGTGTTTAAACAGTCGTCATTCACAACAATGATGACTTAGTGAAGGGCGTTATTTGGGTGAGTAGTGTAAATGAATAGTAAGTGAATAGTAATGAATAGTAATTGAATAGTGTTCGTAAATAGTAAATTGGCATAATTGTATAATGGCCCTTATAGGGTGTTCTAACTTTTGTTTAACCTTACTATAGAGTTATCTAGAGTTTTTGTTTAGGAAAAAGTATATAAATTGGTACTTTTCCCTCATTTCTATCGTGGTTTGTACAGGTGTAACCCTAAGTCATTTTCTTACATATTATGAGTCCTTGAATTCCATTCCATAAAAATCTACCTTGTATATCCTACTAAGGCAACCCTTGAAACTCTATATTGGCTATAAAATGAGAGTGGATGTCAAAAGTAATACATTAAATGCTGTGCATATAGGGCCCGGTCTGGTCCTGGGAGGAGCACCCGAAGGTACTTGTGCCCATGGGAGTTTATTGACCACGGTGTTTGGCATTGCACCGGAGTACTTGCTTGACTTGAGACACTCCACCATACTCTCTCTTTACTCACTTGACTTGACTTGCGTGGCCCGGAACGGGCAATACTTGACTTGTGGCCCGAGAAAGGGTAAAATACTTGCTTGATTGAAATAGCCAATTCTACTGATATGTACTTAACTTTACTTGCTTGAATTAAATTTTACTTGCTCGTACCTGAGATATACTTGTACATGAGTACATACTCGCACTTGAATTCGTAATCGTACATGAATCCCTGCTAGACCCGAAGTGGCATTTACATCTATAATTCTTGAAATACTGCTTGTCAAATACCTGAAATCTTGATATACTCTCTGTATACAGCTCTTGATCTCTTATTGTTCATCATGTATAGATATACCTGCATACCCGATTCTTTTATGCGTACGTCATGCATAGCCATACTGATAATACATGTAAATTGTAATTCACGTATTGCTTGCTCGAATTTGAGATGTAATTCTTACTGAGTGATTCGCTCATCCAGTTGCTTCTTAACATTTTCAGGTAAATCGGATAGCGACTAGAATGGGTTTGAGGCCGAGTGAAGAGTGCTAGAACGCCAACCATCTATCATTAGCTAGTCGTGTCTTTGAATTTCTTTGAGTCTACTTTGTATTCCCAGTTATGTCAGTTAGTGGTATAAACCTTGTGCCAAGTCATGTAGCCAAATGTTTGGCTTTCTAAATTTAGAAATTTTCATGGACTATATTTAATACCTTTGATTAATTAAATAATCTTCACTTGGACTATTGAAATTTATTAGATTTATTAGTAAATTGCGCACTCCGTAATTATGTATGTTAAAATTCTTATCGCTCTAATGACACGATCTATATAGACGCGTCACGTATCCGAGTATCTTCCGCGCTCGGGACGTGGCACTTAATTTGCCAGAACCTAATCCCTAAGAGTCTTTAGTAATGTTATAAGCTCTCCCAAGTTGATCTCCTGCAGATAGGATCCCAAAGTTTCTGTCTTTTTGCTCGTTCTTCCATTCACGGAACTGACAGGATGTAACGCATCAAGACTGGTGCGTTACATGGCTGTGGCGGTCGCACGATAGACTGCTACATCTAACGTGCACAGAGTTTAACATAAATCAAACTCTTTTCTTAATTATCCATATTATTATCCATAAAAATGGTATTTTATCCTTAAAATACGTAAATAGGCTAAATAACCTTCTAGACTATGGGCCAAACTTAATGGGCTTGGTCCTTAAACCTTTTAGATTTTATTTAAATAGGCTAGGTTAATTATTTATCATAAATTGGGCCTTATAATGATTTATTTAAATTAATATTCAATTATTATTCTATTTTGGGTCTTTAAAATTCCTAGAAAATAATTAAATATATCAAAAAAATTTATAAAATTATGGGCCTTACAGATCTATTCACCCCCCCTCTAGATCCGGCTTCATACGTTACAACAGGAGAGATCTAGGAGAGAAAGAGAGGGGGGTGTGTAGAAGAATAAGGGCTAGTTAATGGATGCCTAAGAGTGGGGAATGGTGATGGCAAGAGGAGGAAGAAGTGGGAGAGAGATGGGTAATTTATCTAGGTGAAGGGAGAGGGAAGAGAGAGAGGTGAGGGTGCAACCAAGAGAGGGGAAGAAGGAAGATGAAGGGGGCGCGCTATGGTGATTGGGAGAGAGAAGAAGAAGGTGAAGAGGGTGAAGAGGGGGGCGCACTAGGGTTAGGTTAAGGAAGAGAGAGGGAAATTCTATTGTAGCCAAAAGAAATTCTCCCTTTTTTCTCCATTAAATGGGCTATTTATAGGGGAAATGAATCAAATGGAGGGTGGAGATTGGGTTGGAAGGAGATGGAGAGATGAGATTGAAGGAGAATAAGATGAAGGAGGGGGAGAGAGGAGGTGGCCACCCCCCTTGGTCTAGGGTTTTGGGCGCCCCCCTCTGGTTGCCTAATTAGGTGGAGATCCTCCTCCTATTTTCTCTCCAATTTAAATCAAGATAAATCCTTCCTTTATTTCCCCTTTCATAAAAAAGGATGGCGGCTGCCTTTGACTTGGTCAATGGAGATGGAGGGCGCCCTAGGGCATCCTTGCTCTGGTCTTGTGACCACTTTACCCCTGGCTCTTCTGTCAATTGTCCTGAACATCCTGCACACACACAATTTGGATTTAGTCCATGAAAATTATTGGATTGTGCATATAAATCATGAATACTCAAAATTATACAATGAGAAATTAATGCTCATGTCTCTCAACTCCCCTTTTATTGAATAATAACCACAAATTAAGTTAATTTACGTGAAAGACCCCATTTATGCAGGAAATTGAAGTTAATTATAAGATATGTGTAGTTGCCTAATTATATGCACTTGAAATGGTCTATGTGACGTGAATTATCATAGAAAAATGGACACCCATCAGTTCCCGGAACCCAGCCTAAACGGATCCATATAGGCGAAGAGGTGCGCCAGCATCACACTTGCCCACATGTACCGTGGCCCACGCTCGAGGTCCCGGAGCAATAGAAGGTACTCCAGGTTCACATTGTTCGAGACCATCGTGAACAACAATCATCTGAAGAAGTAGATGAGGAAGGGTCGGATCTCATGATACTCCGCCCTCTCCCTCAACCTGATCCTCTGATGTACCCTTTGCAAGTACACTCCTAGATTCTCCAGTAGCCCTCGGGTCACACCTGCTAGGCCCTCCAGCGTGCTAATCCGCCTGAGCGGAATGGTAGTCATCGGACCCCTCGTGCAAATGAGCCTCGCTCCAACTAGCCGGTCCACCTCTTACCAGTAGTCCCTTAGCTCCTGACAGAGCACCATCACTCCATCTATGGGCAACCTAGTCAAGTCGGCCACGTCCTTGAGAGTGGGGATCATGTGTCCCCAAGGCATCACGGACACTCAACAGCTGTCCACCCACCGCTCTTGGAGAGTTGTCAGGAAGGTGGCGTCCACTGGAAGGGGTGAGATCCTGAAGAAAGGGACAAATCCCAGCCGGTCGACCCGCCATCGCTGCTCATGAGGGAGGGAGTGGTACCACGCCCATACCAAATCCCACGAGACCCAGGCATAGATCCACCATCGGCCCTGCAAAATGTCACAAACCACAAGAAATTATTAAGAAAAAATGATCAAAAGTGGAGTCCCAGCCTTGGTGCCTCGGCGGCCAAACCCTTGGCCGTCTGGTCCCCTGGGTGGCCAAGGATTTGGCCACCTTGCACCAAGAGACGGCCAAGGCCTTGGCCACCTCCAACTCCATCCCCCATGATAGCCCATTGGATCCCCAACCTAATCTTCACTGTAAAATCAAACTAAAATGCTTAAAATCAAGGGAAACTCACCTGTGGGTAGGGGACCTTCTCATTCCCCACTTCGGTCTCCAATGGTGGCGACCCTTCCTCGCTGTCGGAACCGTCGCGGCCTTCCCCCTCTAGGTTAGGTCCTTCATTCCTCTTGACTGCCTGGAGGTACTTGACCATTTGTCCTTCCCGAGCTTCGTAATCACCGTTAACCTGGCTAGCGACCAATGGGGAGTCAGTGTGGATTCTGACCCGCTCGGCCCCCAGTCATCGAGCCATCCTGGCCCCTGAGATAAGGGCTTCGTACTCGGAGGCGTTGTTGGATGCCTAAAAGTTGAACTTCAGGGCGTACCGCAGCTCCGCTCCTTCGAGGGACTTGAGGACACCGGCACCGCATCCGACTGAGTTGGAGGACCCGTCGACCAACAGATCCCAAGTGGGCCCGGGCCCTGGTGGAGGTACTTCTTCAATCAGGACCGTGCTTTCGGTGATGAAGTCTGTGAGAGCCTGTCCTTTGATGGCCGAGCGGGGGCGCTACGAGATATCGTAGGCCCCGAGCATGATGGCCGAATTGACTAGGCGTCCCGAGGCTTTAGGGTGAAAGAGGATCTTCTTCAGGGGTTCGCTGGTCAATACGACGATGGAGTGCCCTTGAATGTAGGGTCGGAGGTGCTTGGCCGAGGTAACCAATGCTAGCACGAGTTTCTCGGTTGCGGGGTACCTTTTCTCAGACTCATTAAGCACCTTGCTGGCATAGTAAACTGGTCTCTCAATCCATGCGTCATTCCTGACAAGGATCGAGCTCACTGTAGAAGGGGTCGCCGAGAGATAGAGGTATAGAGCTTCGCCTTGGACCAACTTGGACAGTACCGGGGGCGAGGCCAAGAATTCCTTGAGTTCGGCGAACGCCTTCTAACATTCCTCCTCCCATGTGAACGTAGCAGATGCCATTTTGGGTCCCCTCAACAATTTTAAGAAGGGTAAGCATCGTTCGGCAGCCCGGGATAGGAAACGGTTGAGCGCAGCAATGCACCCCGTAAGGCATTGGACGTCCTTGATGCAGGTGGGTGGCCGCATGTCTAGGATCTCCTGGACCTTTTCGGGGTTGGCCTCAATCCCACGCTGAGTTACCAGGAAGGCTAGGAACTTCCCGGATCTGATTCCGAAGGCACATTTGGCAGGGTTGAGCTTCATGCTGCACTTCAAGAGGGTGTCAAAGGTCTCGACTAAGTCGGCGAGGTGCTCTTCGGCCTTCGGCGTTTTGACTAGCATGTCATCAATGTAGGCCTCGATGTTCCCACCGAGCTGTCCTTCGAAAATGTGGTTGATCAGTCTCTGATGCGGGACGGACACGAGACCTGGGACTCTAGCTCGCGATCGCCCCTAAGCGAGGGAAGAAGTGGACCATGCGCGGTTGAGAAACCGGTAGTGAGTCTCGGGTATCGACCTTTCCACGTTAACTCGGATTGAGTCACGGGACAGTCACTCACTCTCGCTCTCGCAGCGGTGATAAAATGATAACAAGCTAGATAATCTATCACTCATGCAGCGGCATATACAAAAATATACGAGTAAAGCAATACCTACGAGGAGGGTAGCGAGTGTACCTCCATGCTCCGGGCGTGGGGAAGATGTTCCCAGCCACGTACGGTAACTCCCGGTACAACGGTAAAAGTTAATTACAACAGTGAATTTTATTGCCCACTCCACGCAAGGAGGTAAAGGGCTACAAGTGGGGCCCAAGAGGACCGACCCTGGGTTGACGGGCAGTAATATGGAGGTGCGTACGGCACGAACTCGGCCTGCTGGTCCGACTCAGCACTATTCCAACTCGGTGCTGCGCCAACTCGGTTGTTGACTCACGGGATAGCAAGCAACGGTTTCCAAAGGAACATCGCCTTCCTGAGATCTTCCGGAGGCGCCGCTTGGATGGGACGATGGCAGGGCGTCCCTGAACGACGCCCTGAAGGGGAGGCTCCTGAAGTTGATTTTTGATATTTATTTCTGAACATCTTATGGACTGCAAATTCGAACCTACACAGGGAGCAGATCTGTAGGCCTCGACGACACGAATTACGACGCTAAGATCTGGAGGCCGATCGAGGCGTGGCGGGTACCGTTGGAAAGAGCACTCATAGATCTACAACATATAATTTTGACAGCTCCATCCACCGAACGGATTGAAAATGAATATGACTGTAACACTATTTTTGTTTCTGACTCAGACTGACAGACACACAAGGCATCAAGGGATCTGCCTGAAACTGACCTTTGACCGAATGAAAAATGATTTTTTAGACTCCACGAAAATTATGGTGGAAGGGGATATATGTGTGGAACACTGAGTAATGTTTTGGGATTTTTAGAAAATTTGTAAGGGGGTGGGGGAAATGGGACAAGATGACTCTATCCCGTAGATCTGCAAAAGGGCAGATTACTGAGAGGACAAACAAAAATATGGGAAAAATATCAAATGACCTCCAAATGACACGAAATTTGAACTGGAGGTTAAGGGAGATAGACAGAACAAACCCTCAAAATTAGGGCTCGATCAGACAAGAACAAAAGAAGATAAAAATCCGGAGGTGAGGTTCTATTCTGATGGAGACAGAACTCTGATGTAGCGGCGGTGGCGGCGCGACGGCGGCACGAACGGCGGCGGCGGCAGCAGAGGGGAACTCAGAGGGGCTAAAGAAAATGGGCTTCACACTCTGCAGGGATGGAGGAAGAAGATGAACCAGGGAGAGAGAGGGGAGGGGGCGCACCCTTCCTTGGAGGCTCCAAGAATTTTCACACAATTTCATTCATTAATTCTACTAAAATTGTGAAATACAAGCTATTTATAATAAATGTAAAAAGGCTCTAAATGACCTCAGATCTAGGGTTAGGGAGGGCAAACTAGGAAGGTCAAAACTAATTAACCCATGTGGTTTGGAACCACATTAATTAACAATATATGGGAGGGGGCGCCCCCTTGACCATGGTGGCATCCAAATTGGACTTTTTGGTCCACTTGTCTCCCATGTGTCAATTTGACATTCAACCCTTCTAGAAGCCACCAAGGATTGTTGACCAGCCCCACATGACTTAGTTGGACCAATGGAAAAGGGCTGGGGAGCCCCTTGCCGGACCTACTACACTTTTGCACAAAAACCCAAAGAATCCTAGGGAATGACAAAGTGGCTTTATAAAGCCTTACAATTGCGTACATACTTTCCCAAGGATATAAAAATAAACTAAAGGACATAAATACAAAATTATAAAGTCAGTGCTCGGCGTCGATTCCCATCAACTCTCCCCTGGTGGGAAGAACTCGACCCCGTCGAGTAAGGCGTACGGCAGCTCGAGTAGCTCCGGCGGATCCGTCACCGAACTTGGAAGCGCGGAGTACGCTCCACTCCAAGCAATCGACACCTGCTCAGCCCGTATAGATTCGATATGTGCACACTGCCATGGGAATGAGGCCAGAGGTGGACACTCCAGGGTGGGGTCACTCTCAAATGAGGGAAGGCGGCTCGAAAACTCACTAGGAATCACCGCTTGTCCCTTATGTGACTAGATCCGACATATGAAGTAAAACTGATCCCGAAGTCCAACTAGTCGCGAACTCGAAAGGGACTAACAACGCGAGCGCACAAATCGACTCGACTCGATGTATGCATAAACACACGACAGACAAACGAAACAAAGACTCACAAAGACCCTAAACAAACCTAATGTTAGTCCGACCCGTACGTGTGTGACGGCGGGGCAGGACACCCGAAAATGTGCCATGCATACACTAGATGTACTCGATGGTTGACGGAATGGAGGACTCCTAGACACCGTAAGATGTACCACTCATGCATTGGCGACCTATGGGATTTAGGTGGGGAAGGGCTAGGAGATCCAAAACTACCCTCGTCATTACCCCTAGACGTAGGTATGGCTTGCCAACTAGACCGAGGGGTAGGGGTGGGATAATGAACTCCTTGGAAAAAGTGGAGTGAATATGATGGCTCGGGAGGTTCACTAGTGAAGGGGTCAAAATTGTTAAAGAAGGTATGACCCAATGAAGTGGGTTCCCCCATGACTCGGTCCCAATTTAAGAATTCATAATCACCGTCATACATTGTGGTCGGTGGGATGATGACCATGTCTAGAAAATAGGATTCCTCCTTTGGGCAAAAGGGAACGAAGTCGGACTCGGCCGGCATCGGGAGGAATAGAAGAATCTTCATGGTGACACAACCCACGGTGCACACGGAGGTAATGGACCCTATGGCCGGATAGGTGAAGCTACGACTAGTGGGTTGGTCGAAGCCTTGGGCCAATAAGTGCGTCAACTTCCATTGCCAACCTAAACCAAGAATAAGGTCACCCAATGTATCAACATGGTGACTAAACCGGAATGTCATGTGGTAAGAGTTGACGGACACTAGAGGTAAGGTGGGGTCCATAGATGGGTAAGGAAGTGGGACCAAGCCATCTTTGAGCCAACTAAGAAGTGGCTCGGCTATAAAAAGCGTACCCATTAGAAACACGGGTGGCTCGGGCTGAGGTGGCTCCAAATGGGAGGGCTCCGAAATAAGATCGGAAGGGGAGGGTGACAATGGGGCACTCACGGGTGGGAAGAAGCAAGTGTCCTTTACAGCCAATCCGAAAACATTTTCTCAATTTCATCAAAGGTGCAGGTTGGAGTAGGGACCTCGGGGTGGACACGCCCCTCATCTCTCGGCTCAGATGCGAATCTAGACTCGACTATAAGTGGGGCTTCCACTTGGGTTGAGGCGACTGGGCGGACCACTTGATTAGGAGTGCTTTGGTGGGCTTCGAAGGGGCAGGGTTGGTTGGAGGTGTGGCCCACTTGATTGCGGGTGAGTTGGTGGGGCCGACTAGTGGTATAACCCCCGTGGGTGGAGGTAGGTGGGTGGAGCCGACTAGAGGTGATTGGGTGGGACGGTTTTGAGGGGACCGGGTGGGGTAGGTAAACCATCCTAAGCTCCATTTTCATGTCCCACCATGATTCGACGGGCCCTTGTCTCCTAATCTGCCTCAAGCATTCAATGTATCCCCACTTCTCGGCAGCCTCGTGAAGCAGCCTATCCTTGGCAAAAGAGAATTCATGGGCCTCGGACATGATGCAATAAGCAAAGTATTTGTCCATGGAGGCTTCCCAATGTAAGTAGTCGCTCGGGACTTTGGAGCCATAAAAGTCCGAGGCTTCGGGCCCAAGCCCATGAGGGTGCCAACGGTAATTTCGTCTGGGCGATCGAGACTCCATTGGGAATGGGGAACTATAATGCGGGCATGCCGACACATGGAGACAAGACACTAGACACGACCCTAAATGACAATGCAAGTTGGAATGCACTAACTAATGCACACTAAGGACCATAGACTTAAACCAAGACTCGGTACGTGGCGGAGTTAATCGATCCGAAGATCACTCGCGTAAGTGTGCGGCCTTCCCGATAGGAGTAGCCTAACGTTCGGACAACACCTTTTGATATACCGATTAATGGTATGCAAATGTGACACTTATACTGACTTAAACGACTCTTTTTTTTTATTTTTAGACACCTTAGACTCAACTCGCTCTGATACCAAATTGATGTGGGACGGACACGCGACATGGGACTCTAACTAACGATCGCCCCTAAGCGAGGGAAGACGTGGACCGTGTGCACTTGAGAAACCGACAGTGAGTCTCGGGTATCGGCCTTTCCGCGTTAACTCGGATTGAGTCACGGGACGGTCACTCACTCTCGCTCTCGCAGCGGTGATAAAATGATAACAAGCTAGATAATCTATCACTCATGCAGCGGCATATACAAAAATATACGAGTAAAGTAATGCCTACGAGGAGGGTAGGGAGTGTACCTCCACGCTCCGGGCGTGGGGAAGATGTTCCCGACCAAGTACGGTAACTCCCGGTACAACGGTAAAAGTTAATTACAATAGTGAATTTTATTGCCCACTCCATGTAGGGAGGTAAAGGGCTACAAGTGGAGCCCGGGAGGACCGACCCTGGGTTGACGGGCAGCAATCTGGAGGTGCGTACGGCACGAACTTGGCCAGCTGGTATGACTCGGCACTATTCCAACTCGGTGCTGCACCAACTCGGTTGCTGACTGACTGGACAGCAAGCAACGGTTTCCAAAGGAACATCACCTTACTGAGATCTTCCGGAGGCGCCGCTTGGCTGGGACGATGGCAGGGCGTCCCTGAACGACTCCCTGAAGGGGCGGCTCCTGAAGTTGATTTTTCATATTTATTTCTGAATATCTTCTGGACTGTAATTTCAGACCTACACAGGGAGCAGATCTTTAGGCCTCGACGACACGAATTACGACGCTCAGATCCGGAGGCCGATCTTGGCGTGGCTGGTACCGTTGGAAAGAGCACTCATAGATCTACAACATATAAGTTTGACAGCTCCATCCACCGAACGGATTGAAAATGAATATGACTATAACACTATTTTTGTTTCTGACTCGGACTGACAGACACACAGGGCAGCAAGGGATCTGCCTAAAACTGACCTTTGACCGAATGAAAAATGATTTTTCTAGACTCCACGAAAATTATGGTGGAAGGGAATATATGTGTGGAACACTGAGTAATGTTTTGGGATTTTCTAAAAATTTGTAAGGGGGTGGGGAAAATGTGACAAGGTGACTCTATCCCGTAGATATGTAAAAGGGCAGATTACTGAGAGGATAAACAAAAATATGGGAAAAATATCAAATGACTTCCAAATGACACGAAATGTGAACTGGAGGTTAAGGGAGATGGACATAACAAACCATCAAAATTAAGACTCGATCAGACAACAAGAAGAAAATATAAAAATCTGGAGGTGAGGTTCTGTCTTGATGGAGACAAAATTCTGATGTAGCGGTGGTGGCGGCGCGACGGCGGCACGAACGGCGGCGGCGACAGTAGAGGGGAACTCAAAGGGGCTAAGGAGAATGGGCTTCACACCCTGAAGGGTTGGAGGAAGAAGATGAACCAGGGAGAGAGAGGGGAGGGGGTGCACCCTTCCTTGGAGGCTCCAAGAATTTTCACACAATTTCATTCATTAATTCTACTAAAATTGTGAAATACAAGCTATTTATAATAAATGTAAAAAGACTCTAAATGACCTCAGATCTAGGGTTAGGGAGGGCAAACTAGGAAGGTCAAAACTAATTAACCCATGTGGTTTGGAACCACATTAATTAACAATATATGGGAGGGGGCGCCCCCTTGACCAAGGTGGCATCCAAATTGGACTTTTTGGTCCACTTGTCTCCCATGTGTCAATTTGACATTCAACCCTTCTAGAAGCCACCTAGGATGGTTGATCAGCCCCACATGGCTTAGTTGGACCAATGGAAAAGGGCTGGGGAGCCCCTTGCCGGACCTACTACACTTTTGCAACAAAACCCAAAGAATCCTAGGGAATGACAAAGTGGCTTTATAAAGCCTTACAATTGCGTACATACTTTCCCAAGGATATAAAAATAAACTAAAGGACACAAATGCAAAAATAAAAAGTCAGTGCTCGGAGTCGATTCCCATCAACTCTCCCTTGTTGGGAAGAACTCGACCCCGTCGAGTAAGGGGTACGGCAGCTCGAGTAGCTCCGGCGGATCCGTCACCGAACCTGGAAGCGCGGAGTACGCTCCACTCCAAGCAATCAACACCTGCTCAGCCCGTATAGATTCTATATGCGCACACTGCCATGGGAATGAGGCCAGAGGTGGACACTCCAGGGTGGGGTCACTCTGAAAGGAGGGAAGGCGGCTCGAAGACTCACTAGGAATCACCGCTTGTCCCTTATGTGATTAGATCTGACATATGAAGTAAAACTGATCCCGAAGTCCGACTAGTCGCGAACTCGAAAGAGACTAATAACGCGAGCGTACAAATCGACTCGACTCGATGTATGCACAAACACACGACAGACAAACGAAACAAAGACTCACAAAGACCCTAAACAAACCTAATGTTAGTCTGACCCGTACGTGTGTGACGGCGGACCAGGACATCCGAAAATGTGCCATGCATACACTAGATGTACTCGATGGTTGACGGAATGGAGGACTCCTAGACACCCTAAGATGTACCACTCATGCATTGGCGACCTATGGGATTTAGGTGGGGAAGGGCTAGGAGATCTAAAACTACCCTCGTCATTACCCCTAAACGTAGGTATGGCTTGCCAACTAGACCGAGGGGTAGGGGTGGGATAATGAACTCCTTGGAAGAAGTGGAGTGAATATGATGGCTCGGGAGGTTCACTAGTGAAGGGGTCAAAATGGTCAAAGAAGGTATGACCCCATGAAGTGGGTTCCCCCATGACTCGGTCTCAATTAAAGAATTCATAATCACCGTCATACATTATGGTCGGTGGGATGACTGCCATGTCTAGAAAATAGGATTCCTCCATTGGGCAAAAGGGAACGAAGTCAGACTCAGCTGGCATCAGGAGGAATAGAAGAATATCCGTGGTGACACAACCCACGGTGCACATGGAAGTAATGGACCCTATGGCCGGATGGGTGAAGCTACGACTAGTGGGTTGTCGAAGCCTCGGGCCAATAAGTGCGTCAACTTCCATTGCCAACCGAAACCAAGAATAAGGTCACCCAATGTATCAACATGGTGACTAAACCGGAATGTCGTGTGGTAGGAGTTGATGGACACTAGAGGTAAGGTGGGGTCCATAGTTGGGTAAGGAACCCATTAGAAAGACGGGTGGCTCGGGCTGAGGTGGCTCCAAATGGGAGGGCTCCGAAATAAGATCGGAAGGTGAGGGTGACAATGGGGCACTCACGTGTGGTGAAGAAGAATGTGTCCTTTCCAACCAATCCGAAAACATTTTCTCAATTTCATCAAAGGTGCGGGTTGGAGTAGGGACCTCGGGGTGGACTCGCTCCTCATCTCTCGGCTCGGATGCGAATCTAGACTCGACTATAAGTGGGGCTTCCACTTGGGTTGAGGCGACTGGGCGGACCACTTGATTAGGAGTGCTTTGGTGGGCTTGGAAGGGGCAGGGTTGGTTGGAGGTGCGGCCCACTTGATTGTGGGTGAGTTGGTGGGGCCGACAAGTGGTATAACCCCCGTGGGTGGAGGTAGGTGGGTGGAGCCGACTAGAGGTGATTGGGTGGGACGGTTTTGAGGGGACCGGGTGGGGTAGGTAAACCTTCCTAAGCTCCATTTTCATGTCCCACCATGATTCGACGGTACCTTGTCTCCTAATCTTCCTCAAGCATTCAATGTATCCCCACTTCTCGGCAGCCTCGTGAAGCAGCCTATCCTTGGCAAAAGAGAATTCATGGGCCTCGGACATGATGTAATAAGCAAAGTATTTGTCCATGGCGGCTTCCCAACGTAAGTAGTCGCTCGGGACTTTGGAGCCATAAAAGTCCGAGGCTTTGGGCTCAAGCCCATGAGGGTGCCAACGGTAATATCGTCTGGGCGATCGAGACACCATTGGGAATGGGGAACTATAAGGCGGGCATGTCGACACACGGAGACAAGACACTAGACACGACCCTAAACGACAATGCAAGTTGGAATGCACTAACTAATGCACACTAAGGACCCTAGACTTAAACCAAGACTCGGTACGTGGCGGAGTTAATCGATCCGAAGATCACTCGCGTAAGTGTGCGGCCTTCCTGATAGGAGTAGCCTAACGTTCGGACAACACCATTTGATATACCGATTAATGGTATGCAAATGTGACACTTATACTGACTTAAACGACTCTTTTTTTTTATTTTTAGGCACCCTAGACTCAACTCGCTCTGATACCAAATTGATGCGGGACGGACACGCGACCTGGGACTCTAACTCACGATCGCCCCTAAGCGAGGGAAGAGGTGGACCGTGCGCAGTTGAGAAACCGACAGTGAGTCTCGGGTATCGGCCTTTCCGCGTTAACTCGGATTGAGTCACGGGACGGTCACTCACTCTCGCTCTCGCAGCGGTGATAAAATGATAACAAGCTAGATAATCTATCACTCATGCAGCGGCATATACAAAAATATATGAGTAAAGTAATGCCTACGAGGAGGTTAGCGAGTGTACCTCCACACTCCGGGCGTGGGGAAGACGTTCCCGAACAAGTACGGTAACTCCCGGTACAACGGTAAAAGTTAATTACAACAGTGAATTTTATTGCCCACTCCATGCAGGGAGGTAAAGGGCTACAAGTGGAGCCCGGGAGGACCGACCCTGGGTTGACGGGCAGCAATCTGGAGGTGCGTACGGCACGAACTTGGTCAGCTGGTCCGACTCGACACTATTCCAACCCTGTCCTGCACCAACTCAGTTGCTGACTCACTGGATAGCAAGCAACGGTTTCCAAAGGAACGTCGCCTTCTTGAGATCTTTCGGACGTGCCGCTTGGCTGGGACGATGGCAGGGCGTTCCTGAACGACTCCCTGAAGGGGCGGCTCCTGAAGTTGATTTTTGATATTTATTTCTGAATATCTTCTAGACTGTAATTTCAGACCTACACAGGGAGCAGATCTGTAGGCCTCGACGACACGAATTACGACGCTCAGATCCGGAGGCCGATCTAGGCGTGGCTAGTACCGTTGGAAAGAGCACTCATAGATCTACAACATATAATTTTGACAGCTCCATCCACCGAACGGATTGAAAATGAATATGACTGTAACACTATTTTTGTTTCTGACTCGGACTAATAGACACACAGGGCAGCAAGGGATCTGCTTGAAACTGACCTTTGACCGAATGAAAAATGATTTTTATAGACTCCACGAAAATTATGGTGGAAGGGAATATATGTGTGGAACACTGAGTAATGTTTTGCGATTTTCTAAAAATTTGTAAGGGGGTGGAGAAAATGCGACAAGGTGACTCTGTCCCGTAGATCTATAAAAGGGCAGATTACTGAGAGGACAAATAAAAATATGGGAAAAATATCAAATGACTTCCAAATGACACGAAATGTGAACTGGAGGTTAAGGGAGATGGACAGAACAAACCATCAAAATTAAGGCTCGATCAGACAACAAGAAGAAAAGATAAAAATCTGGAGGTGAGGTTCTGTCCTGATGGAGACAGAATTCCGATGTAGCGGCGGTGGCGGCGCGACGGCGGCACGAACGGCGGCGGCGGCAGCAGAGGGGAACTCAAAGGGGCTAAGTAGAATGGGCTTCACACCCTGAAGGGCTGGAGGAAGAAGATGAACTAGGGAGAGAGAGGGGAGGGGGTGCACCCTTCCTTGGAGGCTCCAAGAATTTTCACACAATTTCATTCATTAATTCTACTAAAATTGTGAAATACAAGCTATTTATAATAAATGTAAAAAGACTCTAAATGACCTCAGATCTAGGGTTAGGGAGGGAAAACTAGGAAGGTCAAAACTAATTAACCCATGTGGTTTGGAACCACATTAATTAACAATATATGGGAGGGGGCGCCCCCTTGACTAAGGTGACATCCAAATTGGACTTTTTGGTCCACTTGTCTCCCATGTGTCAATTTGACATTCAACCCTTCTAGAAGCCACCTAGGATGGTTGACCAGCCCCACATGGCTTAGTTGGACCAATGGGAAAGGGCTGGGGGGCCCCTTGCTGGACCTACTACATTTTTTCATAAAAACCCAAAGAATCCTAGGGAATGACAAAGTGGCTTTATAATGCCTTACAATTTCGTACATACTTTCCTAAGGATATAAAAATAAACTAAAGGACACAAATACAAAAATAAAAAGTTAGTGCTCGACGTCGATTCCTATCAGTCTCTGGTATGTCACTCCGGCGTTCTTTAGCCCGAACGGCATCCAAGTGTAGTAGTGTACGTCGAAGTCGGTGATGAAGGTGGTCTTCTCGATGTCCTCCGGGTCTATCCTGATCTGATGGTAGCCGGAGTAGGCGTCCAGGAAGCTGAGCAGCTCATTACCAAAGGTTGAGTCAACCAGTTGATCGATGCTCGGCAGCGGGTAGCAATCCTTCGGGGTAGCCTGGTTGAGGTCGGTGAAGTCCACGCACATTCGCCATTTCCCAGAATCCTTTGATACTAGGGTGACGTTGGCGAGCCACGTAGGGTGCATGGTCGGATGAAAAAGGCCAGTCTTATGTCCCTTGATGACTTGCTCTTTGATGACCGCTTGCTTCTCTGGGGCATGCTTTCTCCTACGTTGCTGGACTGGCTTCACCGTTGGGTCGAGGTTGAGCTTGTGCATCACCACGTCTCCCAGGATCCCGGGAAGGTGCTCATCAGACCATGCAAAGACTCAGATATACCGGGCAAGAAAATCCTTATATTTTTCTTTTGACGCTCTGCCCAGGAGTCGTCAATTTCATAAATTGAATAATTACCCACGTTTAAAATTTAATATTTATGAAACCATGATTCTAATATGCTGCATGAATACACCTGTTGAATCCTGCTATTTTTATGGTCCTGAGCATGTACCATGTTTCCTGAAATTCTATTATCTGGAATATTGAAAATTCTTGAATTAACGACCTTCACAAGGTCGCCTCTTATTGAACTGACGCCCCAGACTAGGGCGCTAATTGAAAAGTAATGCCCCTGTCCAGGGTGCGGTTTTGTTAAAATTCCAGAATATTGATTTTCTGCTGAATAGAATTATTGAAGGGACGACTGATGTACAAGTCGTCAAATTTGTAAATAAACGCCCTCTGTAAGGCGTCAATTGGATAATTAATGACTTGGCTAAAGTCGCTATTTTCTGTATTACTGTTTTTTCCTTGTTTCTGTTAACCGAGGGTTTGATATATATGTATAAGAATATTATAGGCACTATATTTCCACTCCGTGAATATAGTCCCATGTTTTATGATGTCTTATTGCATTACCCTCAATTCTCGATGACATACAAGCTCTCCATTGGACATTCCGTTCCTTTGGACTAGCGAGTTAGTCATAGAGACCTCCGTAAGACTCCTCGAGCCTTGGATTCCCTCAAGGCCGACTGAGCTGGTTGTACCATAAAAACCCATTACACAATCTTTGCCATGTCACTCTATAGAAACATGGTATACCGGCCCTCATGTCATGCCATGGGTATGATGTGAGAATTATCTTAATAAACGGGGAAAACATGCCGTTGATGTGCTGTTCTTGTAGACCCCAATTCTATATCAAACATGATGTTCTTGTAGACCCCAATTCTATATCAAACATGATGTTCTTGTGGACCTCAATTCTATATTAAAGAAGTGACCATTTACTTGTGGGCACTTAATTGTCTTGGTACCCAAGTTAGGTAACTAATTCCACCTAGTTTTATCGATAATCGTGATTGTACCGTTATTATCGCCTATCTATGTCAAGTGTCATATTTTTGGACTCTATTCTATCAAAGTCTATCCTACATGTCTACAAGCTTTATTCTTGAAATTTTATATTGGCTATACACAAGAGTGGGTGTTGAAATACATGATTAATGCCTACGCATATAGGGCCCGATCTGGTCCTGGGAGGAGCACCCGAAAGTACTTTGTGCCCATGGGAGTTGATTGATCATGGTATTGGCATTATACCGAAGTGCATGACTAGCTTGATTGAACATTCAACAAATCTTGTACTTGACTTGATATTACATGACTTGCGTGGCCCGATAAAGGGTAATTGTATACTCGCTTGCTTGAAACATGATAGCCAAATTCCAACATGACATGATGAGTCTACTTGCTTAAATATCTTGATATCTTTTGATATAAGTTCTTGAAAGTTCATGACTAGTTCTTCTTGCCATCTTATTGTTATATTCTCTTGCTATCTTGTCGTTTTGCGAGCATGCATGGCTATAGTGCATTCATGGAAAAAAATGTAATTACTTAAACCCCTTGCTAGTCCTTGAGATATAATTTCCTATTGAGCGTTTGCTCACTCAGTGTTTCTCTGCTTTTCAGGTAAGTCCGACGATGAGGGAATTCAATCTGATAGGGAAAGCCAAGAGTGAAAGAGTTAGAGCTACTCAAGCGTCAATTAGTCCTGTCTTTTCTCTATTTTTCTTGAGTCAAGCGTCGTATTTTTCTTTTATTGAGTCTAGTATTTGCAAGGGTTTGTACTAGACATATTCTTATTAAAGGAATTAATGGATTGGGTTATCTTTATATTTGCGCACTCTGTCTTTGTGTCGAATACACTACTACTCTGATTGACATGATTGATATAAACTCATCGCGCATCTCCGGGTACCTTCCGCGCTCGGGGCGTGACAGTTTTTGTGGTATCAGAGCCTAGGGTGTTCAATTCCTAGGAAACCCAAGTCCAAGGATAGGTTTAAACCATTAACCAGTGAGATTGGGTAGAACCAAGGGTGGAGTTAACATGGAAAATTTAAGAGCCCTTAACAAAATTGCACACTGATATAGCCATTGTAATTGTAGGATAATGGCTGCCGAACGTGCTCAATGGCGCAACATGCAGCGTACACTCCAAGGAATGACCCAGGTGCTGCAACATGTAGCACAGGGAGGTGCACAGCAAGCCGGGAGTCTCCACCAGAACTTTAAAAACATGAACCCTCCCAAATTCATGGGATCTACTGATCCAGACGACGCAGAGCACTGGATCAGGGAGACGGAGCGTATATTCCGTGTTATGCAATGCACGGATCAAGAAAAAGTCTTATTAGCTACTTTTCAGTTAGAGAGAGATGCCAGATGCTGGTGGGAGGCAGTCGAAGCCACTATAAATCCGGACCAAATTACTTGGGATGAATTTGTTGAACATTTCAACAATAAATATTTTTCAGACCGAGTCCAAGAAAAGAAAGCTACCGAATTTGCCGCACTCAAGCAACGGTCATTATCGGTGGCGGAGTACGAGGCACAATTCTCTAGATTGTCTCGGTATGCTAAGCACTTAGTTAGCACCGAGAAGATGAAAGCTAGGAGGTTCCTTAATGGGCTCAGGCCCCAATATATTACCCAGCTGGCGCCAATGGATATTCAGGTCTACTCAGAGATAGTACGCCGAGCTCAATTGTTAGAAGATGCCACGGAGCTATCAGATAGAATCCGTGGGAAGGATAAGAAAGAACAAGTTACAAGTTCGGGTTCCTTTAAACCCAACTTCAAGAAGAGGCCTAGCACTGGAGGCACTTCTTCTCAAGACCAAAAATTTAAGAAGACCAAGCCCTTCTCTATCACTACTACACCTTCGAATATAATATGCAAGCATTGTGACAAGGCTGGTCATAAAGCCGAAGAGTGCTGGAGGAAACTTGGAGCATGTCTCCGTTACGGGATCCGTGAGCATCGGATTCCCGATTGCCCATTACTTAATGATCAAGCCGGTGACGGAAAGCGCCCGGTAACCAAGAACGCTCGTCTTCACGCAATTAAGGAGACTGAAGAAGAAGAAGGCGGACTAGTAGAAGGTACATTGGAAGTTTGTTCCAAGTCTGCATATGTCTTATTTGATACGGGTGCTTCACATTCAATTATTTCCAAAAAGTTTGCTGATCCGCTACCCTTAGAACCGGAATGGATAAAATTAGTTTTGTCTACTCCTCTTGGTAACGAAACTGATATCACTCACCATTACCAAAACTGTGAAGTATTGGTTCAGGGTAGGAATCTCCCTATTGATCTTATATGTTTAGATCTAAAGGAGTATGATGTCATACTAGGAGCGGATTGGTTATCCAAATACCAGGCAACTGTCGATTGCCGCAATAGCAAGGTTACTTTCAAAGAGTTTCCGGAATTAATCTTTACTAGCCTCAAGAGTCGAAGCAAATCGCCACTTATTTCAGCTCTCCGAGCTAGCAAGCTAATCAGGAAAGGATGTGTATCTTTCCTTGCATTTGTCGCCCTTAAGGAGAATAAGGAGACTAAGATAGAAGATATCCCAGTTGTGCAAGAATTTCCAGACGTGTTTCCGGAAGATTTGCCTGGATTACCTCCACAAAGAGAAGTGGCCTTCACCATCGATTTAATTCCTGGTGCTGGACCAGTTTCTATGGCACCATATAGAATGTCACCTGCCGAACTCAAGGAGTTAAAGGAGCAATTGATGGAACTCATTAAGAAAGGATACATTAGACCAAGCACTTCCCCGTGGGGTGCACCTGTGCTATTTGTAAAGAAGAAAGATGGATCCATGAGGCTATGCATCGACTATCGGCAGTTGAATCATCTCACTATCAAGAACAAGTATCCACTACCGAGAATCGATGAATTATTTGATCAAATTTCAGGATCCAAGTATTTTTCCAAAATTGATCTCAGGTCAGGATATCACCAACTAAGAATCAAGGACGATGATATTCATAAGACCGCATTCAGAAGCAGGTATGGCCATTATAAATTTGTTGTTATGCCTTTCGGACTAACAAATGTCCCTACTGCCTTTATGCAGTTAATGAATAGTATATTCAGGCCTTATTTGGATCAATTCGTGGTGGTTTTTATTGATGATATATTAATATATTCCAAGACTAAGGAAGAGCACGAGGAGCATTTAAGGATTTCATTACAAACATTAAGAACAAACCAATTATATGCAAAGCTCTGTAAGTGTGAGTTCTGGCTCGAAGAAGTGACTTTTCTCGGACATGTTATATCAAAAGATGGCTTGTTTGTAGATCCATCAAAAGTGGAAGCTGTAAGAAATTGGGAAAGACCGACCAATGCTAGCGAGATCCGAAGTTTCTTAGGTCTTGCGGGCTATTACCTGCGGTTCATCAAAGATTTCTCTAAGATCGCCGTGCCACTTACGAGGTTGACTCGCAAAGAGATCCGCTATGAATGGAGTGAGGAATGTGAAAGAAGCTTCCAAACTCTCAAAGATCATCTGACCAAAGCCCCGGTCTTAGCTTTACCAGTGGAAGGAGAGCAATTCGAGGTATACTCTGATGCTTCTAGCATTGGCCTCGGATGTGTCCTAATGCAACAAGGAAAGGTTATAGCTTATTCTTCTCGTCAATTGAAGAAGCAAGAAGAGAACTACCCAGTTCATGACTTAGAATTGGCTGCGGTAGTGTTTGCACTGAAGATGTGGAGACATTATCTATATGGAGTGCAGTTTACTGTCTACTCCGATCACAAGAGTCTCAAGTATCTTTTCTCTCAGAAGGAACTAAATATGAGGCAAAGACGTTGGCTAGAATATTTCAAGGACTTGGACTTCAATATACAATATCATCCCGGAAAGGGGAATCCAGTAGCTGATGCTCTTAGTCGAAAGCCGAGAGCACTGTTAGCCAATTGTATGATTCAAGAATGGAAGTTGCTGGAGCAATTCTCTGAACTCAATATAAGCATGGACACGGACTTCAGATGTGTCACATTGTCTCATATAAGCATTCAGCCAGACCTATTAACCAAAATACAAGCACTTCAAGATGATGACCCAACATTTGTAGAAATCAAAGGCAGAATGGAAGGACGGTCTGATTTCCAATTCACTTCTGATGGAAGATTGATGTTCAAAAATAGAACTTGTATACCGGATTGTCCAGAATTAAAGAAGAAAATCTTAGATGAAGCTCATAGGGCAAGGTACACGATTCATCCAGGATCTACCAAAATGTACCAAGATGTGAAAAGAAATTTTTGGTGGCCCAATATGAAAAGGGAAATAGCGGACTACGTGTCACGATGTCTCACTTGCCAACAGGTCAAGGCAGAACACCAAAAGCCTACTGGAAAGCTACATCCTCTTGATATTCCCAATTGGAAGTGGGAAGATATTGGTATGGACTTCATTATGGGTCTATCTAAATCCAAAGGAGGACATGATGGAATATGGGTTATCATTGACCGATTGACTAAATCGGCGCATTTCTTGCTAATAAGAAGCCGATGGTCAGTCGATGTTTTGGCTGCATTATACATCAAGGAAATAGTCCGATTACATGGTATTCCTGTCTCGATTGTGTCTGACAGAGATCCCCATTTTACTTCTCAATTTTGGAAGGGACTACAGCATTCATTAGGAACAAGGCTTAACTTTAGTACAGCTTTTCATCCTCAAACGGATGGTCAGACCGAGAGAACAAATCAAGTAGTTGAAGACATGCTTAGGGCATGCATCATTGATTTTGGTGGAAGCTGGAATGATCACTTGCCTCTGGTCGAATTCGCATACAATAATAGCTACCAGGCAAGTATCAAAATGGCGCCTTTCGAAGCTTTATACGGAAGGAGTTGCCGATCACCCTTATGCTGGGATGAAGTTAGAGAGAAACAACTGCTAGGTCCAGACATGGTAAGGGATACCACCGAGAAAATATAATTGATCCGAGAAAGACTGCAAGTGGCTCAGTCTAGGCAAAAGGCTTATGCTGACACAAGAAGGAGAGATCTTGAATTCCAAGTTGGAGATCATATATTTCTCAAGATATCGCCTGGACGTGGAATACGGAGATTTGGTGTTAAGGGCAAGCTTACACCAAGATTCATCGGACCTTTCGAGATACTAGAAAGAATAGGCAAGGTTGCTTATCGCATCGCGTTGCCTCCTCAATTGTCCGAAGTACATAATGTGTTCCACATATCTATGTTGAAGAAGTATGTACACGATCCATCACATATTATTGAACATGGAGACTTAGTTATCCAGAAGGATCTCACATATGAACAGAAGCCCATAAAGATACTAGATCGTGAAGTACGTACCCTAAGGAATAAGGTTATTCCCATGCTAAAGGTACAATGGAATAAGAGTTCTGAGCATGAAGCCACATGGGAGACCGAGGAATCCATGAGGAAGCGATTTGCAGAATTATTTTAAGGTATATACTCTACACTCTCCACATATATATACTATTGAATTTGGGGGCCAAATTCTTTTAAGTGGGGGAGGGTGTAGCAAACCTGGAAAAAAATAAAAGGAAATAAAAACCCCAAATTAATCAAATTTGATAAAGTATTAAATAAATGAATGAGAAACATCAAAAAGAATAAATACAACGACAGAATGGAAATAACGCCTTTGGTCAAGGCGCTACTTCATTAAGAAATGCCTCTAGATAAGGCGCTAATTAAAAAGGGACGCCCAAACAACAAGGCGTCAATTATCAAACGGCCAAAATAATAAAAAAAAGGGAAGTAAATGTAACGCCCTCCACCTGGGCGCATTTTTCACAAGAAACGACATAGGCAAAGGCGTCAATTTAAATTCAACGCCCTCACTTAAGACATCAATTCAGTTTGAGTTTCGTTCGACCCAGGAGACTATCCAGAGCAAGTTTCTAGATAACTACGAGGGAGTTTGATTATAGAAAGAACTCTAATGGGGAAATATTACTTCCAATACAATACTAACCCCCTTAGGATTCTAAAAACCCTATAAATACCCTCCTAATTCACCTAGATCGCTACTTTGGCGATCTAACTTTCGTGCTGCTGCTATCGACCGTAAAGAACAGGTAATGTTCTTTCCCTTGCCTTCAGGTTACGTATGTGAAGATTATTAATATCTTCTCCTTCTTCCTTTACAGGTATCCTGTGACAGTTTTATTGAAGAACGTGGTTCTTCATCATCTTCTCCTTCTTCCTCCGGATCAGAAGGCTCTGTTGAAAAACATAGTATCACTTTCTTATCGAATCCTTCACGTATCTTCACCCACACGACCGTCAGGTAGGTTTTCTCAAGGATTGTAGCCCAAACCAACGTAGTAATTATGATTAAATCATCTGTTAATTCATGCATATAGATTCTCTGCGTTTTCATAGTTTCTGGAAAATATTGTAAATAGCGACCCTCGTTAGGGCGCTAGTTTTAAGAGAAGCGACCCATCCCAGGGCGCTAATTTTCTTTTGACGCTCTGCCCAGGAGTCGTCAATTTCATAAATTGAATAATTACCCACGTTTAAAATTTAATATTTATGAAACCATGATTCTAATATGCTGCATGAATACACCTGTTGAATCCTGCTATTTTTCTGGTCCTGAGCATGTACCATGTTTCCTGAAATTCTAATATCTGGAATATTGAAAATTCTTGAATTAACGACCTTCACAAGGTCGCCTCTTATTGAACTGACGCCCCAGACTAGGGCGCTAATTGAAAAGTAACGCCCCTGTCCAGGGCGCATTTTTGTTAAAATTCCAGAATATTGATTTTCTGCAGAATAGAATTATTGAAGGGGCGACTGATGTACAAGTCGTCAAATTTGTAAATAAATGCCCTCTGTAAGGCGTCAATTGGATAATTAATGACTTGGCTAAAGTCGCTATTTTCTGTATTACTGTTTTTTCCTTGTTTCTGTTAACCGAGGGTTTGATATATATGTATAAGAATATTATCGGCACTATATTTCCACTCCGTGAATATAGTCCCATGTTTTATGATGTCTTATTGCATTACCCTCAATTCTCGGTGACATACAAGCTCTCCATTGGACATTCCGTTCCTTTGGACTAGCGAGTTAGTCATAGAGACCTCTGTAAGACTCCTCGAGCCTTGGATTCCCTCAAGGCCGACTGAGCTGGTTGTACCATAAAAACCCATTACACAATCTTTGCCATGTCACTCTATAGAAACATGGTATACCGGCCCTCATGTCATGCCATGGGTATGATGTGAGAATTATCTTAATAAACGGGGAAAACATGCCGTTGATGTGCTGTTCTTGTAGACCCCAATTCTATATCAAACATGATGTTCTTGTAGACCTTAATTCTATATTAAAGAAGTGACCATTTACTTGTGGGCACTTACTTGTCATGGTACCCAAGTTAGGGAACCAATTCCACCTAGTTTTATCGATAATCGTGATTGTACCGTTATTATCACCTATCTATGTCAAGTGTCATATTTTTGGACTCTATTCTATCAAAGTCTATCCTACATGTCTACAAGCTTTATTCTTGAAATTTCATATTGGCTATACACAAGAGTGGATGTTAAAATACATGATTAATGCCTGCGCATATAGGGCCCGATCTAGTCCTGGGAGGAGCACCCGAAAGTACTTGTGCCCATGGGAGTTGATTGATCACGGTATTGGCATTATACCGAAGTGCATGACTAGCTTGATTGAACATTCCATAAATCTTGTACTTGACTTGATATTACATGACTTGCGTGGCCCGAGAAAGGGTAATTGTATACTCGCTTGCTTGAAACATGATAGCCAAATTCTAACATGACATGATGAGTCTACTTGCTTAAATATCTTTATATCTTTTGATATATGTTCTTGAATGTTCATGACTAGTTCTTCTTGCCATCTTATTGTTATATTCTCTTGCTATCTTGTCGTTTTGCGAGCATGCATGGCTATAGTGCATTCATGGAAAAAAATATAATTACTTAAACCCCTTGCTAGTCCTTGAGATATAATTTCCTATTGAGCGTTCGCTCACTCAGTGTTTCCCTACTTTTCAGGTAAGTCCGACGATGAGGGAATTCAATCTGATAGGGAAAGCCAAGAGTGAAAGAGTTAGAGCTACTCAAGCGTCAATTAGTCCTGTCTTTTCTCTATTTTTCTTGAGTCAAGCGTTGTATTTTTCTTTTATTGAGTCTAGTATTTGCAAGGGTTTGTACTAGACATATTCTTATTAAAGGAATTAATGGATTGGGTTATCTTTATATTTGCGCACTCTATCTTTGTGTCGAATACACTACTACTCTGATTGACATGATTGATATAAACTCGTCGCGCATCTCCGGGTACCTTCCGCGCTCGGGGCGTGACAATTTTTGTGGTATCAGAGCCTAGGGTGTTCAATTCCTAGGAAACCCAAGTCCAAGGATAGGTTTAAACCATTAACCAGTGAGATTGGGTAGAACCAAGGGTGGAGTTAACATGGAAAATTTAAGAGCCCTTAACGAATTTGCACACTGATATAGCCATTGTAATTGTAGGATAATGGCTGCCGATCGTGCTCAATGGCGCAACATGCAGCGTACACTCCAAGGAATGACCCAGGTGTTGCAACATGTAGCACAGGGAGGTGCACAGCGAGTCGAGAGTCTCCACCAGAACTTTAAAAACATGAACCCTCCCAAATTCATGGGATCTACTGATCCAGACGACGCAGAGCACTGGATCAGGGAGACGGAGCGTATATTCCGTGTTATGCAATGCACGGATCAAGAAAAAGTCTTATTAGCTACTTTTCAGTTAGAGAGAGATGCCAGATGCTGGTGGGAGGCAGTCGAAGCCACTATAAATCCGGACCAAATTACTTGGGACGAATTTGTTGAACATTTCAACAATAAATATTTTTCAGACCGAGTCCAAGAAAAGAAAGCTACCGAATTTGCCGCACTCAAGCAACGGTCATTATCGGTGGCGGAGTACGAGGCATAATTCTCTAGATTGTCTCGGTATGCTAAGCACTTAGTTAGCACCGAGAAGATGAAAGCTAGGAGGTTCCTTAATGGGCTCAGGCCCCAATATATTACCCAGCTGGCGCCAATGGATATTTAGGTCTACTCAGAGATAGTACGCCGAGCTCAATTGTTAGAAGATGCCACGGAGCTATCAGATAGAATTCGTGGGAAGGATAAGAAAGAACAAGTTACAAGTTCGGGTTCCTTTAAACCCAACTTCAAGAAGAGGCCTAGCACTGGAGGTACTTCTTCTCAAGACCAAAAATTTAAGAAGACCAAGCCCTTCTCTATCACTTCTACACCTTCGAATATAATATGCAAGCATTGTGACAAGGCTGGTCATAAAGCCGAAGAGTGCTGGAGGAAACTTGGAGTATGTCTCCGTTGCGGGAGCCGTGAGCATCGGATTCCCGATTGCCCATTACTTAATGATCAAGCCGGTGACGGAAAGCGCCCGGTAACCAAGAACGCTCGTCTTCACGCAATTAAGGAGACCGAAGAAGAAGAAGGCGGACTAGTAGAAGGTACATTGAAAGTTTGTTCCAAGTCTGCATATGTCTTATTTGATACGGGTGCTTCACATTCAATTATTTCCAAAAAGTTTGCTGATCCGCTACCCTTAGAACCGGAATGGATAAAATTAGTTTTGTCTACTCCTCTTGGTAACGAAATTGATATCACTCACCATTACCAAAACTGTGAAGTATTGGTTCAGGGTAGGAATCTCCCTATTGATCTTATATGTTTAGATCTAAAGGAGTATGATGTCATACTAGGAGCGGATTGGTTATCCAAATACCAGGCAACTGTCGATTGCCGCAATAGCAAGGTTACTTTCAAAGAGTTTCCGGAATTAATCTTTACTAGCCTCAAGAGTCGAAGCAAATCGCCACTTATTTCAGCTCTCCGAGCTAGCAAGCTAATCAGGAAAGGATGTGTATCTTTCCTTGCATTTGTCGCCCTTAAGGAGAATAAGGAGACTAAGATAGAAGATATCCCAGTTGTGCAAGAATTTCCAGACGTGTTTCTGGAGGATTTACCTGGATTACCTCCACAAAGAGAAGTGGCCTTCACCATCAATTTAATTACTGGTGCTGGACCAGTTTCTAAGGCACCATATAGAATGTCACCTGCCGAACTCAAGGAGTTAAAGGAGCAATTGATGGAACTCATTAAGAAAGGATACATTAGACCAAGCACTTCCCCGTGGGGTGCACCTGTGTTATTTGTAAAGAAGAAAGATGGATCCATGAGGCTATGCATCGACTATCGGCAGTTGAATCATCTCACTATCAAGAACAAGTATCCACTGCCGAGAATCGATGAATTATTTGATCAAATTTCAGGATCCAAGTATTTTTCCAAAATTAATCTCAGGTCAGGATATCACCAACTAAGAATCAAGGACGATGATATTCATAAGACCGCATTCAGAAGCAGGTATGGCCATTATGAATTTGTTGTTATGCCTTTCGGACTAACAAATGCCCCTGCTGCCTTTATGGAGTTAATGAATAGTATATTCAGGCCTTATTTGGATCAATTCGTGGTGATTTTTATTGATGATATATTAATATATCCCAAGACTAAGGAAGAGCACGAGGTGCATTTAAGGATTTCATTACAAACATTGAGGACAAACCAATTATATGCAAAGCTCAGTAAGTGTGAGTTCTGGCTCGAAGAAGTGACTTTTCTCGGACATGTTATATCAAAAGATGGCTTGTCTGTAGATCCATCAAAAGTGGAAGCTGTAAGAAATTGGGAAAGACCGACCAATGCTAGCGAGATCCGAAGTTTCTTAGGTCTTGCGGGCTATTACCGGCGGTTTATCAAAGATTTCTCTAAGATCGCCGTGCCACTTACGAGGTTGACTCGCAAAGAGATCCGTTATGAATGGAGTGAGGAATGTGAAAGAAGCTTCCAAACTCTCAAAGATCATCTGACCACAGCCCCGGTCTTAGCTTTACCAGTGGAAGGAGAGCAATTCGAGGTATACTCTGATACTTCTGGCATTGGCCTCGGATGTGTCCTAATGCAACAAGGAAAGGTTATAGCTTATTCTTCTCATCAATTGAAGAAGCATGAAGAGAACTACCCAGTTCATGACTTAGAATTGGCCGCGGTAGTGTTTGCACTGAAGATGTGGAGACATTATCTATATGGAGTGCAGTTTACTGTCTACT
The DNA here is from genome assembly GCA_022559845.1 of Amorphophallus konjac. Lineage (NCBI taxonomy): Eukaryota > Viridiplantae > Streptophyta > Magnoliopsida > Alismatales > Araceae > Amorphophallus > Amorphophallus konjac. The sequence goes on along the minus strand of CM040121.1, from coordinate 315,601,246 downwards.
CCGATCACAAGAGTCTCAAGTATCTATTCTCTCAGAAGGAACTAAATATGAGGCAAAGACGTTGGCTAGAATATCTCAAGGACTTCGACTTCAATATACAATATCATCCCGGAAAGGGGAATCCAGTAGCTGATGCTCTTAGTCGAAAGCCGAGAGCACTGTTAGCCAATTGTATGATTCAAGAATGAAAGTTGCTGGAGCAATTCTCTGAACTCAATATAAGCATGGACACGGACTTCAGATGTGTCACATTGTCTCATATAAGCATTCAGCCAGACCTATTAACCAAAATACAAGCACTTCAAGGTGATGACCCAACATTAGTAGAAATCAAAGGCAGAATGGAAGGACGGTCTGATTTCCAATTCACTTCTGATGGAAGATTGATGTTCAAAAATAGAACTTGTATACCGGATTGTCCAGAATTAAAGAAGAAAATCTTAAATGAAGCTCATAGAGTAAGGTACACGATTCATCCAGGATCTACCAAAATGTACCAAGATGTGAAAAGAAATTTTTGGTGGCCCAATATGAAAAGGGAAATAGCGGACTACGTGTCACGCTGTCTCACTTGCCAACAGGTCAAGGCAGAACACCAAAAGCCTGCTGGAAAGCTACATCCTCTTGATATTCCCAATTGGAAGTGGGAAGATATTGGTATGGACTTCATTATGGGTCTATCTAAATCCAAAGGAGGACATGATGGAATATGGGTTATCATTGACCGATTGACTAAATCGGCGCATTTCTTGCCAATAAGAAGCCGATGGTCAGTCGATGTTTTGGCTGCATTATACATCAAGGAAATAGTCCGATTACATGGTATTCCTGTCTCGATTGTGTCTGACAGAGATCCCCGTTTTACTTCTCCTTTTTGGAAGGGACTACAACATTCATTAGGAACAAGGCTTAACTTTAGTACAGCTTTTCATCCTCAAACGGATGGTCAGACCGAGAGAACAAATCAAGTAGTTGAAGACATGCTTAGGGCATGCATCATTGATTTTGGTGGAAGCTGGAATGATCACTTGCCTCTGGTCGAATTCGCATACAATAATAGCTACCAGGCAAGTATCAAAATGGCGCCTTTCGAAGCTTTATACGGAAGGAGTTGCCGATCACCCTTATGTTGGGATGAAGTTGGAGAGAAACAACTGCTAGGTCCAGACATGGTAAGGGATACCACCGAGAAAATACAATTGATCCGAGAAAGACTGCAAGTGGCTCAGTCTAGGCAAAAGGCTTATGCTGACACAAGAAGGAGAGATCTTGAATTCCATGTCGGAGATCATATATTTCTCAAGATATCGCCTGGACGTGGAATACGGAGATTTGGTGTTAAGGGCAAGCTTACACCAAGATTCATCGGACCTTTCGAGATACTGGAAAGAATAGGCAAGGTTGCTTATCGCATCGCGTTGCCTCCTCAATTGTCCGAAGTACATAATGTATTCCACATATCTATGTTGAAGAAGTATGTGATAGGTCCAGAGGGGGGTGAATGGACCTTTACCCGTTAAAAATTAAGAATTAAAAATTAAGTTTAGATCTCAAACATGAGTTTCTGAATTAGAGCACAATGGTCAAACACTAACCGCAGAATGAACTGCTTGGAGGATAGGGAAGGATCGGCCTAAACAAGAATCTACTGAATATCCAAGCCCAGAAGAGAAAAACAAGCACACGGCACGGGGATTTTTAGGTGGTTCGGTCCTCCAGACCTACATCCACCCCACACTCAAACTGAGTGTGGCTTCACTAACAGCTGGGCAACACAGCTTGCCAACAAACGCTGATACACAGCTTACCCAGAGGAACAACCTTCCCTCTTCCTCCTACTCGGAGGGAACCACTAGCAACCCACGGTCACTAGAAACCAGAGACTCACGTCTCTCTTCCTCTATACCAAGAGGGAACCCCACTGGTAGCAGTCCCACTACCAGTGAACCAGCCAGTAGCAACCTACTGCCGGCAACCCACCAGAGGCCTAGTGTCACGCCCCGAGCGCGGAAGATACCCGGAGACGCGTGACGAGTTTATATCAATCATGTCAATCAGAGTGGTCGTGTATTCGACACAAAGACAGAGATGCGCAAAATAGCAAGATAACCCAATCCTTTATTTCATAATGGATAGACTATTACAAATCCAATACTCTGTTTAATAAAAAGAAAAGTACATAGTCGACTCAAGAAAACTATAGAAACAACTGGACGACACTTGAGCAGCTCTATCACTTTCACTCTTGACCATTCCCATCCGATTGACTTCCATCGTCGTCGGACTTACCTGAAAAGTAAAAAGGGACAAACGGAATGAGCGAACGCTCAGTAGGAAATTATATCTCAAGTACTAGCAAGGGGTTTAAGTAATTATATTTTCATGAATGCAATGAAGCTATGCATGCTCGCATAAAACGACAAGATAGAGAAAATATAATATCAAGGAATTAAGATGGACAAATCATGAACTTTCAATAAGATAACAAGACATTTGAGATATTCAAGCAAGTACATTTAACAAGTCATGTCAAGAACTTTGGCTATCACGTATCAAGCAAGTAAATTACCCTTTTTCGGGCCACGCATTTCATGTCAAGTTAAGTACGATTCAAGTACAAGATGTGTGTGGAATGTCCAATCAAGCAAGTCAAGTACTCGGTATAATGCCAGATACCTTATCATTTTAACTCCCATGGGCACAAGTACTTTCGGGTGCTCCTCCCAGGACCAGATCGGGCCCTATATGCGCAGGCATTTATCAGGTGTTTTGACATCCACTCTTGTTTATAGCCAACATAGAATTTCAATAATCAAGCTTGTAGACACGTACGACAACTTTGATAGAATAGAGTCCAAAATATGACAAAGGACATAGATTGGCGATAATAACGGTATAATCATGATTATCGATGAAACTAGGTGGAATTAGGTTCCCTTAACTTAGGTACCATGACAAATCGATATGGACATTCTATATATAGAATTGAGGTCCACATGAACAGTATATCAAAGGTAAGATACCCTCATTCTTATCATAGAATTGAGGTTTACAAGAATGACATGATATGGCATGATATCATCATCCCATTAAGAATTTCTTATGATATACTCTTTGTATAATCATAAGGGCCGGTATACCATGTTTCTTTAGATTGACATGGCAAAGATCGTGTAATGAGTTTTTTGGGTACAACCAGCTCAGTCGGCCTTGAGGGAATCCAAGGCTACGAGGAGTCTTACGGAGGTCTCTATGACTAACTCGCTAGTCCAAAGGAACGGAATGTCCAATGGAGAGCTTGTATGTCAATGAGAATTGAGTGTGATCGATAAAACAATCGTGAAACGTGGGACTATACTCACGGAATGGAGAATAGTGCCGATATATATATTATATAACATATGAAACCATCGGTTAACAGAAATAGTGGAAAATCAGTTTTACAGTAAAGTAACGACTTAATCAGAGTCGTTTATCAAGTAATTAACGCCTAACAGAAGGGCGTTTACATATGTTTCCATTTTGGCAGAATTTTCAATAATTCAGAAATTTATCTAAAACGCGCCCTGGACAGGGGCGTTTCTTTGCAATGAGACGACTACAGTAGCAGGCGTCTTTTTATTTACAATATTTTACAGAACATATTTATTTTCAGAAATTATCAAAAACGCGCCCTTGGCAGGGGCGTTAATCATTAATTTCTTATTTTTACAGAATATATTGTTTGGGATTTTAACAGAAACGCGCCCTATGAAGGGGCGTTACTTTTCAATTCACGCCCTGTGATGGGGCGTTAACACATGGAAAACGACCTAGGCTAGGTCGTGAATTCAAGAAATACCAGGAATTTACAAGATCAGGAAGATTTGCACGATAATCAAGGATAACAATCATATAGTCAGGACAGGAAAATTGGCAGGAATTCAGATGCAGTATATTAGATTTGATGTTTCATGTTTATTGACTTTTAACCGTTAACAATTATTGATTTCATGTAATTTTATGGATAATCAGTTCTTAAGATAGGTGATTAACATTTACATGAAATTAACGCCTGTGTACAGGGCGTCAAATATGAAATTGACGACCTGGGCAGGGTCGTGTCTTGTAAATTAGTGCCCTTGATAGGGGCGTCTCTTTCAAAATATTGCAGAAACGTATTAAAACTATAATAAACCAAATGCATGTCATGCTTATATATATGTATATCTTGCATTAATTTTGTTTGGGCTACCATAACTTGAGAAAACCTACCTTGATAGTTTGATCGAGGAGAAGCCTAAAACTCTGAAGCTTCAACTGCAACTCAAGAACAGTAGCAGCAACAGCAAGAAGAAGAACAATCGTTCTTCAGAAATCTTCACTCTACCGTCAACCTGTAAAGGGAAAGAAAGGAAGGAAGATGAAGATACTAATAATCTTCACAGATATAACCGAAGTTAGGAAAACGATGAAGAACATCACCTTGTTCTTTACGTACGCACTGGATCCCTTCACCTGTATTAGAGGAAAGAAGAGGAAGGACCTATTAGTTCTTCATGAACTACGTTCATAAGAAAAAGAAACAGAAGAAGAAGAACTTGATGTTCTTCACGTACCTTGCAGATTCCGAACGCCAAATAGCGTTGAAGGGTTCGAGCAGTAGATTATTTATAGGGATTTAGGGGGTCCTATTAGGGCTAGAGTTTTATTGGGAGTAATATATCCCTAATAGAGTCCTTGCCCTAGTAAACACTTACTAGATTAACATAATCCTTCCCTGGATAAGCTCCCGTGTCGAACGGAACTCGAATGGAATTAACGACTTTGGTCAGGGCGTCGATTCTTGAATTGACGACCTGGTTCAGGTCGTTTCTTAAGAAGCGCCTTTCGTTAGGGCGTTCCTTTGTTTAAAACACGCCCAAGATAGGGGCGTTTCTTGGCCTTACCGTTTTTGGCGTTGGAATTTGACACCGTTTGGTGAGGGCGTCACTTCTTGAGTCACGCCTTAACTAGAGGCGTTTATAATTTAAATAGCTCCTTTATCCAAGGCGTTATTTTATATTGTTTTATTTATCTATTTATTTGATTTATTTTAAAATCTTTATTGTTATTAATATTTTATCAGGGTTGCTACACCCTCTCCCACTTAAAAGAATTTGGTCCCCAAATTCAATTGCATAATATGTATATACGTGGAGAGTGTAGATCATATACCTCTTAGAATAACTCGGGAAATCGTTTCTTCATAGATTCCTCGGTCTCCCATGTTGCTTCATGTTCAGTATTCTTATTCCATTGCACCTTAAGCATGGGAATAACCTTATTCCTTAGAGCTCGTATTTCACGATCTAAGATCTTCATAGGATTCTGTTCATATGTGAGATCTTTCTGGATCACCAGATCTCCATGTTCAATAATATGCGATGGATCGTGCACATACTTCTTCAACATAGATATATAAAATACATTATGTACCTCGGACAATTGAGGAGGCAACGCGATGCGATAAGCAACCTCGCCAACTCTTTCGAGTATCTCAAAAGGTCCGATGAATCTTGGCGTAAGCTTGCCCTTAACACCAAATCTTCGTATGCCACGTCCAGGCGATATTTTAAGAAATACATGATCTCCAACCTGGAATTCAAGATCTCTTCTCCTTGTATCAGCATAAGCCTTTTGTCTGGTTTGAGCAACTTGCAATCTTTCTCTGATTACTTGTATCTTCTTAGTTGTATCCCTTACCATGTCTGGACCTAACAGTTGTTTCTCTCCAACTTCGTTCCAGCATAAGGGTGATCGGCAACTCCTTCCATATAAAGCTTCGAAATGTGCCATTTGGATACTAGCTTGGTAGCTATTATTATATGCAAATTCCACTAGTGGCAAATGTTCATGCCAGCTTCCACCAAAGTCAATGATGCAAGCTCTTAGCATATCCTCAACAACTTGATTAGTTCTCTCGATCTGACCATCCGTTTGTGGGTGAAAAGCAGTACTAAAGTTGAGCCTTGTTCCCAACGAATGTTGTAATCTCTTCCAAAAATGAGAAGTAAAATGGGGGTCTCTGTCAGACACGATTGAGACAGGAATTCCATGTATCCTGACTATTTCCTTGATGTATAGTGCAGCTAGCACATCAATTGACCATCGGCTTTTTATTGGCAAGAAATGCGCCGATTTAGTTAATCGGTCAATGATAACCCATATTCCATCGTTTCCTCCTTTTGATTTAGATAAACCCATGATGAAGTCCATACCAATATCCTCCCACTTCCACTTAGGAATATCTATAGGATGTAGTTTTCCAGCAGACTTTTGGTGTTCTGCCTTGACCTGTTGGCATGTGAGACAGCGTGATACATAGTCCGCTATTTCTCTTTTCATGTTGGGCCACCAAAAGTTCCTCTTTACATCTTGGTACATTTTGGTTGATCCTAGATGAATAGTGTACCTTGATCTGTGAGCTTCATCTAAGATCTTCTTCTTTAATTCTGGACAATCTGGTATACAAGTTCTATCTTTGAACAATAATCTTCCATCAGAAGTTAGTTGAAAATCAGATTGTCCTTCTAATCTGCCTTTGATTTCCACTAATATAGGATCATCATCCTGAAGTGCTTGTATCTCAGACAATAACTCTGACTGTATGCTTACATGAGATAATGTGACAAATTTGGCTTCCTTGTCCAAGCGAATATTGAGCTCGGAGAATTGTTCTAGCAACCTCCATTCTTGTATCATACAATTGGCTATCATTGCTCTCGGCTTTCGACTAAGGGCATCAGCAACATAATTACCCTTTCCGGGATGGTATTGTATATTGAAGTCGAAGTCCTTGAGATATTCTAGCCAGCGTCTTTGTCTCATGTTTAGCTCCTTTTGTGAAAATAGATATTTGAGACTTTTGTGATCGGAGTATACAGTAAACTGCACTCCATATAAGTAGTGTCTCCATATCTTTAGGGCAAATACCACCGCGGCCAGTTCTAAGTCATGGACGGGGTAATTCTGGCAAATCTTCCGGAAACACGTCCGGAAATTCTTGCACCACTGGAATGTCTTCTAGCTTGGTTTCCTTTGTTTCCTTAACTGTGACAAATGCAAGGAAAGCTGTACATCCTTTCCTGATGAGCTTGCTAGCTCGGAGGGCCGAAATAAGAGGGGAATTGCTCCGACTCTTGGGGCGAGTAAAAACTAATTCTGGAATATCTTTGAAAGCAATTTGGCTATTGCGGCAATCAACCGTTGCCTGGTATTTAGATAACCAGTCCGCTCCTAGTATAACATCATACTCCTTTAGATCGCGGCATATGAGATCTATAGGTAAATTCCTACCTTGAACCATTACCTCACAGTTTTGGTAGTGATGAGTAATATCATTTTCACTTCCAAGAGGAGTAGTTAGAACTATTTTTATCCATTCTGGTTCTAACGGTAACGGGTCGGCAAACTTCTTAGAAATAATGGAATGTGATGCACCCGTATCAAATAAGACATAAGCACTTTTGGAACAAACTGTTAATGTACCTTCTACCAGTCCACCTTCTTCTTGCTCGGTCTCCTTTATTGCATGAAGTCGAGCGTTCTTTGTCACCGGGCGTTTACCGTCACCGGCTTGGTCATTCATTAATGGACAATCGGGAATCCGATGTTCGCGACTCCCGCAACGGAGACAAGCTCCTAATTTCCTCCAGCATTCTTCTGTCTTGTGACCAGCCTTGTCACAATGCTTGCATACTACGTTTGAAGGTGTAGTGGTGATAGAGAAGGGCTTGGATTTCTTGAACTTGGAATCTTGAGAGGATGAACCTCCATTATTGGGCCTCTTCTTAAAGTTGGGTTTAAAAGAACCCGAACCTGTGACTTGCTCCTTCTTGTCTTTTCAACGGATCCTATCAGATAGTTCCGTGGCATCTTCAAGTAATTGAGCTCGGCGCACTATTTCAGAATAAACTTGGATATCCATCGGCGCCAGTTGAGTGATATAGTGGGGCCTAAGCCCATTAAGAAATCTTCGGGCTTTCATCTTCTCCGTACTAATCAAATGTTTAGCATATCTAGACAACCTGGAGAACTGAGCTTCATAATCTGCTAATGACAAAGTTCGTTGCTTTAATGCAGCAGATTCTGCAGCCTTCTTTTCTTGGACTCGGTCCGAGAAATATTTAGTATTGAAATATTCCACATATTCTTCCCATGTTACTTGAGTAGGATCGATGGTTGCTTCAATAGACTCCCACCAGCATCTAGCATCCTTTTCTAACTAGAAAGCAGCTAATAAGACTTTGTCCTGATCCGTGCATTGCATAACACGGAATATATGTTCAGTCTCCCGAACCCAATGCTCGGCATCGTCCGGATCGATCGATCCCATAAACTTTGGGGGATTCATACTCTTAAAGGCTTGGTGTAAGTTTCCAGCTCGTGGAGCATCACCCTTGTAGCACTTGAGTCATTCCTTGAAGGGTACGCTGCATGTTGCGCCATTGAGCACGTTCGGCAGCCATTATCCTACAATTACCATAGCTACGTTAGTATTATATCACTGTGATATTATTAAAAGACTTATTGACTCTTAACCCTTGGTTCTACCCAATCTCACTTGGTTAAACGTTCAACTTATTCTTGGACTTGAGTTTTTCCTAGGAATTGAATACCTTAGGCTCTGATACCACAAAAACTGTCACGCCCCGAGCGCGGAAGATACCCGGAGACGCGTGACGAGTTTATATCAATCATGTCAATCAGAGTGGTCGTGTATTCGACACAAAGACAGAGATGCGCAAAATAGCAAGATAACCCAATCCTTTATTTCATAATGGATAGACTATTACAAATCCAATACTCTGTTTAATAAAAAGAAAAGTACATAGTCGACTCAAGAAAATTATAGAAACAACTAGACGACACTTGAGCAGCTCTATCACTTTCACTCTTGACCATTCCCATCCGATTGACTTCCATCGTCGTCGGACTTACCTGAAAAGTAAACAGGGACAAACGGAATGAGCGAACGCTCAGTAGGAAATTATATCTCAAGTACTAGCAAGGGGTTTAAGTAATTACATTTTCATTAATGCAATGAAGCTATGCATGCTCGCATAAAATGACAAGATAGAGAAAATGTAATATTAAAGAATTAAGATGGACAAATCATGAACTTTCAATAAGATAACATGACATTTGAGATATTCAAGCAAGTACATTTAACAAGTCATGTCAAGAACTTTGGCTATCACGTATCAAGCAAGTAAATTACCCTTTTTCGGGCCACGCATTTCATGTCAAGTTAAGTACGATTCAAGTACAAGATGTGTGTGGAATGTCCAATCAAGCAAGTCAAGTACTCGGTCTAATGCCAGATACCTTATCATTTTAACTCCCATGGGCACAAGTACTTTCGGGTGCTCCTCCCAGGACCAGATCGGGCCCTATATGCGCAGGCATTTATCAGGTGTTTTGACATCCACTCTTGTTTATAGCCAACATAGAATTTCAATAATCAAGCTTGTAGACACGTACGACAACTTTGATAGAATAGAGTCCAAAATATGACAAAGGACATAGATTGACGATAATAACGGTATAATCACGATTATCGATGAAACTAGGTGGAATTAGGTTCCCTTAACTTAGGTACCATGACAAATCGATATGGACATTCTATATATAGAATTGAGGTCCACATGAACAGTATATCAAAGGTAAGATACCCTCATTCTTATCATAGAATTGAGGTTTACAAGAATGACATGATATGGCATGATATCATCATCCCATTAAGAATTTCTTATGATATACTCTTTGTATAATCATAAGGGCCGGTATACCATGTTTCTTTAGATTGACATGGCAAAGATCGTATAATGAGTTTTTTGGGTACAACCAGCTCAGTCGGCCTTGAGGGAATCCAAGGCTACGAGGAGTCTTACGGAGGTCTCTATGACTAACTCGCTAGTCCAAAGGAACGGAATGTCCAATGGAGAGCTTGTATGTCAATGAGAATTGAGTGTGATCGATAAAACAATCGTGAAACGTGGGACTATACTCACGGAATGGAGAATAGTGCCGATATATATATTATATAACATATGAAACCATCGGTTAACAGAAACAGTGGAAAATCAGTTTTACAGTAAAGTAACGACTTAATCAGAGTCGTTTATCAAGTAATTAACGCCTAACAGAAGGGCGTTTACATATGTTTCCATTTTGGCAAAATTTTCAATAATTCAGAAATTTATCTAAAACGCGCCCTGGAGAGGGGCGTTTCTTTGCAATGAGACGACTACAGTAGCAGGCGTCTTTTTATTTACAATATTTTACAGAACATATTTATTTTCAGAAATTATCAAAAACGCGCCCTTGGCAGGGGCGTTAATCATTAAATTCTTATTTTTACAGAATATATTGTTCGGGATTTTAACAGAAACGCGCCCTATGAAGGGGCGTTACTTTTCAATTCACGCCCTGTGATGGGGCGTTAACACATGGAAAACGACCTAGGCTAAGTCGTGAATTCAAGAAATACCAGGAATTTACAGGATCAGCAAGATTTGCACGATAATCAAGGATAACAATCATATAGTCAGGACAGGAAAATTGGCAGGAATTCAGATGCAGTATATTAGATTTGATGTTTCATGTTTATTGACTTTTAACCGTTAACAATTATTGATTTCATGTAATTTCATGGATAATCAGTTCTTAAGATAGGTGATTAACATTTACATGAAATTAACGCCTGTGTACAGGGCGTCAAATATGAAATTGACGACCTGGGCAGGGTCGTGTCTTGTAAATTAGCGCCCTTGACAGGGGCGTCTCTTTCAAAATATTGCAGAAACGTATTAAAACTATAATAAACCAAATGCATGTCATGCTTATATATATGTATATCTTGCATTAATTTTGTTTGGGCTACCATAACTTGAGAAAACCTACCTTGATAGTTTGATCGAGGAGAAGCCTAAAACTCTGAAGCTTCAACTGCAACTCAAGAACAGTAGCAGCAACAGCAAGAAGAAGAACAATCGTTCTTCAGAAATCTTCACTCTACCGTCAACCTGTAGAGGGAAAGAAAGGAAGGAAGATGAAGATACTAATAATCTTCACAGATATAACCGAAGTTAGAAAAACGATGAAGAACATCACCTTGTTCTTTACGTACGCACTGGATCCCTTCACCTGTATTAGAGGAAAGAAGAGGAAGGACCTATTAGTTCTTCATGAACTACGTTCATAAGAAAAAGAAACAGAAGAAGAAGAACTTGATGTTCTTCACGTACCTTGCAGATTCCGAACGCCAAATAGCGTTGAAGGGTTCGAGCAGTAGATTATTTATAGGGATTTAGGGGGTCCTATTAGGGCTAGAGTTTTATTGGGAGTAATATATCCCTAATAGAGTCCTTGCCCTAGTAAACACTTACTAGATTAACATAATCCTTCCATGGATAAGCTCCCGTGTCGAACGGAACTCGAATGGAATTAACGACTTTGGTCAGGGCGTCGATTCTTGAATTGACGACCTGGTTCAGGTCGTTTCTTAAGAAGCGCCTTTCGTTAGGGCGTTCCTTTGTTTAAAACACGCCCAAGATAGGGGCGTTTCTTGGCCTTACCGTTTTTGGCGTTGGAATTTGACGCCGTTTGGTGAGGGCGTCACTTCTTGAGTCACGCCTTAACTAGAGGCGTTTATAATTTAAATAGCGCCTTTATCCGAGGCGTTATTTTATATTATTTTATTTATCTATTTATTTGATTTATTTTAAAATCTTTATTGTTATTAATATTTTATCAGGGTTGCTACACCTAGCCTCTCTTCCTCCAGACCAGGAGGGAACCCACCAGTGACTTCCCGTCACTAGCAAACCAGAGGTCTAAGACCTCTCTTCCTCCAACCAGAGGGACCCCTTGACTTGCAAGCCACAAGCCAAGGACCGGAGGACAAGCCTCCCTTCCTCTAAACCAGAGGGAACCCTCAAGTGACAACCTGCCACTTGCAACCTGGAGATCAGATCTCCCTTCTCCTGTACCACCAGGAGAAACCCGATCCCCAACAGGGCAATCGGAAGAACAAGACTAAACAAGGTAGCAAAAGGAAAAATAAGAAAACATGAAAATGACAGCGACAGAAGCTGTAAATAAAACGCAAGATATATAGCTCTCAATGAGCATAGTCGTTCTGGATTTGATCCACGAACAGACTGATCAGATCCTCAGTAAAGCTCTCTCTCCTCTTCTTTTCTTCTTCTTCTTTCTCCTTCAGTTTCTGCTCTCTCTTTTTCTTCTCTTCTTTCTCTCATTTTTCTGGATCGAAGGACTCTCTGCTTTTCTGCTATTTCTTCTATATCTTTCTCTTTTTCGATCATCCTCCATCTGAAGACGAAGGTTTCTATTTATATCAGCAGCAGCAGCAGATCCGGTTCAGAATGAGTGTGCCTCCCACGCTTGATCCAGAACCTTCTTGCCACGTGTCCTTATCGGATTGGTTCCTCTAGCATTGGATCACGTGCTGCCCAGACACTGAGGAGTAATCTTCCTCGGATCCCTGCAAGCAGATTAATTACATTAATGCTCAGGGTTCACTATATGTAGCTGAGATAAGTTGGTTGGCCATAAGAACAAAGAACTGCACGAGATATATGATAACAAAACGAGGTGCACTATACTGTGACTGACACGAGGTACGTTAGATGAGTTTAGCACGAGATAACACGAGAACGACACGACGTACACGAGAACACAGCTAACACAACAATGAAGACGACACGAAGTCAGATGAAGACAGCATGAGGTGAGAAGAAGATAACACAAAGTGAAGCAATAGAAAGACACGCGATCAGAAGAGACCAGGACAAAAATAGAAGGAAGCAACACGGAGATACAAATACAAAAGAAACACGAAGACACGAATACAAAGACAATACGAAGACACGAATACAAAGACAACACGAAGACACGTAGTGAAACAACACTTGAAAACACAAGAAAAACAACTCGAGCACACAATAGCTCGAATGAACGACTCGAAGACGAGGCGACACGAGTTGAAAACAACACGAAGACGAAAATAGAAACCGACACGAGGTGAGGTCATAAAGCGACAAAGACACGAGATCTAGGAAACACGACACGAAGACATGAGATAGACACGTCTTCAACAACACGTGATGAAACGGTGGAAGCAGAAGAACAACTCGAGGAACTACAGTAATTGACACGAAGACACAAGAGCAAACATAGAGGACTGACTCGAGATGAGTAACTAAGTGCTAACGACACGAGGTTCATACAGAACTAACTCGAAGTTCATCAGAACAATTCGAGCTGCTTCAGAAGAATCAGCACGAAGTCAATCAGCACACAACTTAACACAACACGAGGTACGAAAGGACGACACGGTGTGTTGAAAATATAAACAGTACTAAAACTAAAACGACACGAAGGCAAACAGTACAACACGAGGTGTTATACACAAACATGACGAAGTTCCAACCAACACGAAGACAGTCCCTAAAAATACCTGAAGTGAAATGAAGGTTTATTCTTCACAGAAAAATATTCTTTGTTCACTTTCACAGAAAAATATTTTTGTTAATTTTTCACAGAGAAATATTTTTTAACACCACTAAGACTTATAGTGTTGTCATCATCAAAACATGTAAAGATTCAACAAGACTCAACAATCTCCCCCTTTTTGATGGATGGAAACACTATGAGTCTTGAGTCTTTGCAGAAAAAAAAATTTTCAGCCTTTCCAAGGCTAAACAAACATTAGCACCATTATTAAACATTTTTAAAGTGTCAAATAACCATTCTCAATGAATAACAAACATTCTCAACGAGCTAGCAAAGGCCTGATTTCTCCCCCTTTGTCATCATCAAAAAGAAGGAAACAATAAGGATGCAACAATGCAAATGATATGAAATTTAATTAATAAGTCCAAGAGTGTGATAGAGAAAGCCTCAAAATGGGCAACAAGATACAGAGCATTGTCTTTTCAATAAAAATGTCTGGCATGTCTGCTAGAAGGGCCACGCGGCCTGCCATGTGGTGGTCTCCCCCTTGGAGAAGCAGAGGTATATTCTTGAGGTGGAGTTCTGCTAGAAGAAGGTTGACCAGGTGCTGAACCCAAGGTAGATTGAAATTCCTTTAAGTCATTTGACAGTTCAGCTAGCCAATACACCACAGCGCTTCTGACATGTGCCACTTCAGAAATGATGTCGTCTTGGTGAATATTAACAGTTTCATATCTATCAGTCAGAATTGTCATTTCTGTTAAGAAGGTGACCAATTTATCATAGATCTGCTGAACACCTGGACCTAGGGCACTGGATGACTTCTTCAAAACTTCTAAAGATGTTGTGATCTCAAAGTAGTGATCTATAATGTTGGTAGATAGTTTGAAGGAGGAAATTTGAACATCTTGTAACTCACACAGTGCTTTTGCTATCTTTGAACAAACCTCCTGCAAACCTTGCATCAAGGATCTGTTGGCATCATCTGAAGCCTTTTTGTTGAGTAGGAACCTTTTCCATTCAGTGAGGAGAGATATCTCAAGCTTCAGTAGCTTGGAATGTACTTGATTGATGTTGAGAGTGACATATTTGAGCAGATCATCTAATTTCTTATCTTGTTTCTGCATCTGCTGAGTCAAGTTTATGAGGAGTTCTTCAATGTTGGGTGCCCGAGCAGATTCAATGTTGGGCGCCTGTGCAGATAGAAGTCTAGGTGGACCTAGAGGTGTACCAAAAAATTCTTGCACTGGCGGTTGGTTGTCTACTGCTGGAGCCTGATCTTCAACTTCAGCTTGTGTGTCTTTGACAGGAACTACAATTTTAGGTTCCTCTTCCTCATTTGAAGATTCTGTATCCAATTCTATGACAGGAACTTTTTCTTGACTGTTATCCCCTCTATCTTCCATGAGATCATGATCTGCAGGGCTTTCAACAGGTGCCTGTTCAAGACTTTCAGATGTAACCAAGTTGGTAGCCTCTTCCAATCTTTTCTCTACAGTCTCTCTTAGAATCACATTAACAAAATCAGCAAGTTCTTGATCAGTACTTTCTTGCTCTTTAGCTGGCTGTTCCACGGGCAATATCACCTCTTCAGATGTCTTCCCAAAAGAATCAAACAGACCATCAATATTTGCATCTAGATCAGTCTGAATACTTTCTTCAAACAACCTGATTTCTTCATATGCAACCTCAACTAGCCTCTGAAAGGAAAAAGATACTTCAGTGAGTGCAGCAGACGTAATAGACTGTGGTTGTTCAGCTAGTGTATCCTGTACAGCAATCTCAGAAACTAATTGCACACCAGTTTGAGCTAAGTCTTGAGATTGTTCCATATGCTCCCCCTGAGTTTGTGATTCCTTGACTTTCTGGGCCTTAACTTGCCCCACCATTGAAGAGCCCTCCAAGCCCAAAAACACTGAAACAAAATTCATATTAAATATGTTTCAGGCCTTAACTTCATATGCAGCCTCTCCATCCAAGCAAATCTCTGAATACTTGAAGATGTCTGTCAGATGGGCGGCATAGAGAAGGTGTCTCTTGGATCTAATACATCCCTTCATGACAGTAAAAATGATTTCTGGCAAACATATCTTTACATTCTGAATCAGATAAAACAGTAGAAACCTCTGTGTGTCTGTGATTCTACCCCTAGCTCCAGTCTGTGGTGTGACTATAGAAGCAATTATGTTTTGAAGGAGCTTGTGAAGAGGAGGAAATGACGAGGTTTGGAAAGCTTTCAGCTTCACTTGCCCCTTGTCAAGAATGTTACTGGGTTTACCAGTAATAACCGAAAACGCCTCATGTAGACTGTATCTGTACCCTCTCTCCACCTCTCCCTTTTCTGGAATACTTAGAGCTTCATGGAGAGAGTTGCATGTCACTGTTATCTCAACCCCTTTAACAGTCGAAATCAATGTAGACTTATCTCGGCTCAACAACAAGTTGTTGTAAAATTCCATCACCAGGCTAGGGTAGAATACCCTGTGATCTTCCAAAAATTTCCTCCATTCTTGAAACTCGAAGATCTTCAAGAGTTCTAGAAACTTCAGGACCATGGATTCATCACCGAAATCAACTATCTTCGGAGGAATGATTTTACCACTCTCTAAAAATACTGTAGACTGGGAAGGCCTGGTACCTTGCTCTGAAGACATTCCCGCAGCAGCTTCTGATTCTAGACAACGTTACTGCTTGGACGGAGGCTCCTCAGCAGTTTCCTTTCCTTTCCTCTTCCTTTCAACCTGGGCGGCGGATGCTTGCTGATCCATTTGCCAAGACTCCTAGAGTATCAACTCTCTCTTGCCGGTTGCTACTGGAAGTGAAGCTAGACCCAAGAGGGGAAGAGATCTCTGTGGGGAAAGGAAGTGAGCGGGAAAAGATAGAGATGAGTTTGAAGGAACACTCAAGGTGGAGCGGCACGAAGATGAATAGGAAGCGGCAAGGGGAAACGAGGGTTTGTGGATGAAGGCGTGTGAAACAAGAAGGGTTTTGTCGGGTTGCTTTTCACTCTTATCAAACTTTTTCTGGAAATACCCAAACTACCCTCAGTCATGATGTAACACAGCCATTGCCTGTTAAAGTTTGCCCTTCAATATATGGACTAGTTATATTCTTCCAAATTCCATGGTCAGTTACCTCAAGATATTAAATCAACATGATCACAAAATTAGCTGTTAAAGTTGCTTAACCTAGAGAGAGTCACGATTAAATTACTCCTTATGTTTGTCAAGCAAAGAAATAACACATCGATGTCAAGCAGATTTCATTTCTTCATTTAGTGGACAAGAGAAGGCATACAGGGTCAACCAATTTGTTGAGCACAAGGTAGAATAGTCCCTTTTTACACAAGGAGACATGTTTATCAGACACCAGAAACCCTGGTTACTCAGGACGGACTACCTTTATGCCAATCAAAGCCAATGAAATTTTTCTTTGTTGACTTTTCCCTTTTTTTTTGTATTATTTTAACATTTCTATACAGAGATAGCTAGTTGTATCATGACAGAAACTCTGGACTTCTCTGATCTAGAGTGTCTATTTCTCCACAAAAGCCATTGCTCTGCCACAAAGAATGGCGTATTCCCTGGTGGCACTTCTCATGATTTAGACAAAAGACAGATATCTTACTTAACACAATTTTTATCTCACAGCTCTCTTCACATAAGTTTCAGTTAAATCGAGATCCTCAACAAGTTTTTCTCATTTAACAGGAAGTTTTATAATATGTTGACCAACACTTGAGAGGATAACTTAGAAGGATCAAGGACCAAATATAACCCCCATACATTGAAGTTCTTTATTAACACACTAGATATTGGGTGGTTTAAGGTATACAGATCACATCTGATAAGAGCAAGAAGATTGTAAGAAAAAATTTCTTTGAGAGAATTTCTGAACCAAAAGTGATAGGAGAGAGATAAGAAGGTGGTAGACCGAATGGAGAGAGATGAGATGAGCAGCACTCCTATCAGCAAGCCAACAAGTGAGAGATCACTCAAGACATTAAGCACCAAGGACGCTTACAAATATAATATTCTTGAAGAAGTTCTGTCTCACATCCAGAGAAGCTCTTGGGCAATAAACTGCAACCTCATGAGATGACAGATCTTAACACCACATTAACTGCATCGGCTGACAAAATTCTTCAGAAACCAAATGGCCTGTCAAACTCCTTTTCAGCCCACTCAAGGACATCTCACACACGACTCTTGGAAGTATTAATTATTTATTGAATGCAGTGTTTGCCATGAAAATTAAACATGTGAGTTTGTGAATCATGCACATACAGGCTCCCCTGATCAGCAGAATGACCCATGGTACTAGGCGGAGCACTTGGTCTGAAAGACCACCTCACACATAGTAAGCACCTCAGGAAAGATTTCCCTGCCTTTTGATAGCTTACTATTTGATATATCATAGTGGTCAAACATGATAATCAACGGGCATGGCAGACTAGAGAGGTTGTTCTAATCATGATAATTCTGTCTAGTCCAAAATAGGCAGTTTATATGAACAACAACAAACATCATTCTGATGGATTGGAGATTGAATTCAGATTAGGAGGGAAGCAGTAAATTTACCTGGAGCATTCAGACATGGGGTCCTTTTATGTGCCCTGGTTTATTACCCCTTTATTCCATCCAAGGCACACCTGCAAAGCAAAGTTGTTTTGCACAAACAGGTACCCAAGAAGTCTTGGGTCCTGACATGACAGTATTACTTCTAGCAAGTTTCCTCAGCACATTTTTAACTTGATAGCAAGGAGCAGTAGCTTTCAGTACTGATTTATGCATATCCTTGTTAGCATGAATCCTATGTGCATAAACATGAGACTCCTTGTTAACAGAATAAACATTCTATTTGCCAAAACCAGTTTGGTTTTGATATCCTGCCAGCCAACAGGTTGCAATCCTGTGACCTGGCTTCCCACATTTGAAGCACTCATTGTGCTTGCCTCTAAAGACATTTCTACCAAATGCATTTTTATTCGCAGGGAGATTAACAGTTTTAGAATTGAGTTTTCTACCTGAGCATGCCAGCAGTCCTTGACTGCATGGCCATGCTTCCCAAAATGGGAGCAGAAAGGAGACTCTCTCCTATAAGATCTTGCCCAACATTCAGTGACCTTATGCCCAAGCTTGTTACAATTAAAACATCTGACATGCTGGTTCGGAGAAGCAGTTTTGTTGATATTAAGAGCATGTTGGTTAGCATAAAATTTAGCATGATGTGGGAGTGGTTTTTTCTTTCCATTAGCAAACCAACATTGAGCAAGGGTGTGGCCTAATCTACCACAATGCGAACATTCCCTTTTCTTTGAATGAACATCAGGATTTCTATCACGATATTTCCTAGCATCCATATCATCCTTTTCCATCAATCTACATTCATGCATCAAATGGCCAATTCTATGGCAGTAGTAACATGACATTTTCTTTTTCTGAACCTCATGATTTCTGTCATGAGTTTTCCTAACATGCATTTTACTAGTATTCATGTCATCTTTTCCTTTCAGTTTGCATTCATGCATTTGATGACCAGCTTTATGACAATTAAGGCATGACATAGGTTTCTTGTTAGCATGGGATTTAAAGTCAGGATGCATGTATGTAGTAGAATCCACTTTGTTCTTCCCTTTTTGTTCTACAGTTGTCTTCAGACTTCTTTGAGCAGTGAATTGAAATACAGAAGGACTGGCTAGGCTAGCAGATGCAACATCTGAAATAGCAGAAGTTTGAATCTTATTTTCAAAACTCTTTTTCTTTGTTGAGTTATAGCCCAACCCTTCTTTTTGAAAATTGACTTTAACACCTAACAATCTGTCCAGATTTTCTTGTCCTTCCACAAATTTTGACAAGGATTTCTTCAAGTCTTCTATTTCATTTTCCAGAGAAACAATGTGTATTTCATAACTGGCAATCTCTTGTTCATTGCAGTTTACACATTCACTTAGCACCTTGTTTGCGATTTTATAGTCCTCAATTTCATTTTCCAGATTGCTCAGTTTATCAGAATCTTCAATGCAAACAGTTTTTCCTTTTTCTAAGGTTAGAAGTCTCTTAGACATACTACTGTTCAACATTGTCAATTTTTCAATTTCTCCCTTGAGCTTGTCATTCTGGACCAATTCATTTATTAAAATCTAATCTTCACACGGTGGTTCAAATTGTTGATTAGATTCAGATTTTTCAGTTAGCAGTTTGTTTTCTTGTTCAAGGTTTTTAATTTTCTGAACATTTTCTTCAATGATTTTCGTGAGAGAGTCATTTTCAGATTTAAGTTCATTCAGTTCTGAATTAACAGATTCTTGATTCTTTTTCTTTAACAATTTAATTTGACTCTCAAGCTTACGAATCTCAGCTATGAAAGCATCATTTGTTTGTTCCAATTTTAAACAGTTTTGACATGAAGAGGAATTTGCACTGGTTAACCTAGTACCCTTTCTCAGTTTCTTATGTTCTCTTTTTAAATTTTCATATAGCCCCAACAAGTCAGCATAGCTATTTTCCCAATCATCCATAGTATAATGTTGAAAAGGGCTTACCTGATCATCATTGTCCTCTTCATTACTTTGATTGTTGCTGTGATCAGTCCCATTGGCCATCATGCAGGCGTCCTTCTTTGACTCGAAGGCTATTTTCAGTTGGTCCAAAATTTCAGTGGCTGACCGGCAATGATAAAAACATGAATGTAAAGCTTTGTCAGTGGCAGCCTTCAGAATTTCCATAGCCTTCTCGTTTTGATCACGCATGTATCTATCATTGTCAGTCCATTTGGACATTTTCTTTGGCAGTTTGTGTGGACCATGTGAAATCAACTTCCACATATCCGGATCACGTTGTTTAACATAGGTACGCAGACTTCTAAGCCACAACTTAA
The DNA here is from genome assembly GCA_022559845.1 of Amorphophallus konjac. Classification (NCBI taxonomy): domain Eukaryota; kingdom Viridiplantae; phylum Streptophyta; class Magnoliopsida; order Alismatales; family Araceae; genus Amorphophallus; species Amorphophallus konjac. The sequence goes on along the minus strand of CM040121.1, from coordinate 315,580,867 downwards.
ATCCAGAACCACTAAAGATCGGTGGGTGCTTCATTGAAATCAGTTCAGGAGTAAAACCAAGCAGTAAGACCAAAACAGAAATGCACCTATCAGACCAGCAGGATCCCCTACAGATCGTTGAATCTGGAGATATAGGGAACCGCTCTGATACCAATTGATAGGTCCAGAGGGGGGTGAATGGACCTTTACCCGTTAAAAATTAAGGATTAAAAATTAAGTTTAGATCTCAAACAGGAGTTTCCGAATTAGAGCACAATGGTCAAACACTAACCGCAGAACAAACTGCTTGGAGGATAGGGAAGGATCAGCCTAAACAAGCATCTACCGAATATCCAAGCCCAGAAGAGAAAAACAAGCACACGGCACGGGGATTTTTAGGTGGTTCGGTCCTCCAGACCTACATCCACCCCACACTCAAACTGAGTGTGGCTTCACTAACAGCTGGGCAACACAGCTTGCCAACAAACGCTGATACACAGCTTACCCAGGGGAACAATCTCCCCTCTTCCTCCTACTCAGAGGGAACCACTAGCAACCCACGGTCACTAGAAACCAGAGACTCACGTCTCTCTTCCTCTATACCAAGAGGGAACCCCACTGGTAGCAGTCCCACTACCAGTGAACCAGCCAGTAGCAACCTACTACCGGCAACCCACCAGAGGCCTAGCCTCTCTTCCTCCAGACCAGAAGAGAACCCACCAGTGACTCCCCGTCACTAGCAAACCAGAGGTCTAAGACCTCTCTTCCTCCAATCGGAGGGACCCCTTGACTTGCAAGCCACAAGCCAAGGACCGGAGGACAAGCCTCCCTTCCTCTAAACCAGAGGGAACCCTCAAGTGACAACCTACCACTTGCAACCTAGAGATCAGATCTCCCTTCTCCTGTACCACCAGGAGAAACTCGATCCCCAACAGGGCAATCGGAAGAACAAGACTAAACAAGGTAGCAAAAGGAAAAATAAGAAAACATGAAAATGACAGCGACAGAAGCTGGAAATAAAACGCAAGATATATAGCTCTCAATGAGCATAGTCGTTCTGGATTTGATCCACGAACAGACTGATCAGATCCTAAGTAAAGCTCTCTCTCCTCTTCTTTTCTTCTTCTTCTTTTTCCTTCAGTTTCTGCTCTCTCTTTTTCTTCTCTTCTTTCTCTCGTTTTTCTGGATCGAAGGACTCTCTGCTTTTCTGCTCTTTCTTCTATATCTTTCTCTTTTTCGATCATCCTCCATCTGAAGACGAAGGTTTCTATTTATATCAGCAGCAGCAGCAGATCGGGTTCAGAATGCGTGTGCCTCCCACGCTTGATCCAGAACCTTCTTGCCACGTGTCCTTATCGGATTGGTTCCTCTAGCATTGGATCACGTGCTGCCCAGACATTGAGGAGTAATCTTCCTCGGATCCCTGCAAGTAGATTAATTACATTAATGCTCAGGGTTCGCTATATGTAGCTGAGATAAGTTGGTTGGCCATAAGAACAAAGAACTGCACGAGATATATGATAACAAAATGAGGTGCACTATACTGTGACTGACACGAGGTATGTTAGATGAGTTTAGCACGAGATAACACAAGAACGACACGAAGTACATGAGAACACAGCTAACACAACAACGAAGACGACACGAAGTCAGATGAAGACAACATGAGGTGAGAAGAAGATAACACAGAGTGAAGCAATAGAAAGACACGCGATCAGAAGAGACTAGGACAAAAATAGAAGGAAGCAACACGGAGATACAAATACAAAGAAACACGAAGACACGAATACAAAGATAATACGAAGACACGAATACAAAGACAACACGAAGACACGAATACAAAAGACAACACGAAGACACGTAGTGAAACAACACTTGAAAACACAAGAAAAATAACTCGAGCACACAATAGCTCGAATGAACGACTCGAAGACGAGGCGACACGAGTTGAAAACAACATGAAGATGAAAATAGAAACCGACACGAGGTGAGGTCACAAAGCGACAAAGACACGAGGTCTAGGAAACACGACACGAAGACATGAGATAGACACGTCTTCAACAACACGTGATGAAATGGTGGAAGCAGGAGAACAACTCGAGGAACTACAGTAATTGACACGAAGACACAAGAGCAAACATAGAGGACTGACTCGAGATGAGCAACTAAGTGCTAACGACACGAGGTTCATACAGAAGCAACTCGAAGTTCATCAGAACAATTCGAGCTGCTTAAGAAGAATCAGCACGAAGTCAATCAGCACACAACTTAACACAACACGAGGTACGAAAGGACGACACGGCGTGTTGGAAACACAAACAGTACTAAAACTAAAACGACACGAAGGCGAACAGTACAACACGAGGTGTTATACACAAACATGATGAAGTTCCAACCAACACAAAGACAGTCCCTGAAAATACCTGAAGTGAAATGAAGGTTTATTCTTCACAGAAAAATATTCTTTGTTCACTTTCACAGAAAAATATTTTTGTTAATTTTTCACAGAGAAATATTTTTGAACACCACTAAGACTTATAGTGTTGTCATCATCAAAACACGTAAAGATTCAACAAGACTCAACAGTATGTACACGATCCATCACATATTATTGAACATAGAGACTTAGTTATCCAGAAGGATCTCACATATGAACAGAAACCCATAAAGATACTAGATCGTGAAGTACGTACCCTAAGGAATAAGGTTATTCCCATTCTAAAGGTACAATGGAATAAGAGTTCCGAGTATGAAGCCACATGGGAGACCGAGGAATCCATGTGTAATGCCCCGGGGTTTTCGGATCCTCGTTCGTGGGTCCCGGATCTGGTTTTTCGGAACATCTGACTCCGTTGTGTCTGAAATTTCGTTTCGGACATCTTTCGTGTTTGGATCGACGCGATCCGGAGTCGTTTCAGAGGCCCGGAGGCGTTCCGCGGCTTTTTCTGCGTGTATTTTCCGATTCCCGGCGTGGGTTTCGGCTTTCCCTTCGGAACCTCGTTGCGGCTGAACCGGGCAGATTACCTTGGCAAGTGTGGTACCGTTGCGATCGGTGCGTTCAGAGGAACACGATGGTGTGATTTTCTATTTTTCGAGATTTTTTTGATTTTCCAGATTCTCCTATTTAACCCCCCACCCTCTCTCTCTCCTCTCATTTCTCACTCTCACCCTCTCTCTCTTCTCCCACTCTCTCCTCTCACTCTCTCCTCTCCGACGGCCGACGGACCGAGGCGGGGGCGAGGCGGGGCGAGGAGGACGGCGAGGATGGGTCGAGGATCGAGGCTCGAGGGCGTGGTGAAGCTCGGCCGTGGGTTCGTGGAACGGCGAGGCTTCAAACGGCGTTTTCTTCGTGGATCGGCATCCACGGTGCGCGAAATCTTCGGTGGAGGTAGGGTGATGGACCCCCATCTCGTGCGCTTCATTTCCCGCGAGTTTCGTAGGCCGTGGTGAGCCGAGCGGGCCGTTTGGGGCATTTTGGGGAAAATCATGTTTTGGGGAGTGATCGCCCGATCTAGCGATTCATTGCGTTTTAGGCCGATCCGAGGCCGTAGATGCATGCCAGGGGTTATTTGGGGGCTTCCCCTATGTTTTCCCCCTCATCCGTGGATGTTTGGGGGCGTGGCGTGGATTTTTGGGTGTTTTCCCGCCGTTCCCGATTTTCTGAAATGGTCGCGGTCCACCAGAAACCGCTACCATCTGGTCGCGGTCCTGGGAGAACCGCTTTCACCCTTGTGTTTGGGTCAGAAGGCCTTCGAGCGTCGCGGTCGTGCGATAGACCGCTTTGGCCTAGAAGCGGTCATGGGATGACCGCTACTGCCTGGTCGCGGTCCTCGGGTGACCGCTACCATCGGGGTTGCGTCTGGCTGGTCGCGGTCGCGAGATGACCGTGACAGCATGGTCGCGGTCGCCGGTCGACCGCTACCATCTGGTCGCGGTCACCAGGTGACCACTACCACGTTCTGGTTCCTGTTTGCGCTGTTTTGACCCTCGGTCAACCCGGTTGTGACCCAGTGGTTGACTTTAGGTCTCATGAGTATCTCGGACACCCCGTGGAGTTCCGTGACCGTGTCTTTAGGTGTCCAGAGGTCCCACTTACCTTGTTTTGCGTGTCGTGTGCTTAAGGGTCCAGGTGACCTTTTAACGTTCCGATTGTGTTGTGTTGGTCTCCGGTCGACTCGGTTGTGACCCAGTGGTCTACCTCCGGCCTTGTGAGTATCCCGGACACCCCATGGGTTCTGTGTCCATATTTTTGGGGTGTCAGGGGGGACCGTGTTACTTCGATTAGCGTGCCCATAGGTGTGGTGGGTCCGGGTGACCTCACGTGTTCCGGGCTTTCGTGTTACGCTCGATCGAGTCACCGTGTACCGGTGTGCGTGCGGTGGGGTCTTTCCCGCATGTTGTGGATTTCTTTGGAAGGCGATTCCCGTGTGGGCCACGTGTTTGGCCTTGGACTGCGAGTCCAGTTTTGTGGCCTGAGGCTGGAGGTTTCCCGCTTGCTACAAGATGGGAAATCGTCGTGGTGGCTTGTGTGCTGCCCTGGGAATCGTGCTTCTGTGTTTTCCGTGTGGCCCGTGTGGGTGGCCTTGGTCCCTTGCATTCCCTTCCCGAGGGAGTGGTCTTGGCGACTCGTGAGTTGTCTCGGTACTCGTGATACCGTGGTTTTAGACCTAGAGATTGGACTAGATTGACGGCCTTGTGCTGTTGCGCACAATGGTCCTGACCCCGAGTCTTGTGACTCAAGGACCGTTGTGTGTAGTGCATCTAGAGGACTGCCCAGTGTCCAGTGGCTTAGTGCCACTTGAGTTTTCTCGACTCTCACGCACGGTGCATGCGTGACCGTGGACTGTGAGTCCCGTTTCTTCTCCGATTGTGGTCACCGTGCGACGATGCTAGTACGTGGGATGGTCCCCGTACTTTGTCGGATGCGGACGTTGTTTTCTGTTGACTTGAGAGTCTACTCCTTCAGTGACCCTCCACTAGTCGTAGCCTACCAGTACGCAGTGTTGGTCGCACCAGGGAGTGGTGTACGGGCTTACCCTGAGGATGGTTAGACTGGTTTCCGTCGGGCCCCTCATCGTAGCCAGAGTCCGGCTGCGGGGGAAAACTAGTCAGAGGGCCAGACCTAGGACGCGTGGTCTGTGTGTGCACACGTGGTTGGGGACAGTGGACGCACGTCGACGGGCGTGACCCCAGCTAGTCACTTGTTTGTGGTTACTTGTACGGTGTCTGCGCCTCGGGTAGGACCTACCACGTCAGGCGGTTCACCTGCGGTGCGGTGTAAGACGTCAGGGGATGCTACCGGCTGTGCTTCTAGTGGGTGGTACTCCTGTCGAGTACGGAGTGACAGACTGTCAGTCTTTGTGTCTTTGACCTTCGGGTTTTCGGTCATGTTGACCGTTGAGTTTCGGTTGGTTCGCTGTGACGCGTGTGTTGGTTTTCGCGTCATGAGATTTGTGCTAGTGGCTTTACCGAGGTTGGGTCTTATTGTGCGGTACCCGCGATCGGATGGTCGGGGTTGCACCTTGGACAGCGTGTCCAGGTTGGTTGTCCGGGGGACAGGCCTCTACGACGTGGTTGCCGTGGGTTTTTACTTCGGTAGGTGGTACTAGCGTGGTTCGGTAGCTTCGACTGCGTGATCGAGGTCTGCCTTCTGGTAGTAGGAGTAGCTGTAGTGCCGAGTTTTTGACCGGCCACCGGTTTGCTGTTCCTGCTGTAGTTGTAGCTTCCTTTCCGCTACCGCCGTTGTTTCCGGTTGGGGTTCCGTGGGATCCCTGCTGAGTCTCTATTTTGGAGACTCATTCCCTGCTTTTCAGGTGTGGCGGTTCTTCCTCGAGGTTCGAGGGTGCAGAGCGGAGATTCTCAGTTGCCAGCTTGCCGGGCCGAGTGTTTACTTGGCATGTGGTACGTTTTACTGCTTTAGACTGTACTTTCTGTTGGACTGGACTCTGTTGTAGCTGTAGTTGTTCTTTCTTTCAGCTTGTTGTTATTGAATTGTCCTGCTTTATTTCCTATTTCTTTGTGTCTCCACACTCCTTTTAGCCCTTCCGAGCCCTCCCGGCTCGTGGGCGGCGGTGTGAGTCTCGGGTTATCGGGCCTTCCCGGTAATCGGATTCTCGGGTCGTTACAGCTGGTATCAGAGCCAGGTTGTGGACGTACATATGAATTCGAAATGTTGCAGTGATCAGAGTCCGTAAGGTCCAGTACAGTCGGCAGCTGGCTTAGGGTTTTGTGCTTGTTTTTTCGCTATGTTTCTCGCTTGAGAGCTTGAGTGCGCTGTGCGGCGCTGTGAAGGTGGTTGCTGTCCGTGGCTTTCGTGCCAGCATGGGGTCTAAAGATCGAGGTCGAGAGCCTTCTCCCTCATCGGTGGTAGCCCTGGTTGTGCTGCGTTGGGCAGAGGTTGTTGGCAGGCGTGAGTTCGCGGTGCTGCGTTCGAGGAACCTGCAGCATGGTCAGGTGGCTGGAGAGGATTTTTCGTGGTTAATTGGCCGTGAGCGTGCTTCGAGGGAGCTGCTGTCGGTTTTGGCCACTCCAGCTTGAGATTTATCCAGCCCCTGAGGTGTTCAGGTCGTGGTTTAAGGTGGCTAGTGGGTGTTCTGATCGAGAAGTGTGCTCGGGTGAGCGGAGGATCTTCTCGGTGAGCTGCTGTTTCGTCGAGCCTGATGATCTTGTCGTACTCTGTGGCGTCAGAAATGACGTGTCGGTCCCAATTGTTTTGCGGATTTCGAGGCAGGATTGGGCTGTGGTGTCCCAGTAAGTCTTGCTCATGCGCTCTCGTATGCGAAGGGGTGTGTTCGCCTTGGATTTGGTCTGAGGTGTGAAGGCTCCGCGGCGAGTTCGGGACTCGAGGATGAGCATCGGCGGTTGTTGTTATGGCTCGTGTTGCGGCTCTTGGCATGCCGTGTTGCAGTTCGAGGAATTGCAGTGGTGATGCATCGAGAGATGCTGTGATTGTGGTCCGACGTGACACTCGTCGAGTGTGTCGGAGGCGCTGACCTGATGGAAGCGATGGTTTTCCTTGGTGCTGGATGGTGCTGTTTCCAGCGCGCGCGAGGTTCGAGGTCAGGTCGAGCGTGGAGTTCTTCCGTTGGTCGAAAGTGCGATGGTTTCTCCTTTGGTTGGAGAGATTGCATTCGGCTAAGGATCGTCGTCTTGCATTGTGTGTTCGGATTAGTTGGCCTTCGTGTGCCATGAAGTCCGTGCGAGACGTGCTCCTTGTCTTGGCAGGGTGGTTGCCTATGAGAAGTCGTGCCCATTCCCTTGTCGTGTGAGGGTGCTGGCGCTGTTCCGGAAGGACGAGTGCTGGTTGGGCGGTGTTTGCTTTCTCGACTGTGCGCGTGGATCAGAGTGCACAGCGGAAGCGTGGTGGGCCCATAACCCACTGGTTCAGGATCGTAGCGTTGGTTGCTACGGGCGGATTCCTGAGTTTGCATTGAGCATCGGAGGATTGGTTCCTCGGTGTGAAACGTGTTGTTGCCATGCCGTTGCCCGAGATATCGTGGTTGTTGGCACTGGCAGGATGGAGTGTTGGGGAAAAGTGCTGACTAGTGCGCCGCATGAGTACCCTGTTCCTGTGTTGGAAGCCGTGTCAGGCGTCGGTGTTGGACCTGGATGAGGTTGTTGGGGATGTCGCCTGACGGAGGTCGAGGATGTGTTGGTCAGAGTCGGTGGCTTGGCGCCCGACTTGTGTTCCCAGTCGTGTCCTCGGATGAGATCATTTTTGGGGAAGTGGTCTCTGGCAGACTATGGGTCCCGGTTGATGGCTATGAGTGGTTGGTGAGCCTAACCGTGTGACCGACCACAGCAGTGTCTGTGGTTCTACGGTCTTCTCGGATTGTGACAGTGAGATGTTTGTTGCTTAGGGACCCATGAGCACTGTTCAGGTGGTGTCCCGTGGCTCTGTGGTAAGGGCGGAATCGGGATTGGCAGGTGTCCACTTGCATTGATCGAAGGATTTGATGAGAGCAGACTTAAGAGTGACGCCTTTGGGCGGAGGCCTTTTTGTGAGATGGGCGTCGGAGGATGGTCATTGATAGGACGTTGGTGTCGCAATGGTTATCCCTGGTTTGGTGACCAGCATGGGATGATTCCCCTGTGAGTCTGAGTCCAGTGAGGTGATGATTGAAGACACCAGGATCCATCATTTGGTTTCATCGTGCTCCCCGAGAGGGTCGAGTTGGAGCGATGTTCGAGCTCGGATGCGGTGTCCGAGAGGAGTGCTGCTCGAGACGCGGCATCAGTCTGTGTGTGAGTCGACGGATGGCTTGCCGAGGTTTGGAATGTTTCCTTTGGACCCGGTCGAGGACCAGAAAAGAAGGAAGAAGCTGAGCAAGCAGAGGTTTCCCGTTGACGAGCAGTTGGTGACCAGTGGATGGTCTTTTCTGAGACAGAAGATGCTGGTTGTTGGGGCTCGAGCGTGGCGAGAGCCGTGTGCCAGCGAGACCTTTGGTGGTCGTTTCTGTGATGTGCCTTTCCGGATGGAATCTGGACTTTGTTGAAGTTTGTCTTCTGACAAGAGTTGGCACAGTGTTATGTCCGGCTTTCAGCTTGCCATGTGTGAGGTGTTCCTTGGTGCTGAGCCGATGTTCTAGTTGCGGTCTGTTGAGATGACTGCTTGAGCTGGTGGAGGCTCTGTGTTGGTTGCTCCCTTGAGGAGGGTGTGCGACCTGTCAGCTGGCTGCGAAGCTGATGTGCGATTTGTCTGTCGACCATAGGATGGATCGGTAGCTGTTGCTCGTGTCGAGGGTTGTGTTTTCCGCGGTGAGCGAGATTATGGCTACGGTGCCATGTTGGTTCTCGCGTTGTCTGGGGTGATGCCGGACTGTGTTCTTTGGTATATGCCTGCTCTGTTGGCCAGTGTGCTCGGCGCGAGGAGCGAGTGTTACTTGTGATTGTAAGTCTGGCTGTGTCCCTCAGGACTGGTGTTTTCATGAGAACCGAGATTTTTTGTGCTGGGGCTCTGACAGCGTGTCAGTTGGTTCAGTGTTCTTCCCCTGGGACTTCGTGCTAGGTCCTGAATTTCGAGGATGAAATTCCTTTAAGGGGGGAGGGCTGTAATGCCCCGGGGTTTTCAAATTATCGTTCGTGGGTCCCGGATCTGGTTTTTCAGAGCATCCGACTCCGTTGTGTCCAAAATTTCATTTCGGACATCTTTCGTGTTCGAATCGGTGCGATCCGGAGTCGTTTCAGAGGCCCGGAGGCATTCCGCGGCTTTTTTCACGTGTGTTTTCCGATTCCCGGCGTGGGTTTCGGCTTTCCCTTCGGAACCTCATTGCGGGTGAACCGGGCCGTTCACCTAGGCGAGTGTGGTACCGTTGCGATCGGTGCGTTCCGAGGATCGCGATGGTGTGATTTTCTATTTTTCAAGATTTTTCTGATTTTCCGGATTCTCCTATTTAACCCCCACCCTCTCTCTCTCCTCTCATTTCTCACTCTCACCCTCTCTCTCTTCTCCCCCTCTCTCCTCTCACTCTCTCCTCTCCGGCGGCCGACGGACCGAGGCGGGGGCGAGGCGGGGCGAGGAGGACGGCGAGGATGGGTCGAGGATCGAGGCTCGAGGGCGTGGTGAAGCTCGGCCGTGGGTTCGTGGAACGGCGAGGCTTCAAATGGCATTTTCTTCGTGGATCGGCATCCACGGTGCGCGAAATCTTCGGTGGAGGTAGGGTAATGGACCCCCAGCTCGTGCGCTTCATTTCCCGTGAGTTTCGTAGGCCGTGGTGAGCCGAGCGGGCCGTTTGGGGCGTTTTGGGGAAAATCATGTTTTGGGGAGTGATCGCCCGATCTAGCGATTCGTTGCGTTTTAGGCCGATCCGAGGCCGTAGATGCATGCTAGGGGTTATTTGGGGGCTTCCCCTATGTTTTCCCCCTCATCCGTGGATGTTTGGGGGCGTGACGTGGATTTTTGGGTGTTTTCCCGCCGTTCCCGGTTTTCCGAAATGGTCGCGGTCCACCAGAAACCGCTACCATCTGGTCGCGGTCCTGGGAGAACCGCTTTCACCCTTGTGTTTGGGTCGGAAGGCCTTCGAGCGTCGCGGTCGTGCGATAGACCGCTTTGGCCTAGTCGCGGACATGAGATGACCGCTACAGCCTGGTCGCGGTCCTCGGGTGACCGCTACCATCGGGGTTGCGTCTGGCTGGTCGCGGTCGCGAGATGACCGCTACTATCTGGTCGCGGTCCTCGGGTGACAGCATGGTCACGGTCACCAAGTGACCACTACCACGTTTTGGTTCCTGTTTTCGCTGTTTTGACCCCCGGTCAACCCGGTTGTGACCCAGTGGTTGACTTTAGGTCTCGTGAGTATCTTGGACACCCCGTGGAGTTCCGTGACCGTGTCTTTGGGTGTCCAGAGGTCCCACTTACCTTGTTTTACGTGTCGTGCGCTTAAGGGTCCAGGTGACCTTTTAACGTTCCGATTGTGTTGTGTTGGTCTCCGGTCGACTCGGTTGTGACCCAGTGGTCGACCTCTGGCCTTGTGAGTATCCCGGACACCCCATGGGTTCTGTGTCCATGTTTTTGGGGTGTCAGGAGGGACCGTGTTACTTCGATTAGCGTGCCCGTAGGTGTGGTGGGTTCGGGTGACCTCACGTGTTCCGGGCTTTCGTGTTACGCTCGATCGAGTCACCGTGTACCGGTGTGCGTGCGGTGGGGTCTTCCCCGCATGTTGTGGGTTTCTTTGGAAGGCGATTCCCGTGTGGGCCACGTGTTTGGCCTTGGACTGCGAGTCCAGTTATCCGGCCTGAGGCTGGAGGTTTCCCGCTTGCTACAAGATGGGAAATCGTCGTGGTGACTTGTGTGCTACCCTGGGAATCGTGCTTCTGTGTTTTCCGTGTGGCCCGTGTGGGTGGCCTTGGTCCCTTGCGTTCCCTTCCCGAGGGAGTGGTCTTGGCGACTCGTGAGTTGTCTCGGTACTCATGCTACCGTGGTTTTAGACCAGAGATTGGACTAGATTGACGGCATTGTGCTGTTGCGTACAACGGTCCTGACCCCGAGTCTTGTGACTCAAGGACCGTTGGGTGTAGTGCATCTAGAGGACTACCCAGTGTCCAGTGGCTTAGTGCCACTTGAGTTTTCTCGACTCTCGCGCACGGTGCATGCGTGACCGTGGACTGTGAGTCCCGTTTCTTCTCCGACTGTGGTCACCGTGCGACGGTGCTAGTACGTGGGATGGTCCCCGTACTTTGTCGGATGCGGACGTTGTTTTCCGTTGACTTGAGAGTCTACTCCTTCAGTGACCCTCCACTAGTCGTAGCCTACCAGTACGCGGTGCTGGTCGCACCAGGGAGTGGACGGGCTTACCCTGAGGATGGTTAGACTGGTTTCCGTCGGGCCCCTCGTCGTAGCTAGAGTCCGGCTGCGGGGGAAAACCAGTCAGAGGGCCAGACCTAAGATGCGTGGTCTGTGTGTGCACACGTGGTTGGGGACAGTGGACGCACATCGACGGGCGTGACCCCAGCTAGTCACTTGTTTGTGGTTACTTGTACGGTGTCTGCGCCTCGGGTAGGACCTACCACGTCAGGCGGTTCACCTGCGGTGCGGTGTAAGACGTCAGGGGACGCTACCGGCTGTGCTTCTAGTGGGTGGTACTCCTGTCGAGTACGGAGTGACAGACTGTCAGTCTCTGTGTCTTTGACCTTCGGGTTTTCGATCATGTTGACCATTGAGTTTCGGTTGGTTCGCTGTGACGCGTGTGTTGGTTTTCGCCTCATGAGATTAGTGCAAGTGGCTTTACCGAGGTTGGGTCTTGTTGTGAGGTACCCGCGATCGGATGGTCGGGGTTGCACCTTGGACAGCGTGTCCAGGTTGGCTGTCCGGGGGACAGGCCTCTACGACGTGGTTGCCGTGGGTTTTTACTTCGGTAGGTGGTACTAGCGTGGTTCGATAGCTTCGACTGCGTGATCGAGGTCTGCCTTCTGGTAGTAGGAGTAGCTGTAGTGCCGAGTTTTTGATCGGCCACCGATTTGATGTTCCTGCTGTAGTTGTAGCTTCCTTTCCGCTACCGCCGTTGTTTCCGGTTGGGGTTCCGTGGGATCCCTGCTGAGTCTCTGTTTTGGAGACTCATTCCCTACTTTTCAGGTGTGGCGGTTCTTCCTCGAGGTTCGAGGGTGCAGAGCGGAGGTTCTCAGTTGCCAGCTTGCCGGGCCGAGTGTTTACTTGGCATGTGGTACGTTTTACTGCTTTAGACTGTACTTTCTGTTGGACTGGACTCTGTTGTAGCTGTAGTTGTTCTTTCTTTCAGCTTGTTGTTGTTGAATTGTCCTGCTTTATTTCCTATTTCTTTGTGCCTCCAAACTCCTTTTAGCCCTTCCGAGCCCTCCCGGCTCGTGGGCGGCGGTGCGAGTCTCGGGTTATCGGGCCTTCCCGGTAATCGGATTCTCGGGTCGTTACACCATGAGGAAGCGATTTCCAGAATTATTTTAAGGTATATACTCTACACTCTCCACATATATATACTATTGAATTTGGGGACCAAATTCTTTTAAGTGGGGGAGGGTGTAGCAACCCTGGAAAAAAATAAAAGGAAATAAAAACCCCAAATTAATCAAATTTGATAAAGTATTAAATAAATGAATGAGAAACATCAAAAAGAATAAATACAACGACAGAATGGAAATAACGCCTTTGGTCAAGGCGCTACTTCATTAAGAAACGCCTCCAGATAAGGCGCTAATTAAAAAGGGACGCCCAAACAACAAGGCGTCAATTATCAAACGGCCAAAATAAAAAAAAAAGGAAGTAAATGTAACGCCCTCCACCTGGCGCGTTTTTCACAAGAAACAACATAGGCAAAGGCGTCAATTTAAATTCAACGCCCTCACTTAAGACGTCAATTCAGTTCGAGTTTCGTTCGACCCAGGAGACTATCCAGAGCAAGTTTCTGGATAACTACGAGAGAGTTTGATTATAGAAAGAACTCTATGGGGAAATATTACTTCCAATACAATACTAACCCCCTTAGGATTCTAAAAGCCCTATAAATACCCTCCTAATTCACCTAGATCGCTACTTTGGCGATCTAACTTTCATGCTGCTGCTATCGACCATAAAGAACAGGTAATGTTCTTTCCCTTGCCTTCAGGTTACGTATGTGAAGATTATTAATATCTTCTCCTTCTTCCTTTACAGGTATCCTGTGACAGTTTTATTGAAGAACGTGGTTCTTCATCATCTTCTCCTTCTTCCTCCGGATCAGAAGGCTCTGTTGAAAAACAGAGTATCACTTTCTTATCGAATCCTTCATGTATCTTCACCCACACGACCGTCAGGTAGGTTTTCTCAAGGATTGTAGCCCAAACCAACGTAGTAATTATGATTAAATCATCTGTTAATTCATGCATATAGATTCTCTGCGTTTTCATAGTTTCTGGAAAATATTGTAAATAGCGACCATCGTTAGGGCGCTAGTTTTAAGAGAAGCGACCCATCCCAGGGCGCTAATTTTCTTTTGACGCTCTGCCCAGGAGTCGTCAATTTCATAAATTGAATAATTACCCACGTTTAAAATTTAATATTTATGAAACCATGATTCTAATATGCTGCATGAATACACCTGTTGAATCCTGCTATTTTTCTGGTCCTGAGCATGTACCATGGTTCCTGAAATTCTATTATCTGGAATATTGAAAATTCTTGAATTAACGACCTTCACAAGGTCGCCTCTTATTGAACTGATGCCCCAGACTAGGGCGCTAATTGAAAAGTAACGCCCATGTCCAGGGCGCGTTTTTGTTAAAATTTCAGAATATTGATTTTTTGCAGAATAGAATTATTGAAGGGACGACTGATGTACAAGTCATCAAATTTGTAAATAAACGCCCTCTGTAAGGCGTCAATTGGATAATTAATGACTTGGCTAAAGTCGCTATTTTCTGTATTACTGTTTTTTTCTTGTTTCTGTTAACCGAGGGTTTGATATATATGTATAAGAATATTATCGGCACTATATTTCCACTCCGTGAATATAATCCCATGTTTTATGATGTCTTATTGCATTACCCTCAATTCTCGGTGACATACAAGCTCTCCATTGGACATTCCGTTCCTTTGGACTAGCGAGTTAGTCATAGAGACCTCCGTAAGACTCCTCGAGCCTTGGATTCCCTCAACGCCGACTGAGCTGGTTGTACCATAAAAACCCATTACACAATCTTTGCCATGTCACTCTATATAAACATGGTATACCGGCCCTCATGTCATGCCATGGGTATGATGTGAGAATTATCTTAATAAACGGGGAAAACATGCCGTTGATGTGCTGTTCTTGTAGACCCCAATTCTATATCAAACATGATGTTCTTGTAGACCCCAATTCTATATCAAACATGATGTTCTTGTGGACCTCAATTCTATATTAAAGAAATGACCATTTACTTGTGGGCACTTACTTGTCATGGTACCCAAGTTAGGGAACCAATTCCACCTAGTTTTATCGATAATCATGATTGTACCGTTATTATCGCCTATCTATGTCAAGTGTCATATTTTTAGACTCTATTTTATCAAAGTCTATCCTACATGTCTACAAGCTTTATTCTTGAAATTTCATATTGGCTATACACAAGAGTGGATGTTAAAATACATGATTAATGCCTGCGCATATAGGGCCCGATCTGGTCCTGGGAGGAGCACCCGAAAGTACTTGTGCCCATGAGAGTTGATTGATCACGATATTGGCATTATACCGAAGTGCATGACTAGCTTGATTGAACATTCCACAAATCTTGTACTTGACTTGATATTACATGACTTGCGTGGCCCGAGAAAGGGTAATTGTATACTCGCTTGCTTGAAACATGATAGCCAAATTCCAACATGACATGATGAGTCTACTTGCTTAAATATCTTGATATCTTTTGATATAAGTTCTTGAAAGTTCATGACTAGTTCTTCTTGTCATCTTATTGTTATATTCTCTTGCTATCTTGTCGTTTTGCGAGCATGCATGGCTATAGTGCATTCATGGAAAAAAATGTAATTACTTAAATCCCTTGCTAGTCCTTGAGATATAATTTCCTATTGAGCGTTCGCTCACTTAGTGTTTCCCTACTTTTTAGGTAAGTCCGACGATGAGGGAATTCAATCTAATAGGGAAAGCCAAGAGTGAAAGAGTTAGAGCTACTCAAGCGTCAATTAGTCCTGTCTTTTCTCTATTTTTCTTGAGTCAAGCGTTGTATTTTTCTTTTATTGAGTCTAGTATTTGCAAGGGTTTGTACTAGACATATTCTTATTAAAGGAGTTAATGGATTGGGTTATCTTTATATTTGTGCACTCTGTCTTTGTGTCGAATACACTACTACTCTGATTGACATGATTGATATAAACTCGTCGCGCATCTCCGGGTACCTTCCGCGCTCGGGGCGTGACATCAGATGTTGCGGATCCCTCTTCGGCTCCCTTTACTCCTTTTTTCCCTTCCGGCCTAGTGGCTTCGACTGAGATTATATAGCACCATCTAGCCAATGCCTGGTTACCTCGGACTTCCCCCACGCCATGTTTGGTTGGGAACTTCATTTTTTTGTGAAAGGTAGAGGGCACCGCTTTCATTCGGCTGAGAATGCCTCGGCCGAAGATGGCATTATATGTCATCATACCTTTAATCACGATGAAGCCTACCATAACCGTAACAGTTTTGGGTGGGGTGCCGATAGTAACTGGCAGGCTCAGGGATCCCTCGGGATAAGTTGCCTGACCGTTGAACCCACAGAGGGGGGTTCGGATCAGGCGGAGTTTAGATGGATTCTCTCCCATCTTGAGGAAACATTCATAGGATAATACATCAGGTGATGTGACACCACCTTGGGGTGATGGTCACAAGACCAATGCTTCCTCGGACCTAAGTATGCAAGCACAACCACAAGGCTAAGAAGCCTACGTAAGCGGACCTTCGTATGGCGCACACACTTAACCCGGGGGTAACTCATGGATGCCGAGTCGAGAAAATGGGACAAGCCCCTTGCTAGTAGATGGCCAGCAAAGTCTAAGGCAAACCTCCTCTTGAGGGGCGGATACTCAACTCAAGGTGTTGGCCTTGGCCGAGGGACGCGGATCACTCACTCACACCCACGGTGGTCACACAAAGTGCGGTGGAGCCTTAAGATCGGGCACTCTCTTCCTTACCGATGGTGCAATTGGAGAATATTAAATGAACAAGGATAATTGATAGCAAGGGTCTAGAATTTACCTAGCCAATTTGAAGAAACCGGCTCCGGTCGGAGACGTGGGCGAGCGGGGAAGCGTGTGTTCTCCACACGCCGCGCCGATGAAGCTTCGAACCTGAAATTTAAGATTTACATGCACTACGCCCCTTGCAAGGGGGTTGGACTAGGGGTGGGGGTTCAAATTACAACCAAAATATTCCTCCACATAGGGAGGGGCCTTCAGCTGGCCAAGCGGGGAGGGGAGAAACGGGGAAAGTATGCCGAATGAAGACCGAGATCGGTTCAGTCTTCTCTCTGCGAGTGCTGACAGTCAGTCGAAGATGTTGCTGCTGTGACTTCCCCCGAATTTTGTTGGGGACGAAACCACTTGGAGAATCTTTGTATCTTGAACAGGGTGACTCCAGAATTTTGTACATTTCTTCAGGCACCGCTGTTGGTCGGGGTGGGGGCTTGAACAGGGTGGTAGACCCTCGGATCTGACAGTTTCAGGTTCCCAACAGCAGGAAGAAGATGGTGCCACAACCGCTCCGGAACTCAGAATCAGGTACCGCTAGAGTCGTTGGAACCGTTGATGAGTCCTCTTCTAAGCAAGACTAACGAGGATGCCAGCGGATGTCGGGGTCGACCGGTGGGCTCTAAACACTGAGGAGGCGTCGGTGCAGACTGAGTGGAGGTAGATCCGAGCGCCTGGAGGAAGAAATTAATAACTCTTGCGACCGGATGCCGATTGGAGTTCCGCCTCTTGATTCTGAAAGTAGACAGGTCGAAGAAGATCTTTGCAGAAGAACGTTTGTCCTGATTCACGCTGGATTTGTCGTGGCAGAGCTTCCAATCACGTTCAGGTGCTCTGTCAGGAGAGCTTCGCGCAGTCGAGGGAGAACGGCTCTCCCGGGCAGCTCGGTGCTCGGACGACAACGAAACCACCGCCGTTGCGAAAAAGACAGGCAGACGCTTCCGTGGGTACCTCTTGGGCCTTCAGATTTATGGGGAGGTGGTCGGGGTGGCCGCTGCTAGCAGGTGATCCTCTACAGGTCGCCAGTCTAGATGGTGGAAGGTGGGGGTGATGGAGAAGAACAATGGGAGAGTGGAGGAGATGAGAGAGAGGGGGGGGCGACCTAGGGCTGTGGAGGGAAGGGGGATTTTGAAATTCAAAGGCCTAGGGAAGTGGAGGGGTGCTTGGGGTAGTGGGAAGGGTGCTTGGGAAAGTGGGAGGGGTAGTTGGGGGTTGGGTGGTGAGGAGAGGATTGGTGGAGGGGGTCTTGGGAAAGGGGGAGTATTGATGAGGGTTGTGGGGAATGGGAAGAGGCTTTAATGGGGTAGGTGGGGAGTGGAGGTGGTTGGGAAGGGAGGAGAGAGAAAAATTTCAAAATTGGGGTGGGGAGGAGAGAGAATGGGGTTCGCCCCCTTTAGAGAGAGAGAGAAGAGAGAGAGAGAGGGGGGAATCCACCCCTTAGAGAGAGAGAGAGAGATTCTCACAATTGTAGTGGAATTTTAAATTTTCTTTCAATCATTCATTACCTCAAAATGGAGAGAGTGGGGTCCTATTTATAGGGATCCCACAATTTACAATAAGGCCATGACTTTTGACACATTGACTAATAACCAACAAGATAGGGGCGCCCATGGGCCAAGCCCAATGAATTGGGCCCAATAGCTAACTAATAAACCTAATGACACTCAAACCTAGGGAAATAAGCACAAGACCCAGGGACATGACTCAAATAAAAGGGAAATTACAATGATATGACTCAAATAAAATAAAGAAACATACATAGGACTCAAAATAAATGACTAGACCATGATGTACGCCTCCGGGGTGACGAGAATGGTCGAGAGTGTCAGGACAGATGGTGATGACCCCATCATCAGGGGCACTGCCATTGTCAACTAAGATCATATCTACGTTACAATGGTTTATTGTAGCCGATACAACAAGAGCGTCGTCGTGTGGGGTGGTTAACCCTTCCAGGTCATGGTCGGAGAATACCAGGGCCTACAATTCGCTCACCTGCGGGGCCGTAGAGTGCTCAAGGGAGGCTCGGCTCACCCGCTCAGCGTGACGCTTTCTTCCTCGGCTACTATCTTCGCCTGATGCCGCGCCATCCGTGATGACGTTGATGTGGACTCCGCGGGGGGCATTGCCGATCTCTTCGGGGGCACCTCGGTCTTCCCTTTGCCCAGACACGTATCGAGATAGGTGTCCCTGGTGGACGAGGCGCTCGATCTCATCTTGAAGTTGATGGCAATCGCTGGTGTGATGCCCGAGATCACTGTGGAATAGGCAATGCTTGCGGCGATTACGATGCTTGGCTTTCATAGGCTCGGGTTGGCTGAGGAGGCCCGAGCCTTTGATGTCTTCATAAATTTCATAGACGGGAGCGGTAAGGGGGGTATACCGCTCATACTTTCAAAACGGCTCTTTTCGGTCTCCGTCCTGGTTCCGCCTTTTTCCTTGGCCCGTCCCTTGCTCGGATGGTCGCTTCTTGTCCCCCTCCCGACCCGAGCCTGTGGCGCCTCGGTAGGCGCTGAGGACTTCCTCACACTCTGCATGGTGCAAGGCCAGGGTCACTAGCTCGGCAAGGGAGGTGGGAGGATGAAGCACTAGCTCGCGCCACAGGTTCTCGTCACGGGTACCCCCGGTCAATGCGGTAATGGCAGAGGCCACATCTAGGCGGAGGATGCGCATGGCTTCTGATTTGAATCGGTTGATATAAGCCCGCAACTTCTCCCCCTGTTCCTGCTTGAGGGCCAATAATCCAGCCACTGACTGGGGTGGACCACTATCGATGAACCTTTCCTTGAACACTCACCCGAATTGCTTGAAGTTGCGGATGCTACCGGGGGCAAGGGCCCTGAACCAAGCCTGAGCACCCTGGACCAGAGTGGTCACGAGCGCTTGGCACTTGATTACGCCGGACGCCCCATGCAAGGCCATTAGGGCATCGAAGCTATCCTAGTGGTCAGCCGGGTCTCCCTGGCCGTCGTACGACTTGAAGGTCGGGAGTGAGATCTTGGGGGATATCTCTGCCTTCAAAATATAGTCGGAGAACGGGGATTGCTCCTTGTACTCCACAGGAGAGGTCTTCTGCAAGGCGCGGAGGGCGCGCTCTTGCTCCGTGAAATGCCTGTCAAAGTCTCACAGTCGGAGAGACAGCTCCGGTTGTCGTTGGCTCGAGGGGCTGGGGGGACGCACTTGCATGCTGTCCCGACGCTCCTCGGGGGCCTCGACTTTCAGAAACAGTTGGCGTGCTTCGGTCTTCTCCCTCCTCGGGGTTGAGGAGGCTTCCTGCTCCGAGGGAGAGGTATGCGATGGTCCTCCTGACAGGTTGCGAATGAGCCGCCGCCCCCGGAGGGTAAAACGGCCTCTAGCGGTTTCCTGGGAGGCATTTCCACATAGGGGGCTCTTCCGGGGGAGCTACGACTTCTCCTCCCTAGCCTCCTGGGCCCTCATGAGTTCCACGTGGACATCCAGTTTTGCATTGAGGGTTTGGAGGGCGTCGGTGCTCCCGCCGGGAAGCTGTTCCCCCCCACCGACGGAGGTATCTCGTTAGCGTGGTTGCCTGACGGGGAATTCTCCGTGGGGAGAGAAGGCGGGCCTTCTTACGTCACCAGGGCTTTCCCCAGGTCGCCAGCAGTCCTCCTACCAGAACTTCTTCGCACCATGATGGCTCTTTGTTCATTTCCCATAGATGGCGCCAGATGAAGAGGGGCTATCTCGCACTACTCCTGAGTGGGGAAGAGGATGACCACGTACACTTGAAGTGTGAACTGCAAGAAGGGAAACGAGTCAGGGGTGCCCAGGGATAGATCCCCGGGGAAGACCCTCCGATGCTTAAGTCAGCAAAGTAGTAGAGCTCTGATGTAAAGGGAAGAGCTAAGAGGAAGATGGGAGCGCGAGATCCCTCTCCACCAAAAGGTGAAGTGGTTCCTGCTCAGGGTTTTTGGCTCTTGCCTGGCTTACCTCTTGTAGTAAGGCCTTTCTAGTTTAAATAGTGGCCTGTTGTGTGACTTATCCCTGTAAGCGGAGGATTCTCAGGGGGGGTTACGTCTTTCATGCAGACTCCTTATAGGACGTAGACTCTTGGTCTCCTCTATCCCATTGAGCTTCCTGCCATTAAGGGACGCGCAACGGCCGTACTAATAAGCTTCCATCAGTGAGCTCGAGCGATAGGCACTTGCCAAGGAGTGGTCTCCCGAGCGATGAGTGCAAGGTTGGGGCAGGGAATAGGGGGCTCCGAGGGAGCATTCCCGATCAAACTGATGCTTGGACTTCCCAACCCGAAGGCCGCCTAGGAAGCGTTTGTACCGAGTGAGTTTTTGGGCTTTATACTAAGTGGGCCCAAGGGCTACCACTTCAAGGAGTTGGGCCTCGTTCAGTCTGGTTAGACCTCTTTTGGCCTCTCCGTGCGGGCGACGAGATTTCCCCTCTCTAACCGTCAATCCTCGCATCAGTCTCTCTACATTAACTGATCTGTCTCTAATATGGCCCAGGATCCATCCAGCAAGGTAATCTATCAAGACCCCTCACTGGTCGGTCATCCGCCAAACCTCTCGCTTGTCAAAAATAATATCGGTGAAGATTTCCTCCCATGGAGGAAGGTCCAGTAGATCCCCAGTGTCTAGGTCGCTCCATTGGAAGAGAAAATCGATCTCCTCCAGTAGCACGGAAGCCTCAAACTCAGAGAACATGAAAGTGTGGGTCCCTGGATGCCACAACTCTGGTAGTGCACCTAGTGCCTCCTAGTTCCACTTCATGCTTTTGAGCCTCTTCGCCTTAACGACCAGGCGTGTTAAATGCCATTGATGCTGTTGAGCCTCTTCCCCTAAATTTGGACATCCTGCGGACCTCTAGTCAGATCGTCATATAAGTAATGCTGTTATTTCTCTGGATTTATTGATTTTCCATGCTTAAAGTCCAGCCCACTTGACTTATTAGGCCTGAAATTGAAATGAGCAAGGGTTAGAGGCCCATGGGCTAGGCGGCCAAGTCGATGGTTGCCCAGGCCAAGATCTTGGCCACCCAGGTTTGGAAGATGGCCCGACCTCTGGCCGCCTTCTCCTTGAGAACGGCCAATACCCTGGCCGCTTCCTGACAATCGCCAGTTAACAGCCTACGTCTCACGTTCTCTCTCCCACTTCGAAAGTCCCCCGTTCAAGCTCAACTTACCGCCTCGTTGCCCACATCCTGGAGATATATAGCTGGAAGCTGGTAGAAGCTCAAATATGGGACAAAACACTCAGGAGAGAGACATTCTACGGGGATCGGAGGGAGAGACATTCAGAGGGGACGGGGTGAGATCGAAGAAATCAATTGGGAGAGGTACAGAGAGACCACTTTCAGAGAGATTCAAAGGGAGTGAAGGAGATTTCCCCGGTGTGAGAGGATTCCCCCCGTCACTCACGAGAGAGCTCTAGACTTCCAACTGGTTCTCGTCGCTTCCATCATGCATTTTACAAAGGGTGGACGACCATCGTTTTGGCCGTTCATGACACTAGGCGGCCAACCTCTTAGCCTCCTCCTGGTTTGATCTTCCTGCTTCCCTCTCTGTTTCACTGCGTATATCTACATTTGATTTGTTCTTATGTATGATGTTTTGATGATGTCTAACTATGACTCATTTATCAGTTATCAATCTTAAACGTGTGCGCTATTAACTTATATACTCTAGAAAAATAAAGATTAAATAGTTTTTCATAAAAATTGACTAAGTATCAAGGATGCAGGTCGACAGGTTCAAAGGACCAGGTAAACAGGATTCAAAAATCTAAACTACAGAAGGTCTTTTTCCTTGAAGTACAACTGAGTTCGATCGACAAACTCAGAAGGGTTTGGTCGACAGGTGGGTTCTCAGACTACGTAGACTTCCTCCGTCCAGAACCTAGTTCTTATGTTGTCGATAGAAGTTCTAGGAGTAGTCCAAGTCCGGTTGATAGGCTTCTGTAGAGTTTCTCTCATCTAGAAGCAAAAGCACAGTCCGGTCGATAGGGTTGACAATGGTCAGGTCGGCAGAACTATCATCCAGAACCCGTTACATAAAGCAATATGTGAAAATCAAGTCGACAGAACATGAAATCTGGTCGACAGGTTTCCTGTGAAGTTTCAATTTTCTAGAACTATCAAGAAATTCGGTCGACAGAACATGAAGTCCATTTGACAGGATTTCTATACAAGCTCTTTATCAAGAAACAGATTTTGGTCCTGTCGATAGAAACTTAAGTGCAAGCAAGTTTCCGGTCGATCGACAGGGCTGTCAAGAGACATTAAATATGGATCTGTGAACTTGGGCTAACCACACACGGGACCAAGATCCAATTATTGGGAAATGACCCAAAACCTCGTACCTCAGATTCTGGAGTTATCAAATGATCTGGACGGCCCAGATTTTCTTTCCCTAAGATTAGTGGCTGAGATTTGCCCTTAATGCTATAAATATGATATGATTGTTACCTGAAAAGATAGGCTGACTAGTATTATGAGGTGAGCATAAATTAGCTCATCCCAGTGAGAAATCATTGAAGAAGGAAGAGAGAGAGTGAGCAATAGCATCCAATGGGGGAAAACAAAGAGCAGCAGCTAGAGGAATGTGAGATGAGGGGCGACAGTTGAAACAAAAAGAGTGCAGCAGCAGAGTGAGTTTGATAGAAAGAACAATAGTGAGAGTGAGAGAGAGATAGAGAGAGTGAAAAGTAGTCGAAGAAGGAGAGAAGGAAAGAGAGATCATTGAAGAAGCAATTTGCTTCCTGAATGTAGCTACAGTTTTTCTACTTTACTTCTATTTTGTTCAATTTGCGATACTCTGTTCTCATTGGTGTGTGTGACTGTGCTATGTTGGCATAGACTCAGTTTATCTGAGCACATTTGTGTGTGTGTGTGTGTATGCATGGGGCTCATCCCCATGTGTTGCTGTGTAAACAACGTGTGTGTGTGTGGGGGGGGGGGGGTTCATCCCCGGGTCAAGTTGTGTGACATCGTTTGTTTGGGGACTTATCCCCGTGTGTGTTGCTGCAGTTGCAGCATAGTAAGCCTCACCAGGTTTTGGTGAGGGGTGGGCGTAGGGAGCCCGACTATGGTCCCGAACCACCTTAAAAATTGTTGTGCCACTGTGTGATTGCCTGTGCGATTGTTCCATCTTTCCTATTCCTATTCATAGGTAGTTAGTTGACTGTTCTATGTGGTCGATCATTTTCCAACACACATCACTACTAGCAGATTTGTGCTTTTAAGTGCAGATTGTGTGTTCAACACATTGGTTCTGAGATTGATCAATCATATAATTGTTGAACTTGAGCTTACTTAAGTAGATGTTAAGTGTTTGAATTAATTCCGATGTGTGTTTCTCTTGAGGTCTAGCATCTCAATTTTTGTTTTAGTGACTTAGCTAAAGAAAGGATGAAATCAATTCATCCCCCTATTGATTACGTTTGCACCAAGGGACCCAACAATTAGTATTAGAGCCTGACTCTATTTCACGTAGATCTAATGGTCTACAGAGGAGATCGCAATGCAATTTTAGCCATGAGTCTGTTGCTTGAGCAGTTTTTCATACATTGTCCACCAGTTTTTAATGGTTCATACTACTCTCTTTGGATAGGTAAGATGTGTATGTTTGTTAATTCTCTTAATTCTAATCTCTAGAAACTGATTTCTCATGGTTCACATAAACTACCTAAAGATGAATCTAAATGGACTGATGAGTATAAGATGAAAAACAATGATAATTTTGTAGTTCTAAACATAAAGACTGTAGTAGATTCTAATATATTTCCTTTTCCCTCCACTTGCAGCACAGCCAAAGAAATTTGAGGTGGTTTGATTAAACTCCATGAGAAGAAGGTAGAGTAGGAATGCCTAATGGCTAATAGTAATGATCGGCTAAGTGAAGAAAAGCAAGAGGTAAACACTGAATCTGATGAAGTTAGTTTTGAAGAATTGATTGATGCCTATGATGAACTACTAGGAAAATACAAGAAAATAAAATCTGAAAATAAGAAGCTCAAAAACAAACTTGAAAATACTCTTCATGGAAATGTTTCTTGTGAAAAATGCTCAGAACTTGAAATTTTAAATGAATCTCTCTTGTTTGATGTTGATATGCACAAGATAAAATTTGCTACTTAACAAAAGAAAATGATACATTGTTAGCTAAGATCACTCAATTTGAGGAAATTGAAAAAGAGCTCAAAGATAAACTGGAATCAATGTCAAATGATCAAAAATTACTTGATGAATTGATTGAGAATAAGACACTTGTTGAAGAAAATGAAAGACTAAAAGAACAAAATAGAATGTTAATTGAAAAACTATTTGCTCATGAAAAAGGGAAGTGTACTGTTGATGATAATTCAGAAAAACTGCATGTGTTAGAACAAGAGATTGAAAGCTACAAAACTGTCAACAGAATGTTAAATGACAGGCTTGCTTCCTGTGAGGAAGAGATGGCTAGCTCTGAACTGTATATTTCTTTATTGGAAAATAAAATCAGTGATCTAAATGGTTCCTTGTTAAGATTTGTCAAGGAAAAAGAAAACTTAGATACGATTCTTGGGATTAAGGTCAATTTCCAAAGAGAAGGACTAAGGTATGACCCTAGCAAAAAGAAAGCCTTTGGTCTGAAAACACAAACCCCCTTTGTGCATGCATCCTGTTCCTATAACACTTCAAATGCCCCTTCTATTGAGAAACCAAACTCAAAATTCCAAACTCAATCAAGGACCAAGAAATCTAATGCCCCATCTAAATGTCAAAATGGTCCTAAGATCCGAAAGAAAATGTTTAATGTTTCTAAGAATCACATGAAGCATCTTCATATGAGGAAAACTTCAAATATTAGTTGCTTCTATTATGGAAAGCATGGCCATATTATGGATGATTACAATGTGAAAAGAAGAGATGAATTGAATGCATGCAGAAAGAAAGTTGTCTTTGAAAAATAAAAATTATTTTCAGATAAGAAAAGCATGTTCAGAAAAAATAATCCAAACAATAAATATTCAGTTAAGAGTAATCTCTCTCGTTGGTGCCATCGGTGTGGAAAATTTGGTCACACTGTGTCAAATTGCTGGGTAGCCAAAAGGAGAAGGACTGTTACTGTTGAAAATGTTAAATTTTTTGATAATAGATAAACATTCACCACTTTCTTATACAAGAAGAATGTGAAACCTCATGTATACTGTTATTATTGTGGTGAATGTGGGCATCAAATGTATGATTGCTTTTGGATCAAAAGTGATGATTTGACTGCAATGAATAAAAACCTACATGGTAGAGGTTCCACTAATCCTAATGGACCCAAGAAGACTTGAGTACCTAAAAATATCAAATGAGAATTCTATCTTACATGTGTGCCTTAGAAATAAGAAGGGCAAAGTAATCACTCAGTAAAAAGACTGTCAAGGCACATAGAAATATCTAAGGACCATGCGATGAAACTTGAAGATCTAACATGCTTGAAGGGTAAAGATTCAAATTCAAGAAAACTCAGGTCCTATCCATCTCTTAATCTCTGAAGTGTTTCAAATAAGTCATATCCATTTATGTCAATGTGTTGACAGATATAGTCCTTAGACTGCTGTTCTGATAGCACTACTAGTAATATTGCTTGATTGTGAAAATAGCTCAAATGCCTTTCATTGAACTTGTTGGTTTGATAAACCTGATGAATTGTTTCTGGTTAAGTCAACAGAATAAAAGATCAAAATGAACCATGATGAGGTCAATAATTAAGGGGGAGATCAATGCATGGACATGCTTGAGATTATCTGGCTATCTAATATATCAAATGGTGACTTATGAAAGGACAGATTAGGTCTATCGAGAAATTGTCACTATGTGTGAGGATATGCTCCGCCAAGTACCAGAGCTCAGAGAAATCAAATAAATAATTCAAGAGGGAACTTTGTGGAATCTGAACTACAGTAGCTAATGGTTGTTTTTGATAATGCCTAATCTTCTACTATTCTATGATTGTTGGACTGTCTTTGTTAATACCTGTTCCTAGTGATGTCTTTCTTGGCTCCATTAAAATGAAATCCCTTCAGTCGTGTGGTTGCATACTCAGTGCACAGATTTAAAATTAAAAAAAAAATTCAGAATTGATTCTTAGTCGACAGGATCTTGAATCACGCCATCTTATGTCGACTGAACCTTGGTATAAGTCTATTCAAGCTCTCTATCTGCTCAGGTCTGTCGACCTGATGCCAGTCCAGGTCGACTAAACTTGTATTAGGTGCTGATCATTTTGTTTGCCCGAACAGGTCTATCGACCTGATTCTAGGTTATGTCGACCTGATATCAGTCTTAAATTCTTCTGATCAATCTTGTGCAAGTTTGATAATATCTATGTCAGACAAATTAGTCAAATTCATCCTCTGAGGGAGAGGCTCAAATAAATTTCACTCGTGCAATCTTTCCTACATATTCATGCATATTACATACTGCATTTTAGGCATAAATTGAAATTTGCAGTTTGCATTCATATTGCTTGAGTTACATATTGTCAGAGGTGCATGTCATGATATATGGTCTGCATATTGCATTTACCACATAGTGCTTGCATGATCTATATATGGTATCACCACCCTTGGCATTTCTATGACCATATACTCCCTTCTTAACTAATGTTGCATTGGAGTTACGACTAGTGTCACACACTCAGGGGGAGAAATTTTTAATATATAAGTGTGTATTTATTTAGGGGGAGTTACACAATCATGTTCTCAATAAATCTTTGGCATACATTTTAAATCAAATCCACACACTATCTTGCACCTGAATGTGACAATGAGTGTTAACATAAGGATTTGAGAAAAAAATTTTAACACTCTAGAGAAACTAAACTTGCTGCATGGATTTTGAAGAGAAAAGTTGAGGAAAAAGCTGCCTGCCTCATATGAAGGAAAAATTTTGAAATGAAAAATGAGAAGAAAATTGAAGACAGAGTAATGTTCAAACTCACTAAGTAGATCAGATGCATGTCACCTGAGACGTGATATGGTTCACATTGAAAAATGATGTACTAATTAATCTTTGTTCAGAATTTAGTGGAATAGTTAACCTACTGAGTAACCAGAGAGTCTGGCATGTGACTCATGTGTCTCCTCGCGTAAAATGGTATGGTTTAAACCTGACTACTCTCGATTGAGGAACTTTTTTAGAAAATCAAAAAAATTATCGTAAAAAAGTAAAATGAGGCAGATTGAAGTCTTCAATGCGCTGAAATCTGAGAATGATATGCAGTGTGGATAGTGTATTCTTGTGTTAATTTGAAAACCCATATATCCATATGCTCAAGATTCATTTCTCACGTTAATTCACATTACACAAATGGGAATTTGATTTGATATGTCTTCTGAAAATTTGTTTGATCAATATGAGCTACTGCATGAATCCTTCTAAATAATTGTACACTCATCTTGGTGTTAAATATGAGCATTCTAGGTATATAGACTCTTTTGCACTACTCATATACATAGCCCATATTTTAATAAGAAATGGGGAGATAAGTTGTACTTAGATATAACTACTTAATTAACTGCATGCTTGCATGATTCAAATGCATCATACCAGAGACGGTTCAATCATGAAGAGTCATTTGGACATTTGTGTTACATGGTCATGCATATGCACATATATATGTCAAAAAGGAAAAATTATCAAGAAAGAGTTTTGACATCTCAAAGGGGGAGTGAGGTTTTGTGTTCTTGAATTTTGAATAAAAAAATCATGACATTTATCGGATCAACTATCTAGTCGACAACCTCTCTCATTTTCCCTTGAACCGGTCGACCTCATAACTTTACCTATTCAGAACCAGGTCGACCGAGATTCCCTTGAACTCCCAAAACCGGCCAGACAGGTGAACAAGGGTCAATGGCTGGTCGACTTGTTTCATCTTAAAACCCCCTTTCCAGTCGACAAGAGTTTTCAAAACCCATTCGTCGTGCTTCTTTCTCTCACTTCCAAAAATCCTCTTCCCGTCGGAAGCAAGGATTGCCCTAGCTCTCCTCTCAACCTCGCACCTAACCGCTCTTTGGTCTCTGCTTGTCTCTCCTATCACAGTCAAGGGTCCTCCAGCCTTCTCCAGTAATCTTCAATGACTTCATATCATGGCGTCCTCATCATGGAAATGTAAGGCCCGAAACCCTCATCTGCACAGAAGATCCTTCCTCCTCGCAGTGTGGATTTTGAAGACCAAGAGCTCCGAAGCATGTTCCATGCTCTTCACCGTATGTTTGATGACCAGGGTTGGGTGCCCTTCCTGTCAAAGCATCGCCGATATTACCCTACTCTTGTTTAGGAATTCTTCCAAAACCTTCAACTCAATGAGGAGGTACTTGTGACGAAAGGCAAAGGCAAATCCTTCCTTGTTAATCCTATTTTATTTCAACAGGCTCTAAATCTTCCTATTGACAGGGTGACTCCTGAAATAGCCAACATAGATCTAGAGGCCGCATTCACCATATTGATAGGAAAACCTTTTGATGCACAACAAGCCATGTTATCCAAATTCAATGCCAATATTTTTCCACCATTGTAAAGGCTTGTTCACCATATCTTCACCACAATAATTTATCCCAAAGCTGGAGCTAGAGAACAAGTCAATGAAACACATCTATTCATTTTCTTTTATCTCTTTGATGGGGAGAAAACCTATTTGCCCTTCTTGATGTATCAACTTATCAAATTGTGTTTTCATGAAAATCTCGCTCATTACCCTATGCTTACCATCTCACAACCATTTTCAAGTACCATAAATTAAATTTGTCCAAGGAAGCCTATATTGAAATTCCAACTAGAAACATTTATACTCATCATTCCATTCAAACCTTTATGAAATTCAAAAAGGAATGATATGAGGTGATCCAAACATTGCCTCACCAACAGCCCCCTGTAGAGGCTCCAGCTCCACCTTCTGAACCTCCAGTTGCCCCTCCTGCTGCATCATCTGCTTCATAGTCTCATGATGCCCAACTACCTCAAGCACCTCCACCTATAGTTGCATCATGCCATGACATTGTTCCTTATACACCTCCTCCATGGGTTGTCACTCAACCACCCTCTCCACCTTGACCACAACCCAATCCACAGCAGTCCTCTGCCTCATCTTCTCAACCACCAGGGTGACATCATTACATACATGCTCTATTCACTCAGTTCCAGGACATCATGAACTCAATGGAATCCAGAATCAATGAAATACTAGATAGAATGGAGTCAAGAATGAATGATAGGTTGCTCTCAGTGGAAACAAGCATTGAAGAGGCACATCAGAGATTCTTTAAGATTAACTTTGATCTAAATCAAGTGGAGGGTACTTTCAAAAGCATGGATAAGTCTCTTCAATACATGGGAGACCATCTTCATCACATGAGAATGGACACCAAAGTTATAAAGAGACATTTTCAAATGGCCACGATTGAGGGAGAAGATGATAGTGAATCTATTGAACTTCAAGGCCCTCGAGCTCCTGCCAGTCCAATTAGATCTACTCCACGAGGGCTCCCTCCACTACAACCACAGTTCAGGCCAACAATGACCATACCAGAGCTATTCAGAGCTCCTCCTCCACCTCCATATCAAGGGCAATCGTCTCGATGAAAATGATTGAAACCCCTAATGTTACTGTTTTGATGATATCAAAGGGGGATAAATTGGATGAGTTATTAGGATGAGTCAATATGTTCTATGGTCTCTTTTCTTTTCTTTTGAGTCTATATGCTGTACTTAAGTGGGTATTTGAGTGTAATGAAATGATTATGGTGTATGTTGTCAACATGGAATGATTGGGAAGATTTTGTTATTAATGATGTTTTACATTAATGAAAATTTGGTTTTGATTCTTTATTGTATCTGAAATTACATGAACTGCTTAGTCTTATTTTGTTTGGTCTTGAAGTCATGAGTGATTATTCGTGAAGAGCTCAATTTCAAAAATTGAAACAGTTTCAAAAATTAAAAACTTTAAACTAAACTCTGCTTTCATCTGCAATCAATTTCTTGAATTAAATTCGGTTGCATGGAACTAATGTGAAAAATGACTCATAGTTGCCATCATCAAAAAGGGGGAGAATGTTGAGTATGATATTTTGATGATGTCTAACTATGACTCATTTATCAGTTATCAATCTTAAAAATGTGAGCTATTAACTTAGATACTTTGGAAAAATAAAGATTAAATAGTTTTTCATGAAAATTTACTAAGTATCAAGGATGCAAGTTGACAAGTTCAAAGGACCAGGTCAACATGATTCAAAAATCTGGACTACATAAGGTCTTTTTCCATGAAGTACAATAGAGTCCGGCCGACATACTCAAAAGGGTCTGTTCGATAGGTGGGTTCTCTAACTATGCAGACTTCCTCTGTCCATAACCTAGTTCTAATGCTGTCGACATAAGTTCAAGGAGCAATCCAAGTCCGGTCGATAGGCTTCTGCAAAGTTTCTCTCATATAGAAGCAGAAGCACAGTTTGGTCGACAGGGTTGACAATGGTTAGGTTGACAGAACTATCATCCAAAACCCATTGCATAAAGCAAAATGTGAAAATCAGGTCGACAGAACATGAAATCCGGTCGACAGGTTTCCTGTGAAGTTTCAATTTTCCAGAACTATCAAGAAATCTGGTCGACAGAACATGAAGTCCGGTCGATAGGATTTCTGTACATGCTCTTCATCCAGAACCAGATTTTGGTCCTGTCGACAGAAACTTAAGTGCAAGCAAGTCTCCAGTCGATAGGACTGTCAAGAGAAATTAAATACAGGTCTGCAAACTTGAGCTAACTGATGCGGGATGATATGCGAACTTAGACTTTATGCGATGACATGACTAAATGGACAACTACGACCAGCAACGACACAACCAATCAAGCAAGGTCGGCTCGACACCAATGAGTCCCAAGAGAGAAATTGGGCTAACATCAAGCAACACAAGCTCGCAATCGTCCCCAAACGAGGAAAACACGTGGATCCGCACGGTTGAGGAACCGACAGAGTCTAGGGTAGGCAATTTACACTCGTGCTTAGATCGAGTCATGGGACAGTCGCACTCTCTCACTGCAGCAGTAATAAATATATGAAACGGGCTAGGAACCTAAATAGCACACAAGTAGCGGCTCAAGAGCATATACGTGACAAGCAAGCTAAACCAAGAAGGGAGCAGTCGTGTACCTCCACGCTCGGGGCATGGGGAAGACTCCCAGCCAAATCACAGAATCCCCAGTACAAGAACTAAAAAAACATACAGATCCAAACATGCCCACTCCTCGCAAGGAGGTAAAAGGCTACACATCAAATCCGAGGACGTGTGAAGTGGGTTGACGGGCCACAAGTTGAGGGGCGACTGTGACCACGGTCCGCTGGTCTACATCCAGCAGTGAAGGGGATGCGTCACGGTTACCGAGGCTAGAGCAAAGTCCCCGACGCCATGCTTCAGTGGATGACGATCCCCCTTGAAGAAGTTGGAAGCCAATGGAGTCAGCTTGTACCTCCGATGTAGTCACGAACGGGCGGGCAGACTGCAGGCCGGCCTGCATAGGTGCAGGTAACCAGCGCAAAGGGAGGCCTGGAACGGGACCTTCTAGATGTCCTCTGAACATGAAATCTGGCGTGGATGTAGGCAGGAACGTCCCTGTGATGCTCGTGGAAGATGGGCTGCAATAGACGGCCATGAGAGCTGAGGCTACTCTGAAAGAGAAAACCTGTGCAATCTGGCCTATCTGCAGGTAGCAGGACAGACAGAGGAAGAACGACGTGGCAACAGGGAGTCCAGGGTGGATTTTAGGGCTAGATTTTCTCTGGAAGATGGGGGATGAACGTGGGTAGATGGAGGATGAGTGGCGGGGTCGCACGTAGTGGAGGTTTTGGGCATGGGGAACGGTGGACTGCGGGACTCAGTTTTGTAGATCTGTGTAGACAAACTGGGTAACAGATATGGAGGATGGGACTATGCGGGGCAAATAGGTTCAGAACAGCGTAAACATTTGATGGTGTATGGAGTATGATGTAGGGAAGGAGTGTACCAATTTTCAGGGCGTTTAGACAAGGTTTGGGGGGAGAGATGGCAACTATGGACGGGTTCTGTCCCTACAAATCTGCACAGGTGCAGTCTGCACGGGGTAGATGGGATATGAAGGGAAGTTCACTACAGAAGGAGTTTGGACATGAAAATTTAACTGGAAGAAAGGGGAATGTGGGGGAAGAGGCTTACAAAATATGAGGGCGATTTGAGAGGGAAAAGGGGGCAGATCAACCTGTTCACCACATTTCTATCTCTCTGGGGAAGCCGATCTGCGCAGTCGGGGGAGAACAGTAGCCCTGGCCTGATCCGGTGGCGGATGAAGGCAAGACCAGGCTCGTTGCGAACGGGACTAGATAAATCACGTCTCCACAAAATTTCAGCTCAAATTCGTAGTATAGAGGCATGGAGGAATTTCCCAAGTTGGAGGTCAGAGCAGGAGATGCAGCAGAGTAGAGAAGAAGATGATAAGGGGCTGGCGTCTCACCAAACCCAAGGGCGTCTCACCCCAAAACCCTAGGCGTCTCACCAAAGGGATGCTCGTCTCAATCAAGGTCCCAAGAAGGGAGAAACGGGTGCAGCCTTTTGGTTTCTCTTAAAATTCCTTCATTAGTTTTTCACAATATGTTTACAAGAGAGTACTTAAAGAGAAAGAAACAAAACCCTAACAATAAGACTCCTACTTAAAACAATTATTTTCCTACCTATCATCCTAGAGAGGGAAATAAGGGGATAAAGAGA
Organism: Amorphophallus konjac; assembly: GCA_022559845.1. Classification (NCBI taxonomy): domain Eukaryota; kingdom Viridiplantae; phylum Streptophyta; class Magnoliopsida; order Alismatales; family Araceae; genus Amorphophallus; species Amorphophallus konjac. Next base: position 315,547,984 of record CM040121.1, on the reverse strand, counting down.
TAAGATAAGGGGGGGGCAGCCCATTCCTAGATGGCCTAGGAGAGAGGGGCGCCCTCCTCTTGGGACCTCCACGGGTGACCAGGGCGGCCAGCCCAATAAGAATGCCCAAGTGGGCTCCATGCTAGCCAAAGGCCCAATTGCCCTAGATCTAGACTCCATTAAGACTAATGACCCACATATGACTAACAAGGTCCACAAATGGCCTACAAATACTCAAATAACCAACAAAAAAGTTCAAACTAAGAAATAGTCTTCGAGCTGTGATGTCCCCATCAATCCTCCCCGGGTGGGAGAAATTCGACTCCGTCGAGTATGGGGTCCTGTCGATGAAGAAGCCTGTCGTAGCGTGGCTTGTCGAAAGGGCATCCTCTCCCTGCACTAGATTGTGCAAGTAAGCTCCTCTCCCAATTGTGGGCCTCCTGCTCATCTTGTATAAGTTCTATCTACACACGCTGCTGTCAGATGGGGCCTAAAGGTGGACACTCGGGGGAGGGATCACTCAGAAGAAGAGGAGAAGGCTCAAACAGCTCACTAGGTGTCACCGTTGGAAATCGGCAGGCTCCTAGATCAAAGACATCGTGAGTAGAGTCGACACCAGTGGCAACAAGCAAGTCCTCAACAAGAACTATCGACCCAACACATTTCACTTCGCTAGAGAGACCAACATCTCGGGCCTTGATCATGACATGGTCTCGCTCGTGGGGCTCATGTGGCTGCCAGCGCTCATTGGCTAACTCTCCGTAGTGCACACTGCTGGCCATTGTGGAATGGAAACCCATAGGAGACTCAGATGTATATGTATGCAAGTTTGCTAGACCTTAATGCTGGGACTCATCTAAAACAAGAGGACTACTAGGTGAAGAAGGATGGATCATAACACACCTAATGACACCCAACTGGACACCACATGGATCAGGGTCCCCTTGACCTTCCTTCATCTCCTCAAAGAATTCATCGGCTAGACTCGGATCTGCCTCATAGCCAACGGGGACAAGTCCTGGTGGAGCATCTCCCACCTGTGTGTTCTCTATAACAAGAGATGCACGTGAAGGACACTGACCAGCATAATAGCCAAATCCCTTGCAGCGATAACACTATTGAGGTGACCCACTAGACTTCCCCATAATGGGCCCCTTGCCTTTGTCCTCCTGACGTGCAGGAGGTGTAGGAAGTTGGGGTCGGACAGGAGGTGCTGATGCCTGTGGGTGTGGAGTGGGAACGGGCGATTGTGGTCGAGGGGGAGGATCCCTCAGCGGAGGAGGCCGAGGCCGCAAGGCAGACGGGTCTAGAGGGATGGGTTCTGATGGGCGAGTCACCTGTTCCCTAGGGTGAGGACCAGGGGAGCTTCACAGCTTGGTCCCTCGGTAAGTGGTAGACCCCTGCCATAGGGCAGACTCAAATGCCGACTCAAATTGCTTGACCTCAAGAGCAACTTGATATGCCTTCTCCAAAGTAGTCACATTGTGGCGAAATAATTCATACTGATAGTGTAGTCGTAGACCTCTTTGGAAGCACGAGATAGTCATGGTGCTCTCCTCCATAACCCCACATCGCAAAAAGTATTCATCAAACTCGGTGATGTACTCGGATACGAGCCGAGTCCCTTGGGTGAGACCCTGCCATCTATCAATAAGGCATTAACGGTACATGGCAGGAAGGTACTTCTCTCTCAACTTGACCTTCATCTCATCCCAAGTATCAATCTGGGGCTGATGTCGTTGCATCAATAGGCTCTCCACATTCCTCCAATAAGTCTGTGCATGTCCAAGCAACTTCATCTTCGCATAGCAGACTCTTCGGTGATCCGACATCTCAAACCACTCAAAATATCGGTCCATACCGGCCTCCCAATCTAAATATACCTTCGGGTCCAAGGACCCATCAAAGGTAGGTGGATCCGCTCGCACGTTCCTAAGAACACGGTCATCATCTTCATTCTCTTGATTCCATCGTGGGGCACGACGGCCTCGAGCATACCCATCAAACTCAGACTCAGACTCATAATACTCAACCCCTTGAGCCCCAGGGGCTGCGAATGGTGGCCTTGCCCCATGATGGCCATTCACCGACCCGTGGCTTCCCTTGATCGGGGCTCCCTCTAAGTGGGTGATCCGTCCGACCAGCCCTTGGACCGATCGGTTGGAGGCCTCAATACAATCCTCCATGGCCTTCAGTCTTCCCTCCATGCGAGTATCTAGCTCACCTATTCTATTCATGAGGGTCTACATAGCGTCGGCCAGAGAGAGCTCTCCGGGGACGTGGGCTCGGGGATCCGCCATAGGTACCGAAGGATGGTATTCGGTTCCCCTACGGGTGGGCATGCAATGAAACAAAATGCAAGGGATTTGTTTTCCTAATGCAAGACTAATTCAAGGTTACCCTAGACTCTAACCTGCTCTGTCACCAAATTTGATGCGGGATGCTATGCGAACTTAGACTCTATGCGATGACATGACTAAATGGACAACTACGACAAACAGTGACACAACCAATCAAGCAACGTCGGCTCGACACCAACGAGTCCCAAGAGAGAAATTATGCTAACAATAAGCAACACAAGCTCGCAATCATCCCCAAACGAGGAAAACACATGGATCCACACGGTTGAGGAATCAGCAGAGTCTAGGGTAGGCAATTCACACTCCTGCTCGGATCGAGTCACATGACGGTCACACTCTATCACCGCGGCAATGATAAATATATGAAACGGGCTAGGAACCTAAATAGCACACAAGCAGCGGCTCAAGAGCATATACGTGACAAGCAAGCTAAACCAAGAAGGGAGCGGTCGCGTACCTCCACGCTCGGGGTGTGGGGAAGACTCCCGACCAAATCACATAATACCCGGTACAAGAACTAAAAAAAATACATATCCAAACACGCCCACTCCTCGCAGGGAGGTAAAAGACTACACAGTGAATCCAAGGACGTGTGAAGTGGGTTGACGGGCCGCAAGTTGAGGGGCGACGGCAACCACGGTCTGCTGCGAGTCGGTACGCCGGTCTGCGTCCAACAGTGAAGGGGATGCGTCACGGTTATCGAGGCTGGAGCAAAGTCCCTGATGGCGTGCTTCAGTGGATGACGATCCCCCTTCAAGAAGATGGAAGCCGATGGATCCGGCTTGTACCTCCGATGTAGTCATGAACGGGCGGGCAGACTGCAAGCCGGCCTGCACAGGTGCAGGTGACCAGCACAAAGGGAGGCCTGGAACGCGACCTTCTGGACGTCCTCTGAACATGAAATCTGGCGTGGACGTAGGCAGGAACGTCCCTGTGATGCTCATGGAATATGGGATGCAATAGATGGCCGTGGGAGCCGAGGCGACTCAGAAAGAGAAAACCTGTGCAATTTGGCCTGTCTGCAGGCAGCAGGACAGATAGAGGAAGAACGACGTGGCAACGGGGATTCCGGGGTGAATTTTAGGGCTGGATTTTCTCAGGAAGATGGGGGATGAACGTGGGTAGATGGAGGATGAGTGGCAGGGTCGCACGTAGTGGAGGTTTTGGGCATGGGGAACGGTGGACGGCGGGACTCAGTTCTGTAGATCTGTGCAGACAAACTGGGTAACAGAGATGGAGGACAGGACTATGGGGGGCAAATGGACTCAGAACAGCGTGAAAATTTTATGGTGGATGGGGTATGATGTGGGGAAGGCATGTACCAATTTTTAGGCAGTTTGGAGAAGGTTTGGGGGGCGAGATGGCAACTGTGGACAGGTTATATCCCTTCAGATCTGCACAGGTGCAGCGTGCATGGGGTAGATCGGCTATGAAGGGAAGTTCGGCTACAGAAGGTTTTTGGACGTGAAAATTTAACTGGAAGAAAGAGGAATGTGGGGGAAGAGGCTTAAAAAATATTAGGGCGATCAAAGAAGGAAAAGGTGGCGGACCAACCCATTCACCACGTTTCTGTCTCTCTGGGGAAGCCGATCTGCACAGTCGGGGGAGAATAGTCGCCCTGACCTGATCTGGTGGTGGATGAGGGGAAGTCCAGGCTCGTTGCAAAGGGGACTGGATGAAACACGTCTCCACAAAATTTCAAACTCCAATTCACAGTATAGAGGCGTAGAGGAATTTCTCAAGTTGGAGGTCGGAGAAGGAGATGCAGCAGAGTGGAGAAGAAGATAATAAGGGGCTGGCCTCTCACCAAACCCAAAGGCATCTCACCCCAAAATCCTAGGCGTCTCACCAAGGGGATGCTCATCTCAAGCAAGGTCCCAAGAAGGGAGAAAAGGGCGAAACCTTCTGGTTTCTCTCAAAATTCCTTCATTAGTTTTTCACAATATGTTTACAACATGGTATTTAAAGAGAAAGAAACAAAACCCTAACAATAAGACTCCTACTTAAAATAATTATTTTCCTACCTAGAGTCCTAGAGAGGGGAATAAGGGGATAAGGAGATAAGATAAGGGGGGGCAGCCCATTCCTAGATGGCCTAGGGGAGAGGGGCGCCCTCCTCTTGGGCCCTCCAAGGTTGACTAGGGCGGCCAGCCCAATAAGAAGGCCCAAGTGGGCTCCATGCTAGCCAAAGGCCCAATTGCCCTAGATCTAGACTCCATTAACACTAATGACCCACATATGACTCACATGGTCCACGAATGGCCTACAAATACTCAAATAACCCACAAAAAAGTTCAAACTAAGAAATAGTCTTCAAGCTGTGATGTCCCCATCACTAACCGCACACGGGAGCCAAGATCCAATTATTGGGAAACGACCCAAAACCTCGTACCTCAGATTCTGGAGTCATCAAATGATCTGGACGGCCCAGATTTTCTTTCCCCAAGATCAGTGGCTGAGATTTGCCATTAATGCTATAAATATGATGTGATTGTTACCTGAAAAGAAAGGCCGAGTAGTATTATGAGTTGAGCATAAATTAGCTCATCCTAGTGAGAAGGAATTGAAGAAGGAAGAGAGAGAGTGAGCAGTAGCATCCAATGGGGGAAAAGAAAGAGCAGCAACTAGAGGAATGTAAGATGAGGGGTGACAGTTGAAACAAAAAGAGTGCAGTAGCAGAGTGAGATCGATAGAAAGAACAACAATGTATGTGTGTGTGTGAGAGAGAGAGAGAGAGTGAAAAGCAATCGAAGAAGGAGAGAAGGAAAGAGAGATCATTGCAGAAGCAATTTGCTGCCTGAACGCAACTATAGTTTTTCTGCTTTACTTTTGTTTTCTTCAATTTGAAATACTCTGTTCTGATTGCTGTGTGTGACTGTGCGATGTTGGCACATGCGCAGTTTATTTGAGCACATTTGTGTGTATGTGTGTGTGTGTGTATGTGTGTGTGTGTGTGTGTGTGTGGTGCTCGTACCCATGTGTTGCTATGTAAACAACATGTATGTGTGTGTGTGGGGGGGGGTTCATGCCTGGGTCAAGCTGTGTGACAACATTTGTTTGGAGACTTGTCCCCATGTGTGTGTTGCTATAGTTGTAGCGTAGTAAGCGTTACTAGGTTTTGGTGAGGGGTGGACGTAGGGAGCCCGACTGTTGTCTCAAACCACCTTAAAAATTGTTGTGCCACTCTGTGATTGCCTGTGCAATTGTTCCATCTTTTCTATCCCTATTCACAGGTTGTTAGTTGACTGTTCTATGTGTTCAATCATTTTCCCACACACATCACTGTTAGTAGATTTATGCTTTTAAGTGCAGATTGTGTGCTCAACACATTAGTTTTGAGATTGATCAATCATATAATTATTGAACTTAAGCTTACTTAAGTAGATGTTAAGTGTTTGAATTAATTCCGCTGTGTGTTTCTCTTGAGGTCTAGCATCTCAAATTTTCTTTTAGTGACTTAGCTAAAGAAAGGATGCAATCAATTCAGCCCCCTCTTGATTACATTTGCACCAAGGGACCCAACAATTGTCATATCACTACATATTAGAAACTCTCGTAGAATCCTTGCTATAGAGGTTTTCAAACAAAATAAAAGGGAAGGCGGGTGGTCGAAAGTTTCGGCCATCCCCCTTTCCCAACACCGCTCTAGGTAAAGCCACCACCATATTCTTCCATTTTGTAGTTCATTTCCAGCATTTACTATATTATTTAGTTTTAATTGGTGTTTTCTATGTATTTTCAAGTTTTTGCTTCTATTTCTAGGACTTTCGGTACTGTAGACTACAAAGGGCTCTCCGTCCTTGGCCGGTCGAGAATGGAGAAGTTGGGACCCCACTAGCTCCCTCCCGAGGTACCACAACGTGATCATCTCTCCTGTAGGAATCAACTAAACTTCCCTGGCGATCACCCCACATCATCAATTCTAATCTTGGTCACCATAGAGTTGGGGCCATCCTTGGGGCCATGCCGACCCATGGGTGACACACAGCGTGGCACATCACTACCCCCTAGAAAGGGTGCGTGTCATCCCGACGCCTAAACGCTAGAGTTCGATTAGATGGGTGGTCACCGCCAAAGCTTGACAACATTCGTAGATGGACCTCCGGAGGGAGAACCACCCCCGCTGGGGGGCGTGACAACCCTCTGGCTATGGAGGCACCAGGGGGACCTCTTTTGGGGTTCCTGAGCTCATGTTGGCAGTCCCCAATTGGGTCAACAGGACCAGATTGGGTTCCTCACTGCATGGAGGTGGCATAGAACTTGGCTTGGCGGTGGCTGCTTTAGTTGAAGGTTGTTCCCCTGTGGGGTCAATGTTAGGGCCCCTGGGGGAGGCAAGAGCGACGGGGGGGGGCTTGGCACTGGTGCCTCGGGTAGAGGAGCTGGCAAGGCCGGAGGTCGGGCGGGGTCCCTCAAAGGGACCCCGTCCTGTGAGGAGCTTTTGACCTCTTTCACCTACTTTCTTCAGCGACTGTTGCCTTGAAGGAGGCCAGGATGAACCCGTGCTCGTGGTCCTTCCATTTGGACCTCCGCTATTCCATCTCCTCCCTGGTGAGGGCCCGCTTACCCTTATCATGGGCGACCGGTGAGCTCCCAGTCTCCTTTACCTAGGGGAGGACCTCCCGTACGTCGACAGCCATCTCCTCCGGGACCTCCTCGCTTCAGGTGCGGCCTTGGTCTGGTCAACCAATCGGCCTCCTCCCTCACCGTAGGGGACCTCTGCAGCCCAAACAATTAGAATAAACTAAATAGCTATCTGACAGAAGTAAAGGTGCTTGAATCCTTACCTTCAGGAAGCAGGGAAGCGCGGGCATAGTGCCGGAGGTTTGCCTTGGAAAGAAGTTCGGCGGTCGATTGTTTATTGTTCTGAAGGATTTTGACGCTATCCTCGATATCTCGGGAGATGGTCGAAGGCCTTGTAGGGAGCATGGGTTGGAAGTTTGGATGAGTCGGGAAGGGCCAGTGGGTACCCTTGGTAAGGTTCACCTAGAAATATTGGGGTTTCCACCCCTTGTGTGAAGAATCCCAAGGGGAGAGGCTAATGCAACTCTTACCCCTCCGGGCCTGAAAGAAAAAGAAGCCTTTCCCGGCCTACGCGTGCTCCTTTAGCTCAGAGAAAGCATTAAAGAGGTCAAGGGACAGAGGAACCCTACATTTCTAGCAGAGGACAATGTACGAAAAAATGAAGGCAAAAGAATTGGAGACCAGCTAGATGAGAGCCAGCTTGAAATAGTTCAGCACATAAATGACAAAGAGATGAAGGGGGAGATGGAAGCCGCACTTCCAAGCCAGAATGTAACTACAAAAGGAATCTGGGCTGGTGCTATTGCTCGATTCATGTGGCTTAGTAAGAGAGAAAGTGTACTGCCAGGGTAGTTGGTACTAGATTTTGAGCTCTCTGACCTCCTCCACCGTGAGTTCGCTGCGCAGGTGGCGACAGGATGTCGGAGCGGATCTCTCCACCCAGTGTTTAACCTCCTCGCCACAAGTGTTCCCTTCTTGTTCCACCATCACGGAAGATGGAGACAGTCAGACACCCAAACCAGAAGAGCGAGTGGTGGAAGGGAGCAAGCATACTGCCTCTGCGGTGGTCGCTGCAAGCTCTGCGAAAGCTATAGCGATCTCCCGCTTCCTCTGATGTTCCTCCTGGGACATGGACGATCCCCAGAAGACCCTAGAACTCGAAGGCACGGGAGGAGGTAAAAGCCTAACAATGGAGATGGGAGTTGAACCCATATAGCATTTGTAGCCCCTAGGTGGCAGAGGAAGAGCCGTCGTGACACCTCAAGGCACCTTGGAAAACTAAACGCCCTGAGTCGGCACTTCGAACAGGCGCGAAAGATATCATCATTACGCTTGAGCCCCAATGCATTAGGGCAATTGTATTTATGGACCCCACGATTGCGACAAGGATACCTCATGATAGCCAATTCCCACCCTTGCCGAAAAGCCCAACACAATATCTACTCTCTGAGCTGACTCTTGGGTTGGGAGTAGGGGGCAAGTGGAGTGGGGAAGATTTACGGCCCAATGTTTCATGGCCCAAAGGCTCATAAAGGCCAGCGCAACCCAGTAAATGATAGCCCAACTCTACATTGAGGACCCGCTTACTATAAAATCAAGGGTCAAGGGCCCAAAAGAGGGCCACCAAGCCTCGGTACGGTCGCCCATACGGAAGCCTCCCCTATGCTCGAGAGGAACCCTAGCACGCCATCGACCGAGCCAATAAAAGATGAATAAGATGCTTAGGGATACTCGGAGCTCAGACCTAGAGGGGGAATATCCCTTATCCACCCATGGACCAACCCTCCAGTGGGACTCCTCGCCCCTCTAGCGAACCAAAGTGGATTCCCCACGGCCGGGCACTTATCCCTTATAACTCTAAGCAAACTTTACGCTACCATCTGAGAGTGGGAAGTCCATGAGGATAAGGGGGAGCAAGAGTCCTACAATGGTAAGAGTTCATGCCATAGATGTAACACCCCCTTCCCACGGCCTCTCAAGATTCCCACTACTCTAAAGAGGGAGCCTGCAACTATTTAATCCCAGGGATCTCCTCCGCAAAGGTAAGCGAATCCTAGCCTCAACAACTGGTGAAGAGAATCTTGTGCCCTACACCTCCTTTCTCTCCCTTCGCATCTTGCTCTTGCCCTTACTGACTTAAGCATCGGAGGGTTTCTCTGGGATAGCAATCCCAGGCCCCGTGATCACTTCTTCCCTTTTTATAGTAAACCATCTTGAGGTGGCTTCGTACGATTGATCTGGGATTCACTTCGCCCCAGATCTGATGGCCTGCGACTTAGCACGATATCTCGTCTATTCAGGATGCAAAGAAATATAAAAGGTGAGGAGTCATATTTGAAATTCTATCTCTTATCTTTTAATAATATTAACACTAATTTTTGAATATTAAATATATTGTAATCTAGATTCTAAAGCATTTCTTCTCTACATGCAAAAAAAAGAACCTATGAGATAAACTCCCACCATTGCATGGGGTCACACCAACTTGCAAGCCACAAAACCACTAGTGCTTATGAATAATTGATTTTGATCATTGGCCGTCAATGGATTACTTATATGAATATGGGCACAAGATAAAAGAGTCTATCAAGAAATTTTTTGACAAGAAGATAATTGCATCCATGAGACTTGAGTTTTATGCGATGCAACTTTTAGTTGATAAATTGTCATATGTGGCGTTTATTTAATGTACTTTTATTCCTTTCTTAGAATGTAATTTTTAGTGGTTGTTTAGTACACTTTTTTTTAAATATATATTATAGTGTATCTTCCATGCTTCTAAGTCGCCACTTAAGCTATATTAAAATTTTATAGATATATGACATTGATAGAAACATTTCTATTCTAATGGGTCACGAGTCAACCTGAACGGTTAAATTATTGACTCATAACCCACTAACTTGTTCAGGTCAAGGAACAAGTTGGACTTTAAAACTTTGTCCATCGGTGACCTCAATTGAGACTCGCAAGCCCACCTTCTAGCACTCTCTCTCGCCTCTCTTCCCCCCTCTCTCATAGCCATGGTGGTTCATGGCACTGTACAGGAGTAATGATTACAGGAGGCTGGGCATCCACAACCTTGGCTCCTGATGGAGGCCTGCCATCTATGCCTTCATGTCCGATGATGGTGACCTCCCTATCTTCACCATTTGTGCCTTCGTCTCTAACATCGGGACCCTCCATCCTCTCTCTCTCTCTCTCTCTGTCCCTCCCTATGCATCCCACACCACTAGGTGGGGTGCTGACGTTAGAGGGGGAGACTCCCTCCAGCATGCTCCCATCCTCTCTCTCCTCCCATTAACTGTCTCTCTCTCTCTCTCTCTCTCTCTCTCTCTCTCTCTCTCTCTCTCTCTCTCTATATATATATATATATATATATATATATATATATATATATATATATATATGCAACCTACCCCACAAAGATGGGGATGTCGACGTTGAAGGGAAAGACCCCCTATGATGCCATCCACTCCTCTCTCTACTCTCTACACACTCTGTGTGTGTGAGAGAGTGTGTTTCTGGGTATTCTTGCTCTGACCAATGATCGTTCCTTGTGTTAGTCGCAAGTTTTCCTTATGCCCACGTTGTCATGACACCTTTGCGGGAGCGAGATACCTTGGAGGGTAGTGGCACCATTGGCAGAGAAGGCGGAGGGTGGGAAGGTAGTAGCGTCATTCGTGCATGAGATGATGCTATGTTGTAGGGAGGTGACGATGTTGTTGGCGAACTTCAATGGGGTGACCTCCAACATGCGAGCATCCCCGGGGGAAGAAGTGCACTTGGCAGAGGCTGGGCCTTGCGTGGCGGGTGGGGGGCAGCTGTACATGTCGGCGGTGAGGTTGTTGATGGGCAGCTTCAATCTTACCAACTACTTATCCCGTTCTCTCTCTCTCTCTCTCTCTCTCTGGGCACCCCACTGATGAGTGCTCATTTCTTTATGATAATTTGAAGTCCCGCGATCAATGACACCCAAGACGGGGGTGAATTGGGTGTTTACCAATTTTAGGAAAACTTTTGGCCTTTTTGAAATATGTGATATAATGCTAGTTAAGAGATTAAAAACTATATGATCACAAATTGGATATATCAAACTTAATTAGATGATGATGTAGATTATGCAAGATATACGTGGATAAATCCAAAATCGCAATTATACTAATCACTCACGTAGAATGGAGGTAGAAGAAAAGGAACAAACCACACAATTCAAAACACAATACACAATGGTTTTTAAGGTGGTTCGGATGCAACGACGGCAATCCTACATCCACCCCTCACCAAACCCGGCGAGGCTTCACTCGGGGATAAATCCCCAAACGGAGATGACGCTCCAAACACACACGTAGGACGACGCCTGTCCACACACACGGGCACACACCCCAACACACAACACACACACACGGAGACGGAGTCTCCAACACGATCCGACAACCGGATCACCAACACAAACACCCGCTGCCACAAGTGCAACAATCCACACACACGAGACAGAACGGATCTAAAAAGACCCCCACACACACAAACGTAGATCTAAGAAGATCCACGCACACACATGAATCAAATACGACACACACACAAATGACCACGGATCCAACAGCGATCCACACACACACGAGTTTGTAGTTTATAAGAAACACAAATTTGAAACTTAAAACACAATAAGGCACAGTTGAGAAAAACTCCTGATTTGGCTCCCCCTGAATGTATGCTGATTGATCTTTGAATGATGCTTGCTTCTTTAGTTCATTGGAAGTTAATGGCTTGAGATGAACCTTGAATCTTCAGCTCCTGGATGAAGAGTTGATTCACGGATCACTATTCACGACTACAGTAACCGTTCCTTCTTCCTTGGACAACTTCCTTGATCTCCTTGATCCTTGCTTGCTTCTTCTCTTCCTTTGAGATTGCTGGCTTCAGATAGAGCTTGAATACCTTCAGATGGATGAAGAGGTTGCTGGACGAAGTACTGTTCACGGAGGGTTGTAGCAGCCTTCTTCTTCCTTTGATAGCCTTCCCCTTTTGATCTCTCTTGAAGCCCTCTTGGATGGTTAGTGTTTATGGCTCCAATGAGATGTTTCATAGCCCTTGAATGGTCCATAGACAAGCCCCAGACCAGATCCATAAATCATGATATAATTGGGGTCATTGGGATTAAATAAATGGGATGAAAGACCTCTCATCGAGCTTGAAACAAAAGTCAACAAAAGGGGGCCTCGGGACTGGCGATCGATTGGAAGCTATGGGGCGGTCGATCGAAAATTTACAGTCGGGACATTTTTAGGCTCTGGCAAAACTGGTCGACCGGACGCCTAGGGGCGGTCGACCGCTATTGAGATTTTTGTAGCTTTTTAGTCCCTGGAAATTTAGGTTGACCGGACCTTATCCTCAGGTCGACCGAACAGTGAAGATCCTGCAAAAATAAGTTGTTAGCCTAGCAAAACATGTCCATAAGTCAAGAGCTTCATGTCCTCCTCAATTTCATGCATTTTGGGTTTGGATTAACTTAGCTTATGCATATGGAAGGTTCAAAGCAAATGAGCACTTGTCATTACATGAGATTGTCTTAACAAGTTCAATGCTCACTCTTCCCTATAATCAAAATTTTGTTCCGGGGGCTCCGCCCCCAGAAACCCCCACAAGGGGCGCTGCCCCCTTGACCCCCACGACCTGACCGGGCAGGTCGATCCGCGTGCGAGGGCGCACAAAGGCGAGTTTTGTAAGGGCTTGAAAACTCATGAACTAGGTGCATATGAACACTGTGAAACACACATGTTCTGAGGTAAGGATCAAGTTCTGGGCTAAGAATCAAGAGATAAAACTCAATCATCCCAAGTAAATTATTCATGAAATAACCTCATGGAACACTCAAAAATAAGGAGTGTATAACAGTGGTTCTTGACAGTACATAACATATACCACCTATTTTGGATTGTAGAGTAGCATGGTGCCTATCCACACATTTGGTTCATCAGATGACTGCCATGAGTTTGATCCTGCAAGCAAGATAGTCAGGGTTAATACCGTGCTTATTCATATTAAAGAGGTTACGAAACCTCTTGCCTCTTGTAAAACCAACATATGCAAACCAAGGATCAAGACCATGTAACCGTTGCCATTTGTCATCTCAACCATACATAGATAACAAGAGCATGAGCAATCAACCACAAGTTTAGTTATCATCACTTAATCACACATTAAGTTTAGTTATCATCAAAACCACAACTTAACAATCACAACAATCATCAAAACAATAACTCAACATAATTCACATCACATACATCATTTCAAGTGCATATAATCAGACAATTATGCATATGTTACAGCTAAACTCAACTTCACATAAATTGGGCCTTTCACGCAAATTAATGTAATTTGTGATTAATCATTCAATGAAATGAAATTGAGGGTCATGAGAATTAATTTTCCATTACATAATTGTGAGCATTCATTGTTTATATGCACACAATAATAAAATTCTATGGATTAAATCTAAATTTTGTGTGTGCAGGATGTCGAGGATAATTGCTAGAAGAATCAAGGGCAAAAGAGTCACGAGACTAGGGCAAAGGATGCCCAAGGGCGCCCCCCACCCTTGACGAAGTCAAAAGTAGTCGTCTTCCTTTTTTTGGTGTGAAAAGAGATAAAGAAAGGATTTTATATTACATTATCTTGGAGTGGAAATAGGAAGGGATCTGCTCGAATTAGGAAACCAGCCCAAGGAAGCCATGTGCATGCTATATAAACCGTGTGAGAGTTTTCCGATGGGAGATCTTTGTTACCCTTATTCATCCCCTTCTATTCCTTTATTCATTAGGTGCTTTTTACAAAAGTTGTTCTTTTTTTAAAGTCCTAGATTTTCTTCTTCTTCGCCATTAGCCAGTTCTACACCGTTTTCTAGTTATTTACATTTTTCCTGCGCACTGCGCTGTTCATCTGTGAACCTAGCGTATCCCTTCATTCTTCTCCCTATTTATCCTTCTTCTACTCTTCTTATCATCTTGCTCCTTTTATGAAAGTTGCTAGTTTTTTCGTGCTCTACAATGTCTTCTTCTTCACCATCCTCTAATTCTTTCTGATTTTCAAGTTCTACTCCACTTTTTAACGTTTTGTTTTTAATTTTTACTGTTCACCCATACCCCACCGCCCCCTGTTCTTCCCATGTTTCTCCTCTCTCTGTTACTCTTCTCCCTTTGATCCTTTTACAAAAGTTCTTCCTTTTCTCCAGTTCTACAACGCCTTCTTCTTTCACATCTTCTAATTCGTCTTAGTTTTAGAGTTATTCTGACTTTCACCACGTTCTATTTTGATCTTCTTCCATCTTCCTCTTCTTCTATATTCTTCTCAACTCCCCAAGGCGGAGACTCTCTTGCAGTCCTCTCACAGTGGTGTCCACGGTGAGGCGGGGCGATCTACTTCTAAGGCTCGGCTAGACGTTGGGGGGCACTACTTCATCCACTTTCCTCGCTCTCTTTCTTCCCCCTTCTTTTATTTTCATGCAAGTTGTCATTTTTATTTTCATAGCATTGTAATTCTTCCTTAGCAATAAAATTTCAATTTTGCAAGTTGTCTCTCTCTTTCTTTCTACCTCTTCCAATCTTATTTTCTTCAACCCTCTAACATTCTTTAGTTAGATTTAATTTCATGCACTTTTAATTTTCTTTTTCACAAACTCACTCAAACATTGATTTCAAAACACCAGAGTTTTCAACCTAATAAAAGATCTGCCTCCTTGTGGGATCGACCCATGCTCATCACTCTACTTTAAATTAAAAATCTTTTTAGTGAGTGAGTGCAGTATATTTTTGAAATTGAGCACGACATTATTTTTCAACGACTAGTATTTGTGCACATCAATTTTTGGCGCCGTTGCTGGGAGGATAGATTTCTTTTTAGTTGGAACTTCTTATGTTTCATGTGTATATGTGAATATTAATTCATTTTTTTATTATTTTTCAAAAAAAAGAACAAAAATTTGGACTTGAAAATCTCAAAAAATGAAGTGTTGCATGAACCGTCGCTGAAAGGGCTACAATTTGTCACCAAAAGAAGCAGAAATCAGAAAATCTAGAAAAAAAAGATCTGTCAGAAAATCTGTCACAGAAGGCAGAAACGTAGGTGTAGAGGACCAGAAATATGATAACCAGGACAACCCAGGAAAAAGAAGCGTCGCTACAGGTGCAGATCTGAAGGTAAAAGATTTTATTTTGAAAATTCAAAAAAATTCTGAAAAACTCTTGAAAAATCATAAAAATTCCTGAAAATCTACAAAAATTGAAAACAAAAATCTCAAAAAATAAAGAAGAAGTCATCATCATGATATCATGCTTTCATGTTAGTTGCATATTTTACATGCATTGTTGCATTTAGTTAATTCTTTGTTCATTTACTTGTATCATTTGAAAAAAAAAAAATCATTCTCTTCTTTTCTTTCTCCCTTCTTAAGGATAATTAGGCACACCCCTCTTGGAATTAGAAAGACCCTCCAATTGAGCACTCCGTCTCATTGGACCAGAATCTCCTTTTCCAAGACCTCCGTAAGTCCTCGCACCCGTGGATTCCCTGACGGAAGCGAGGCCGGTTGTACCTTGAAGCACCCCGAAGTTAGTTTGCCCTTAGAAGGTCCAAAAAAAAAAAGAAAAGAGTTTCGGGACCTTTTGTTATTTTAAAAAATCAGTGTCTAGCAAAGTGGTCCAACGGCAAAACACCTTAAGCGGTTTTGTGGTTATTTAATTAGGTTGTTACGAAAGTAGGGGGAGCCTCCCATAACTCCACCTCTTACCTGACCGGTGGACCAACTTGGTAGTGGGTGCCGATTCCTCTTTTGTTAAAAAAAATATCATGTTGCATGCATTATTCATATAGTTGTTGATTGCATTGCTTTGAAAAAAAATAAAAACACTCAAAAAAAAATAAAAAAATCTTGGTGAGAAATTTCTATTTTTGAGTTGGGGTTGCATATTCAATAAGGCATACATGTTGGCCCATTTTTCTTCATCCATTCCTTGGACTATGAATCCAAATTCTTTCATGCCACCTTTTACTCACATATGTGCCAAGCCAACCCATTATGTTAATAATGGTCCAACTCAACCTTTATCATTCAACGCACCTGACCCGACCCACTATGAAAGCTCATACTCTTGGTCGGCCTACAATGAAAGCCCATCACTCATGGGGGCCCAGCTTCATTCCTTTAATCAAGATCATATCCAATCCACTCAATTCTTTCATGGGCCCTATGATTCGTCTCACACCCAAGAACAAGCCCAAATTGCTCAAAGACTCTCCACACCTTCTTATGATTCTTATTGGGGAGAATAATATAATAGTTCTTAGGATTTTTATCAAGGCCCGGTCCAAAATCCTTCGGATCAATTCTCTCAAAATTGGGCTCCATCATCAAATAACTTTCATGATCAAGCTCATTATGGAGGACAACCCACATCCTCTCCCTTGCCTCACTATCAAGTTGATCATATTCAACTTCTTATCCTTCAAACTCTACTTCTTAGTCTACATATCTATCTCCTCCATGCCCAACTCTTAATCCGGAGGAGAGATTTAATCAATTTCATCGATTCACTATAGCTCAAAATCAATCCATCTAAGCCCGACTAGATCAACTTGCTGAAAATATCAAGGGCATGGAAGTGGATCAATTGCCTAGCTACTCCAATGCCTCCTCTGATTATTAACTTCTAAAATTTGACCATGATGAAAGTTTTTGTGACCAACCCATGATTTCCCATGAAGACAATACTCAAATCACTCTTGATTTAGATCATGTGGGACATATGAAGGAGTCTTATCAGGTAGTTTTTTAGGGAGTTAGCAATAACTATGATGATGATCAAAAGGATGAGTTTAAGGAGCTTGAGTTTAGTTGCCCTTATGCGAAGAGTTCTAAAGAAGTTGATGATCTCAAGTTGGGGGGTGAAGAAGAGAAAAGTAATGTGCTAGTCCATGATCAAATCCCATTCACTTCCATTCTAGAATTTGAGGAGACCTTGTTCCAAGGGAAGGATGAAGAGGATGTGCGAGTGGAGGATGAATTGAGTGAGGCTATAAATGATCTCTCTTGGGTGAAGGAGAAGGCGGGTATCCTAGATGAGTTTTATCTCGATTGGGCATCTTCTGATCAAGGGGAGGATATTGATTTTCTATCTATTCCTGACATCGACAACTCTCACTTTGTGGTAGATATTTTCATGTTGGCCGATTTGTCTGATTCTATTGAGCCTTCCAAGCTTTATGGTGTTGAGGAGCATGCTTCTTTTACTTTTGATTTTCCTTATCTCCTTGACACTGACCCTTTGATTAAAACTCCTCTCCTTCCGATCTATTCTCACCTCATAAATATTCATGTAATTCCTAGAATTGAGGTGGTAGAAAAATTGTTCAAAGATAATAAGGTCCGCATTCATGTTTTCAACACTTATAAAGACCTTAAGTTTGAAGAGGAATATTTTATAATTGATGACATGATTATTCCTCTTTCATTTTCTGACCGAGGCGGTCCGTTTGGCCTATTAAACTCACTATGGTATGCAACGATGGCCAAACAAAAAATAATGAATATTACTTTTTACATGCCACGGAAGAGAGGTTGTTGACATATGCACTTAATGATAAAATCAATCATGCTAACAACCAAGCTATCTCAAGTCCACATACATTCTTTCATGATCTTATCTTCTCGTGGCACAAATATTGGAACTTACAAGAGGATAAGATTATGTGGTGGATTATTTTGAATGTAACTCGTTGGTTATGGAGTTTGCATGCGTCTGGCTGAAGACGGTAAACTTAGTGCTTCTGGGAGGCAACCGAATATTTTTGTTATTTGATATTTTATTTTAGTTTATTTTTTAGTGAATAGGTAAGATCTAAGGAGATGAAGTTGTCGTCATCCATATCAATGATGGAGTTTTTCCCCACATATCAGGTTGTCTCTTTCCTTCTCAGCAATTTTTATTGTTATATTGTTCTGTTATTTTTATTGCTTACATATGCCATTGAGGACAATGTCATTCAAGTGGGGGGGGGGGGGGGGGAGAAAAAAATCATTATGCATATAGTACAACCTGACAGGAGTTCTTGCATAATATCCTGCATATCATTCTATCTTACAATTTGTATGAAAGTGGAAAGATGAAATCCCCGACTGAGTTTTCTTGATTCATGCTTTTATTGAAAGTGATTCTGGAATAGAAAAGACTGGGGAGAAGGATGATAGAAAATTTATTCAATCTAGCCATGAAAAACTGATGTAAGAATCTCTTTAAAGTTCCTTAGCACTTTAGAACAAATGAAATTCACTTGCATACTAAAAAAATAAGCGGGGCAAGCCTTCTGTTATTTTGTGTATGTTGTCTGATGCTCTACACTTATTGAGAAATAGATATGTTTGATAAAGCTATCTACCAATGTTATCCATCAAATAAGTGCAAAAGTGCATATCAAAAAAAAAGAAAATAAAAAAAAATACCATGAAAAATACCCATGATCTTAGTAACCGGGCCTGCTTCTCCTAAGTCAAGAGTTGAGGTTCGCGTCAAATGGTGAAGGGTTGTGTAGCATCACGTATGTATGAAAAAAAATCCCAAAAGGGATAAAGAAATAAGACTAATAAAAAGCTAGTGTGCTTAATGCTCTGAGTTAGGAGGTGCAGAGTTGAAAGATACTTGCTTGGAATAGCAAATGGGAGACACAATTATCTTAGCTGTGAATTTAGTATTACACATGCACAAGTGCTACTGAGCTTTGGGATGTATTCTTAAGTCATGTACATTAATTTCCAACCTAAGGCTAGTGCGCATTAATGATTCCTGAATCCTAATCTTTGATTGTTTCTGTGAAGGAAGAGCTGGATAAGGAGGTATGAACTTTACAAACTCTTGTTGGTCCTAAATTTTAATCTAATTGCATTGCTAAGGGACTAACAATGAGTAAGTTGGGGGTGTGATGAGTGCTCATTTCTTTATAATAATTCACATCACATACATCATTTCAAGTGCATATAATCAGACAATTATGCATATGTTACAACTAAACTCAACTTCACATAAATTGGGCCTTTCACGTAAATTAATTTAATTTATGATTAATCATTCAATGAAAAGGAATTGAGGGTCATGAGAATTAATTTCCCATTACATAATTGTGAGCATTCATGGTTTATATGCACAAAAAAATAAAATTCTATGGATTGTGTGCAGGACGTCGAGGACAAATGCTAGAATAATCAATGGCAAAACAGTCACGAGACCAGGGAAAAGGATGCCCTAGGGCGCCCCCCACCCTTGACCAAGTCAAATGCAACCGTCTTCCTTTTTTTTGGTGTGAAAAGAGATAAAGAAAGGATTTTTTATTATATTATCTTGGAGAGAAATTATAGGAGAGGAATTAGGAAGGGATCTGCTCCAATTAGGAAACTAGCCCAAGGAAGCCCTGTGCATGCTATATAAATCACGTGAGAGTTGGCCGACATGAGATCTTCTTCGCCCTTTTTTATCCCCTTCTATTCCTCTATTCATTAGGTGCCTTTTAAAAAGTTGTTCATTTTTAAAGCCCTAGATTTTCTTCTTCTTCACCATTAGCCAGTTCTGCACCATTTTCAAGTTATTTGCATTTTTCCGCCACACTGTGTTGTTCATCTGCGAACCCAGTGTATCCCTCCATTCTTCCCCCTATTTCTCCTTCTTCTACTCTTCTTCTCAGCTTGCTCCTTTTATGCAAGCTATTCATTTTTTCGTGCTCTACAATGTCTTCTTCTTCACCATCCTCTAATTATTTCAGGTTTTCAAGTTCTACTCCACTTTTTAACGTTCTATTCTTAATTTTTACTGTTCACCCATACCCGACTGCCCCCTGTTCTTCCCCTGTTTCTCCTCTCTACGTTACTCTTCTCCCTTTGCTCCTTTTACAAAAGTTCTTCCTTTAATCAAGTTTACAAAAGAAGGGATTAGTCTACCCTAATCCCGGGGACGATCTACTTGTAAGGCTCGATGAGATGTTGGGGGGCGCTACTTCATCCACTTTCCTGGCTTTCTTTCGTCCCCCTTCTTTTATTTTCATTCAAGTTGTCATTTTTGATTTTATAGCATTGTAATTCTTCCTTAGCAATAAAATTTCAATTTTGCAAGTTGTCTCTCTCTCTTTCTTTCTACCTCTTCCAATCTTCTTTTCTTCAACCCTCCAACATTCTTTAGTTAGATTTAATTTCATGCACTTTTAATTTTCTTTTTCACAAACTCACTCAAACATTGATTTCAAAACACAAGAGTTTTCAACCTAATAAAAGATCTTCCTCCTCGTGGGATCGACCTGTGCTCATCGCTCTGCTTTGATTTAAAAATCTTTTTAGTGAGTGAGTGCAGTATATTTTTAAAATTGAGCACGACATTATTTTTCAACGACTAGTGTTTGTGCATATCACCCACCCCACTGGGTGAGGGTTCTGGCATCGGAGGGAGAGACCCCTCTGATAGCCTCCCCTCGTCTCTCTCTTTTTCTCTTTCTCTAGGCACTCAGATTCACGGGGTTACCCTAGGGCCTTATGGTCTTTTTCTACTCCGGGATTAGGGTAGACTATGGTTGGGTTAAGCTAACTTGACCTTTAATTATAGAGACCGATGACATGGGCTTTTTCGTGTAATGGAGAACATTTGGGTGGCCTAATAATAAGTAGATGGATTAGAGAGACTTATTCCTAACATTGATACTTTTTAGGGGCCGAAAACTAAAAAACACTTTTTATATTATTTTACTTTAAAGATGTCATTACAAAATATGACAATAAGAATATGAGGACAACAAATAAATTGTTGAGAAAAATATATTTACATTTTTCAAGTGTTTTCTAGTTTCTCTCTATCCTTCCAAAAAGAAAATTGTACAAGGATATGATCAACGTCCAATTAACATGCTTTCTTTCAAACGAAACTTCTGTTTAAAAGCCATTTTTGGCTTTTCATTTTTGAACATTAAAAATATTGAATGTTATAACTAATTCTAAATGATAACATAAGCCAATCAGTGCAAAAATAGAACATACATAATTTTTATGATATCTTATCATTTCCCTTAAATAACTAAGTTGAGATATGTTTTTCCATTCATAGTATAATTGACTGTGCAAGCTGTAGCGGCAGGAAAGTGCTTCCTAGTCCTCGTATCTCACTTTTAAGATTTGTTTATTTGGGAAGAGCAACCAGCCACCCGCGAAAGCCTACAAACACTAGAGGGGGATCAAGAGGAGCGCTGAGCGCGACCCCGGGGGACAACCCTCCGATGCTTAAGTCAGGGATGCACTTCAGAGAGAACTGTAAGAGAGAGAGAGATAGGGGAGGTCAAGAATGGAGTGGACAAGCCTGTGTGTACTAGAGCTCCTGTAGTTCTTGGCTCCCTAGGGAGTGCTCGGAGAGCCTAGAGAGTGCTCAGAACTGTAGGTGAAGGCCTTTTCTCTCTCTGCGTGTTTCTGCCTCTGTATGCGTCTGTCCTGTTCTCCTTTTTTTCTTAGGCTCGATGAGGGATTGATTTATATGGGTTGTCCTGGCGGTGGCCGTCCATTCCTCAATAGGGAAAGGGCGTGGGTCGTGGACTAATGCCTCTTCGATCGTGGGGAGAGTTGCCTGTTGTGCACTTGTCTATTCTGGAAGCAGGGTCTCGTAGCAGGAATCTCGGTGTTGTGGGTAAGACCTAGTCCTTTTGAGAGAAAGGCCTGTAACGGAGGTGAAGTCTTCCCCGTTGGGCGAACATTATGATGCCCATACCTTGTGCTATGATTTCCCCGATGGGCTATCGAAGCTTTGTTGGGCCCTAGATGGGCCTAGGCACGTGGGCCAAGGCTCAACCCTCCTTAGCTTGCCTACATCAGGCTGTATCAGGCTGATGTGGGGCCTGGCGACATTGGGCCATACTGGGCCTGGTGATGGTGGGCCTTCTCGGCTTGGCAAGCATTCCCCTCCTCACTAT
The DNA here is from genome assembly GCA_022559845.1 of Amorphophallus konjac. Lineage (NCBI taxonomy): Eukaryota > Viridiplantae > Streptophyta > Magnoliopsida > Alismatales > Araceae > Amorphophallus > Amorphophallus konjac. The sequence continues at coordinate 315,526,145 of CM040121.1, read as the reverse complement.
CCCCTTCCTCTCTGGCGCGGAGCACGCTCGGGGCCTGGGAGGAACACCCAATGGGTCAGTCGAGGGGAAATTTCTAGAAGGATCTCCTCGCATTGTTCGACTCTCTGGCGCATGGGCCCCGCCACCTACGTCAGTTCTTGGCACACAAGGCAGCCTTCATCGGGTGAAGTCACCATCATCATGGCATAGCCATTTTCGTCTAGAGAAGTGGGCATGGTGACAGCTTGGGTTTCCTACTGCATACCTTGCGGACTACTTCATGAAGCTATGTCATCAAAGAATTCTGGGCCATCATCGAGGGAGTCTTCCCCCAAACGTCCTTGCTTTCACAAGGAAGCTCTGTCAACACCAGGCCTGTCCATGACCAGTGATAGCAGTGCTGGCAGAGTCTCCGAGGACTACCATAGGGGATACCTTCAGGGCTGGCGTAATGCCCTGATGAAGGTTCATCATTTTTATTGTGTCAAGGGGGTGTTGGAGCTCACCCTTGACCTGTACCATCCCAAGGATGATGAATGAACCTTTGTACCCCATTTGCAACAATAAAATCATCCTTTGTTACTTCTTTCTCTTCATTGGATGTTGACAGTCTCTGTCTCCTTCTTTCTTTGATATCTACTCGATTTTCCTTTTGTTGGCTTGCCGTGAATGAGCCCAAACTTCCTTGTGATGCTTGGGTTCCTTGAGGGAGGTTGAACATTGTTGAAGGGAAGTAACCTGTCATTGCCTTTTAGGAGGGTGATCCCTCTATAAATAGTAGGCACGAAGGGGTCTTCCGAAGCATGCATCACCCCTAACTTCCTATCCATTCTCGCTTCCTTGTAGCTATGGCTTAGTAAGCTCTTGATCCTTCCATGGGGAATGGGCCCCCCAAGGGTCCTTGTCCTCATATCAGCGTCTCAGCGGGATCTGATCCCCCTCTAGCAGGAGTCTTTAGGCAGGACCAGGCTGTCGAGGATTTCATGAGGGGTTATCAAGAGGGCTACCTTCAGGCTTCAGGGTCGCGCTGGCATTGGTCCCTTGCTTTTGTAATGATGAGGGATTGCTAGGGCCCCCCTTTTGCTCATACACTCCTAAAGATGATGATTAACACCCCTTGTAACCTTCCTTTAAAAATAAAAGGAACTTCCTCTTTCCTCTATTCTGTCCTTGCATGCGTTTGCTCTCGATCCATGTTTCTACTTCTAGTGCGTTATCACGGTGGTTGTTGTCGCTAGGACTTGTCCACTGCCAGCGCAAGCCTGAGACGTGCTTTAGGGAGGAGACGTTGCATTTCTAGGGAGCTTTCACAAAGCCATCCTTAACGTCTTTGAGAGGAGCATTCATCTATCTCATAGAACAGAGTAAGTTGTTGCTCGTTTCTCAGGGCTGGATAGCCACCAAGGTTTTTGAGGTGAGCGTACATCCTTCTTCTGAAAAGGAAAGGATTATTGCTCGCCTCTTGGGGGCTGGACAGTCACCAAGATTTTAGAGCGGAGCGTACATGCTTCTCCTGAAAAGGAGAAGATTATTGCTTGCCTCTTGGACGCTGGATAGGCACTAGGGTTTTTTAGGGGAGCGCACGTCCTTCTCCTGAAAGGGGGAGGATTATTGCTCGCCTCTTGGAGGCTGGATAGCCACCAGGATTTCCAAGGGGAGTGTATGTTCTTCTCTTGAAAAGGAGAGGATTATTGCTCACGTCTTGGGAGCACAAGGCTACCGATTACTTATCCTAGAACGTGGCTGATCAGTGCTGGAGATGGGTTTAGGAGGTGAGAAGTGGCAATTCTGTTCATTTATTGATAAAAGGTTCTAATATTTACAGAATTCCAGGTGCGCAGAACCTCTCACCCGTCCAAAGTCGATAGCCTATATGCACCTTTGTCGAGCACTCCGTCACCCGGTATGGGCCTTCTCAGTTCGGGGCTAGCTTCAATGCGGCGGCTCTAGGGTCAATGACGCTGGCATGATGCAATTCAAGGTCACTAGGGAGGAAATTACTCTCCCTGACCCAGGCATTGTAGTACTGCTCCAGTTGCTATTGATAAGCAATCAGCCTAACCCGAGCATGTTCCCTTTCTTCCGTTAGTAGGTCCATGTTCTCCCGCATTGCTTGGTTGTTTCTTGCCTCATCGAATTGGCCGACTCTCTGTGACGAATTAGAGATCTCGACTGGGATGATAGCTTTGGCTCTATAGGCTAAGTGGAAGGGCGTCTCTCCTGTAGCAGTCTGCGTAGTTGTTCGGTGTGCCGACAAAACACTTGGTATGGAATCCACCCATGCTTCGCTTGCTCGCTCGAGGCAGGTCTTAATGCCATGAAGAAGGGTTCGGTTGGTGTTCTCCACTAAGCTATTGGCCTGGGGATGGCCCACTGAGGTGTGATGTTTCCAAATCCCCAGTTCTGGGCACTTCTCTCGAAAGGCAGCGCTGGGGAACTGTGTGCCATTGTCGGTAGTGAGGATGTACGGGATCCCAAATCGAGAGATAATGCTACGTAGGACAAACTTCCAAGTCACTTCGCCCGTAATCTTCCCCAAGGTTTATGCCAGGACAGATTTGGTGAAGTAATCGATGGAGACGATGCGGAATTTCTTTCTCCCTGGGGCTTCTAGAATTGGGCCCAATATATCTACCCCCCACTAAGTAAATGGGCAAGCTCCATCAAGGCGTACGGCTGTGTTTCTAGCTAGTGGTGCAAGTGTCGAATTTCTGGCCCTAGGGGCAGCTTCGTACAAAGTCAAGGTAGTCTTGCTGTAGAGTGAGCTACCAGTATCCTTGTCAAATCAAACTCTTGGCGAGTGCTCACTCTCCAATGTGACTTTTGCAGAGGCCTTCATGGACCTTACAGATTGCTAGTTTAGCCTCAGTAGTGGTGCGGAGAGCGACCATCTAAACAAGCATCCATGGATAACCGTAAAGCATGTCACTCATGCTCCCATGTGGCCGACCTTCTAGTGGTCATCGGGAAGGTGCTGGTGTAGGAGAAAGTCGAGGATGGGGTCCATCCACGATAGTTTGTAATCATACTCAGCCACATTGTTGGTAGGAGTAAGTCGAGGATGGAGTCCATCCCGTGTGATTGTGTAGGCTTCGCCCTACATGTGAGTTGGAGCTTGGCTACGTGTGTGTGTGGGGATTTATCCCCGGGCTATTTTATACAGCAGTGAAGCCTCACCGGTTTGGTGAGGGGTGGACGTAGGGAGCCCAACGTGGTCTCGAACCACCTTAAAAATCCTCGTGCATTGTGGCTTGCATTGTGGTTTGTGTTGTGGTGGTTTGCTTTATTGTTCATATCTAATTATCCGTTCGAGTGAGTACGGTGAGATTGAGAGAATCAAGTCTATTCCATTTAGTTTAAATTCCTCACTCTTGCTAATCTTGTTAATTCCGCTGCGAGATAGTTTAAAGTTTTAATTGGACATAATTTTTAGTAGAAGGTTCTATTCACCCCCCCTCTAGAACCGTGTTCCTGCACTACGGGACCCAATATGGCTGATACTTAACAAGTTGTATGCCAAACCTTCAACAAAAAGAACATCATCCATATAATTTGAAAGATTCTTACCAACTTTACCTTTTCCAATGATCTTTCCTTTATTGTTACCTCTGAATGTAACATGTCCACCTTCCTTCTCAATCAGAAAATAGAATTTCGCTTTATCCCCCGTCATGTGCCTTGAACAGCCGATGTCAAGATACCATCCATTGTGTTCAGCTGCAAGGCATTCTTGCAAAGCAGATCAAGCATAGAGTTTTGGAACCCAAAAATAGTTGGGTCCCATAAGACCAGTCAAGTCATTCAAGCATGACAGAATTTGCTTTGGAACCCACATTTGCCTTGTGGGTTGAGAATTGATAGATTTGGTTTGATTTTCTATTTTCACAAAGGCATGTTGTTTTTGAGTCTTTGAATTTCTTGATGCCCTTTTATTCATTGACAAGTTCGATCTCTTGTTCCAATTATTTTTCCAAGTGGCATTGGAAGAAGTGGACCTACTGGGGTACCTAAATTGGTCAGACCTATATAATGTGTAAACATGGAAAGGTCTTGACATGGGTGGCATTTGCCTCAAATATTGGCTGCGCTGGTGTAACCATTGTTCTCCAGGGACAATGGGGTTTTGGAACCAATGCTACACATTGCGAGGCCCTAACCTATACTGAGTCCTCTTGGCATTGTTATAGAATTCCTTATTTGGAGATCTATACCACTCAGACATAACACCCTTTTGAGTCTGGTAGAACTTAGGCCTTGTTTGGGTATTGGTGTGACCTGAGGGCTTAGGCTTTTATGCAGATGTGTGCTAGCCCTGTTCCCTAGACATGTCCATTTTTCCTTTGCCCTTGTCCTTGATGTTTCCATTTTGTTGTGTGTTTTTCTCCACTATTTTTCCTGATTCATTCTCAATGAAGTTCATTTTTATCAAGGGTTTTTGCTTAGAAGTACCCTGTTCAGAAACAAAGGTAACAATTTTTGTTCCAAAAGCCTTTTTGCTTGTGGGGTTAAATCCTAGACCTTCTTTTCTGAAATTACTTTTGACTCCTGTTATAGCTTTCAAATTTTCCTTTCCTTGAACCATCTTCTCAAGGGAATTTTGATTATTCTCATTTTCTTTGTGCAGATTTTTAAGTTCCTCTTGATGTTTTAGGTTCACTTCCTTGACAGCATCAACCTTCTCATTAGCAATTTTTGTCTCATCTTCAAATCTTTGCATCCTATTTTTTAGCTCATCAATTACTTCCATCAATTGTTCATTTTCCTTTCTTAGATCCTTGACCATAACTTTATCACTGTCACATTCAGCAAACATTTTCTTCAAGGTGGCAATTTCAGTTTCTAATTCAGCATTTTTCTCATTTAGTGTTGTGTCATTTGAAAGATTATTAATCCTTTTCTTCAAAGATTTGTTTTCCTTTTTAACATGGTCATACTTATCAAGCAATTCTCCATAAGCATCCTCCCAATCACTACAAGTAAAATTTTCAAAGGGAGAGATTACCTCATCCTCATCGTCTCCCTTAGCCATTAAACAAATCTTTCCTTCACTCTCTTCCTCGGAGGTACATTCTTCTTCTTCATCTTCCTCCTTGTCACTCCAAGTGCTCACCATTGCTTTAGCCCATTTTCTTTTCGATTTGGGTTGAGTTTTCTTTACGGCTTCTGGGCATTCAGACTTGACATGCCCGGGCTTCCTGCAATTGTAACATGTAATTTTGTCAGTTTTCTTGGCATATTCATATTTAAACTTGGAAGATCTTTTTACTTGTGGCCTTTTCTTCATGAGGCCCTTACCTTCCCTTCTCAAAGATTTTCTGAACTTCCTGGTTAACATGGCAAATTTTTCAGAGTCCTCCTCAGTATTGGATGACTCCATCTCACCAGAGGATCCTTCGTTTGATGGAGTGGCCTTCAATGCGAGCGGCTTCTTTTTCTTCACCTGATCCTCATTTCTTTTCAAGTTAATTTCATAGGTCATCAAAGACCCTATCAGCTCATCCACTGTAGTGGTAGCTAAGTTTTTGGATTCTTCAACGACCGTGGCTTTGGTGTGCCAAATAGGAGTGAGGGATCTAAGTATTTTCTTGACTAGCTCATACTCGATGTAAACCTTTCCCAGACTTTTAAGACCATTTATTAGTTGTGTGAGTCTGCCATACATATCACTAATGGTCTCGTTATGTTTCATTTTGAAGGCTTCATATTCAGAAATAAGCATGTTAGCCTTTGTTTCTCGTACCTCAGAGGTACCTTCGTAGATTACCTCAAGGCGATCCCACATCTCCTTGGCTGTTGAGCATGATGAAATTCTTGAGTATTCAGCCAGGTGTAGAGAGCGCTGCACAATGTTCATGGCCTGCCAGTTTATATTTGATCTTCTGATTTGATCTATTGTCCACGCATCTTCATCTTGAGGAAGCTGGTAGGGACCTTTGCTCACCACTCTCCATACTTCATAGTCTTGAGCCCGCAGAAAGACCTGCATATGATTTTTCCAATAACTATAATCAGTCTTTGTGAAATAGGGTGGTCTATTAACAGAGTGTCCTTCAGCCATTAGCCCCTTAGACTCCATTGCACTAAATCTCTCCGGGTTGTAAGACCCTAAACAGGAGAGCCAAGCTCTGATACCACGTGTTGATACAGCGGAACAGATAATCTAGAGGGGGGTGAATAGATTATCACCCACTTTTCAAAATATACTACCTAAGAGACTGGATAAACAGAATTGAGATGAAAGATGAAATACTAGATACGAGATATGATTCAAGCGGGCCTAAACATTCATCTAGCGATGTAGAACACATAAGGAAGAACAAGCAAACAACACAAAGAGACAGAGTTTTTAGGTGGTTCGGTCTCTATCTAGAGACCTACATCCACCCCCTACTAAACCAGTGAGGATCCCTTCTGCTACACAGCTTGAAGTGAGGAACAAATCCTCAACCAAATGTTGAGCCTCACACCTTGCTACCTAGAGGAACATATCCTCTAATCCACTGCCAAACTGCTTGAGGAAGGGCACACAGGGACCAACACTATAGATCTAAGATAGCTTCTCAGTCTGTCTTCCTACTCACAAGGTAGGGATGATTCACAGGGCACTGATTACAAGATCAAAAAGAGAAAATAAAATGATGAAAGAACAGACAAGTATTATCAATAAGATCAGATGAGAAGGTCCTTGTCTGAAGGCTGGAAGTTGTCCTTGACTGCTTCCAGATGTTCGACCTCCTCTCCAGATAGATTTCCTGGCTGATGGATGAATGTTCTTCTTCTTCGCTGAAAGCTGGAGATGGGTCCTTTCTCTTCTCACCAGCGGGCTTCGATTAGATGAAGAGTCTTCTTCCTGGAGCTATAGAAACTCTTCTTCTCTCTCTCTCTCTGTTCTTCTTTTTCTTCTCCTCTCTGTCTCCGAATAGGGCTCTTCCTTTTTCTGTAAGCCTTCTTCTCTCTCACCTTTCTCGTGCTCTTTATGTGCACTCCACATGCCCAGATCAAAAAGAGAATCAAATATCCTCGTGGGGCCCACAGTGGATAATGCCAGTGGCAGAGAACAATTCCCTCCAAAAGTGTGCTTCGAGAAGCTGCCACCTCGTACGGACATGATCACCAATGATTGCACGTGGATTTAGGACCCAACATTGTTCCCGGTAAGTATTCGAATGGCTCTAGGACTAATAGTGGCTTCTTGGGTATTTGTCACCGGAACCAGCTATTTGTCACCACAACATAGCTATTTGTCACCCTTAAGTTGCTATTTGTTTCCCTTACCAAGCCATTTTTCACCCTAACAATCCATAAGCCGTCGCCTTCCTTCTTCTTACAAAAGGTGTTGGCTTTTGCGAACTGGAGTTGACTCTCCTTCTTCGAGTTTTCTTCTTCTTATCTTTTGTCAGCTCTAATGAGCTATTTTTCACTGTAATGCCCATTTGTCTGCCTCTTCCATGTATTTGTCACCCTTATCTCCTATAAGTAGTCGCCTTTGAACATGTGACACTGCTGATGGCCATATATCACCACTGAAGTATTTCTCACTTCTGCTGCCCATATTTTATCGTTGTGAACCATTTTTTAGCTCTGTGTATTTATTTGTCAGTCATGAAGCTCATTTGTTACTCTTATTTGACTTGATCGTCTTGAGCTTTGCATGGAGTTGAGTTGACCGAGGTCAACATAACTAGATCAGTGTAGCTTGCCTTGAGGTTGACTTTGACTTTGACTGGGTCATCATGACTTGAGTCAACTTGACTAGAACTTGGTTGGAGTCACTTTGATTGACGTTGACTTTGACTAAAGTCAATCTTGACTGGATCACTTTGACTGGAGTCAACCTCATTTGAAAATGAAGTAGGCTCTTCTTCTATTTTCTTCATGCTCTTCAGTCTTTCCATCTATTTGTCAGCCATACTTATCTATTTTTCACCCTTAGCATGGCATTTGTCTTCTTTAGAATCCTTTTGTTTCCTTCATTCTTTGTATGCTGCCTTCATAGCTTCAACGTCGACTCCAGACACCATGGAGTTGACGCCGCTTCTTAGCTTTCCATGCATTTCAACCTTGCAACCTATTATTCAGCCTTGATGAGCTATTTGTCACTTCTATTGGCTATTTGTCACCGTTAACAAGTTATTTTTCACCCTTAGCCACTGGTTGGCCATCGCCTTTAAGGGCTTCCTTGTTATCTGAAATCTTCACATGAAAGCGTCGACTTCACTTGTAGTTGGAGTCGACTCGGCTTCTTCACATTTCACACTTTTAGCTCCGTCGTCCAATATATCAGCCTCATGAGCTATTTGTCGACCTATTTGTCACCCTTAGCCGATATTTTACACCCTTATCTATCCATTTGTCAGCGATAATCATGCAGTATTTTTCTGCTTGATGGAGTCGACTCTAGTTCACGATGGAGTCAACTCCTTCTTGATTTTCATGCAACTGTCCATTTCTTTGTCCAAAAACGAGCCTATCTTCACACAACTCATGGATATTGATGTATTATCATTATCAAAACTATTTGTCAGCATCAAAAACATATAAATCTCAAGGATCAAAACGTATGAAACTCAAAGATCAAAAAACATGATTAAAAGTGTATGAAACTCAAGGATAAAAATCATATGAAACTCAATGATGAGTCATAGTGTTGACATCATCAAAACACAGGGGCACAACAGCGATGGGGCTTAGGGAGACTTTGGGGGAAGGGGAAGAGAGCTGGGGGAGAAGGGGGTTGGCGTGGCTGTAGCTGGGAGAAGGGAGGGTGAGAAAGGGTCTGCGATCTGTCCTAGGTGGAGGGGTGAGGGCGATGGGGAGAGGGAAAGTTTTTGAATTTCTTTGGTTGAGTTGTGGAAAGCTGGGAGGGAAAGGGGGGTAGGGATCTACAATGTAGGTGGAGTGAGGAGGGTGGGGGAGAGATTTTAAGAGATAAATCTGGAGTGGGAGGGTGAAGGAGGGTAGGTGTGCTGTATTGAGAGGGAAGGAGGGGAGGTGTGCTAGGGAGAGAAGAGATTCTAGGAGGGATTTAAGGAAAGAGGAGAGGAAGGTTATCTAGGGAGCTAAGGTGGCAAGGGAGAGAGGAGGAAGGGAGAGAGGAAGGTGCGACCAAGGGAAGAGGGAGAGGGGAAGAGAGTTGCAAACTAGAGAGGGAGGGGGGAAGAGAGAGAAAGGTGCGCTAGAGAGAGGGAGGGGAGATTCTCCTAGGAATTCAAAATTTTCTCAAATTCTTCATTAGCTACAAATGAGGGCCCTAGGCCTCCTTTTATAGTGGAGATCAGGGATTACAAAAGACCTCACATACCCCTAACAAATGGAAGAATGACCCTGTTATCCGGGGGGGTAACAATATGCTACCAACGACCACAAACCGAATCCTCAAACTAGAGAGGGAGGGGGGAAGAGAGAGAAAGGTGCGCATGAGAGAGAGAGAGAGAGGGGAGATTCTCCAATGAATTCAAAATTTTCTCCAATTCTTCATTAGCTACAAATGAGGGCCCTAGGCCTCCTTTTATAGTGGAGATCAGGGATTACAAAAGACCTCACATACCCCTTAACAAATGGAAGAAAGACCCTGTTATCCGGGGGGGTAACAATATGCTACCTACGACTGTTGACACCCGTTTTATGCTGATAAGTTGAGTCGTTTCTCTTACTCACTTTTGTTGATGCCTCGAGTTGCCCATCACTCGTTGGGGCTATTTCAGGCATGTTTTGGGCCAATTTTTGGGTTACCTCCCTCCTTGGATAGGTCCAGATTGATTCAGGGCTTAATGGGCCGTGGTTTTGGGCTTTTTAGTGAGTTTCAACGTCCACGTACATATACGGTTCATCCTTGGCCGCTCAACCCATGTGCGGTTGACTAAGAGCCGTTCATATAGTTTGGAGTATTTTGGGTGATTTTCTGAATTTTCACCGACAGGCATTTATGCGGTCCTATTCTAGCCGTTCAACTCGATGGACGGAATAAGGGTGACCGCTCATCACTCAGAGTCCTACGCCTGAAGGTTGGTTCAGATAATTATCTAATCATCCAATTATCACCGACAGGGCTAGAATGGTTTGTCCTTGGCCGCTCTACTATTGAACAGTCTCATCTGAACCGTTCATCTATGAGAGTCCAACGGTGAAGGTTTCGGTCGGATCAAAGGATAATTTGGATAATATTTGATGTTTATTTGAGTTTCCACCGACAGGGGCTGGACGGTCAGGACATGACCGCCCATCCAGTTGAGCGGTCTATCGTAAGACCGTTCATCCTGTCGATTGGTGATTTTTAATAGATTTTATCTCTTTTATTTGTGGTTTTATCCCCAACTTCCTTCGTCGATTTCTTCGCGGATAATTCATCATTTTAGCTGCCGTTTCACCTAGATAAATGATGATTCATTTATCTATGATTTTTCTTTGATTATCTCGACCTGGAAATGCCTCTAAACCCTAATTTCGGGGCTGGCTTTCTAGGCTCTATAAATAGACCCTAATGGTCGGACGTCAAAGGGGGGGAGAATTTTCGGTCGACGGCAAAGCCCTGCCGCATTCTTGAGCGACCAAGCACCAAGGAGGGAGGCTTTCTACATCCATACAAGCCTCCGGTTCAGGGAGTAGTTTGGTCTTGAATCTTTTCGTTTATAGTTTTCATCACTTTCCCTTCATTGCATGCATCGTTTTCTCCTTACGTCCCCATTCTTTCTCATTATCATGCACACATCCGCCCACGCTTTTGTCACCCTAGGGGTTTAAAAACCCCCAGGTATCCCCCTTGCCATTAGTTTATGTTCATTTCTTCTTATATTGAAATTTACTACACCGTCCAGTTCTAATTTAGGTCTTTTCTGTGTGTTTCTTACGTTGTTTTGCAGGTCAGCAATCATCAGCACGAGGCCCATCCCCTCTGGCCGGCCGGAGAGGGTGGAGGTTGGACCCCTTGCCACTTACTGCGTGGTGGACTTGTGCGGTTTTATGACAACCGTTCAACATCGTGTGCGGTGTAGAAAGCGCCGTTCATCCTGTTGGTGCGGTCAACAGAGCACCGTCCGTCCTCCCGTGGTAGTTCCTCCCGCACCCTTTGCAGCGCACTTAGGCGGTCTATCGTAAGACCGTGCATCCAGTAGGCGGCCCTCCAGGAGCCGTTCATCTCTCCAGCGCTGCAGCTTAGGCGAGTACTCCCCCTCTTTCCAAGGTACGGCGTGTCCATCACGTCCGACACCTTGGTGGCGATCACGGTCCTTTTGTTCTCTATTCTCCTCTTATCCTTGTTAGTTGCTCATCGCATATTGTTCCACTCATGATGCATATTGATCTTTAGTAGGAGGAGAAAAATATATCTACATCCCCTTTTGTGGCAATCACAGTGGGACCCCTAATGCCCATCGTGCTTTTGAGTTGCTGACCCCCTTTCGTTGTGCAAGTTCTCTTCTTGGAGTGATTTGCAGGTTGGATGTGTTTTCTGCCTTTTGGGACGTGAGCGGTTCTCCCAGAGCCGTCCATTTTCAGGAGCGGCTGATACGCCACCGTCCATCCCCTGCGACTAGAACCAGTCCCACTCCTGTTCCCTGTTTCAGACGGTGCATGATATACCGTCCATCATTCTGAGCAGCTGCCATGTAGCCGTCCATCTCTTCGGCACAGGTACGCTTTACTGTGTTTTGATTGTAGGCACGCGGCTTCAGGAGATTATGCGGTTTGGTACAGACCGTTCTTATGGTATTGTCCTGTCACTGCTGCCTCGTATTTTCAGCACTCTATGGCTATTCTGCAGGCTTCTGTTGTTTGCTCCCTGGATTATACGGTCCCATACAGACCGTTTTACTGTTTGAGCGGTCGCAGAAGGACCGTTCATCTGGTGCCACAGTGCACTCACGGTCTTTTTTTTTATTGTCATATTCCATGCGATTTGCTGCTCTTGGTGCTACTTGTTGATCTCCCCCCTGCTCTCTTACCATTGTTTCCTCATCATTTTTTTTATTATTGCTCATGTGTATGCTTGATCATTAATTGATAGTTGCTAGGCTAGATTGTGCATGCACTCCGGTGCGCATAGGAGCATCCATCTCTTCTCATAGTAGTTGCATTCCTACCGAGGTAAGGTTTCCTCTCGTCTCCATATTCCTTGGAGCCGACCAGGGACCTTGCCGAGGACCTCCGTAAGCCCCCGTGAGCCGTGGATTCCCACACGGACGCCGGGCAGGTTGTACCGTACCCACCCCCTAGTCTAGGGTCTGCATTCATGCGAAAGAGAATCCTTTAGAGTTGCCAGTTCTCCATTCTCACCCTATTTAGGTATCTTGTGGCTGAGTGAACGCATATTTTTAATCAATCTACTAAGGTCCTAAAAGAGAACTTATAAGAAATCTTCGCATGTGATTTGGAATTTGTTTGGGAATTGGCTGATTCTTTTCTCACCTCCCTTCTCCCTTGTATGTCGCATAGCCTCATCATTCGCATCTTTTGGTCAGATTAGGCTCATTAGGTCTAGTTCATCTTTTGTGTCTCCATTTAGCTGCATTTGTCTTAGGTTCATTCCCCTTCGTGTATTCATTTCAGATTCACTGTGTAAAGTCTCCATTTTCCCATGGGGCATTTCTCCCCCATGCCTTATTCCTACACCTCTCCATCTTCTTACCCACGTGTGGATTCTTCTTCTCATGCGGGCCCATCTCCTTATTCCTCCATCGGACCCTATTCTTTAAACGGGCCTTCTTATCCCGCCCGCACTACTACTAGCCCAATCAGTCCTCACTCCCACTCACACAATATGTCCAGGCCCATGCAATACTCCATTCCTGGAATGGGCTTTCCTTCTTCTTAGGCCGGATCCCCTTATCCGGCCCATCATCATCCTCCTGGTCTCAATCCATCATCCCTTGCTCAAGCTGGCCCATATCCTTCTCGGACTCTTCCTACCGAGGAGATGATCGCTCAGGCCCAACGCCAGCTTGATGAATTGCAACGCCGAATCAATCCTCAGACTTCTTCAGATATCCCACTTGCCTTTCAAGGTCTTCAACTCCCACCGCGTTCACAGATTCCCGCATATCATCGCTATGGTGGAATTGGTGACCCCTACGTGCATTTGAAGGAGTTCTTATGTGAGTCGGCCCAGTTTCAACATGATCAACGCTTGATGGCCTATTTGTTTGGCCTATCTTTAGAGGGCTCGGCCAAGGATTGGTTCTTCACATTACCGCAAGAGCAGATGATGAATTTTGAAGCCGTCCAAGCAATGTTTATTCAGCAGTACTGAGACGAGGTGGGGCCCAGATATTCTATGGTTGATCTGGCCCAAGGGAAGATGAAGCCTGGCGAAGAATTCTCCGTGTTTGCCGACCGCTGGCGTCGCCTATCCGCGCAAGTCTCGGGGCATATTCCAGAGGGCGAGCAGATCAAGATGGTTATTTCTAATGCAATGCCCGAGCTCAGGTGCATTTTAGCCCTGAATGATATTACATCCTGGAAACAACTTTACAATAGAGCCCGCTTTGTTAACCAACAACTTCTAGTTTCCTTTGACCATCAGCCTCCTCCTACATACACTTCCCCTCCGCCCTTCACCGCAAGTCAGCCCTCCACTACATATCCCTCCACGGGTCGGCCTTCCGCCATCACACACCTCTATACCTCCATGTGTTACACCTTGCATCCCTCCATGAGTCAGCCCTCCGCTATTTCATCTCACCACACCCCTCCACCACCGGTCAAGGAAACACTACACCCAGAACGGGTAGATGCCATTCATTACCTTCCCACTCCCTCCACGCCTCCACACCATTATAACCCTCCGCCTTTGCCTACGCAGTCCCCCTTGCCTACGCAACCCCCGCTACCATCTCCATTACCTTTTCACACCCCTCGGCATCCACCTTGCCCTAAGCGGACTTCTCACTCCCCGTTGCCGGAGTCTTTTACAGACATCTTCAGGGCTTTGATGGCCACCCATGCATTACAGCTCCCTCCGGTTATGCCTTGCCGACCTGCGGTCGGGAATTTGCTCCATTTCTGTGAATTCCATAGTCAACAAGGGCATTTGATTGAGAATTGCCCCGAGTTCCGAGAAATTGTTTACAGTCTGGAAGATAAGAAGATGATTGATTGGGCTATCATGCGCCAAGTTATTTCAGAACTCAGCAGCAAGCAGTAGCAGCAGCAGCAAGCCGTGCCACCTAGGCAACCGTCTCCACTTCAAGACCAGGGGCACCCTGGTGTTTCTCTAGTTGATAAGGTACCTGCTCCGTTACCCACTTCTTCCTCTATCCCATCTCCTCCACCACCTTCGCTTACTCCAGCTTTCGCTCGGGCAACTTATCCTTCACCCTCTGGTTCCATCACCACTTCTGTCCCCAACATCTCTCGACGTGTTGTAAAGATACGCCGAAGAGCGCCACTACCCGCCACTTCCTCCATTACGCCACTACCTCTTTCTTCCCCTTCACCATCTCCATCAACCATATCACCCCCGTTGCCACCACCTTCTCCACCTCCACCTTCGCCACCTCCATTGGCCACACCTCCATCATCACCTTCTCCATTATCCCCATTACCGTCACCACTATCTTCATCACCTACCCTTGTAATAATCCCTGTTCTGTCACCTTCACCGATGCCACTTCTTTCGCCATCATCCTCTGAGCCTGAGCAGGCCGACCATAAACCCATACCTCCACTTTTTCCTTTACCTCCACCCATGCCCATCAGCATCATTATTCCCCCATCACTTGCACCACCGCCACCAGCGCCCTTCAAACCTCCTCCTTCTAACCTTTCACTACCACTTCCCACTTCGCGGAGCAGGTACACGCTACCTTTGGTGCCCCTCGGGTCTAGTCCCCAGGGAGATAAAGAGCTGAATCAGGTTTTGACTATGCATTACAAGCTTCAAGATTTCATTTGACACATGCCGGTCCGAGCCCTGGTCCCTGGCTATTCTAGGGACAATGAGCCCACATTTTCTATGAAGACAGTCACTAAGAAGAGTTCTCTAGCATTGGTGCCAGTTCCTTCTAAAGCGAGGCCGGTGGCAGTCTCTTTGCTCGCCGGAGAATTCACTGTTGATGTTGTTATCACCTCTCGCTTGATTGCTGTTCAGTTCACTGGCCGAGAGGGGTTCTCTACTCGGATTATGCTAACACATACGGCCGCCCGGAGCATGATGGATTTCCTATTCAAGGGGCAATTAGCTGCATCTTCTGCACTTTCCAAGGACATTCTATACTTGCTATGCAACCTCCCTCAATTTATTAGCATGCCGGCCACGTCAACGCCGCGTATTGATCTCTCTCAGCTTTGTCCTGCTCTTCTAGTACGGGAGTTATGCTTCGAGCCTAATTGCCGAGTGGAGTTGCCGAACCTCTATGTTCTAGTGCCAAGAGACAAAACTCCGTGGCTTCATGATATTCATTCAGTTGAGAAGCTGTTTGCCCAAGAATGTCTGCACCTTGTTAGCACTGGGGGTCTAGGGGCAGCCGCCCCAATGAAGCTGCATATTCATGACCGGGCCAGGCCATCTGCTAGGTGGGCCCGCTATTTGAGAAGACATTACAGATTGAGGAGCCCGGGAAGCCGAGCCCGCGCCAGGCGGCGTTGTTTCAAGAAGATTGTGGCTAAGAAGAGGCGGCGACGTAAGTTCAAGGGCCGTCAGTTGTGCACTCAGGGGTCCACTGCCTCATCTCCTTCTTCCGTCCATTCGTCTTTTCTGTTGCTCAGTTCTTATCCGTGGGTGGTGTACCTTCCACCACCTGACCATATTTCCACCATCTTTTCCTATCCTCACCATTCTAGGCCTCGGCCTATGTCTTCCTCTTCCCCTGAGTCAGGGGCATCTTCTAGTTTTTCTTCCCGGACATGTCCGGATTTCACTGCCCGTCTCTTTCCCCCGACCTTGTTAGGAATCCCTTGCGCTCGTTCCCCGACCTTGTCGGGTGATTTTTCTTATCCTTCCCCGATTTTGTCGGGTGGTTTCCATTTCTTTTCCCCGACCTTGTTGGGTGTTCATACATTCTCTTCCCCGCCTCTGTCGGGTGATCGCTATTCCTCTTCTCCGACCACGTCGGATGATCATTATCCTTCTTCCTTGTCTTCACAGTTATATTTTCGACGTCTTTCTGTTCTTTCTGTCTCACCCTTTTAAGGTCATTACCCTTTTTCTTGCTGCTTTCGAGGCTTTAGCCCGCCTTGATCTTAGTTAATCACTGGTTATTCTGTATTCAGTTCCTTGTTATCAGGGCCTTAGTGCCTTAACGAGGGAGTTCTAGCCCTCGTCTCTCTTCCTTTTTATCCCTTCTTCATCCAGTATGATGTCTGCCACTCCTCTATGTCGAGGAATCCAATCCTTTGCTCTCCTTTCATCCTTTATCCGGACAAGCAAGGAAAATAAAGTTCCCACTCCTCAAAGCTCGATGATCGAAATCGCTTCAGGGTGTCGATTTCCACACCATGGATTTGTAAAGGTATCTTTTATTTTGTGCAAGAACATGTTATCATTGCTATTACTCTGTTATTTCTGTACGCGCTTATGTTGGTTCTTTAAAACATGGTTGAGTGGCCTTAGGATTTAGTTAGTTTGCTTAGTTAAATAAGTCGCTTCTGCAGCATCTTTAGGCTAGTGATAGCTCCGCGCTGGGAGTCTAGTTTCCTTCCCTGATCGTTGAGGGTGACCTTTGAGCATGGGTTTTTCACACACAACACGGCGAGCCATAGCCGACCCCTCTAGTGCAACAACGTTGTTGCTTTGGCCATACTTTGGGTATGCACGAAGGCCTTTTCTCTTCTCTGCTCGGCCAAGTGCAGGGGCAAGAGATGGATGGATGAGATGACTAACCTAGGCGCTCCCTAATATGAGAGAGGTCTCAAATAGGGGCAGTCTTGACCCTCAAAAATGAGCGTACATGCAATATCTAGCCAAACAAGGGCTGTCAAAAATAAATGGATGAATAAATATGTAAAATTTTGAATCAAAGGCATGGCAAGAGTGGCAGTACAGTTCCCCGCGGGATGTCATGAGCCCGGTCGCATGCGTGCTTGATAAATATGGGTCTAAAAATCAAAGACACAAAGCCCCGGCGCAACAGACCTACTCTTTGAGGGGTAGTGCCCTGAAAGGAATTCGAGCCTTGATATCTCCCATCCTGCACGAAGCTTGTCTCCATTTTTTCTTCTACTTTTCCCTCTTAGGCTAGGTTGTATCCCGGGTATGGCCTTAGTAGGGGCACCGTTCTTTAGAAGCGGTTGGTTGTGGCGAGCCACCCTCATATGCACGCCCTGCTTAAGGAAGGCCTTTAATGAGAGGGGTCAGAACGACGATCCCTGGCTAGTAGTTTGAGCCCGTCTTTAGGTATTGCCGATTGCTATGTCAAAATCAAAAAATCCAAAAAATCAAATATTATCAAAAATCCAAAAAAATCAAATACCTCACAATTTCAAAAAAAATCAAATATTTCAAAAAACCTAAAAAATCAAATACTTCAAAAAATCCAGAAAAATGAAACACTATTGAAAATTTCAAAAAAAAAAAAAAAGATTACAAAAATCCAAAAAATGTGTCTTTTTCATACATTTGCATTTGTTTTAAGGACAGATACGTAATCTGTTTGCTAAGTGTGCAGGTTGCAAGTACTCAGGCATTCCTTGCTATATCTTTGGGCTCTGCCTCCTGTCCACATCTTTGATCTGTTCTCTCCTTCAATCTTATCTCTCGATCTGTTCCGAAGCTCATGTCCTTCTCAGCTATTGTTTGCAATGATCATATCTTTATGAGAGGGCTTTGCCTCACGATTATGAACTTGGCGGTTCTGCTTCATTCTGATCTTGGGTTTTGATTGAAGGGCGTATCTGTTTATGTCTTTTATCCCGCCGTATGCTTGTCACATGTTTATGTCCCACCGTGTTGTCCCACACATGTTGTTTCATCTCTCACCGAGTGTTGTTAGTTGTCTTGCACATGTTGTTAGTCACCCCTTTATGTCCCATGTTCTTGTCCCAACCGTGTGTTGTCCCACCGCGTTGTTGTCTTGTCACACCGTGTTCATGCATGCATGTTGTTCGTTCATGCCATTGCATATGTGCTCGTGTGCCTTTGTTATGTTATGTTGCATTGTCTCCCATTTCATTTGACCGTTATGTTATGTCATGTTGTTTGTCGTTCAGTTGATAGTTATGTTATTTTGTCTATGTTTACACTTGCTTGTTTATCATATTTGTCTTATATATGAAAAAATAAAAAAAGTCAGAAAATAAAAATCCATAAACTTGCCGTTTCGCCTGCACAGGTAAGTCAGGTATGGCTTTTTATCCCTACATCCCTCATTGCATTACTATATGGTATTATATTATATTATCTCGAGAACCAGTTGGTTATCTACGTGTTCCTAGATCTGATGTTCCCCTTCAACAAAAATAATGATGATCCAGATTCACGTGTTTAATCTTCGGATAGGCCGTTAGGTTGGGATGTCACGGGGAGGATGGTTCTGTCCTGCACGCTGTGGTTGCGGATAGTATCCTAACTCTGATTTCCCCAACTTAGCAATATTATTTTTGAGTATTTTATATTTTACTCTTTCTTTGCATTCGTTTTCACAATTTCTTTTATTTTAGCCCAGCATGCATCATACGCATCTTTTGAGCATCCATGACCCATTGAATTTGTCTGAATGGTATCCCCACCCGTGATGGTTAACTATGCGTTCAGTGATTGAGTAAGAGAGTTAATTCCACTCTGAGTTGGAAGGTTCTCTATGGCCGATTCGTCGGGTTTGGTTGATTGAGAGGTCCCCGTCTGGAGCTTTAGCCTATTTTCTTTTTTGGCCCCCTCATTGGACCGTGGGATTGTGTCCCCCATGAGGTTGGTCTTGTCGATTTGTTTCATTTAGTTTAGTTCCTCCAGACTGGCGTCACTTTTGGTCTAATCGTTCCTTACGTTTGGTTCAGAGTTTTCTGGAAGATTCTCATCGCTTGTTGGTAGAAACGGGTGTCGTTTTACCTTAACGCCTACTTTTTCGGTCCACTCCGCTGTATTTTCGCTTCACCTCCATGTTCCATGTCACTTCCGCTTCACCTCCGCTCGCTCCCCTGCAAAGAGGACGTTAAGGAGGGGCATCTGTTGACACCCGTTTTATGCCGATAAGTTGAGTCGTTTCTCTTACTCACTTTTGTTGATGCCTCGAGTTGCCCATCACTCGTTGGGGCTGTTTCAGGCATGTTTTGGGCCAATTTATGGGTTACCTCCCTCCTTGGATAGGTCCAGATCGATTCAGGGTTTAATGGGCCGTGGTTTTGGGCTTTTTAGTGAGTTTCAACGCCCACGTACATGTACAGTTCATCCTTGGCCGCTCAACCCATGTGCGGTTGACTAAGAGCCGTTCATATAGTTTGGAGTATTTTGGGTGATTTTATGAATTTTCACCGACAGGCATTTATGCGGTCCTATTCTAGCCGTTCAACTCGATGGACGGGATAAGGGTGATCGCTCATCACTCAGAGTCCTACGCCTGAAGGTTGGTTCAGATAATTATCTAATTATCCAATTATCACTGACAGGGCTAGAACGGTTTCTCCTTGGCCGCTCTACTATTGAACGGTCTCATCTGAACCGTCATCTATGAGAGTCCAACGGTGAAGGTTTCGGTCGGATCAAAGGATAATTTGGATAATATTTGATGTTTATTTGAGTTTCCACCGATAGGGGTTGGACGATCAGGACATGACCGCCCATCCAGTTGAGCGGTCTATCGTAAGACCGTTCATCCTGTCGATTGGTGATTTTTAATAGATTTTATCTCTTTTATTTGTGGTTTTATCCCCAACTTCCTTCGTCGATTTCTTCGCGGATAATTCATCATTTTAGCTGTCGTTTCACCTGGATAAATGATGATTCATTTATCTATGATTTTCCTTTGATTATCTTGACCTGGAAATGCCTCTAAACCCTAATTTCGGGGTTGGCTTTCTAGGCTCTATAAATAGACCCTAATGGTCGGACGTCAAAGGGGGGGAGAATTTTCGGTCGACGGCGAAGCCCTGCCGCATTCTTGAGCGACCTAGCACCAAGGAGGGAGGCTTTCTATGTCCATACAAGCCTCCGGTTCAGGGAGTAGTTTGGTCTTGAATCTTTTCGTTTATAGTTTTCATCACTTTCCCTTCATTGCATGCATCGTTTTCTCCCTACGTCCCCATTCTTTCTCATTATCATGCACACATCCGCCCACGCTTTTGTCACCCTAGGGGTTTAAAAACCCCCAGGTATCCCTCTTGCCATTCGTTTATGTTCATTTCTTCTTATATTGACATTTACTACACCGTCCAATTCTAATTTAGGTCTTTTCTGTGTGTTTCTTACGTTGTTTTGCAGGTCAGCAATCATCAGCACGAGGCCCATCCCCTCTGGCCGGCCGGAGAGGGTGGAGGTTGGACCCCTTGCCACTTACTGCGTGGTGCACTTGTGCGATTTTCTGACAACCGTTCAACATCGTGTGCGGTGTAGAAAGCGCCGTTCATCCTGTTGGTGCGGTCAACAGAGCACCGTCCGTCATCCCGTGGTAGTTCCTCCCGCACCCTTTGCAGCGCACTTAGGCGGTCTATCGTAAGACCATGCATCCAGTAGGCGGCCCTCCAGGAGCCGTTCATCTCTCCAGCGCTGCAGCTTAGGCGAGTACTCCCCCTCTTTCCAAGGTACGGCGTGTCCATCACATCCGGCACCTTGGTGGCGATCACGGTCCTTTTGTTCTCTATTCTCCTCTTATCCTTGTTATTTGCTCATCGCATATTGTTCCACTCATGATGCATATTGATCTTTAGTAGGAGGAGAAAAATATATCTACAACGACCACTAACCAAATTGCTACTAGACCTGGACTATTGGGCCTTATTAACTTGACCCAATAAGGACTAAATGCTGCAATAAAAGAAAAATACATCTGATGGAATGCGAAATAGAAGATATCTATATCTGCGCCAAGCCAAGTTCACGCGATCATGCTGAGTCGGAGTCATCGTCGAAGTGGGGTGGGCCACTGGTGTCCCCACCAATTCTCCCGGGGTCCGGGGAACTCGACCCTGTCTAGTATGGTGCTGGCGATCCCCGGTGGTGCGCATCGTGGGATTTCAACCAACCCAAGCTGATCCTCGTGGTGGCTGACCGGGGCCGTGCCTTCCATCTAGCAAGGTAGTAGTGGATTGACCTGCTCCTGGTGAGGGTGACCTGCTTGCTCGGTATCCTCTCTTTTCTCTTGTGCGGGGCTCTCATTAAGGCTATCGATCTCACCGGATGTGGCTCACTCATGTAGGAGGGCAGGGGCTCAAATGACTCACTAGTAATTGCTACCGTACCCACATGTAGCTCTTGATCTGCCATGTTGAGCGTGGGGCTCACTCCATAGCCCTCCAGATGGTCCACTTCATTGGCATTAGAGCCAAGCCTCCTCACGACTCGAAATGGCCCTATTCCATAGGCTCTTTGCTTATGAGACCCCATGTAGAGTCTCTCCACCCTTACCATCACAAGATCACTACTTTGGAATTGTTGGATCGGTGGATGTCCACCTACCATTTGTAGGACCTGCTGCTTGAGTAGACATGCTTGGTGACTTGCGGGTTTCTTTGATGGACATGCCTAGTCTATCTATAATGTGGGGGTGGTTCGGGACATCTGAAAGTGGATCTATCATGCATGTGACTCATATCATTTGTTGTAAGCACGGGTGGACCTGGGCAACGAATGTTGCTGACTTTGCCACATGTTGCTAGACATAGAAATATTTATAATTCTATCAAAGAGACATGCTCCATGCCTAACAAACCTATAG
This sequence comes from Amorphophallus konjac, assembly GCA_022559845.1. Taxonomy (NCBI): domain Eukaryota; kingdom Viridiplantae; phylum Streptophyta; class Magnoliopsida; order Alismatales; family Araceae; genus Amorphophallus; species Amorphophallus konjac. The sequence continues at coordinate 315,504,372 of CM040121.1, read as the reverse complement.
TTGTAGGGAAGGAAAAGGATGGGACCTAACTAGATCCTCGAGGAAGTAAGTGGTGGTTAGTTTTGATGGATCGGAATGGGATTTGTGGGCCCATGGGTTCCCAATAGGATGGGTCAAATGGATCATGGAAATTGGGCCTCTAGGGACGTGCATCTCCATTAAATCTTGGAATTGGGTTGACATAGTCATTAGTTCCATAGTGTGTGTTAGGTCACTTTCATCTCGAAGGGTCAAGGAAATCGAGGGCACTTCTAGCGGGATATGTCTTACACTTGGAGAGATGGTGTTTTGTAGTTGGAACAAGTCATTACCATCAGGTAGGGGTAGAAATATTAGGATCTCACTGGTGCAATGGCCCCTTGTGTAGATGGAGGTAATGGAGCCGACCGAGGGATAGGCAAAGTTAATACATAAGGGTTAGTCGGCCTTCGGGGCCAACATGCCAGTCAGCTCTAACTGCCAGTCCAAATTTCTAATAAAATCTTCTAGTGTCTCAACAAAGCAAAAGGACTGGTAGTGTGAGAAGGGTAGAGGGGAACCATTGAGAGTTTGTGCTCCATGGGTGGGTGGTAGGGGATTGAGCCATGCAGGTGGGGGTTCCTCTTGAGCCACTTGGCCAGGGGTCCATCTATGATTACCACTCCATGGGTGAAGATGAGTGGCCCTAGGTAGAGGTCAGAGCTATTGTGCAAAGCAGATATTTGAGACCCGTCTTCCCCCTGGCTATGAGTATGGGTCTCTCCTAGGGAGTGGATCAGACGTAGAGCCTCCTCTGGGGCTAGGTGTTCTTCAAGAAGGAGAGGGTCAACTATATCTTCTTCTACCTCTTTGGGACTTGGAATGACCTCTTCTTCACGCACTTCAGTTCCTTGGTAGATGTTCTCTTTGGTGTTGGAAGGAACCCACATAGTTGGGGCCATAGGGTGTGATGCTATGGGGTCTGCGAGAGCTAGCAGAGAGGCACTTGGGGAGGCTTGAGGTTCATGCGCGAGAGAGGGGGGTGCATAGAAGATGGGGTGGGGTATAGTAGGAGACATATGGGGTGAGTGTCGGGGTTTTAGGTGGGATGTTGGCGGGTACGTGGATGGGACAAACTTCTCACGCAATTTCTTTTTCATCATGTTCCAAGTGACTGGTTCTTGGAATCGGGCAGCAAGGCATCACTCATCATCGAGCCAGTAGGCTCGGGCCTGATCTCTCAAACTTCTTGTGGCGAACCTCACCTTTTTGAAGTCCAACCAGTCATCCCTATCTAAGTAGAAGTCCATCTTGGCTTCCCAGTCAAGGTAAATTGCTGGATTATGGGAGCCAAAGAAATCTTGGGTACCCGAGCAGGCATTGTATGGACTGGATAATTTATCCCGGATCGGTCGTTGGGGTCGGGCTTGAGGAACTCATGGGCTTCCTGAGTACTGCGCATGCGGTTAGATGGCTGGAAATGGTTCTAATGTTGATCTAACACTTTTGAGATGGCATTCAATTGGACCGTGATCAGACGAAGTTTCTGTTGTGCCCCTGTGGCCATTTGAGTCATCATGTGGTCATTTGGGTCATTCGACATCATCCTGTGGTCATTTGAGTTATTTGATATTCTTAGTTTTGATAATGGCTAAACACTATGGGCGTCTTTGATACCCGAGTAAGGGGGTGCCGTAATCGACCCCGGTGTCGGCTAACCGAGGGACAACCCCGTTGTCAAAGACGCCCTATAAGTCATTGTTGTTTTCCACTCTCATATGACTAACATACGTGATATTTTGTTCATGACAGATAAGCCAATGAATGGACAAGGAATGGAGTGGAGATGACAGATGTGAAAGCCTAATGATCGCACCCAAGTAAGGATGGAAATCCTTTCAAATCATGATCAATCAAATGATCAAACTCATGGCAGTCACTTGGCAAACCAAACGTGTGGATAAGCATCTTGCCTCTCTACCATTCAATACAGGTGGTATATGTCATTTACTGTCAAGCACCATTAGTAAGATTTTTACCTTGTCATAGCCATCAATCTCACCATGGGTATTCCATATACCTCTCATCTTTAAACTTCATTCATGATAATTGAGGTTCACAATGATAACTTGGTTTGATAACTTACAAGTTCACTCTTCAAATGCTTTAGTTTCTCATTCCAATCATGGTAACATGCTCAAATGGTCTTGATGTTTCTAATGCATAAACCAAGTGAAATCCATCCTCCAAATGTATGAAATAAACATCTACTTAAAGTCATTGATATTTGGAGGTATTTCATTGGGCTAACACTTCAACTTTGCAGGACTAGGTCATTTCGGTCAACCAGAATCACCAAACGCAAAAAGTCTCATACTGTAGAACTGGCGGTCAGCCGCCCTCGGTCGACCGGCAGTAGCGGTCGACCGCCCCAGGTCGACCGCAAATTCCAAGGACTAAATTTCTACAGCGATTCTCAGTAGCGGTCGACTGCCAGAAGCTTCCGGTCGACCACCAGCCCCGAGCCAACCAATGTTGACTTTGTTTTCCACTTCGAGAAGAGCCATTCTCCATGAATTTCTTTAATCCTAAAGTCACCCAATCACCCACAAAATGTGGATCTGCTCTGGGGGGTTTCTATTGACCATCCAAAGTCTATAAAACACATACAAGAGGGTTAGAAACCCTAATGCTTCAAGAGGAACAAAGGAGAGATCTAGAGAGGCTAGAGACGAGGTTGGAAGAAGAGGTACTGTAGCCATGAATAGTACTTCGTGAAGAAGTTCTTCATCCATTCCAAGGTGTTTCAAGCTCATATCAAAGCAAGCAATCTCCAAGGAAGTGCAGAAGTAAGCAAGGCTGTCAAGGTGATCCAAGGAAGCTGATTTCACAAGGGTTTCAAGGGAGATCAAATCTGCATCCTTTATCTTCTTCATCAACTCAAGGTGATCCAAGGAAGATCATTTCACAAGGAAGAAGATACCATTGAAGCATCAGATTCAAGCTCCAGCAATCTCAGACAAGATCTTTTCTCTTTGAGCATATTCTATATCTTGTTTGAGTATTTTCATATTTGTTCTCTTTCCATTTCTTTCAAACATTTGAAACTGTGAATCATCCCTACCGGTGGTTAGTAGGAAGGCAACCGGAAGTTGTCCGATCTGCAGTGTTGACGTCCCTACCGGTGGTTAGTAGGAAAGTAATCGGAAGTTGTCCGATCTGCGGTGTTGACGTCCCTACCTGTGGTTAGTAGGAAGGCAATCGGAGGTCTTTCCGATCTACGGTTCAGTGCATTGCACTAGTGGAGCATCATCGGGTTTGGGGTGGACGTAGGACTAGGGATTCGGTCTGAACCACCTTAAAATCTCATGTGTTGTGGTTTGATTGTGCGATTGCTTTGTGTTAGATGCATGCTTAGGTTTTATTTCTACATTACTTGTTCATCTTGCTAAGAAAATCATTGTGTCCTTCGTTTTGCTAGTTATATTCCGCTGTGATTCTTTTTAACTAGCTATAAAGAGAGTTGCATTGCGAAAAGAGGGACAGATCTATTCACCCCTCCCCTCTAGATCCACCATCCACTACTCAACAAGTGGTATCAAAGCTTGGCTCTGGTATTCCCAGATCCTACGATCTACAGTGAAAGATCTCGGTGTATTTTTTTTTGATGGCTTCATATGCTACACATGCTTCGATGGTTTCTCCACCCATTTATGATGGTTTAGATTTTTCTACATGGGTAGGGAGAATGTTCATCTATGTTAGCTCCATAGATCCACAACTGTGGACTCTTATATATGATGGTCCTCATGAGCTGCCATCAAATTCAATTGATTGGTCAGCCGAACATAAGACCAAACACAATGAAAATCTTGCTGCATATAACTTAATTACAGCTGCAGTTGATCTCAGACTAACTCATCTTGTGTCCTCCTGCAGCACACCCAAGCAAGTACTGGACAAGTTGGTGAAAATCCATAAGGGGAAGGAACAAGAACAAGAATGCTTCATGGCCGACCGTGCAGAATAGTCCAGCAATACATCCTCATCACAGGTAAACTCTGCCTCCGAGGAATTCACTTTTGAAGAGCTTATGGAAACCTATGATGAGTTGATTACACAATACAAAAAGGTAAAATCCGAAAAAAAAATTTGAAAAAGGATCTCAAGAAAAATAACCAAATTGAAAGCTTGTTTTGTAAAAAGTGTTCTATTTTTAAAGAGCTCAACGACACTCTTTCTTTCGATCTAGATACGCATAAACAAAGTATTACATGCCTAAGGGATGAAAATGAAAATCTTCATGATGAAATCACTAGGTTGGAATAAATTGTAATAAAACTTCAAAACCAACCTAAGTCAATCTCTAATGATCAAACTATGGCCGATGAGCTAATCTGTGATGAGAGGTTGATTGAAGAAAATAAAAATTATGTTTCATGCTCTGCTAATTTTGCATGTGAAAAATGTTCATTCTTGAGAAACATAAATGTTGGTCTCCATGATGATCTTGAATGGCAACAAAATCTGATTGATTCTCTGAAAGAAGAGAATAGATAATTGTTGGAAAAGAAAATTGAACGTGAACAAGCTGAAGAAGAATTGCATGAAAAACTGGCTGCACATGAAAAAGGCAAATATGTCATTGATGATCACTCTGAAACATTACATGCTTTAGAATAACAAAATCAAAATCTTAAAGCAATAAATGCCATGCTCAATGAGCAATTGGCAGCATGCGAAGAGGGTCTTGATGAATCTAAACAACATATTTCTTCACTTGAAAATGAAATTCAATGTCTGAATGATTTCCTATCTTTGTTTGCCCAAATTCAAGATGCGGGCTCACCGGAAGCCACCACCTCATGTGGTCACCAAAAAGAGCATACTGCTCAAAAGAAAAGCAAAACTCAGCATGCTCATCCAAACATGCACCATAACATGTCCTATGCTAAATACCATGCTTTTCACAAAATGAATGTCCATTGTTATTATTGTGGTAAACATGGTCACACTGTGCATGATTATTTTATCTTGAGAAATGATGAGTTTAGAGCAGGAGAGCAAGTGAAAGAGTAAGGAAAGAAACAGGTCAATACTAGCAGAGGACCTACTCAACAGATATCTGCACAAAACTGCATGGGGAGTCAGAAGAGTCGACACTCCCATACAAGCAGGTTGACACTCTCCATGGCTTTAAACAAAAATCTCCCTCCTTGCTGCTCTCATTGTGGTAAGTCTGGCCATACTGTCCAAGAGTGTTGGCACTTGAAGGGAAAGCATCACTTTCATGCCATGAAAGGTAAATCCCATGCTCATCCCCAAAAACAAAATGCACATGCACACGCACATGAACATAAAAATAATTCTCAATTTTTTGTGCGTTGTTTTTACTATGGGAGAAATAGTCATGACATGTATGATTGTCATACAATGAGGAAGGATGATCGGATTTCCCTGAAACAGATAAGCCACATTAGTGAATATGACAAAGCTGCTAACCCACTAGGACCCAAGCAATCTTGGGTACCTAAAAATTCCAAATGAGAATTTTGGGTGCAGGATGCCTTGGAGCTAAACAAAGGATCATAAGGTAAATAAAAGCTCAAGGAACATGTATGTACATAAACCTTTTAAGTTTAGTCATCTTGCATGTTTAGTCTCGACATGTAGATAGTGCATCATACGTCTGCCCAATGTCATTAGATTCTTCAAACTGAATTGCTCTTTGAAATGCAAAACCCCCATGGTGTGAGATGAACTTTTGAGCTAGATAACTTGCTCACACCATGCTTGATTTCAGCTATTTAATTCATGAAAAACTTGTTATGCTGATGAAGTTGATGTGATGATGAGTTGCTTAAGTCTTGCTATCAGCCACATGCAATTCTTGGATTTTGCTTTTGTTGATGCATACCATGGCTGCATTATCAACTCGTTATTCATGTTAGCATTGTTCAAAGGGAGAGTCTAGCAATTGGCATCATCATGTTGAATTCAGTTCAAAATCAATTGTGAATTATTTGTGTTTGCATCATCTTGTGATCTCATATACTCTAATGTAAATCATGTTTAGGAAAATCAAAAAAAAAAGTGTAATCATCATGCAGCATCTTCATTGCATTGTGTATTCACATAAGTTTTAGGCTGCATAGTTCATTGCCAACCCATGCATGCTTTCAATAGGAGTCAACATCTTAAACCAAGCTACATGCTCTCTTAGAATGAAGTTGTACCAAATAGATGTAAAAAGTGCTTTCATGAATGATTTGATCAAAGAAGAAGTCTATGTTGAGCAGCCCCCTGGCTTTGAGAACACTAACCATGTAGATTTTGTATACAAGTTAGACATGGCGATTTATGGACTGAAGCAAGCACCAAGAGCTTGATATGAGAGACTAAGCTCATTCCTCATTGAGAAAGGGTACACACGAGGTAAGGTAGATCAAACACTTTTCACCAAGAAGCAAGGTAAGAATATTTTGATTGTTCAAATTTATGTTGATGATATTGTGTTTGGCTCTACTAAGTCTGAAATGTGTGAGGAATTTGTTAATCTCATGACTAGTGAATTCGAGATGAGTCTAATGGGAGAACTCTAATTTTTCTCAGTTTGCAGGTCAACCAAGGAGAAGATGAGTGCTTCATAAGTCAAGCCAAATACATCAAGGAGCTGCTGAAGAGATTTGACATGATGAATAGCAAAATCATTGCAACTCCTATGAGCACCTCAACATCACTGGATTCGGATGAAAATGGTAAATTAGTGGGTGCAAAGATCTATAGAGGTATGATTGGCTCTTTGCTTTATTTGATTGCATCCCGACCAAATATCCAGTTTAGTGTTTACCTCTGTGCTAGATTTCAAGCTAATCCTAGAGTAGGACCAAGCATATTGAGATTAGGCATCACTTCATTAAAGATGAGGTCTTTAAGAAAAAAATTGAACTGCATTTTATTGATACTCCAAATCAGATTGCTGACATCTTTATCAAGCCCTTGTGTAATGATATGTTTACTACACTCAGAAGAGAGCTTGGTCTTTGCAGACCTCAGGCCACTAAAAATTGAAATGATGATCCTCTTCAGCTTGGTTGTATGTCTTGAAATTTGGCATCCATACATTGTTCATATGTAAATATGTCATCTTGCATCTGATGTAGCATTGCATGTAGTCACGATGCATAATAAAGTTGAATTCATGTTCATGATGCATTGCATGTGGTGTAGCTTCATTCTTGCATGGCCATGGTATATCAAATGTTGATGTATGGAAAGGCAGGTTATGCTTGTCTAGAATAACTCAATATGCGTGAGATTTCACCTCCGCCAAGTACCATGCGTCACTGTCGCATATAGGCCATATAGTAAGGGGGAGTTGTCTCTTTGCAGCATTCATGCATTTGTTTTATCTTCATTCATTTATTTGTTGCATTTCATAAGTGTACAACCATGTGCTGGGTCATGCATTTCATGTCTGCCAACTTCATGTTTGATCAGGTCAACCCCTGCATGATTCTAGTCAACCTCTTCTTGACAATTATCTTTTCACTTGCAAACATAACTCCTTGAGTGTATTCATTGCATATCCTTAGGGGGAGTCTTGTTACTTTTCTCAATCTCTTGCAATCTGAACTTTAATGGCTTACAGTTTTATTTGAGATCTTGAGACCGATAGAACTACGGCGTTAGAGCTTTCTATTATATGAACTGATAATTGTCCATCTAATAAAAATGGTTCAGATTTAATAATTTCCTTGAAGTCTTGATATATCTTTTGAAATCATCTATGTTCTGTGATTTTAATAGACCTTAACTATAGATTGCATGTTGTGCCTTGAATGACTCTCCTGAAATCTAACAATTCAAACTTCATCACAACCTTGGTGATACTCTAGAGCTAAGTATTATTTTTAAACATCTTGATGAGTTGGAATTCCTGAAAATCAATTTGACAGAGTAATGATATTGTTGCATGGAGAAATATGTCACGTCATCAAATCAAGTGACGAATGATATGTCATGATGTGCCCCTGTTATCTCCGTCTTAATTATATTGGACTCTAGACAGAGCACTGGCATAATTGCTGAGAAATATATCTTCTCATCAAAGAAATGAGATCGAATATGTCATGACGTGACTTTGCTATCTATGTTCCTTCTGAAGCATAACAGTCAGTCTTACCAAATACCTAGGAATACTGGCGTCTAAACAACGTGTACTCTTACGGCTAGGAGGCATGTACTAGACTCGACTGCTCGTAAAATATGAGTCATGTGCTTTCCCATACAAAAGATACTACCAATCAAAAATATGGTGCACTCATAAAATTCCATGATTTAATCATGATTGTTTAGCCTCAATACTAGTTTTTGTGTTATTCCCTTTGTAGTTATTGAAAATGGATATATAAGACAAGGGAAGGTTAAACACTACCATGACATGCACTTTTGGTTCATTTCTATTATAACTTAGATGTAGCTGCTTTTCGAACTCTGTTGATGATATCGGATTTCATTAGCTTTGAACCATATATGTTGCTCAGGGTCTGCTTCAGGTTTGCATATAATGGTTTGCTCTTCACTTCCATTCAGCTCTAGTCTCTCAGACATTTGTCGCCTTCTCTACCTTATCCCTCCTTTTTGCTGCTGTCAAAGGGGGAGAAAATGTCTTGTTGTGAGTCCTTTGTGCTAATACATTTGTCCGTCCTTTGTGCGGCCTTTGTGAGTTGTCAAAGGGAGAGAGTGAATTGTGGATGGGGGAGAGTCCATGGGGGAGAGAACCTTGTGAGCTTTGCGTCTTCAGATGTGATGGGGGATTGTGCATAGCATTCACAAGCTTTGATCATCCATGCATACATATCCGCATTCACATGCGTTCACTATCATGGATCTTGAGCTGCACTGTCGCATATGTCATAAACTTTGCCATCTTTGATATCACTTTGCCACAAAATGACTCACAGTGTTGCCATCATTAAAAATGGGGAGAATGTTGTGCCCCTGTGGTCATTTGAGTCATCATGTGGTCATTTGGGTCATTCGACATCATCCTGTGGTCATTTGAGTTATTTGATATTCTTGGTTTTGATAATGGCTAAACACTATAAGTCATTGTTGTTTTCCACTCTCATATGACTAACATACGTGATGTTTTGTTCATGACAGATAAGCCAATGAATGGACAAGGAATGGAGTGGAGATGACAAATGTGAAAGCCTAATGATCGCACCCAAGTAAGGATGGAAATCCTTTCAAATCATGATCAATCAAACGATCAAACTCATGGCAGTCGCCTAGCAAACCAAACGTGTGGATAAGCATCTTGCCTCTCAACCATTCAATACAGGTGGTATATGTCATTTATTGTCAAGCACCATTGGTAAGATTCTTACCTTGTCATAGCCATCAATCTCACCATTGGTATTCCATATACCTCTCATCTCTAAACTTCATTCATGATAATTGAGGTTCACAATGATAACTTGGTTTGATAACTTACAAGTTCACTCTTCAAATGCATTAGTTTCTCATTCCAATCATGGTAACATGCTCAAATGGTCTTGATGTTTCTAATGCATAAACCAAGTGAAATCCAACCCCCAAATGTATGAAATAAACATCTACTTAAAGTCATTGATATTTGGAGGTATTTCATTGGGCTAACACTTCAACTTTGCAGGACTAGGTCATTCCGGTCAACCAGAATCGCCAAACGTGAAAAGTCTCATACTGCAGAACTAACGGTCGACCGCCCCAGGTCGACCGGAAATTCCAGGGACTAAATTTCTACAGCGATTCTCAGTAGCGGTCGACCGCCAGCCCTGAGCCAACCAATGTTGACTTTGTTTTCCACTTTGAGAAGAGCCATTCTCCATGGATTTCTTTAATCCTAAAGTCACTCAATCACCCACAAAACGTGGATCTGGTCTGGGGGGTTTCTATTGACCATCCAAAGTCTATAAAACACATACATGAGGGTTAGAAACCCTAATGCTTCAAGAGGAACAAAGGAGAGATCTAGAGAGGCTAGAGACGAGGTTGGAAGAAGAGGTACTGTAGCCATGAATAGTACTTCGTGAAGAAGTTCTTCATCCATTCCAAGGTGTTTCAAGCTCATATCAAAGCAAACAAGCTCCAAGGAAGTGCAGAAGCAAGCAAGGCTATCAAGGTGATCCAAGGAAGCTGATTTCACAAGGTTTTCAAGGGAGATCAAATCTGCATCCTTTATCTTCTTCATCAACTCAAGGTAATCCAAGGAAGATCATTTCACAAGGAAGAAGATACCATTGAAGCATCAGATTCAAGCTCCAGCAATCTTAGACAAGATCTTTTCTCTTTGAGCATATTTTATATCATGTTTGAGTATTTTCATATTTGTTCTCTTTTCATTTCATTCAAACATTTGAAACTGTGAATGGTCCCTACCGATGGTTAGTAGGAAGGCAATCGGAAGTTGTCCGATCTGTGGTGTTGATGTCCCTACCGATGGTTAGTAGGAAGGCAATCGGAAGTTGTCCGATCTGCGGTGTTGACGTCCCTACTTGTGGTTAGTAGGAACATAATCGGAGGTCTTTCCGATCTGCGGTTCAGTGCGTTGCACTAGTGGAGCCTCACCGGGTTTGGTGAGGGGTGGACGTAGGACTGGGGATTCAGTCCGAACCACCTTAAAATCTCGTGTGTTGTGGTTTGATTGTGTAATTGCTTTGTGTTAGATGCATGCTTAGGTTTAATTTCTACATTGCTTGTTCATCTTGCTAAGCAAATCATTGTGTCCTTCGTTTAGCTAGTTATATTCCGCTACGATTCTTTTTAACTAGCTATAAAGAGGGTTGCATTACGAAAAGAGGGGCAGATCTATTCACCCCTCCCCTCTAGATCTGCCATCCACTACTCAACAGTTTCCCTAGGATAGTGTTAGTCTGGTGTCTCTGTGTGTGGGCTGGGCTGTCGAATCGGGCTGCTGGCCCAAGGTGGAGTGGATGGACAGACCGATCTTCTGGTCGGGGATGTGCTCGGGGCCAGACCATGGGTATAGGTTGCCACTATGGGTGGCCATTGTGTGGCTGTGGTGGGGCATTCTCTCCTGTGGGTCGGGGCCATACAGTTGGCCAATGTCCTGGTATGGGGAAACACTATGGATGGACATGGGATCGGCGGGATGGGGGGAACCGACCTGCTGGCCGGGTCAGGACAGACTGGACAGACTGGACAGTCAGGGACATATGTAGTGGAAATGAAACCTGGCCCAAAGATTCGGCATGCAGGAGCAAGCCGAGAACTTGCCCTGATACCAAATTTGATGCGGGACGGATCCCATATCTTTTTTGGACCTAGGAGACAGCAAGCACAAGCGCGCAATTAAGACCTTGACGTTGGCGGGCAGACACGCGTGCACACTCGCTTCTAGACGTGACCCGATGATCGAAACGGTAGGCTGTTGAGTCTCTCCTAGTGATTTTGTTAATAACAAAACCTTGAAGTAACTGAGCAAGTTTTGAACGGGTTTACGGTCACTTTGTGCAATGCTAAAAGCTTAGGTGCGAGATTTGATGGACATATCCAATTGCATAATTAAAGCACTCTTTCAATCTTAACCTATCTTAACAAATGCCCCAGAAGGAATTCAAACCAGCTCATTTCATATGGACTCTTTTACCAAACACAAGTCTTCTATGTTTAGATATGATTCATGGACTGAACTGTACTGTTTTACAGGTTTTACAGAGTTCGGTCGACCTGGCCAGCATGGGCGGTCGACCTAATCTCCCAGAGGTGAAAACTCTGTAAATTCATAGAGTTCGGTCGACCGCCACCAAGGACCGGTCGACCAGATTTCCCAACGTTGAAAAGTTCAAACTCTGTAAATTTCTGGTCGATCACCCCCTCTTGCCGGTCGACCGCCAGCTTCGAGGCAACTTTTGTTGACTTGTGTTCTTCAACGTGGGAAGGCCCTTTCATTGGATTTGTTTAATCCCAAAGTCACCAGACTTGCCATGATTTGTGGATCTGGTTCCTGGCTTGTCCCTTGACCATCCAAGATCTATAAATATATCATATTGGGGTCAAAAACCCTAATCACTAAAGGGAGATTAAAGAGGCTATCAAGGGGAGAAAGAGTGTTGCCAATGTAGCTCCATGAATAGTGCTTCAGGGAAGAACTTCTTCATCCATTTACAAGTTTCTGAAGATCATCTGCATGCCATTCAAGTGAAGATTTAGCTGAGGAAGAAGCTTCATCCAAAATCATCTTCATCCATTAAGGCTAGGGGGAGCTTAAATCTGAGTTTTTCATTTTATGTTTCTCCTTTATTTTTCATCAAGCTTCAAGTGTGTGATCTTGTACCTTTAAGCACCTATGTGTGTGTGGATCTACGAAGATCGGTGCGTGTGTGTGTGTGTGTGTGTGTGTGTGTGTGTGTGTGTGTGTGTGTGTGTGTGTGTGTGTGTGTGTGTGTGTGTGTGTGTGTGTGTGTGTGTGTGTGTGTGTGTGTGTGTGTGTGTGTGTGTGTGTGTGTGTGTTTCTTCTAGTTTTCACATATCTTTGTGATTCGGTGCTTGTGCACCTTCGTGGGAGTTCCAACTTCTCACGTGTGTGTGTGTGTATGTGTGTTTTGATCTTGTAATCTTTCTCAAGATAGTGTGGAATCCTCACAGATCGTGAGGGGTGGATGTAAGTTACCGTTGTTGCATCCGAACCACCTAAAAATCTCTGTCTATTGTGTGGTTTGTTCCTTTTCTTCTATCCCCATTCTGTGTAGCACACACGTAGATTTATTTGGTTGTATTGTTTGTGTTAGATCTAGCATAATTTATCATTCTCATATTAGATCTCGGGTATATTAAAAGGTGGGCTCGGATCGGCAAGATAAACCTTGTCAGGAAGATAACATCTTGCGTGAGTTGAATCTTCAGATTTTTACCTTCGCCACCGTACCTTAAATCGGTTGAGTGTGATAGATTTATTAGACCTAAGTGTTTACATATAGATCTATATTTTCATTATGGCTATTCTTCACACTTGTTTCATTTGGTCAAGAATTTTTTAAAAATTTGTAATCACCCAATTCACCCCCCTCTTGGGTGTCATTGATCACGGGACTTCAATTGGTATCAGAGCTAAGGCTCTATTTCTTTGAGATCTAACGATCTAGAGTAAGATCCATATCAATGGCAAACAAGGGTATGATGCCTGAGGGTCATTCCATCCATCATCCTCCATACTTCGATGGCTCAAATTACTCCTATTGGAAAAATAGAATGCATGTCTTTCTGAGAGCCCAAGAGTATGAGATTTGGAGAGTTGTGGACAAGGGTCCGTATAAACTCTTAGATGATGAAGAAAAATGGACACCCGAGGAAATTAAGAAATGCACTGTAATTTTTAATGCTATGAACATTATGCAATGTGCTATACATCCTAATGAGTTTTCTCATGTATCCATGTGCAGTTCAGCAAAGGAGATGTGGGATAAATTACGGCTTATCTATGAAGGAACCTCCGAGGTCAAGGAGACCAAGACCAATCTACTTGTAAGAGACTATGAGCTATTCAAAATGAAATCTGAAGAAACCATCTTAGAAATATTTGTGACATTAACGGAGATCACAAATGGTCTCAAAAGTCTCGGGAAGGAGTACACAAACTCGAATCTTGTGAGAAAAGTTCTGAGATCACTTCTGTCGGCGTGGCACACAAAAGCCACAGGAATTGAGGATTCGAAAAATCTGTCCACACTCACTTTGGACGAGCTCATAGGGCCACTCATGACCTATGAGATAAACATGAAGAGAACAGTCGAGGAAGATACAAGGAAGAAGAAAGTGAAAGGATTAAAAGCTCACCAATCTGATGATGATTTCCAAGAAGAAGAATCTAGCGAGGGAAGCAATGAAGAAGAAGACATGGCTATGATAACTCGCCAAGTATAGAGATTTTTGAGAAAGAAGAGAAATTTCCAAGGCAATTTCAGAAAGGGGCAAAGGAAGCCCTTTCAGACCAAGGGCGAGCCTAGCAAGCACAATAATGTCATTTGTTATGAATGCAAGAAGCCCGGGCACATGAGAGGAGAATGTCCAGATCTAAAGAGGAAATTCAAGAAGGATAAACTTAAGAAACCCCAAGCAATGGTCGCCACATGGAGCGATGAAGAGGACGAACCATCCGACGAGGAGATCCAAGAGCTAGTGGAGAGCTTGTGCCTCATGGCACACGCAGATGATTCAACTGAGGTAAATTCTGACCCTGATTTTATTTCAAATGAACAATGGGAGTCAGAATATGAAAAATTGTATATAAAATACAGAAAAATCCGATCTGAAAATAAAACTCTCAAAAAGACGATTGATGATTTAACACATGAGGATATTTATGTGAAGTTTGAGAAAATGGAACATGAATGGTTCGAGTTAACAAAAGAAAAAGAAAGTTTGTTACAAACAATCTTAGCCAGTGAGAAAAATCAAGAAGAAGTGATGTGAAAATTTTCTGAAATAGAAAAAGGTTTTGAAAAATTGAAAAATGAAGAAAAGGTTCTGAAACTCACAAATTTAGAACTTGAAAATAAGAACTTGAGGTTGGTTGAAGAAGTGGCTGAACTTCAGTCCACTCTGTCTAGGTTTGTCAAAGGCAAACAAAACATAGATAATTTATTGGGAGTCAAGGTTAACTTCCAAAAGGAAGGATTGGGATACATTCCCCAAAATAAAAAATCCTTTGAGCATAAGATCACAACATCCCATGTGCATGAAAAAGGAAATGATTGTGTGTCATGTTCATACTCTAAGCCAATACATGTTCAACCAAAACCACGCCAATTTCCAAGAAGATTTTCAAATGTCAATTGCTTTAATTGTGGTCGTTTTGGACATGTTATTGCTCATTGTTGGTTTAGACAAAACTCACCAAGAAATCATGCACTTTGGACCAAGAAAAGATACGCACAGAATTGGACTAACTCTTATGGACCCAAACTAGTTTGGGTACCAAAAACAATTGGATGAGAATCTTATTTCTTGTAGATATGTCTTGAAGCCAGGGGGAGCAAATGGTACTTGGATAGCGGTTGTTCAAGGCATATGACAGAGGATAAGAAGATGTTCTCTACACTATGAGACAAGGATGGAGGCTCAGTTGCCTTTGAAGGTAAAAATAAAGGTAAAATCATTGGGATCGGCAACATAGGTAAGAATTCTAAAATTCTTATTGAAGATGTGCTTTTGGTGAAAGGTCTAAATCACAATCTGTTGAGCATAAGTCAATTGTATGATAAGGGGTTTAAAATTGTTTTTGATGAAAACCATTGTATTGTCATGAACAAGAACACAAATGAGATCAAATTCATTGGAAGAAGAAAGAACAATGTCTATAGTGTTGATATTGATGATGTCTCTTGTGATGATATGTGCTTGGTAGCAAACAATCATAAAAATGCATGACTATGGCACTGGAGACTAGGTCATGCTAGTTTTGGAGTAATCTCCAAATTGTCTTAACATGATGATGGGGGCATCTCTCGCCCTTCACATTTTTTTCACAGCTCCGATTGCTCGCCGGCATGGTTCCATTATGCCCGTCACACTTTTCTGAGTCAAGTCATGTAATTTTCATAACTTTCTTTGAGTCATAATTATGTAATTTTCCTTTTATTTGAGTCAAGTACCTAGGTTAATGAGTCATCTACCTATGTTAAGTGTCATAGGGTTGATTAGTTTGGTTAATGGGCACAATTATATAGGCTAGGCCCAGGGGCACCCCCTTCCCTTGGTTTCTTGTCATTAGTCCAAAAGTCAGGGACTTATTGTAAATTCTGGGTTTCCTATAAATAGGACCCCTTTCTCTCATTTGAAGCTAATGAAAATCTAAGAATTTTAGCCCAACTTAATTGCTTGTTTTCTTGTGGTGAGAAGCCATTAGATAGGGTGAGAAGCCCTAGGGTGAGAAACCCACCTACCCCCCTCCCCTCTCTCTTTCCCTTGGGCGCACCTGCCCCTTCACCTCCCTCCTTGCCACATCATCTCCCCTTCACCCACTCCCCTTATGCCACATCACCCACCCCTTCATATCCCAAGGCCCATTGAATCCTCTCTTCAAGTCCCTCCCCTTCCAAGGTGACCATTGGCACTCCCCAAGCAACTCTTCCCTTCCCCCATGCACCCTTTCACCTCCCCAAGGCCCCAATTCGAATTTCCCTCCCCTTGAGCGCTGCACCCCATTCAATCTTAGCCAGCTCACCTCCCTTGGTCGCAGCCCCCACCTCCCCTCCACCTTGCTTGGTCGACCTCCCCCATCTCCCTCACTCTCCCTTGTGCTGACAGCAACCAGCCTATTCCCCTCCACCTCTGGCTGCACCAGACCTTCCCACCTCCTAGCTCCGCCCCCCTTCACCTCCCAACCACCTCCATCACCCCTACACTTCCCCAGCAACATCCCACAAGCTCCAGCCCCATTCCCCCTTATGGACGCGAGATTTATTTCTTTCAGTTTTTTACATATTTATTTATTGATTTATTAGTTTGTTAGGCGTGCCAGTCACCGGGGTGACAATTTTATTGTGCGCTCGACTTGACTTGGTCAGTCGATTGTGAAGTCCGAGTCGGGACCAAAAGTCCGCCATACCATAAAGGCTATGACATTAATTACGCCCTTCCTAAGAAGGACAACCCTTGATTAAACGCCAAAATAGGAGGCCACTCGGGGCGGTAATAAAAGAAAAATAACAGTGTGTGATATTGAAGCTCTTGTTATTCTGGGAAGATAATTTAGTGCACAGCAGATTACTACACCGACATGACCACCTCTTATGTAGGTCGTGCTGGGTAGGAATAGGACACCATCCACGCAGCGGTGGGACGGGGTCCGGACCATCATCGGGGAGATGTCCCCTTTCATATTTCTCATCCAGCCAAGGGCCTCGCAGCATTCATATTCCTCGGAAGATTGAGCCGGACGAGGGGCGTGTGATGTGCACCTCCCGGGACTTATCGGGGTTAAAACATCGATTGATATTTCGGCAGCACCTCCCCATAATCTAGATTATACCCAGGGGAGAATAGACTATCACCTACGGAGTGCCGGGATCAAAGTCGAGAGAAAGAGAGGCCGAACCTCCCGAATTGCATATGTATGCCTTGGGCAATGTTCGATTCTTCCCTTACAGAAGCCGGTGACACTCGTGCAGTGGCAGAGCTCACCTTAGCTAAAGGGGTTGCTCATAAACCCGGTACGGATCAGTGGAACATAAGGGAGTCTGACTCCCTTTAATTTTATCCTCGGGACAGTTCTGGTGACTCATGGACATCCCTAGGTGGGTTTGATAGAGGGGTCGGAGGCTCATTGGGTGGCAGGGCAGCCTCTCGGCACGGATTTGAATGGGTATATGAGTTCCCGGCGCGAAGACCACCGCGCCGGGAAGGGTTCTTTGCAAGGCACCATTCCGCGCGCCGGGAAGCTAGCACAAGGGGGTTCTCGGCGCATGAAGTTTCGCGCCGGGAAGGTTGCTTTGTGGGGGACTATTCTGGGTGCCGGGAACTGGCAAAGGAGGTTCCCGGCGCGATGGCAAGAGGGCCAAGGGGGGCTCTCGGCGCAAGGGCAATAAGGCCTGGGGGTTCCGGCGCAGGCTTCTCGGCGCAGGTAAGGAGGTGGGGTTCTCGGCACAGGAAGGCTTGCGCCGAGGATTGTTCATCTATTTTACTGTTTGTGGAGCCGAGATGTATGAGGGCGCCAGGATGAGAAACAGAGATTTACGGTACCCTGTTCTTGGGTCTGTTGAGGATTCAGGGGTTTTCCTGGTGATTCAGGCCAAGATAGACGGGCCTTGGGAAATCAAAAGAGATCAATTCATCAGACTGCAACTGATTTTGGCTTGGGTTTCAAAGGGAAGGCCAGAAGCGAAGAGTGATTTGGGGGAAACATGGTTTAGGGTATCTCTGTCACCAGCGTTCATAATAATCCCTGAGGATGATTTTGATATAATCTTCATCATCTGGGGGCCAAGAGATGGCTGTCTCTGGCCCCGGGGATGACTTCAGCAGAGCCGATAAGCATGAATATAACATCTAAAACCGAGCAGCGGTTGCTATACATCTATGCTTTGCTTCAGAGGCCAAGGGATAGTCTGTCCCTGGCTCGGAAGTAAGCACGAGCAGCGTTCGAGAATCAGGCGAATAAGCAGGCGATCAATAGAACTGGGGAGGGGGATAGCATGCTACTGAGTCTAAGAAGAGGCAGAAAACATGGGGAGATAGCAATAGAGTTTCGAAGAAATAGACAGCAGGCATCAACTGCAGCCTGTAGCGGTCATTCATTCGAATATCACAATTACATTCGCACATCAGAGGCAATACATAAAAGAAGGTACAGGGAGACTATGCCTTGCCCTAGCGGAGTAAAATCGGCTGTGATATCACAGCATACATCAGAAGGGGGAAGAAGTAGAAGCAATCGAAATTAGAAGAATGAACTACATAAAATGGGGTGGGGAGGGCGGAGCATTGACTCCTCTCCCTCCCCGTTGCCCACCTTCGATCAGGCTTCGAACTCTTTTCTTCTTTTGCCCTTTTGCTTCTTCCTCTCTCGGATCAGATTGCAGGCTCCACTCTCTTCTCCTTTTGTGGCTATCTATTCTTCTTCTCCGCTCCTTTTTCCTTTCTCTTCGAATGAGGGGGTTTTATATCCCTCCTTGGTATCCTATCGGCAGGCCTGTCCCGGCGCGCCTCAATCGTAGGCAGACTTCCCGGCGCGTGGGACTTCAGCTTCTCAGCGCCGCTTTTGGGCTTCGACAAGGGGATCCCGACGCCACTTTTATAGGCCCATTTAGGGCTTTTTAGACCTCACATACACCTCGGCCTTTATTGGTCCCTCAAATATATCAGAACCCGAGAAGGCCCTCCACTGGTGACACAGTTTCTATTGAGATCATTCATAGATTTTCATCAGTCGGTAGACTGGGGTTTCATCGGCGTTGCCATCTGAATGATGACAAAGTCGGACATCATCTCATCGGTATCGTCACCTGAACGGTGACAAGACCGGACATCAGCTTTAGCCTGAAAAGACTTCAGCCAGGTGACTGCTATTTCATCAGTGCCGTCGTCTGACTGACAATGGCATCGGACATCAGCTTGGCCGGGAAAAGGCTTCGGCCGGGTAGATGGTTGACGAACTTCGTCATTGATCTTTCACTATTGGTCTGATCTTCTTTTCAATTCTGTTTCCGCCCTTGCTCATTTTCCAGGCGTCAACAAATGCCCCCCCACCTGCAGACGGCGTAAGTGCAGAATAAGCGGCACGGTGTCCGCAGGTGCATCTTTAGCTCAATGCTATTGACTCATTCTTTCAGTTATAGCTTGGCAGTATCCTCATACTGGGATTTCATCCTGGCACGATCTTCTTGGCTCGAGCCTCGATCAGCTGAACATCTATCGGCTTGAGCCCTGATCAACTGGCACATCTGACATATGTCGGTTTTGAGCCCTGATCGGCTACATATTTGACTTCTGTCGGCTTTGAGCCCTGATCGGCTACATATTTGACTTCTGTCGGCTTTAGGCCCCGATTGGCTGAACATCTGGTATCTGTCGGCTTGAAGCCCCGCCCGGCTGTACATCTGGCATCATGTGCTGTTATTTCCTTCATGTGGAAGAGTGGTAGTCTCAGCTACCTTTATGCGGACGACCCGTGTTCAGCAGGAGAGCGTCCATCCTCTCAGGGAGAGAATGGGGACTCGCTCCACCGCGTGTCGGTATCCGGTGGGATTGCCTTTGCTGGGCCTGTTGGTTAACGGAAGACATGCATCTGGAACAGATGAGAGGTCTGTTCCTCAAAGCTGACCGTGGCGATTTGCCGACCGACCAGTGCGTGGTTTCATCGTCGACATTAGGTTTATGTCGATGCAAAGGAGTTTAAGCTTCATCAGAATAGACGTAAGGTCTAAACTGGGTAGGTTCATTGCAGGTGGGACATGAAAGGATATGTAGTTTTATCAGAACAGACGTAAGGTCTATCCCGGTAGGGTTTCATCGTTGATCCAACTGCCTCAGATGAAAGGTCTACATGGGCAGGGTTTCATCATTGATCGGGCGAGGTGCCGGTCGATCAAAAGTTGGTTTCATCATCGCTATTGGGTTTATATCGATGCAAAGAAAGTGTTATAAGTTTCATCAGAATAGACGAAAGGTCTACACTGGCAGTGTTGCATCATTGATCGGGCGAGGTGCCGGTCGATCAACAGTTGGTTTCATCATCGATATTGGGTTTATATCGATGCAAAGAAAGTGTTATAAGTTTCATCAGAATAGACGAAAGGTCTACACTGGCTAGGATTTCATCATTGATCGGGCGAGGTGCCGGTCGATCAATAGTTGGTTTCATCATCGATATTGGGTTTATATCGACGCAAGGAGAGTTTGTGTTTTTATCAGAATGGACGTAAGGTCCAGATCGGACATGGTTTAAACTGAACATGGTTTCATCACTGATCGGGCGAGGTGCTAGTCGATTAGTGGTTGGTTTCATCGTCGATATTGGGCTTATATCGACGCAAGGAGTTTCATAGGTTTCTTCAGTATAGACGTAACGTCTAAACCGGACAGAGGGTTTCATCATTGATCTGGCGAGGTGCCGGTCGATCAACGGTGGGACGTATGTAGAGGTGTAGGTCTCGTCAGGATAGACATAAGGTCTATTCTAGCAGGTTTTATCGCGGGTGGGACTTTGCCAAGAAATACGTAGGTTTCATCAGGATAGGCGTAGGGTCTATCCTGGTAGGGTTTCATCGTTGTTCGAGCAAGGAGCCGATCGATCAAGGGAAGGTTTAGGAGTTTGATCAGGACAGACGTAAGGTCTGAACTGGCCAGGCTTTATCAGAATGGTGACGGGTTTTATTGTCGGTGGGACATGTGAAAAGAGGGTATGTAGATTTCATCAGGGTAGACGTAAGATCTATCCCGGAAAGGCTTTATCATCGGTGGGGCATAGAGCCAGATGACCGACGGAAGGCTTCATCAGTGAAGGGGAGGTGAAGGCAACGTGCCGGTTGGCATGGAACTTCTGAATTACCACATTACTGACCCAAGTGCCCTTCTAGGTTTTCACCAGAGCCAGCCCCCTCTTGCTTTTGCCCACGCGTCCTTTCGGATTTTAACGTGGCGGGGTACCCGATTTTGCCTGTAGTGCCCTTTCAGGTTTTCACCACAGCTGGGTTTTAGCCATTTTTGCCCTTATCCAGAATGCCTGAACAAGTCTGGCGGGGTATCTCTATTTTCAACCCTATTTTTTATATGTATACTTTTTTGTCGTTTTCTTTCTCTTTTCCTTTTTCATTGTCTTTTCTGGGACCAGAACTTTCATCCTATGGACCATGGGGCCATATGTTTATTGCGGATACATGATCATTGATGTGGGTGTCAACATCAATGCAAAGGGAAATAGGGTTTCATGATCTATCCAGACGAAAGGTCCAAATTGATTTAGAGGATATAGATAGCAGCTCGGGCACGAAGCCATTTGCTGGAAATGGGAGTTTCATCGTTAATGTAAGGTTTGACATTAGCGCAAAGGAATAGAGTTTCATGATCTATCCAGACGGAGGGTCTGAATCGATTCAAAGAGCAGTGTTGTGCTATGTCAGAGCGGACGGAAGGTCTACCCTGGATGGGTTTTAGCGTCGATCAGGCAGTGTGCCAACCGATCGATAGCAGGTTTCATCATTGGTATTGGCTCATACCAATGCAAGGATTTCATATGTTTCATCAGGATAGACGTAGGGTCTAAACTCGATAGGGTTTTATCATTGATATTGGGCGAGGTGCCGATCGATCAATGGCGGGTTTCATCATCGGTATTGGATTTATACCAATGCAAGGATTTCATGGATTTCATCGGGATAGACGGAAGGTCTAAACTGGATAGGTTTCATCATAGATCGGGCAGACATTGACGGCGAGGTGCCGATCGATCAATGGCGGGTTTCATCACGGCGGGACGTAAAGAGACATGTAGATCTAGTCGGAATAGACGTAAGGTCTAAACCGGACAAGGTTTTATCGCTGATCGGGCAGTGTGCCGTTCGATCAGTAGCTGGTCTCGTGGTGGTGGGCTTATTATCGAGGGAATTTTTCTTGAGCAATGCATGAAGGCTTCAACAGAATAGACGTAAGGTCCATTCCGGATGGGTTTAATCGTTGATCGGGCAAGGCGCCGGTAGATCGATGAGGAGTTTTATGGTGGGAGGTGAGGCTTTCTTTGGAATCACCACATTATCGACCCAAGCGCCCTTTCGGGTTTTCGCCGGAGCCAGCCCCCTCTTCCTTTTGCCCACGCGCCCTTTCGGGTTTTCACGTGACGGGGTACCCGATTTTACATGCAGTGCCCTTTCGGGTTTTCACCACAGCTGGGTTTTAGCCATTTTTGCCCTTGCTCAGAACGCCTGAACAAGTCTGGCGGGGCATCTCTATTTTTAGCCCCTATTTTGTCATCTTCTATTCTCTCTTCCTCTCTCTTTTTTTTAGAGGGTGACAGGTCAGAATGCCATTAGATCAAGATAAGGGGTGGCTTGGTTAGGGCGGAGTGCTGCTAGAGCAAGAGATGGGTAGCTCGGCTAGGGCGGGGTGCCGCTAGACCAAGAAAGGGTAGCCTGGCTAGGGCGGAGTACCACTAGACCAAGGAAAGGGTAGCTCGGTTAGGGCAGAGTGCCGCTAGACCAAGAAAAGGGTAGCTCGGCTAGGGCGGAGTGCCGCTAGATCGGGAAAAGGGTGTAGCTTGGCTAGGGTGGAGTGCCGCTATACCAAGAAAAGGGTGTAGCTTGGCTAGGGCGGAGTGCCGCTAGACCAAGAAATGGGTAGCTCGGTTAGGGCGGAGTGCCGCTAGACCAAGAGAGGGTAGCCTGGCTAGGGCGGAGTGCCGCTAGACCAAGGAAAGGGTGTAGCTCGGCTAGGGCGGAGTGCCGCTAGACCGGGAAAATGGTGTAGCTTGGCTAGGGCGGAGTGCCGCTATACCAAGAAAAGGGTAGCTCGGCTAGGGCGGAGTGCCGCTAGACCAAGGAAAGGGTAGCTCGATTAGGGCGGAGTGCCGCTAGACCAAGGAAAGGGTAGCTCGGTTAGGGCGGAGTGCCGCTAGACCAAGGAAAGGGTGTAGCTCGGATAGGGCAGAGTGCCGCTAGACCGGGAAAAGGGTGTAGCTTGGCTAGGGCGGAGTGCCGCTATACCAAGAAAAGGGTAGCTCGGCTAGGGCGGAGTGCCGCTAGACCAAGGAAAGGGTAGCTCGGTTAGGGTGGAGTGCCGCTAGACCAAGGAAAGGGTAGCTCGGTTAGGGCGGAGTGCCGCTAGACCAAGGAAAGGGTAGCTCGGTTAGGGCGGAGTGCCGCTAGACCAAGAAAAGGGTAGCTCGGCTAGGGCTGAGTGCCGCTAGACCAAGAAAAGGGTAGCTCGTCTAGGGCGGAGTGCCGCTAGACCGGGAAAAGGGTGTAGCTTGGCTAGGGTGGAGTGCCGCTATACCAAGAAAGGGTAGATTTTGCCCGATTACTCGGGGAATGTTGATTGTGCTGTATGATACAGCTTTAGATGTCTTCCGTTGAGTGGCGAGAATTGGATTTCCCCTCGATGGTTAACAACCACGTAGGCCCCTCCTTCGTAGACCCTCTGTATCACATTAGGACCTTCCCAATTAGCATTCAGCTTTCCTTTTGGGTTGGATGCCATGACTTCTTTTTTCTTGACCATGACGAGGTCACCTTTCTTGAATTCTCGTCCTCTTACGAGTTTGTTGAATGCAGTGGCCATGCGGGCCTGATACATTTGGATACTCTTCTGAGCTCGGAGGTGCTTCCCTTCTAATTCAGCCAGTTCTTCTAGTCTTCTTTCTGCATTGGTCTGTTCGCCACGGGCCAGGCCATATTGGACTGCCACTCTGAGTGACGGGACTTCCAGCTCTAGCGGAACCACTGCCTCTGAGCCGTATACCAGCGAGTATGGTGAGCACCCTGTAGGTGTCTTGAAGACAGTGCGGTATGCCCACAGAGCTTCATATATTTTCTCTTCCCAGTCCTTCTTATTAGAACTAACGACCTTGGCCAGCAAGGTGCAGAGAGTCTTGTTAAAAGCTTCTGCCAATCCGTTTGCCTGTGGATTGTAAGGAGTGGAGGTCCTCCATTCGATCTTATACTTCTCAGCAAGCCGATATACCTTTTGATTTCTGAAATGACTTCCATTGTCGGATATTATTCGACTGGGGATCCCGAACCGGAAGATAATGTTCTGCTTGATGAATCTGGCGACCAGTTCACCAGTCACTTCTCTTAATGCTACAGCCTCCGCCCATCGGGAGAAGTAATCTGTTATGGCCAGTATGTACTTATGTCCAGCCGAGGAAGTCGGCAGTGGCCCGACTACATCGGTTCCCCATTGTGCAAACGGCCAACTGAGAACTGTAGGGTGCAGAGTCGTAGGAGGCCTTCTAGGCACAGTAGCATGCTCCTGGCATTTTTGGCATGATTTTGCAAATTTACAGCAGTCTTCAAACATGGTGGGCCAATAGTAGCCCAGCTTCTTGATTTCTATCTTCATCTTGGGACCAGCCTGGTGGGCACCTACTATCCCAGCATGTGTTTCTTTCATCGCTTGCCAGGCTTCCTCAGTGGACAGATAGCGGAGTAGAATCTTCTTGCGTGCATCTGCCATTATTCGGAACAAAATTCCATTCCTGAGTTCATAAGAATCTTTGATTCTTAGGAGTTTCATCTTTTCTTCCCTTATCTGCGGCAGTTGTTGGTGTAGAAACCACTACAGCAGGTGTTGTCTCCCATCAGACGCTTGTTCTGTGCTGATGGTGGCAACTTCGTCTTCTTCGGGGCACCCTTCTAGCATACTGGGGACTTGCCGCCGGTTCATAACGACAATGTTCAGTGTCTTATTTGGTGGGACTGCTAGTGAGCTGGCCAGCTTTGCCAGTGCATCAGCCTGGGCATTGTGTCCACGGCCCACATGCTTGAGCTCAATATGGTAGAATTTCGCCATGAGGCGCACAGCTTTTTGGTGGTAGGGATTCAGTTCTGGCTTCCGCACTTCAAACTCCCCTTGGATCTGTTTTATTATCAACATCGAATCCCTGAATACTTGAAGCATTTGGATACCCATGTTGAGGCTGATATATAGCCCGATTATCAGAGATTCATACTCGGCCTCATTATTGGTGCAGGGCTTGTTTATAGAACAGGAAGTATGCACGACCTCCCCTTCTGGTGATTTCAGCACAATACTGGCTCCAGCCCATATTTTGGTCTTTCCATCGGAGTCTGTCTCTGTTCTAGATGCTCCATCAAAGAATAGTTGCCACATAACTTACTGGGTCTGGCAGGCCTCGAGTGTCTCATCATCGGGTAACTCAGTCCCTAGCATATCATTTTTCGGCACAGGATGCTCTGCGAAGAAATCAGCCACGGCCTGTCCTTTTATCGCCCTCTAGGGTGTATAGGTAATATCGAATTCCATCAGGATCACTGCCCATTTGCCCAACCGGCCCTTCAGTACTGGCTGAGTCAATATGTATTTGAGTGGATCTGCTACAGATATCAATCTGACTTAATGTGACAACATATAGTGTCAGAGCTTCTTGACAGCAAAGACTAGTGCCAAGCAGGTCTTTTCTATGTAGCTGTAGCTTTCTTCAGTTCTAATCAGCCTCCTACTCAGGTAGTACAAGGCTTGTTCTTTGCCTTCTTTATTTATCTGTGCCAGCATTGCCCCCAGGGAACAGTATGTGGCTGCGATGTATAGTATTAAGGGCCTGCCCTTAACGGGTGCCCCCAGCACTGGAGGGGTCTTGAGATATTCTTTCAGCTTCTCAAAGGCTTCCTGACAGCCATCGTCCCAGAGGAACGGCACATCTTTCATCATGAGCTTGTGAAAGGGGTGGCATCTTCCCGACAGATTTGATATAAATCGTCGGATATAGGCTAGACGCCCTTGCAGAGATCTCAGCTCGGGCAGATTCCTTGGTGGAGGGAGCTCCTGGATAGCCTTAATCTTGGATGGGTCGATTTCAATGCCCCTATGCCGGACAACAAACCCGAGGAATTTTCCACTAGACACGCCGAAGGCACATTTCATGGGATTCATCTTGAGTTCATATTTGCGCAGCCTCTGGAATACTACCCTCAGGTCTTGCAAATGGTCTTCTCTTCTTTTAGTTTTTACTACCAAATCATCAATGTAGCACTCTACTTTCTTGAAGAGCAAATCATCAAAGATCTTGGTCATAGCTCTTTGGTAGGTAGCGCCGGCATTCTTGAGGCCAAACGGCATCCTTTTGTAGTGGAATATCCCCTTCGGAGTGCGGAATGCAGTGTGCACTCTGTCTTCTTCAGCAATCCAGATCTGGTTATATCCGGATGATCCATCCATAAATGACAGGGCTTCATGACCAGTAGTCGCATCGATCATCACTTCAGTGATTGGCACTGGGAAATCATCTTTCGGGCAGGCCTTATTAAGGTCCCGGAAATCAACACATATTCTGATCTGCCCATTTTTCTTTTTTACAGGCACTATGTTGGCTAACCATGTAGTATACTGATTTTCTTCAACAAAGCCTACATCAATCAGCTTGTCAACCTCTTTGTTAATCTGATTTATTAATTCAGGGCGCATTCTCCTGGAAGGATGCTTTACAGGGCTAGCCTCTGGGTTTATTGCCAATCGGTGCTGTGCCACATCAGAACTCAGTCCCGGCATCTCATCATATGTCCATGCAAAGTAGTCTCGGAATTCTTTCAAGAATTGTATATACTGTTCCCTGGCAGCTGGCTCCAGCAGTGCACTAAGGAATGTCAGCCTCGGCTCATCTGCGGTCCCCAGATTTATTTCCACAAGCTCATCGACGGTGGCCTGACCTCCATCTTCGACCTCGGGCGGGGCTTCTTGCAAGTCAATGAAGCCTCCCGGGATATAATCTTCTTCAGTTTCATGATTCTCTGTTTCATCATACTGGTCATCAGCGGGTGCTGGCTCATCATATACGGCCAATATTGTTGGATTCTGTTTAGTCTGCCCCGAGGACGTGACTGGTTCAGAAGGGAACTCAAAAATGGAGTCTTCCGCCCCCAGAGGTTCTTCTGATGCAGGCTTTGCCGAGGGATCATCATTTTGTAGGGCCCGGACTTCTTCCAGGATGCGCTCAAACTCCAGGCATTCCCTCAGCTCTTTGGCTATTTGGTCTTCATCCGGGGTTCCCGTATCAAACTTTGCTTCAGCATGGAACAGATCCTCTTTGCAAGGTAGGTCTTCCCAGCACCAATCTTTCTTTGTTTCATCAGATGTCCCCGTCTCCGGCTGACTGTCTGGGGCTTCATTGTTCATTACGGATTGATAAATGATTTCTTCATCTTCCGAGGGGTACTTGTCATATCCCACCTCGGGAGGGTCTTCATGCTGGTAGGAAACAAAGATGACGTCCACCTCGGCTTCATAGAATTCTTGAAGGGTATAACCCAATCCCGGGTGCTGAGTGATCTTCCTCAGTTCTTTATTATCCCGGGGCGGATCCCATAGCTCCTGGAATGCCTTCTTTTGGGCAACAGGTTGTAGTGATGGCATCTGCATCTTAGAGAACATCTGCGAAACCCGTTGGGTAGTATAGTCCAAGCCCGTGATCGGCACCATCCGGTTTACAGATTCTTCAGGGACCATGCAGTCTTGATCGTCGCCTTCGACTGACTCCCCAGTGTAGAATATGATAGGAGACTCACAGAAGCGAGGGACTTCCATGGTCTTTAATGGTAGCACCGTCTGGTATTCTATGCTGGCAATGGGCTTGACTAAACCCTGCGGAACCCCCACTTGTATGTACTTTTCTTTCATTTCTTCGTCAGTATCATCTGGGTGGATGCTAGGAGGGGTGATCCGAGCAAAGTCACCAACATAAGAAATGTGAGATACTTCATGTTTCTTAATATAGCCCCTTGGTGGCGGTGGAGACCAATTTCTTGCCTTTGTCACCGGCTTCTTCTGGTTGACCCCAGCCTCTTTCTCTTCACCCTTTTGCGACACCTCCGTGTAGTAGGATGCATCGAGCATATGGCACTCGAATACTTCGAAGGGATGCAGATCCGCAAACACCCTTTCTTCTTTTCCTTTGTGGCAGTATTTAATGCATTGATGTAGCATGGACGGCACTATCTGATATTCATGCAGCCACAGTGTCACGTCCCGAGTGCGGAAGCTTACCCGCGGCGCGACAGTTCTTTATACAGAACCAAAGCAAGCTAGATTATGAATGAATTTCTAATTACAATAGAGTGCGCAAAATTTAATTTATTAACGGCGAAATGAGTTTGAACTAATGATTATTACAATAATCAACTGAATTACAACACAGTCATTTATTTAAACTTGGAAATTACAACTGATACATCCTGAAATTTATTTAACACACTAAATTACATAACATAATCACTACACTCATCACTCGGTCTCTTCCCCATCGGTGTCCTGACCGGCCTCCAATTCACCTGAAAGGTTAGAAGAACAACTAGATGAGCGAGTCGCTCAGTAGGGTTTACGTCTCAAATTCTAACAGGCTTTAAATGAATTATAATTTAAATAATGCAATTAACCTATGCATGCTGACAATAGATAATCAAGGAATTATAAAAGACGATAAGAGCTGAATTTAAGTTTCAATAAGTAGTAAGAATATTAAACAAGGGATAACTGGTCATATCAAGAATTTAAGCAATAGTAAGCAATGTAATCCAGATCATGTATAACAAGAATTGGCTATATTTATCAATTCATTCAAGTAATCATTCAAGTCATGTAATGCCCATTCGGGCCACGCAAGTCAAGCAAGTCAAGTAGAACACGTGAGGGGTGGAATGTCTCAATCTAGCATGTATCCCGGTGCAATGCAAGACACCGGCAAGCAAGAGATCTTTCCCAAGGGTTTCGGGTGCTCCTCCCAGGACCAGACCGGGCCCTTTTGCCAGCATTTTTAGTCATAATTTTGACATCCACTTTCATTTTATAGCCAATATAGAGTTTCAAGGCTTGACCAGTAGGAAATTGTAAGGTGGAATTTGACTGGAAATTCAAGGAGTATTTATACGTAGGAAAACACGGGAAAACCGTATACCCGATTGGTACCCTAGGATTTACTAATCCTTTAATTCCTTTATATATATCCATTTGGCTAAATTCTTTAGCTTATTTTGATTGTCATCATTCATATCATCTATATTTATTAACCTTTTTCATCTATTTTTATTAACTTGTAAGATTACTTAATGTACGTATTCATCTTGCATATACCTTAACATTTCTTGACCTTGTGAGACCAATTATATATATAAATTGACAATTTCATTTATATATGCTTATTAATGATACTGAAATTTAAAATGGGTTGACAGAAATTTTAATTATTCATTTAGTGCCCTGGATTGACTTTAAACAGACCAACGGGTATTAAGCAGCCTTTGTGGAATTGGCGCCCTAGACCAGGGCGCCTCTTTTAGGGGCCTCTGTAAGTGGCGCCCTGGTATATATATATATATATATATATATATAAATTAACGCCCTTGGACAGGGCGTTTCTTATAAGGCTCCTAATATATATAGGCATACGAATTAACGACTGGGGGTTAGGCCCCCATTTAAGTAATTGGTGCCCTGGACCAGGGCGCCTCTTACAGGCTCTCTGTAATTGGCGCCCTAGGCCAGGGCGCCTCTTACAGGCCATAATATTTATATATATATTAAAGTAACGCCTTAGAACAGGACATGTCTTATAGGGTGTAAGAATTGACGACGGGAGGTTAACCTCCCTTTTCTGTAGGTGGCGTCCTGGACAAGGGCGCCTCTTACAGGGGCTCTGTAATTGGCGCCCTAGGCCAGGGCGCCTCTTACAATTAAATTAACGCCCTAGAAGAGGGCGTTTCTTACTAACTCCTAAAATTTTTATTCTGGTTGAAAGAATTGACGACTGCACCTGCAGTCATTTCTCATGCAATTGGCGCCCTTGACTGGGGCGCCTCTTACAGAGTTCTGGTAAGTGGCGCCCTGGTCAGGGGCGCCTCTTACCAGGAGGCATGTAATCCCAGTTTCGTTAAGTTTAACTAAATATTAATAAATGTTTATTACTATTTCATGATGAATTGATGACCTCTAGGAAGGTCGTTTCTTCAGTAATTGGCGCCCTTGACAGGGGCGCCACTTACTGAGCCCGGGTAATTGGCGCCCTTGTAAAGGGCGCCTCTTACCTGAGGCTAATTTATAAGGGTTCATAATTTGGGGTTTTTCACTAATTAACATCTATACCTGATTCCGACTGATTTCCAGTTTAATTATAACGGATGGCTCTAGCTAATTAAGTGTTTAATGACACTAATTAACTAACATCTTTACTGAAAGTGTGTAATTTAGCTAACAGAGGGTCTAATTAAACATGTAATCTAGCAAGATCTTCTACTTAAACAATCTGATCCTTTAATATGATACTAATGTCATGTAAGTTAACCATCAAATCTTCAATTTAACTAATAAGCCCTTTAATTAATTAACATGCCCTTCTAATAGTCTCTTAATTAACTAACATGCTCTTCAATTAACTAACAGTTTTTCTTAATTAAACTAACAGGTTCTCTAATTTGACTCACAATATAATGATTACTAGCATGATTACCTATTTAACATATTAATTACTTAAATTAAACTGCATGTATTTGCCCTATACTTAAATAGATAACAGACCATCATAGTGTAAACCCCAAGGGTTATTAATGAAAACGGTAAACACATGGATATGGCATTTAACTCCCTAACTTAACTAGATTTGTTAATTAGCCTATAGGGTTTAGTTAAAAGATGAGACCACCTACCTTAAAGGAAGAAGAAGTGGATAGCAGAAGGATTCCCCCTCTGCAAGCAACAGCACACCGGGCAGCAGCAGCAGCAAGACCAGCAGCAGCCCTCTGCAAATACTAGAGCCACCGTAGGACTCTAGTAGCTAGGAAGGGGATATAAAACAACCCCATGCTGATTAGTTCGACAGGATAGGGGGGGGCAAGATCCTAAAAAAACGGATCTGGTGCCCTGCCAACGCATGCCAGAGGGGCTGTCGGTTGGGGGATCAAAAGAATTAACGCCTTAGTAGAAGGCGTGTTTTTTTGCAAATTAAAGCCTTAGGTTAAGTCACATTTTATCAAATTAAAGCCTTAGGTTAAGTCACGTTTTAAATAACGCCTTAGTTAAAGCCATCTTTTAAGTGTTCACGTCAAATTAAAGCCTTAGGTTAAGTCACGTTTTATCAAATTAAAGCCTTAGGTTAAGTCACGTTTTAAATAAAGCCTTAGCTTAAGTCATCTTTTAAGTCCTTTATAGAAGTCACGCCTTACTCCAAGTCGCATCTCAAATGGTCATTTGACGACATAATATTTGGGCGTTTCTCATTGAATTAACGCCCTAAGATTGGGCGTTTTTTTTTTTTTTTACAATAAAGGAAAAATGTTGGTCGTGGGTTTTGAACTCTGGTCACCGGGGTGAAAGGCAAGTTGTGAACCAATATGCTAGATGATTTTCCTTAGTAAGTTAATACTTCTTCTATATGATACCTTAGTACTCTAGGTTTCATTTATAATTTATAATTATGGAAAATATATTATTTATAATTTTTATTATTCCAAAATAACTTATATATATATATTTTATAGCTCCCTTTCTTCCAAAAGTGAGAGAACTATTATTTTTATTTTTATTTATTTATTTATTTTATTTATTTGAAATTAATAATTATAATTCAATAATTTGTGAAAATAATATAACTTGACATGTGATATTTATTAGTTAAATATTATTGGTAAATAAAAGATTTTTTTTTGTAGAAAATTATTATTATTATATTATTATTCTAATTAAAATTTACGGGTGTTACACACGGTCTCCCCAGCAGGGCCTTATACGTGGTGTTGGAGCCGATTACATAAAATCGCACCACGGTAGTGAGGTCCCCCAATGTGAGGTTGAAATCAGCCACCCCAAGGTGCGTCTCACATTTCTGGTTGAATCCCGCAATTTTCATGTCTCTGACCTTGGTAAGCTGAAGATCAAAGTAATATTTTTGGTAGATGCGGTATGGGAGAATGTTCACGGCAGCCCCGGGATCTATCAGTATCTTGCTCAGTGGCTGACAGTTCAGGGAGCCCCTCATATACAGCGGACTGTTATGGCCGAAATTCGGAATCAGCATGTCGTCTTTTGTGAATGTGACTGACGGCCCAGAATTCACTTCTGTCAAGAGTGCTTCATATTGTGCCGGCGACTGCAAGGCATCAACAATTGCTTAGCGAGCCTCTTCACTCAGGGAGAGAATCTCCCAGATGGAGAATCTGGTAGGGAGCTTCTTTAGCATTTTCATGATCCAGCTGCCCACCCTGACATTAGACAGTCTCATTTCTTCCGCCCATCGGGGTTTTGGAGGTTCATGTGGTGCCCGTGGCCTCTGCTGCCCAGTGCTGGTTTCATCCTCTGGACTGATTTCTTGGGGGGCTTCTTCTATAGCAACGGCCCCTGGTGCCGTCAGAGAGTTATCCCCTTCTTTCTCATTCTGCTTGTAGGCTACAGACGCCGATTGCTGAGGTCTCTTACCTTTATCTGGCCCAGCCTGTATCGACTGCCCATTTTCCAGACTGGACAGAAATTCCAGAAATGTTGGAGTTTGACCTCCTTTCTTCTTTTCTTGGTACAAGCTGGCAGGGGGAGGAACCTGGACACCTCGTACCTCTGGTTCAAGAATCTGGTAGGGTTGTTCCCCTCTGAACATAATGTTATGATTGGCTAGTGGTGGGCGCCCCCACCTTCTTCCGGAGCGTGTTGCATGTGCTGAGGTTGAGGCCTCGGCATGGTTGGCTTCTAGCGGGGCATTTGATGTTTCATCCTCCTCGTTCTCCCCGGGCGAGGTAAAGAGTGCTGACAGGGTGTTGCATTGTACTGTCACGACTCCCTTTTCCTTTTTGCATTTAGACCATCTCTTCTTTTTCTGGGAATTTGGCTTCTTTGGTTCTTTCCCCCAGAAAGGGTCAGCCTCATCTTTTCCCTGTTCTGTCCCCGGTTGCTCTTTAATTTTCAATTCTTCGAGCTGTTCCCAGAGTATATAGTCTTTCACCAGCAGGTGCCCGGGCTTTTTCTGTTCATATCCATCGAGCCCATTAATATACTGCTGTAAACGCCTGGCTGCAGGACTTACTTCCTTATGTGCAGGTAGGGGGACTTGTCTTCTCCAGTTATGAGTGGGGATCCGGATGACTGGCCCTGTTTCAGCCGTGTGCCATATTGGCTTTACTGGAGGTGGTTCGGGCCTTGGTGTGACACCGCGGATAACTGCTCCACTGATACTGGCTGCGGGAGTTTTCTTTCTATTCTTTATTGGCTTTATCTGCCACCCTTCTTGATCCTTCAGTGGGGTGAGGAAGCAAGCTTCATAAGTATGCCTGGTGCATTCCTCGACGTCTTCCTTAGGCAGCTGTTGGTAGATTGAAATCATATTGGCGGCCATTTTTAATGCCGGAGGCTCATGTGGACGAGGTGGCTCTACCTGGTAATCTCCCAGCTGTAGCTCGCCCTTTTTGACCATGCCTTCCATAATATCTTTGAAGACGTAACAATCTTCAATTGCGTGCCCCAGCGCACGGTGATATGGACAGAACAGTGGATCACCTTTCTTTGCCGCGTCATCGGGTCTCTTTGGCTCAGGCAATGTTACCTTGTTGAACTTGTATGCCCAGTTGAATAGTGCGGCTGTCTTATCTTTCGGGAAAGAGTACGGCTTTCTCATTTTGTTTCTTAGAGAGACCTTATCTTTTCTTTCTGCTGTGTCTGCTGGCGGGGGAGCTTCATCTGCCCCCTTCTTCCCTTTCTGTTGCTCGAAGGTTCTGAAATCGACGGTGTTAGCCTCAGAGTGCGATGGTCGTCGATCATTAGATTTCCCTTTCGGCACAGTTGGAGCATTGGCCGTCGGACGCTTGGACAGGAACGTCTCGACCTCCGCCACTATATTGTTCAGTCGGTCAAATGTTCTGACATCTGCACCAATCATCTTTTCCAGTACCTCTCTCCTCAGGCTCTGCTTACATATTTGCACTGCATCTTCTTGATGAGGAGGTCTTCTGCATCTCATAGCTAAGTTCCTCCACCTTTTGATGTAGTCCAGTGATGTTTCATCTTGCTTTTGCCTGGTTGCATATAGTTCTGCTATTGTAATTTCTCTTTCCGTGACGTGAAATCTGTCGCGGAACTTTCTTTGCATATCAGGCCAATCGGCCACTGACCCAGCCGGCAGGCTTGAATACCATTCAAAGGCTATCCCGGTGAGGGATGAGCCGAAGAACTTAAGCAGATAAGCTTCATCAACTGCCAAGTCACCCATAATTGTGGTATAGTAAGCTATGTGCTCCCTGGTGGAGCCTTGGCCATTAAATTTCTCAAACTTCGGCGGCTTACTGACGCCTGGCGGTAGTCTCTTAGCAGCATACTGAGGAGGATACGGTACCTTGTACACATCGTAGGTACCAGCATCATCACCAGTCTTCTCAGATAGCTTCATTTCCACAATCTTTTTAATCATCAGCTTCTGGGCTATGGCTGGATCTATGTTTTCCGGGAAGAAGTGAGCTTGTTGCTGACTGTAAGGAGTTGTCATCACAGTTGCGCGCAAGGCCGGCGCGGCAGGCTGCGTCTGAGATACAGAGGGCTGAGCTACCGTCTGCTACAGAACGGGTTGGCTCGGTGCTTTGCCCTTATCAGCCGGGAGAGGATTAGCTGGGATAGCCATTTCTGTTGAGCTGGCAGTCTGCCCCACAAGCTCGGCTTGCTTGGAGACCGGTGTAGCTTCATGCCTCTCATTTAGCTATCTTATGAGAGCATTGATCTCTTGTTGATATCTTCTAAACATCATCTGGATCATGGGATCCAGGGTTGACGGGATCTGTAGATCTTCTGAAGTCCCTTCAACATCATCGACGAAGGGATTATCTTCATCTTCTGCTGTCGCCACATTAACTGTCATAGTGGTGATCTTGCGGACTTCATCATCAGTCTTTATTTTTTCTTTGGCCGCCTGACTTATCCTTGTGATGGGACCTGGTCTGGTTGCCAGTCTGAGCAGTTCATATGGCTGTGTCGGTAACATATCCTGCCCTTTGACAAGCCCGGCCATATTGCAGGCAAAGATCTGCATCTTTTCCCTCTGCCTGTAGACTTTCCTTCTCACCTGATCAGGGTATTTGAGCCGGTCAGAGACTGATATTCTTTCTCTAGATTCTTCCCTGTGCAGGTCTTCTTTCCCATACCCGGCTCTGTGGCCTTCTTCATAATCATTGGAATCGGAGGAGGAGACTCCGAGCATCACTTCTTGAAGGGTTTCTTCTTCTTCTTCATCCATGGTGCCCAAGGCACGGGATAATCTTTGCTGCCCGAGGGCGGAGTTCCCCAGGTAGTGAAAGTAGTATTGAGCCACTTGTTTCATCTCCTCTTGATTGTGCCTTCGTGGCTCTGGTTGGAGCATCAATCTTTCCTGGCTCTTCTGCTGATAAGCCAGTCTCTCCACCTGAGCAGTCAAGTGCTCGGCTTTGCAGTATTTGAATATATCGGCCTGTCTGGCACATGCTCTTGGTCTTCTTAGAGTGGCAGCAGCGACTGGTTCGCTTATTCTCATTTCCTCTTCCTCCCTGAACCTTCTACTCCCATCCTAGCAGCGGTTGGCAGCAGCAGCATAATTCTTCCTTTCCCATCTTTTTCCCCCAGCCATGGGGTGGGTGACCGTGAGGTCTTCCTTCTGCTCATATCTTCTGCCCCTCATCCTGGGGTGAATAGTAGTCAGATTTCTTCCTTCATTCTCTTTCTCATCTCTCCTACCCCGAGCCCTGGAGTGAACAGCAACAACATTTCTTATGTCTTTTCCTTCCCCTCTTCTGCTTCCTACCCTGAAGCGGGCAACAGTGGTATCAGCAATGTTCTCTTCCTCTTGAGCTGGGACCCAGCTCTGGATTTTCTTCGGCCGCCAGCTCTGCTTGAACTTGGGCGGCTTTGGTGCCAGTGGCTTTCTATCCTCCTCCTTCATGTCGACCCTCCTGGCAGCTAGTACCCTGAACCTGTTGGTAGTAGGCACCATCGGGACGATCATGTCCGGCTTGACCGCCCTTGGGCAACCACTGAGGTTTACCCGGACATCTCCAATCAGCATTGTTTTTCCGGAGTTGGATATCGGACGACCCGCAGCAGTGGATCGGGCTCTCCTGTCAGATCTCCTCCTTCTTCCAGCAGCAGAGGATGTGCCCCTTTTTGCCTCGTGATGGACGAAGCAGGACACGACCTCAGGAGTATCCTGCATCACCTGGCTCGTCTTGGGGCTGGTAGCTTGCGTCAATGTCTCGACAACAGTCCTTTGCTCCTGGTTGTCAATTTCGAGCAAGTCAGTGAAGATGAGGCCCAGGCAGTTGGGCATCCTGACAACAGGCGGCATCGATCCGAACGAAAGAGGTACCGCTAGGTAGCCCTCTCGAACATGCACATCGACCGCTTGTTGATCAAAGCATACAGACATGATTCCAGCCGTCATCGTAGCTTCCTGAAAATAGAGAAAGCACACAAAATCAGAAATTTGAGGGGGGGCCCGTTGGGCCTCCTATTTTGGCATAGAGATGAAGGGAGACTCGGTCCCACCGGGCGTGCCAGACTTCCGGACTCGGGATTTATTTCTTTCATTTTTTACTTATTTATTTATTGATTTATTGGTTTGTTAGGCATGCCAGTCACCGGGGTGACAATTTTATTATGCGCTCGACTTGACTTGGTCAGTCGATTGTGAAGTCTGAGTCGGGACCAAAAGTCCGCCATACCATAAAGACTATGACGTTAATTACGCCCTTCCTAAGAAGGACAACCCTTGATTAAACGCCAAAATAGGAGGCCACTCGGGGCGGTAATAAAAGAAAAATAACAGTGTGTGATATTGAAGCTCTTGTTATTCTGGGAAGATAATTTAGTGCACAGCAGATTACTACACCGACATGACCACCTCTTATGTAGGTCGTGCCGGGTAGGAATAGGACACCATCCACGCAGTGGCGGGACGGGGTCCGGACCATCATCGGGGAGATGTCCCCTTTCATATTTCTCATCCAGCCAAGGGCCTCGCAGCATTCATATTCCCCGGAAGATTGAGCCGGACGTGGGGCGTGTGATGTGCACCTCCCGGGACTTATCGGGGTTAAAACATCGATTGATATTTTGGCAGCACCTCCCCATAATCTGGATTATACCCAGGGGAGAATAGACTATCACCCACGGAGTGCCGGGATGAAAGCCGAGAGAAAGAGAGGCCGAACCTCCCGAATTGCATATGTATGCCATGGGCAATGTTTGATTCTTCCCTTACAGAAGCCGGTGACACTCGTGTAGTGGCAGAGCTCACCTTAGCTAAAGGGGTTGCTCATAAACCCGGTACGGATCAGTGGAACATAAGGGAGTCTGACTCCCTTTAATTTTATCCTCGGGACAGTTCTGGTGACTCATGGACATCCCTAGGTGGGTTTGATAGAGGTGTCGGAGGCTCATTGGGTGGCAGGGCAGCCTCTCGGCACGGATTTGAATGGGTATATGAGTTCCCGGCGCGAGGACCACTACGCCAGGAAGGGTTCTTTGCAAGGCACCATTCCGCGCGCCGGGAAGCTAGCACAAGGGGGTTCTCGGCGCATGAAGTTTCGCGCCGGGAAGGTTGCTTTGTGGGCGACTATTCTGGGCGCCGGGAACTGGCAAAGGAGGTTCCCGGTGCGATGGCAAGAGGGCTAAGGGGGGCTCTCGGCGCAAGGGCAATAAGGCCAGGGGGTTCCGGCGCAGGCTTCTCGGCGCAGGTAAGGAGGTGGGGTTCTCGGCACAGGAAGGCTTGCGCCGAGGATTGTTCATCTGTTTTACTGTTTGTGGAGCCGAGATGTATGAGGGCGCCGGGATGAGAAACAGAGCTTAACGGTACCCTGTTCTTGGGTCTGTTGAGGATTCAGGGGTTTTCCTGGTGATTCAGGCCAAGATAGACGGGCCTTGGGAAATCAAAAGAGATCAATTCATCAGACTGCAACTGATTTTGGCTTGGGTTTCAAAGGGAAGGCCAGAGGCGAAGAGTGATTTGGGGGAAACATGGTTTAGGGTATCTCTGTCACCAGCATTCATAATAATCCCTGAGGATGATTTTGATATACTCTTCATCATCTGGGGGCCAAGAGATGGCTGTCTCTGGCCCTGGGGATGACTTCAGCAGAGCCGATAAGCGTGAATATAACATCTAAAACCGAGCAGCGGTTGCTATACATCTATGCTTTGCTTCAGAGGCCAACGGATAGTCTGTCTCTGGCTCGGAAGTAAGCACGAGCAGCGTTCGAGAATTAGGCGAATAAGCAGGCGATCAATCGAACTGGGGAGGGGGATAGCATGCTACTGAGTCTAAGAAGAGACAGAAAACATGGGGAGATAGCAATAGAGTTTTGGAGAAATAGACAGCAGGCATCAACTGCAGCCTATAGCGTTCATTCATTCGAATATCACAATTACATTCGCACATCAGAGGCAATACATAAAAGAAGGTACATGGAGACTATGCCTTGCCCTAGCGGAGTAAAACCGGCTGTGATATCACAGCATACATCAGAAGGGGGAAGAAGTAGAAGCAATCGAAATTAGAAGAATGAACTACAGAAAATGGGGAGGGGAGGGCGGAGCATTGACTCCTCTCCCTCCCCGTTGCCCACCTTCAATCAGGCTTCGAACTCTTTTCTTCTTTTGCCCTTCTGCTTCTTCCTCTCTCGGATCAGATTGCAGGCTCCACTCTCTTCTCCTTTTGTGGCTATCTATTCTTCTTCTCCGCTCCTTTTTCCTTTCTCTTCGAATGAGGGGGTTTTATATCCCTCCTTGGTATCCTATCGGCAGGCCTATCCCGACTGCCTTAATCGTAGGCAGACTTCCCGGCGCGTGGGACTTCAGCTTCTCGGCGCCACTTTTGGGCTTCGACAAGGGGATCCCAGCGCCACTTTTATAGGCCCATTTAGGGCTTTTTAGACCTCACATACACCTCGGCCTTTATTGGTCCTTCAAATATATCAGAACCCGAGAAGGCCCTCCACTAGTGACACAGTTTCTATTGAGATCATTCATAGATTTTCATCAGTCGGTAGACTGGGGTTTCATCGGCATTGCCATCTGAATGATGACAAAGTCGGACATCATCTCATCGGTATCGTCACCTGAACGGTGACAAGACCGGAAATCAGCTTTAGCCTGAAAAGACTTCAGCCAGGTGACTGCTATTTCATCAGTGCCGTCGTCTGACTGACAATGGCATTGGACATCAGCTTGGCCGAGAAAAGGCTTCGACCGGGTAGATGGTTGACGAACTTCGTCATTGATCTTTTACTATTGGTCTGATCTTCTTTTCAATTCTGTTTCCGCCCTTGCTCATTTTCCAGGCGTCAACACCCCTCCCATTTGGTCGCCCCTCCCCACCACCACAACCATCATCTTCAACCTGTAGTTCCCAGTTCGCCGACAGCAGAGAAGCTTCTGGCTACAGAGGCTAGCCCGTCGTCTCCACAAAGTTCCTGCTGGAAAGTCATACATTGCTGGAAAGCTCTTCGAAGTAGCATCGCAGGCGAGGTAGTCTCGCATCCGTCCGAGCTCTGAGCTGCCCGGGAGAGCCATTCTCCCACGACTGCGTAAAACTACTCCGATAGGAAACCAGAGGCCAAGGAACGAAGCGACCACAGCTGCTCCAGGATGAATTTGTACGTGATTTCTTCGCTGAGGTCTTCTCTTTTATGCCCCCTGTCAGCACGAACAAGAAAGGAGCCATTTGGAGTCCGGACCATAGAGTTCCAATTTTTCTCCCCGAGGTGCGCAGGTCAGTCTCCCCAAAGTCAGATCCGACCCCCCCTCACTTTTCTGGGTCTCGAGTTCTACTACGACCTCCGTCGATGACCCCGTTAGTCTCTGTTCGAAGAATA
Source organism: Amorphophallus konjac (assembly GCA_022559845.1). Classification (NCBI taxonomy): domain Eukaryota; kingdom Viridiplantae; phylum Streptophyta; class Magnoliopsida; order Alismatales; family Araceae; genus Amorphophallus; species Amorphophallus konjac. Next base: position 315,464,383 of record CM040121.1, on the reverse strand, counting down.
CTCGACTATGATTTCATAGGTTCTGGTCCCGCACCAATCGGACCCCGGGCGTGCTCGTGGTGCCTTCGTCTTCCAGCAGCAGCCCTCTGGGAGCAGTCAGGGTCAGAGCAGCTCGGCCCTGTTCCAGACCCTGCCCCAGCCATCGCTGACGTCATAAAATTCCCTTAAAATTCAAGCATCCTCCTTGGTCAACTCAAAAAGTTTTGGCACTGGTCTCGACCGCTTCTGAGCTTGGCATAGCTCGTGGTGGCGCCATCATCCTCCCCCTATCATGCTGTTCCTGAGCAGACAGAATCGGCTCGATTCGGCGAATCGGGTTTAACTTGGCTCCCCCACCCCCGCCTGGCCGGCTTAAAGCCCCTCCCTGCATGGAGGTAGTGTTTGCATGTAATTCTCATTCCCCCACCCCTAGTTCAACCCTCCTGTGTGGGGTGTAGTGTATGTAATTGATTGGTATAGGTTGAAGCTTCATCGGCGCAGCGTGCGGGTGGCGTACCCTCGCTTCCCCGCTCGCCTCATCTCCGGATGAGATTGGCATCTTCACGCCGATCAGGTGAGCTCCTGGTCACTTCCTCTACTGGTTTTACTTTTGCTTGTATTAGTATCATTTCTAGTTGCCCGTCGGCCGGCGAGTTGAGTGCCCGATCTCAAATTGCCATTATATGAGTGACTACCGCGGGTGAGTTGTAAGAGAGATCATTACATCGCACGCCCTCGGTGTGCTGGCTGCCCGTGAGAGTTGGCATCTATGGACCCTTGGGGGTTCAATTTTAAGCTAGCCAATTCCCGGAGCAGTGAGGTCCCACCCCAGACCCTCACCACCATCATCCGGTTGCCTACGGGCACGAGTGTGCGCTTAGTGGGTGAGTCCGCTCAAGTAAAGCTACAGGTCCGTTGAATTGTGCTTGCTTGATAGGTCCAAGGGGCATTGGTCAAGTGGCAGCCACCCCCAAGGTGGTTTCACATCAGATTGGTATCAGAGCAAGTTCTAGACTTGTCTCTACTAAGTCTTGTCCTAGGGCCATTGCATTTGTCACTCGGGCATCAACCACTAGCATGGCTACCTTTCTTTGGTCAAGCCCATACCATTTGGGTCCGATCGGTCCTCCACCCTTGGACATCATTCTAAATGAGGACATTACCTTTGACGGATTATGTTCTAGTGATTATCTTAGGTGGGAGGCTACCATGGAAAAGTACTTTGATAGGACTATGGTATATGGACCCGCGAGAGTCCACGTTGCCAAGGGGCGACTTCGGGGTCAAGCCAAGGAAAAGTGGTGGAACATAGTGGGCATAAGGGATGTTAGGAGACAAGAACCCATTCATTCATGGGAAGAGATGAAGGTAGAACTTAGAAAGATCTACATCCCCAAACGTTCCCCCTCCTCATACTCAAAGACCCATAGCCCGAGGAGCACTACCACTCCTCCATTCTCGCCCGGCCAGTTCAAGGCCGCCATAAAGGCCCTCTACATCTCCCAACCACCACAACACCCACCACTTCCTACCCCAATCAACACCTCTACCCTTGACCACCCAACCTCCACCATTCAAACCAAATTGGCCTCCACCCTCACTCCTCCACAACCGGCCGATCCCAAAGGCAAGAGACCCTTAGCCAACCCGGTTCTCCCCGGAAAAACAACCACCAACCAACCCACACCCCCTTTTCCAACCCACACCCTCCCCCAATTGGCCTCTGCCTCTCCACCTTCCCCCATAAGGGACACTCCCCCCCGGGATCAACCAACCCAAGCTACCTCAACTAACCCATCTCCCCCTCCCAACTCCAATCCTACCCCAACCTAGGCCTCCACTACTTCCCCTACCAATCCCAAACCAAGTTTCCCTTTACCCTCCACCCCGGGTGCACCATACACCACCCCTCATCACCTCACCCTCAAAAGACCCTCTCACCTCCTTGGTAGATGAACCCATACCCGACCCCATAGTGGTGAACACTTCGGACCCTATTCGCCCCATGGAGACCACTCTTGTCCAAGATGAAGGAAATGCCTCGCACGGTGGTCTTCACCTTACCCCACCCTCCCTAGTTGGGGCCGACCTCATCTTAGGAGAACCCCTTTCTAGTTGGCTAAGGGAGAGCTCAACTAGAGAGATCACGGCCCATGTTTTCCCTCCCATGGAGCAAAATCTCCCAGTAGTACCCTTCTCCTCCTATCACACCACAATCCAATCATCTTACCAAGTGGAGACCTTGGGGGACCTTCTCAAAAGCTTAACATGGCAATTGGAGTTGACTGGCATGTTGACCCCCATGACCGAACAACCTAGGAGCCTTGACCTCCTACACCTATGTGTCGGGCCTATCACCTCAGTTTACACTATTGGGTGCTACACTAGCGACCTCCTTCTCTTTCTCCCCATGGATGAGGAACCCATCTCGGTCCACTCCCCTCCCATTGAGATCCCAATTGCTTTGATCGGCCAACCCACTAACAACCTTGGCCCCATCATCTTGGAGGAGAATGACCCACCTTTTGAGGATCTTGAGGACATAGGGCTCATCTCCCTTGGTAACCCCTATCATGATCCCTTTGATCCCTTCCTTTGGGAACTAGGATACCCATGTGACCCGACCACCTTACCCACCACCCACCTTTTCCTACCACAACCCACCATGTTTGACCCAATGCACCCCTTCCTAGACTCGGGCCTCATATGGGAACCCATAACGAGGGAAGATCTTCACCCAGGGAACAAGGAAGTGTGTCACGCCCCGAGCCTTTATTACAGCGGAAGACTCGCTCGGGGAGCGCGAACAGCCGGCATGGTAAGCCTCTTGCAAGCAAGAACGACCAGAGCGCAATACAATCACACACATAAATGTAATTGCACAGAATTTAATCAAACTCCAACTTCATTTCATAAATGATCAATACTCGAAATACAACCACTTTCCATCATCTCTCATTCTACTAGACTCAAGAAATAGTAAAATTACATTGACTCAATCGAGACATTATAGACTTCCTAAATCTTCGCTCATCTTTAATCACTCTCGGATCCGCAACTTGAATAATCCGAATCCCAACCCGACTCACTTTCATTTCTTGAAAAAGATTGGAAAAAGGTAATGAGCACACTTGCCCAGTTGGTATCTTCACATCAACATGAAGGCACTATTAAAGTGATTAATATTTTTACTCTAAAGAAATAAGGTAAAATCATGCAATGCGATGATCACGCGATTAAATCAAAGTAACAAGATAATCATATAAGATGGAATGAGAATAAGAATGAACTAGCAAGAATAGAACAAGAACATGATATTGGCCTTTCATGAACAAGAACATATCGAGAATGTACTAGCAAGCCACATAATCAACACTTTAGCATCTTATGCTTATGAGCAAGTGCTTCGTGAATTTCTGTGGAATATCAAGCAAGAATGTCATGTCGTGTCGTAGATCTTCACTTATTTATAGAAATAGTACTCCCAGCGTAATGCGATGCCAGTAGCATCATACCCCATGATTTATAAAATAGTATGTTTCCGACAATCAGCCGAGGGGACTAGCATAGAGCCCTTGAACACAATCAGTGCTCGATCGCATGTTCATATATAAATTAAGCTACTTCCACGCATGTAACAGTAAAGTATGGCCAAGAATATAACAATTCCAAATAATGAAAATCAATGAATGAACGCTTCAATTTGAATATAAGAGATCAAGAATGACTTAGACTATGCTATGCTTATGGAAATAAATCGGCAGCATAATAGTATATTCTCTTAACTTTCATTATATTAAGTCTATTAAGCAATATGATAGGTTCTAGATCATCAAGGTTTATCTAGAAACATTGAAATGTCAACCCTTGGTCAAACCTTGGGTTGAGATATTCAAGTAATGTGACGGTCATTCACTGGGCCGTTACATTGTGTGACAGTCTAGTATAGGACCGTTACATTTGTCTGAATCCAGAATCAAGAATTCAACCTCAGATGAATGTGACGGTCGTATATTGGGCCGTTACATGATCCTGACGGTCTAATACAAGGCCGTTACATTACTAGAATCAGAAAACAACGATAGTGTATTCTAGTTAATGGGTTTTAATGGCACAACCAACTCGGCGTCCTAGTGGGAATCCCAGACTCGCGGAGAATTACGGAGGCCTTGAAACAAGATTTCCTAATCCATTGGAAGGAATATCCAATAGAGAGGTCCTCAAGTCCAAGATTGTGTTCCTATAGTGCAAAGTGTGAACTAATGTTCAACATACCAGAGTATGTGCCATGTACTTATAGAAATGACTCTATTGATAGAGAAATACAAGTATCAACGTGAAAATCATGATGAAAACTCTGACAATACAATAGTTGAAAGAATCATGATTTAGAATACAAGACTATAGACTTTTTGGCTTATGAAACTAACATAACTTGAAATACCATTAAGTTCCTGAAATCATGCAACCTCTATTATGAATAATTAAAATAACCTTAAATTCACATAATCAGCTGAAAACTCTAATCAACTAGGCTTAATAATAAGTAAGATTGACGAATCTTATTCTGTCTAGCGTTGACAGAACACAGGGCTTCTGACGGTCTATAAGTGGTGCGTCACAGTAGTGTGACGGTCTATCAAACAGCCGTTACAGTAACGTAACGCCCTTGCATAGATGCGTTAGAGTCAATAGAAAAATCAATAGGCAATCAGGACTGTGACGGTCCATCGTTTGGCCGTTACATGAGTGTGACGGTCCTACGCTGAAGCGTTAGAGGGTATGCTAATAGAAAGCGATATAAAACCTAAGGTATCAACTCACATCATGTCTGTAAATCAAATACCATGTCTATTCCAGGCATGATAACGAAGTATAGGCTATCTATATGCGTGGGTATCCGTGAAATAGACAAGATACATCTTTTTAATTTTCCAATTAGGCTAAGAGATGCATGTAATGTATAGAACTTAGTAAAACATGAAATTGATGCTCTACTATGCATGAAATTCAATCAAACCAGAGGGCTTATAGTCCTATCAAGTTATTTTTTCCGTTCATGAGATAACCTACCTCTTGTCTAGGCTTGAAACTTCCAATTATGGTCTGAACACCGAAGCCTAGTTCCCTTCTTCTTGTGATTTTTTAGCAACTTTCTTGGGCTCTAACTCCACGACCACTTGACCTAAAGACGTGAAATTTGGAGAAGAGTTAGTCTAAAATATTGTAAACAAATACTTATAAAGAACTTACCAAAGATTACACCTCCTTACCTTGATTTCTTGCGAGCCAAAAGTAAGGGTCGCATAGTTCAGAACTAGGTCCTATTTATAGGGTTTTGGCTAGGGTTTGAAGATTAGATCGATTCTAGAGTCCTTAATTTGCTAAAACCTGATCTCTAAGAGTCCTTAGTAATGTTATAACTCTTCCTACGTTGATCTCTAGTGGATAAGAGTCTAAAGTTTTGATCTTTGTACTTGTTCTTTCCTTCACGCAACTAACAGGATGTAACGGTCTAATGCAGGTGCGTTAGAGGCATGTAACGGTCTCACGATAGACCGTTATATTTATTGTTCCCAGAGTTCAACATGAATCAAACTCTTCAGCTTACAGAATTCACAGAGTGTAACGGTTATAGACCCATGCATTACAAGCATGTGACGGTCGCACGATAGACCGTTACGTTCAACGTATATTGAGTTTCAAATAAATAAAACTCTATTATTCATTTTTCTATATTATTATTTATATAATTCATTTTTATCCTTAAATAAGCTAAGTAACCTTCTACAATATGGGCCAAACTTAATAGTTTTGGGCCTTAAACCCTTTTTAGATGATGTGTAAATAGGCTTAGTTAATTATTCAACCTAATTGGGCCTATGATGACTTATTAGTCTCAGAATTCATGTATTAATATATTTAGGCCTTTATAAATTCTAGAAAATTATTTATATAAAATTCTAGGGCACTACACCCTCCCTCACTTAGAAGAATTTGGTCCCCAAATTCAAGACATGGATTGTGGAGAGTGTACTTACAGTTAAATAATTCTGGAAATCTTTTTCTCATGGCTGCTTCGGTTTCCCATGTTGCTTCGTCTGGCCATATTTTCTTCCATTGAATTTTGACCATAGGGATAACCTTATTTCTTAGTTGACGCACTTCCCGATCCATAATCTTTATTGGCGTTTGCTCATATGTCATATCCTTCTGAATCTCCAGATTGTCATAAGTGATAATATGGTCAGGATCGTATACATATTTCTTCAGTATGGAGACGTGAAATACGTCATGAACTCCTACTAATTGTGGAGGTAAAGTCAATCTATAAGCCACTTCACCGACCATTTCAAGAATTTCAAATGGGCCAATGAACCTTGGAGTTAGCTTTCCTTTAATGCCAAATCTTCGAATACCACGACCTGGAGAAACTTTTAAATATACATGATCTCCTACCTGAAACTCTAAGTCACGTCTTCAATTGTCGGCATAAGACTTTTGCCTATCTTGTGCCATTTTCATTCTCTCTTGAATGAGCTTGATTTTCTCCGTAGAATCCCTGACAAGATCGGGGCCTAAAAATTGCTTTTCCCCTATTTCATTCCAACATATTAGAGATCGACAACTTTTCCCAGATAGAGCTTCAAAAGGTGCCATTTGTATGCTTGCTTGATAGCTGTTATTATATGCAAATTCCACCAGAGGTAAGTGATCATGCCAACTTCCTCCAAAATCAATGACACAAGCCCTGAGCATGTCTTCTACCACCTGATTTGTTCTTTCCATCTGACCATCAGTTTTTGGATGAAAGACTGTTCTAAAATTTAATCTGGTCCCTAGTGAATGTTGTAGACCTTTCCAGAACTGTGATGTGAATCGAGGATCTCTATCTGATACAATAGTGACGGGGACACCATGTAATTTGACAATTTCCTTTATGTACAATGCTGCTAGAATATTCACAGACCATCGACTCTTTATTGGTATGAAGTGTGCAGATTTAGTCAATCGATCTATGATTACCCATATGCCATCATGTCCACCTCTTGTCTTAGGTAAACCCATAATGAAGTCCATCCCTATGCTCTCCCATTTCCATCCGGGAATATTTAAGGGATGTAATTTACCTGCGGGTCTAAAATGTTCAGCTTTAACTTGTTGGCAGGTTAGACAACGAGACACGAAGTCAGCTATTTCCCTCTTCATATTGGGCCACCAAAAGTTTCTTTTGAGATCCTGATACATTTTTATACCTCCCGGATGAATGGTGTGCTTTGATTTATGTGCTTCTTCTAGGATCAATTTCTTTGTATCCTCATGATCCGGTATACACATTCGGCCCTTGAATAGCAATCTTCCATCATTAGAAGTAGAAAAATCTGGCCTTTGTTTAATATTGGCCTTAATTTCCAGTAAAACTGGATCATCCTCTTGTAACTTGGCCAAATCCTCTATTAATGCAGGTTGAGCTCAGATATTAGCTATGAAGCAATCTTCTTCCTTAATGTCAACATCTAAATTCAACTGAGCAAACTGAGGAATAAGGTTAGTTACACTAATCATGAGACTTGATAACATACCCATTGGTTTTCTGCTAAGTGCATCTGCTACTGCATTTGCCTTGCCAGGATGATATTGAATAGCAAAATAAAAGTCCTTGAGATGTTCTAACCACCTCCTTTGCTTCATGTTAAGCTCTTTTTAAGAGAATCAATATTTCAAGCTCTTGTGGTCTGAGTAGATCGTAAACTTTTCTCCATAAAGATAATGACGCCAAATTTTTAAGGCGAAAATAACCGCTGCCAATTCTAAATCATGTACAGGATAATTTTCTTCGTGACGTTTCAATTGTCTTGAAGAATAGAAAATCAACTTTCCATTTTGCATAAGGACACATCCTAAGCCAATTCCAAACGCATCCGCATATATCTCAAATCCACCACCCTCCATTGGTAGTGACAAAACATGGGATGTTGTAAGATGATTCTTAAGAGTTTGGAAATTCTTCTCACATTCCTCTGACCAGACAAAAGGATTTTCTTTTCTGGTGAGTCTAGTTAAAGGAACTGCTATCTTTGAGAAGTCCTTAATGAATCTTTTATAATAACCAGCTAGACCCAGAAAGCTCCTTACTTCAGACACAGTCGTAGGCCGACTCCAATTCTTGACAGCTTCTACCTTAGAAGGATCCACAGCAATACCTTCTTTTGAAATAATGTGGCCTAGGAATGAGACTTCCTCGAGCCAGAATTCACACTTATTGAGTTTGGCATAAAGCTTGTGTTCTCTAAGTGTTTGCAAAGCTATTTTCAAATGTTCTTCATGTTCTTCTTTTGTCTTGGAGTATATCAGGATATCATCGATGAAGACGACAATGAATTGATCCAGGTATGGCTGGAAGACACTGTTCATAAGTTGCATAAATGCTGCTGGGGCATTAGTTAACCCAAATGGCATTACCACGAATTCATAGTGGCCATAATGACTTTGAAAAGCTGATTTATAAATATCTTCCACTTTGATTCTAAGCTGATGATAACCTGATCTGAGGTCAATCTTAGAAAAATATACTGCTCCCGATAGCTGATCGAAGAGCTCATCAATACGCGGCAATGGATACTTGTTTTTAATTGCCAGCTGATTCAGTTGCCGGTAATCGATGCATAGCCTGAGAGAACCATCCTTCTTCTTGACAAATAAAACCGGCGCATCCCAAGGTGATGTGACACGACCTAAGGGTGCAATGGTATCAACCAAATGAACCTCGGACCAAGACTTGCAAGCCCACTTACAAATTGGCGGACTCGATGTTGGCGGACCGATATCGCAGCACAATCCTTTCCCCGTGGTGACTAAGTGATGGTAGGGTGGATTCGAGAGCCTAAACCACGCTAGTTGGGGTGATGACTTGGACAATGAGTTCCCCTCCCTTGGATTGGAGCACCCACATCAGTGGGGCGGACGCCGTGCCTTGAGGGCATGTGATAGGGCATCAAAGGCGATTTCCATACACGGGTGAAGTGTATTTGTGTGTTATGGCTTGTATAAGATTGTAATTGTGTAATTTCTTTCTTTTGGGCTCCTTGTAAGGCTTATATCAAGCCAATGTGCCATTTGTTATGTCAAGTCCATTACTAGGTTACCTTAGTAGAGTCCATTAGGAGTGATTATCATATTGGACCTTAAGCCACCCTTATGGACCATAAGAGCCATTTAAGGCCCAATTGGGCCACTCCCTCTCATGGGCTATCTAGATGGGAGAACCCATGGACCAAGCATGGGTGTGGATTGGGTTGGCTGGCCTTGGACCAGCCTAGGCCCAAGAGAGGCCCATGAAGGGGGCGCCCCCTCTTTTGGCCTTATTAGGCTAGTTAGGTGGTGTTTGAATGGATCTAGTCCAAGGTTGAATAAGTATGGTCAAATTAGATTAAAACTAATGTATTAAATGTGTGATTCACATTGTATCCCAGCCCTTCAATCCTAACCCCTAGATCCAAGGGTTGAGGTTGAGTTTGGTTGGCATCCTATATAAGGTTGTATTTTTCATATTGAATGAATTAATGAAGGAAAAAAAGGCATTTGCCCCCTTGGAGATTTGCGCCCCTCCCCTCTCTCTCCCTGGTTCCTCCACCCCCTCTCCCCTTTCTAGAGTGTAATCCCTTTCCCCTTGATCCCCTCCAGCATCTGAAGCAACTCCGGTGATCGCCGCCGCCATCGACTCGCCGCCGACGCGTCGTTGCCAACGGTTTCGGTGTTCTGTCCACTCAGGACAGATCCTTCTTCTCCGAATTCCTGCTATCACTCCCTTCATCTTCTGAAGCTCAAAATTTCAGGGTTGGTTCCCCTATAGAACCCTTATCCCCACAAAAAAACTCACGTCAAAATTCATCCTTTAGCTATGTTTTGATTTTCGTCCAAGTCCAAGTTCCAGATCTGTCCTGGTTCTGTTCACTGTTCATCAGCTCTGAGTCTACCCCATTCGAACCATCTTTTGATTTTCTTTGGGACGCCCAAATTTACTGGAAGTTCTGTCCACATCCCTCTACCACCAGGAAGTTTCTTAATTTTTGTTTCACCCTCCAAGTATTTTACAAATTTCGTCCAAGCTCCCAAGAACAGTCTGCCCACAGTTTCCCAGATCCGACCCAGGTCTAGTAAAAAAATCCCAAAAAATCCATTTCTTCTCCAATCAAAAAACCAAAAATATTCCCGATTCCTCTCGCAGAGACCTTCAACTTTGCTGAAGAAATAATTGCCAGATTCAGAGGTCTTCTCCCCGGTCAACATCGATCTTCAGAGAAGATAGATCCTGCCCCTGCAGTTCTGGCCCGAATTCAGCAAGATTGTAAATTCAACAATCAAAAATACAGATCTGATTATTTTTTTTGAAGACCCCTACGTCGAAGTATTTTGAGTCCTCTTTCCAACGGCTCTAATTTTGTCACGTTCCGAAGACGGGGCTGATCGCAGCAGCAGTTTCCTCCAAGTCGCGCGCCTGCAAACAGAAGTTCAGGTTTGTGGCCGAGTTCCCCACGAGCGTCGTCCGAGGGCCGCCCAGCGTCCGGTGGTCGTTCCAGCAGCTCGCCATCCCAGGGGAACGCTTCCCAAGTGTCTCCACAACAGAGGAGTCATCAGGCCCCACACGACCCCTCCGGTCAGCACGTGGGCCCCCACTAACACGAGTACGCGTGAAGCCGAAGCATCACCCGGAACCGCCCGTCAACCCGAAACTGGTCCTCCCGGGCCCGCTTGTGTCGCCCTTTACCTCCCTGCATGGAGTGGGCTTAGTTGCATTGCTGTAACCATAATGTATTAAGTTCCCGGGGGTACGAGTTCCGGCCGGGTCCCATCTTCGCCACGCCGAGAGCGTGGAGGTATCGCCTTCACCCTTACACTTGGCATTAGCTTAATTCTTTATATGCTTTATATGCCGCTGCTAGAGAGCATGTGTAGGGATACGTAGCTCGCCTTCAATTTATAATATCACTGCTACGAGAGAGAGCGAAGCCGTCCCGTGACCCGATCCGGGCGCAAAAGAGAGCCGACCACCCTAGCTCATTGCCGGTTTCTCAACCGCGCACATCCGACGCTTCCCTCGTTAAGGGACGATCGCGAGCTTGTCGTGTCCATGGTCCCGTCCCGCATCAATTTGGTATCAGAGCGAGTTTGAGTCTAGGGTGTTTGCATTCAAAAAAAAAAAGAGTGTCATGTAGTCATTAGTCGGTCTAAGTCGTGTTTAGGATCATCACATTTTTAAAACAACAAAAAGAGTCGTTTTTGGGTCGCATACATCCCTTTACTCGGTATATAAAAAGGTGTTATCCGACCGTTAGGTTACGCCTATCGGGAAGGCCGCACACTTGTGCGAGTGACCTTCGGGTCGATTGTCTCCGCCCCGTACCGAGTCTTGGTTTACGTCTAGGGTCCTTAGTGTGCATTAGTTAGTGCATTCCAACTTTGCATTACTTAGTGTCGTGTCTAGTGTTTTGGTCCGAGTGTCGGCATGGCCATCCACTAGTTTCCCCGTGTCCCATGGAGTCCCAAACTCCCAGATGGTGGCGATACTATCTCAAATGGAAGGACCACCCGAACCACCCCACGAGGCCCGAAACCCAGGATTTCTACGGGTCCGATGACCCGAGTGTCTATCTAGAATGGGAAGCCATTATGGATGATTACTTCGAGGTGTACATCATGTACGGGCCCATGCAAGTCGATGTTGCCAAAAGGTGACTTTTTGGTGAAGCCGCTGCAACTTGGAGGGACATCAAATATTGGAGGGAGGATAGGAATCTAAGGCCCATCGAGTCATGGTGGGAAATGAAGAGAGTGCTTAGGAGGGCCTACGTTCCCCGCCCACCTACCTCCAACCATGGAGGTCATTCCACTCACCAACCCCACCAACTCACCCACAATCAAGTGGGCCACACCTCTACCCAATCCCACCCCTTCACCGCCGTCCAAGCCCACCACAGTGACCCCAATCTAGTGGCCCGCCCATGCACCACCAACCAACCTCCCCTTGGCACTCCCATCCCAACCCACTCAAGCACCTCCAACCGAGTGGAAGTCCCGCTTATAACCGAGCCGAGGCCCACACTCGAGCCGAGAGTTAAGGAGCTAGTCCACCCCAAGGTCCCTCCTCCAACCCGCTCCTTAGAGGAAATAAAGAAAATGATTTCGGATTGGTGGGAAAGGACACAAGCTACTCCACCACCCATGGATGCTCCATTGTTATCTACCTCCGGTCTTCATTCGAAACCATCAAAGTGGGAACTACCAAAGCCCGAGCCACCCGTGTTTCTTACGGGAACACTTTACATAGCCGAGCCACTTCTTAGATGGCTCAAGGATGGCTTGGTCCCACATCCCTTCCCGTCCATGGACCCCACCTTACCTTTAGTGCCAATCAACTCATTCCATACCACCTTTCGATCTCGTCACCATGTTGACACATTGGACGATCTTGTCATAGGATTGGATTCACAATGGGAGTTGACACACCTTTTGGCCCGAGGCTTTGACCAACCCACTAGTCTTAGCCTCACTCATCCGGCCTTAGGGTCTATTACCTCCGAGTGCATCGTGGGTTGTATCACCACGGAGGTCCTCTTACTCCTTCCCTTACCGGACGAGCCTGAATTCATACCCCTTTGTCCGAGGGAGGAATCATACTTCTTGCCTACGGTCCCCGTCCCACCCATCACAATTCAAGAAGGTGATTATCCACACCTTCAAAACTTCTACACGTGGGACCGTGACTTGTGGGAACCCACCACAAGGGGTCACACATTCTTTGACCCCTTTGACACCTACTCTAGTGGGCCTCGTGACCCATCACTTCCCTCATACCTTATCGGGGAAGTCCGCTTTCATACCCCTTTCCTACGGGCCGGGTCCTCCATACCCACCAAGCCCGTCCACGATACACCCCCACCCAGCTCTTCCACACCCGGCTTTCCTAGCCCTCTCAAGTCTCCCAAATCCAAAGGGCCGTCCATGCATGACTGGGTCATACTTGGACATTTAGGTGTACCTCATGCCACCCATCTCCGGTTACATAACATGCATGCATGGCACATATTCGGGTGTCCTGGTCCACCGTCACCCATGTACGGGTCGGACTAACATTAGGTGTGTCTAGGGTCATAGTTGAGTCAGTGTGTTTTCTTTGTGTGGTTTGTTTGTGTGGTGATTTTGAGTCGATTGTTTGCGTGGTTTGCATTCGTGTGTCAGTGCATGGTGAGTCTGCATATGTCTTGTGCAAGCTCGTGTCGTTCTCTTATGAGTGTGAAGCGAGTCGACTCACTTGATGAGTATGGGATCGGTTCTACATCTATACCCGGATCAGTCACCTATAGGGACTCAGCGGTGATTCCTAGTGAGTCTTCGAGCTGTTTCCTTCCTTTTGAGAGTGCCCCTTCGGAGTGACCACCTTTAGCCATAGCAGTGCGCATATCGAGTATATATGGAATGAGCAGGTGCCGATCACTTAGAGTGGAGCATACCCGCGCTACTTAGCACGGTGACGGATCCGCCGGAGGACCGGAGCAGCCATACCCCTACTCGACGGGGTCGAGTTCCTCCCACCCGGGGAGAATTGATAGGGCATCAAAGGCGATTTCCATACACGGGTGAAGTGTATTTGTGTGTTATGGCTTGTATAAGATTGTAATTGTGTAAATTCTTTCTTTTGGGCTCCTTGTAAGGCTTATATCAAGCCAATGGGCCATTTGTTATGTCAAGTCCATTACTAGGTTACCTTAGTAGAGTCCATTAGGAGTGATTATCATATTGGACCTTAAGCCACCCTTATGGACCATAAGAGCCATTTAAGGCCCAATTGGGCCACTCCCTCTCATGGGCTATCTAGATGGGAGAACCCATGGACCAAGCATGGGTGTGGATTGGGTTGGCTGGCCTTGGACCAGCCTAGGCCCAAGAGAGGCCCATGAAGGGGGCGCCCCCTCTTTTGGCCTTATTAGGCTAGTTAGGTGGTGTTTGAATGGATCTAGTCCAAGGTTGAATAAGTATGGTCAAATTAGATTAAAACTAATGTATTAAATGTGTGATTCACATTGTATCCCAGCCCTTCAATCCTAACCCCTAGATCCAAGGGTTGAGGTTGAGTTTGGTTGGCATCCTATATAAGGTTGTATTTTTCATATTGAATGAATTAATGAAGGAAAAAAAGGCATTTGCCCCCTTGGAGATTTGCGCCCCTACCCTCTCTCTCCCTGGTTCCTCCACCCCCTCTCCCCTTTCTAGAGTGTAATCCCTTCCCCCTTGATCCCCTCCAGCATCTGAAGCAACTCCGGTGATCGCCGCCGCCATCGACTCGCCGCCGACGCGTCGTTGCCAACGGTTTCGGTGTTCTGTCCACTCAGGATAGATCCTTCTTCTCCGAATTCCTGCTATCACTCCCTTTGTCTTCTGAAGCTCAAAATTTCAGGGTTGGTTCCCCTCTAGAACCCTTATCCCCACAAAAACAATCACGTCAAAATTCATCCTTTAGCTATGTTTTGATTTTCGTCCAAGTCCAAGTTCCAGATCTGTCCTGGTTCTATTCACTGTTCATCAGCTCTGAGTCTACCCCATTCGAACCATCTTTTGATTTTCTTTGGGACGCTCAAATTTACTGGGAGTTCTGTCCACATCCCTATACCACCAGGAATTTTCTTAATTTTTGTTTCATCCTCCAAGTATTTTATAAATTTCATCCAAGCTCCCAAGAATAGTCTGCCCACAGTTTCCCAGATCCGACCCAGGTCTAGTAAAAAAATCTCAGAAAATCCATTTCTTCTCCAATCAAAAAACCAAAAATATTCCCAGATTCCTCTCTCAGAGACCTTCAACTTTGCTGAAGAAATCATTGCCAGATTCAGAGTTCTTCTCCCCGGTCAACATCGATCTTCAGAGAAGATAGATCCTGCCCCTGCAGTTCTGGCCCGAATTCAGCAAGATTGTAAATTCAACAATCAAAAATACAGATCTGATTATTTTTTCTGAAGACCCCTACGTCGAAGTATTTTGAGTCCTCTTTCCAACGGCTCTAATTTTGTCACGTTCCGAAGACGGGGCTGATCGCAGCAGCAGTTTCCTCCAAGTCGCGCGCCTGCAAACAGAAGTTCAGGTTTGTGGCCGAGTTCCCCGCGAGCGTCGTCCGAGGGCCGCCCGGCGTCCGGTGGTCGTTCCAGCAGCTCGCCATCCCAGGGGAACGCTTCCCAAGTGTCTCCACAATAGAGGAGTCATCAGGCCCCACACGACCCCTCCGGTCAGCACGTGGGCCCCCACTAACACGAGTACGCGTGAAGCCGAAGCATCACCCGGAACCGCCCGTCAACCCGAAACTGGTCCTCCCGGGCCCGCTTGTGTCGCCCTTTACCTCCCTGCGTGGAGTGGGCTTAGTTGCATTGCTGTAACCATAATGTATTAAGTTCCCGGGGGTACGAGTTCCGGCCGGGTCCCATCTTCGCCACGCCGAGAGCGTGGAGGTATCGCCTTCACCCTTACACTTGGCATTAGCTTAATTCTTTATATGCTTTATATGCCGCTGCTAGAGAGCATGTGTAGGGATACGTAGCTCGCCTTCAATTTATAATATCACTGCTGCAAGAGAGAGCGAAGCCGTCCCGTGACCCGATCCGGGCGCAAAAGAGAGCCGACCACCCTAGCTCATTGCCGGTTTCTCAACCGCGCACATCCGACGCTTCCCTCGTTAAGGGACGATCGCGAGCTTGTCGTGTCCGTGGTCCCGTTCCGCATCAGCATGGGGATCTCTCCTCACTCAATCCGCGGTGGCCACTTGTGATCGGGAATCACGGGACCGAGCACTCTCTTCCTCGCCGGATGAACTTAGAAATGATACTAATTAAACACAAATATCCAGGGAGAGTTCAGCATATACCTGACTGGTGTGAGGACACCGGCCCCGAGTCAGAGACGTGGGCGAGCGGGGAAGCGTGTGTTCCCCACACGCCACGCCGGTGAAGCTTCGAACCTAAAATTTTAGATTACATGCACTACGCCCCTTGCAAGGGGGTTGGACTAGGGGTGGGGGTTTATATTACAACCAAAATATACCTCCACGCAGGGAGGGGCGCTTAGCCGGCCAGGCGGGGAAGGGGGAAATGTGAACTAACAGCCACTTGAAAGAACATTGTCGGATCAGCCCGCCCTCTGGAACAGTGGACAGATGGCTGATGATGCTGTCACAGCGGCCACTCAATAATTTTGCTGAAGACGAGACTAGTGGGGATTTCTTTGTAACTGGAGCGGGATGATGCCAGAATGTTTTTGATTTCTTCGGGCACCGCTGCTGGTCGGGTTGGGGATTGAACGGGGTAGCAGACCCTCGGTTCTGACAGCTTCAGGTTCCCAACAGCAGGAAGAAGAGGGTGCCACGACCGCTCCCAAGCTCAAAATTCGGTGCCGCCGGAGTCGTTGGAACTGTTGACGAGTCCTCTTCAAAGCAAGACTAACGGGGATGCCAACTATTTTCAGGGTCGGCCGGTAGACTCTAAACACTGAGGGAGGGTTGGTGTAGACTAGTGGAAGCAGAACCGCATACCCGGGGAAGAAAATTGATAACTTTCAGTTCCGGTAGCCAAACTGGGCTCTGCTTTTTGGAGATGATACAAGACTCGTAGTAGAATATTTTTGAAGAAGAACTCTTGATCAGATTCCCAACAGGATAGTCGCAGTCGAGCTTCCACTCCAGCTCTGGACTCCTGCCTTGGAGGCTTTGTGCAGTCGGGGAAGAATGGCTCTCCTGGGCGATCATGAACTCAGAACGGGACGGGACCACCGCCGTTGCGAAGACGACTGGAAGACGCTTCCGGAAATGCCTCTTGTGCATCCAGGGGCGCCAGGATGAAGATGTGGCCGGCTCTGTAAGATGCTGCTTCTCTACAGGACTCTCAGATGTGGACAGGTTCGCCGGTGCAGCTTCGGATGAACATGAGATGGTGATGGTAGGCTGTGGGGGCGACCCCAGGCTATCAGGGGGTGTGGGAGGGGGCAAACCAAGGTGAGGGAGGGAGAGAATGGGGACTGGAAGGGGGTCTAACAGGTGGTGAGAGGGAGAGCTGCGAATTTGGTGTTGGAGGGTGAGGGAGAGGGAGATCT
This sequence comes from Amorphophallus konjac, assembly GCA_022559845.1. NCBI lineage: Eukaryota > Viridiplantae > Streptophyta > Magnoliopsida > Alismatales > Araceae > Amorphophallus > Amorphophallus konjac. The sequence continues at coordinate 315,447,274 of CM040121.1, read as the reverse complement.
CTCTCTCTTGGGGAGTCTAGGGCATGAGGGAAGAGAAAGTGGAGGGAAAATATTCAAACTTCTCTAGGGAGTTGGGAGATTGTGTGGGGAAGGGAGGAGATTGTGTTGGGGAGAGGGAGATTGTGTTGGGAAGGACAAGATGCTCCTAGGGAAGGAGAGGGTAGGTAGTAGTTGGGGAGGTGGTAGTGAATGCACTAAGGGAAGTGGAGAGGTGGTTGGGGGGTAGCTTAGGTGGATGGGCTAGGGTTGATGTGGAGGGTGAGGTGGAGGAGAGAAAAAAAATTCGAAATTGGGTATGGAGGAGAGAGAAAGGGGAGTGGAAGAGAGAGATTAAGAGAGGTATGGGTGAGATTCTCTCCCTAAGGCTTCTCACCTCCCTAATGGATTCACTCCACAATAAATCTGAAGTTAGAACTCACAAAATGGCAAATTTTTCATTGATTGATTCATTACCCAAAATGAGGGGAATGGGGTCCTATATATAGGCAACCCACATTTTACAAAAAGCCCTTGACTCTTGACACAATGACAAAGAACCGAAAAAGAGGAGGGGCGCCCATGGGCCTAGCCCAAAGAATTGGGCCCAATGACTTAATCAAACTAACTAAATGACACACAAACTTAGGGAAATAACAAAAGACCCTTGGACATGACTCAAATAAAAAGAAGATTACATAATTATGACTCAAAGAAAATATGAAAATTACATGAACTGAATCAGGAAAATGTGATGGACATAATGGAACCATGCTGGTGAACAACCGGGAAATATGAAGGGTGAGAGATGCCCCCATCATACTCCCGGGGTGCGAAGAGCTCGACTCCGTCGAGTAAGAGTCCTTCCTGGCTCGCCCATGTGTCCACCATTGTGGCCGACCCTTCCACCTCACAAGATACTGCTGGATTGCCCTGCTCCTGATGGTGTAATTATGTTCAACTGGTATCAAATCTTTGTGCTCATGTTGGGCTCTCAAGGTTAGAAGTGGATTCTCATTGGTGGGGTCACTCTTAAAAGGGGGTATGGGCTCAATATCCTCGCTAGGTGCCACCGCGGGGCCCTTGCAGGGCACAAGGTCCGCCACACTACAATGAAGGTTGACCCCATATTCCTTCAGAAGGACCAACTCATTGGCATTTATGCTCAATCGCCACAAGACTTTAAAGGGTCCAGTCTCTCGATCCCTGAGCGTAGAGGCGACTCTAGGGAAGAGCCTCTTCATCCTGACCATCAGATAGTCACCCTCTTAGAAGTCTTGGTTTCTTTTACGGGTATCGATTCACCTTTGACAAATCCTATTACCTTTGATGATGGGCTTGCAAGTATGTAATCCTGAGACATAGTTGGTGAATACTAGCACTCTATTAGATGTTGGGGGTCCCGGGCACCCAAATGTGGACCTAGCATGTCTAGACTCCCTATGAAGGTTAGTGAGGATAAGAGGGCCTGGACCTCCAAATGTAGCTCTATCATGCAAAGGGGTGGCAAATGCCGGGGGACCCGGACATCCAAGAATGCACCTATCATGCTTAAGACTCATGATGAATGAAGGTGGACCATTACATCCGAAAATGGTCCATTCATGCTTCCTACTTGACATGTGGGCGATGTGAATGAATGGACCCATCTTATGATTCATGCCAAGTGATGTGTTGTGCCAAGACTTATGCATTCCTATCCCAAAGATGACTTCCATGTGTATGGGTGTGCGATGGCCTTTGAACTTCCATGTGAAAGGGTCAAAAGGATCTAGGAAGGTGGGCATTATGGAGAGGGGATCTTCCTTGCTTCCTAGGCATATGTTGTCTATGGCGATGGTTCCCTTTGTGTGGCCCGAGTCTTGGAAGAGGTGATCTTGGTCCAACATGGTTGGTTGGGGTAGGGAAAGGTGAGTTGTGGGTAAGGTGGGCGTGTCACATGGGTAACTAGGCTCCCATTGGAAGGGATCAAAGGGGTCATGGACTGGGCTTCCTAGAGGAAGGAACTCTATGTCCACATGGTCTACACACGGTGGGTCATCCTTCCCCAAGGTAATTGGACCAAGGTCTTTAGTGGGCCAGTCGATCAAGGTACTTGGGATCTTAATGGGAGTGGAGTGGACCATGATGGGTTCTTCATCCATGGGGAGAATGAGAAGGAGGTCACTAGTATAGCAACTAATGGTGAAGACTGAGGTGATAGAACCATCACATGGGTGGATGAGACTAAGTCTTCTTGGGTGGGCTGCTCCTATGGTCAATAAGCAAGTCAACTTTAGTTGCCATTCTAAACCCTTGAGGAGATCATCCCAACCATTTACCTCATAGTAGGATTGGAATGCGGTGTGATAGGAGTTAACAGGTGCTAATTGGAAAGGGTGCTCCATGGTTGGGGTTTGAAAGTACAAGGCATGAGGGATGGGATTTTGCTTGAGCCATTTGATGATGAGTTCTCCTATGGTCACCACCTTTTGGGTTAGATTGAGTGGTTTGGGGAGGTATGTGTTTGTTTGGACGGGGATGAGTTGATGTCCTTCCTCCTTATTGATAGGAGTATGGATTTCCTTAAAGGTGGGGAAGGGCTTTGGGTTGGTGTCCAATCCCGGGGATTTGATCTTGTGGGCCGGGTTCTCCTCATGTTCACTCATGACCTCATTCATTCTTTGAAGTGAGTTGAGAGGGCATGGTGACCGGGTATGGGGCTCTGGTGGGTGAGGGAACAAAAGGTTGTTGAAACCATAGGCTCCCGGGAGATGTGGGGGATGAACTAGGCAAGACCAACGCAATGGGTGGAAGGTGGTATTCCGTTCATCAAGCCATTGTTTCCCTAGGATTATGCAAGGACCTTCTAAAGTACCAATTTGACACCATGCTCCATCAAAGTATTTGGTCTCTCCAAACCATTTATGGAATTCAACGAAGACTTGGTCTCCGTTGTGCACAATTTGTTCGGTCGTAGAGAGGGTGGCTACAATTTTGGGGGATACCTAAGTATCTTCAACCATGTCGATGAAGTCAATTTCTGTGGGGCTCCCATTAGGTAGGTATGCTTGGGATATGATGGGAATTGGGGCCTTTTGGTCCGTAGACTTAATGACAATGGGAGGTGGATAATGCATGGAGCGATCCGATGAGAACTCTAATGCAAGCGTGCCCATGGACTTGACTTGTGAGAAAAAGTCAATGACTTGCTCTGATACCAACTGATGTGACACGACCTAAGGGTGCAATGGTATCAACCAAATGAACCTCAGACCTAGACTTGCAAGCCCACTTACAAATTGGCGGACTCGATGTTGGCGGACCGATATCGCAGCACAATCCTTTCCCCGTGGTGACTAAGTGATGGTAGGGTGGATTCGAGAGCCTAAACCACGCTGGTTGGGGTGATGACTTGGCCAATGAGTTCCCCTCCCTTGGATTGGAGCACCCACATCAGTGGGGCGGACGCCGTGCCTTGAGGGCACGGGGATCTCTCCTCACTCAATCCGTGGTGGCCACTTGTGATCGGGAATCACGGGACCGGGCACTCTCTTCCTCGCCGGATGAACAAAGAAATGATACTAATTAAACACAAATATCCAGGGAGGGTTCAGCATATACCTGACTTGTGTGAGGACACCGGCCCCGAGTCGGAGACGTGGGCGAGCGGGGAAGCGTGTGTTCCCCACACGCCGCGCCGGTGAAGCTTCGAACATAAAATTTCAGATTACATGCACTACGCCCCTTGCAAGGGGGTTGGACTAGGGGTGGGGGTTCGTATTACAACCAAAAAATACCTCCACGCAGGGAGGGGCGCTCAGCCGGCCAGGCGGGGAAGGGGGAAATGTGAACTAAGAGCCACTTGAAAGAACATTGTCGGATCAGCCCGCCCTCTGGAACAGTGGATAGACGGCTAATGATGCTGTCATAGCGGCCACTCAAGAATTTTGATGAAGACGAGACTAGTGGGGATTTCTTTGTAACCGGAGCGGGATGATGCCAGAATTTTGTTGATTTCTTCGGGCACCGCTGCTGGTCGGGGTAGGGGATTGAACAGGGTGGCAGACCCTCGGTTCTGACAGCTTCAGGTTCCCAACAGCAGGAAGAAGAGGGTGCCACGATCGCTCCTGAGCTCAAAATCAGGTCCCGCCAGAGTCGTTGGAACCGTTGACAAGTCCTCTTCGAAGAAAGACTAACGGAAATGCCAACTATTGTCGGGGTCGGACGGTAGACTCTGAACACTGAGGGAGGGTTGGTGTAGACTAGTGGAAGCAGAATTGCATATCCGGGGAAGAAAATTGATAACTTTCAGGTCCGATCACCAAACTGGGCTCTGCTTCTTGGAGATGATAGAAGACTCGCAGTAGAATATTTTTGGAGCAGAACTCTCGATCAGATTCCCAACAGGATAGTCGCAGTCGAGCTTCCACTCCGGCTCTAGACTGCTGCTAGGGAGGCTTTGTGCAGTCGGGGAAGAATGGATCCCCTGTGCGATCACGAACTCAGAACGGGATGGGACCATCGCCGTTGATAAGATGACTGGAAGACGCTTCCGGAAATGCCTCTTGTGCTTCCAGGGGCACCGAGATGAAGACGTGGCCGGCTCTGCAAGATGCTGCTTCTCTGCAGGACTCTCAGATGTGGACAGGTTCGCCGGTGCAACTTCGGATGAACATGAGATGGTGATGGTAGGCTGTGGGGGCGACCCCAGGCTATCAGGGGGTCTGGGAGGGGGCAAACCAAGGTGAAGGAGGGGGAGAATGGGGACTGGAAGGGGGTATAACAGGTGGTGAGAGGGAGAGCTGCGAATTTGGTGTTGGAGGGTGAGGGAGATCTCTCTCTCTTGGGGAGTCTAGGGCATGAGGGAGGAGAAAGTGGAGGGAAAATATTCAAACTTCTCTAGGGAGTTGGGAGATTGTGTGGGGAAGAGAATAGATTATGTTGGGGAGAGGGAGATTGTGTTGGGAAGGACAAGATGCTCCTAGGGAAGGAGGGGGGTAGGTGGTAGTTGGGGAGGTGGTAGTGAATGCACTTAGGGAAGTGGAGAGGTGGTTGGGGGGTTGCTTAGGTGGATGGGCTAGGGTTGATGTGGAGGGTGAGGTGGAGGAGAGAAAAAAAATTGAAATTGGGTATGGAGGAGAGAGAAAGGGGAGTGGAAGAGAGAGATTAAGAGAGGTATGGGTGGGATTCTCTCCCTAAGGTTTCTCACCTCACTAATGGATTCACTCCACAATAAATCTGAAGTTAGAACTCATAAAATGGCAAATTTTTCATTGATTGATTCATTACCCAAAATGAGGGGAATGGGGTCCTATATATAGGCAACCCACATTTTACAAAAAGCCCTTGACTCTTGACACAATGACAAAGAACCAAAAAAGAGGAGGGGCGCCCATAGGCCTAGCCCAAAGAATTGGGCCCAATGACTTAATCAAACTAAGTAAATGACACACAAACTTAGGGAAATAACAAAAGACCTAGGGACATGACTCAAATAAAAAAAAGATTACATAATTATGACTCAAAGAAAATATGAAAATTACATGAACTGAATCAGGAAAATGTGACGGACATAATGGAACCATGTTGGTGAACAACCGGGAAATATGAAGGGTGAGAGATGCCCCCATCACAAGGGGATGTGCTAGGTCTGATGAAACCGTTGTCTAGTAGTTCCTGCAACTGCCTTTTTAGTTCTTTGAGTTCTGTGGGGGACATCCTGTAAGGGGCTATAGAAACAGGTGCTGCTCCTAGAATGAGTTCAATGGTAAAGTTTACTTCCCTCTCGGGCGGTAAACTAGGTAGTTCAGATGGGAACACTTCTGGGAACTCATTCACAATGTGAATGTTTGCTAGGATAATCTCCTTAGATTCAGTGATAATGACTGAAGTAAGAAAAGCTTCACATCCTTGCGAGATAAGTTTGCAAGCATGAAGAGAAGATATAATGGTAGGATGTTTCGTGTATTTGAAGCCAAGAAAAGAAAATCTTGGAAGTCCGGGCTTTCGAAAAGATATAATCCTATTTCGGCAATTGATATAAGCATCATGGTCTACAAGCCAATCAACCCCTAAAATGGTATCATAACCTTTCATGTCAAGGCACACGAGGTTTGCGGGGAGATTGTAACCTTCTACTATCACTTCGCTATTAGGATAATACTCGGTGAGCTTGGTTCTAGATCCTAAAGGTGTAGTAATAGCAAGATCTGAAGGTAAGGGGACTGATGCAGTTGACAACATTTTTGCAAAGGTACTAGAAAAAAAAGAATGAGAGGCACCAATATCAAATAGCACAAATGCAGGACGAGAACAAATATGAAGAGTACCTTCCATAAGCCCATCATCCCTGGGCGCTTCCTCTTCGTCTAAAACGGCATTGAGGCGAGCCTGCCTCCTACGTCCTCCATTAGCTGATTGATCTTTCATAAAGGGGCAATCTGGCACACGATGCTCCCTACTTCCACAACGCAAATAAGCACTGAGGCGCTTCCAGTATTCTTCAGCCGAGTGGTCGAATTTCTCGCTAAAAGTGCATACCGAGGCAACTTGCTCCTTCTCTTCCTTAACCTTTTTATTATTCTTCTGGGAACTTCCACCATTCCCACTCCTTGATCTTTTCTTGCTGTCACGGATTTTGTATGGTTCCGTGATGCTAAACTTCTCCTTCTTATAATGCCGATCAGATCGTCGGCTAGATTCTTCCCCTTTTCCTTTCAACTTTTCGACCTTCTCTAAGGTCCTCTCGCATAGATATGCCCTCTGAACCATCTCTGCATAAGTGCGGATATTCTGTGTTCCAAGTTGCTGAATGAAACCGGGTCGTAACCCGTCCATAAATCGATTTGCTTTTAATAATTCCATGCTAATAAGGTGTGGTGCATATGGTGCTAGTCTTGAAAACTACAGCTCATATTCTGCCACCGACATCATCCCTTGACGAAGGGAGGCAAACTCCATGACCTTCCTTTCCTTTACATGTTCGGAAAAATACTTGGTACGGAATAAAGTAAGAAACCCATCCCATGTATGAGGTGCATCGGCCGGAGGTGCCGGAACTGACTTCCACCATGTACGTGCATCTTTATTTAGTTGAAATGTTGCTAGACGCACCTTCTCCTGATCAGTGCATTGAATAACGTCAAATATCCTATTCATCTCATCGATCCAATTTTCTGCCTCATCGGGATTTGAAGATCCATAGAATCGCGGAGGATTTAGACTCCGAAAGTTGCGATGTAGGTCACCAGCCCTTGCCCTTGCACCACCTTGTGCTATAGTTTGTAATGCCTGAGTGAGGCCGGCAACTGTTTGTTGCATACCGTCCCAATCTATGCGATGAGCCATTTGTAAAATAGGGTACCTGAGAGAAAAAAATAACAACTTGTTATTTCTCATGAAAATCAACCTTAAAGCTAATTAATTATCTTATCCCGGGCTCTACCCAATCCTCACATGGGTATGGAATTTCTTCCTTAGTTCATAGGTAGGGGTCCTTAAAACTTGGACTTATCCTATGACATGATTCATTTCCCTAAGTCCTGAGACTTAGGCTCTGATACCAACTTAACTGTCACGCCCCGAGCCTTTATTACAGCGGAAGACTCGCTCTGGGAGCGCGAACAGCCGGCATGGTAAGCCTCTTACAAGCAAGAACGACCAGAGCGCAATACAATCACACACATAAATACAATTGCACAGAATTTAATCAAACTCCAACTTTATTTCATAAATGATCAATACTCGAAATACAACCACTTTCCATCATCTCTCATTCTACTAGACTCAAGAAATAGTAAAATTACATTGACTCAATCGAGACATTATAGACTTCCTAAATCTTCGCTCATCTTTAATCACTCTAGGATCCGCTACTTGAATAATCCGAATCCCAACCCGACTCACTTTCATTTCCTGAAAAAGATTGGAAAAAGGTAATGAGCACACTTACCCAGTAGGTATCTTCGCATCAACATGAATGCACTATTAAAGTGATTAATATTTTTGCTCTAAAGAAATAAGGTAAAATCATGCAATGCGATGATCACGCGATTAAATCAAAGTAACAAGACAATCATATAAGATGGAATGAGAACAAGAATAAACTAGCAAGAATAGAACAAGAACATGATATTGGCCTTTCATGAATAAGAATATATCGAGAATGTACTAGCAAGCCACATAATCAACACTTTAGCATCTTATGCTTATGAGCAAGTGCTTCGTGAATTTCTGTGGAATATCAAGCAAGAATGTCATGTCGTGTCGTGGATCTTCACTTATTTATAGAAATAGTACTCCCAGCGCAATGCGACGCCAGTAGCATCATACCCCATGGTTTATAAAATAGTATGTTTCCGACAATCAGCCGAGGGGACTAGTATAGAGCCCTTAAACACAATCAGTGCTCGATCGCATCTTCATGTATAAATTAAGCTACTTCCATGCATGTAACAGTAAAGTATGGCCAAGAATATAACAATTCCAAATAATGAAAATCAATGAATGAACACTTCAATTTGAATATAAGAGATCAAGAATGACTTAGACTATGCTATGCTTATGGAAATAAATCGGCAGCATAATAGTATATTCTCTTAACTTTCATTATATTAAGTCTATTAAGCAATATGATAGGTTCTAGATCATCAAGGTTTATCTAGAAACATTGAAATATCAACCCTTGGTCAAACCTTGGGTTGAGATATTCAAGTAATGTGACGGTCATTCACTGGGCCGTTACATTGTGTGACGGTCTATTATAGGACCGTTACATTTGTCTGAATCCTGAATCAAGAATTCAACCTCAGATGAATGTGACGGTCGTATATTGGGCCGTTACATGATCCTGACGGTCCAATACAAGGCCGTTACATTACTAGAATCAGAAAACAATGATAGTGTATTCTAGTTAATGGGTTTTAATGGTACAACCAACTCGTCGTCCTAGTGGGAATCCCAAACTCGCGGAGAATTACTGTAACGACCCGAGAATCCGATTACCGGGAAGGCCCGATAACCCGAGACTCGTACCGCCACCCACGAGTCCGAAGACTCGAAAGGGTTAAAAGGATGGTGTGGAAACTACACAAGTATCACAAATAATTGCAGAAATTAAACAGTTATAATATTAAGCAGGAAATAAGTTAACAATTTACGTTGTCCACAATAAAGAACAATAATAACAGCAGTCCACGACTAGTACAGTGACAAGAAAGAAAAGTACAGCTACACGGGGCATCCCCCGGCTCTGACCTCTGGCACTACCTCTGGGCACCCGCACCACGCTGCGCTCCTGACGCGCTCCCCGAAGGTGGCGCCTCACCTGAAACACGGTGAAAACACGCAGGGAATGAGTCTCAGAACAAGACTCAGTAGGGATCACTCGAACCCTATCTCGAGAAACGAGAAACCACTACTCTAGCGGTAGGAAAGTACCTCGGAGAGGAAAGCCCTGTACTCTACAGAACTAGACCCTACGGCACGCAAACCGACACACGTGCCACGGTACGAGAAGACCGAAACTCAACGGTCGAACCGTAAAACCCGAAGGTCGGAAACACACGACTGACAGTCTAACACTCCGTACTCGACAGGAGTACCACCCACTAGAAGCACAGCCGGTAGCGTCCCCTGACGTCTTACACCGCACCGCAGGTGAACCGCCTGACGTGGTAGGTCCTACCCGAGGCGCAGACACCGTACAAGTAACCACAAACAAGTAACTAGCTGGGGTCACGCCCGTCGACGTGGGTCCAACCGCCCCCAACCACGTGTGCACACACAGACCACGCGTCCTAGGTCTGGCCCTCTGACCGGTTTTCCCCCGCAGCCGGGCTCTGGCTACGACGAGGGGCCTACGGTAACCGGTCCACAAACCGTCTCGAAAGGTGGGTGCCCGTACACCACTCCCAGGTGAGACCAGCACCTCGTACTGGTGGGCTACGACTAGTGGAGGGTCACTGAAGGAGTAGACTCTCGAGTCAACGGAAAACAACGTCCGAAACTGACAACGTGTGGGAATCACCCCACTCACCAGCTCCGTCAAACGGGGCCACGGTCGGAAAAAAACGGACGCACCGCCCACGGCCAAACTCATGACCAAGGCAAACGGAACCTCCGGACACCAAAGACACGGTCACGGAACTCCACGGGGTGCCCGGGACGCACACACGGCCCAAGGGGAACACCCAACAACGAACAAAATCGCGCTAGGGATACCTAGCGTGACAGGGCATGTCGCGCTAGGGTCCCCTAGCGCAACAAGGGTTGTCGCGCTATGGCCCCACAGCGCGACACGGACCATCGCGCTAGGTCCTCCTAGCGCGACAAGGACGATCGCGCTATGACCCCATAGCGCGACAGGAACCGCCTCCTGTTCATCTTCTCCGATGAACGCGCTCGGTCGGGGCGGCGCGACCTCCAAGAACGCGCTACTGGAGTATAGCGCGTTCTCAGTCCGCGGCCGAAAACGGTAAGAACGCCCAAAAATTCCAACCACGCCCCCATACCTCCATAGGAGAGGGGGAAAACAAAGGGGAAGACCCCTGGGGACCCCTAGCATGATTCTAGGCCCTCAAAACACGAATCCATGCATTGAATCCATAGATCGGGCGAGCTCTCCCCAAATCATGGAAAAACCCAAAAACGCTCAAATGATCCCCTCTCGGCCTCCCCGCGGCCTATAAATCACGGAAAAGAATGGCATGAGGCTAAGGAACGTCACCCTACCTCAATGGAGCGAATGCTCCGCCGGATCGATCACGAATCACGAAGAATGCTCGAAGCTTCACGAACTCCCCACGCTTCCCACGCTCGCCGCACGCCCACGAGATCGCCTCACCGTCGCCCACGCGTCCGCGCCGTCGCCCCGCCGCCGTCCGTAGCCGGAGAGGGGCTCGCCACGTCCGAATGGGAGAGAGGGAGAGAGAGGAGGCTCACGGTCGCGAGAGAGAGGGAGAGGAAGAAGAAAGAGAAAAGGGAAAAAGAAAAGAAAAAGGATTAGGATTTATAGAAAATCCGAATTTTCAGAAAAATACCGAAAAATAGAAAAATACATTTCTGGAATCCTCGGAACGCACTGATCGCAACAGTACCACTCGTGCCCGGGTGAACGGCCCAGTTAACCCGCAGCGAGCGTCCGAAGGAAAAGCCGAAACACACGCCGGGAATCGGAAAACACACGCGGAAAAAGCCGCGGAACGCCTCCGGGCCTCCGAAACGACTCCGGATCGCGCCGATCCGAACACGAAAGATGTCCGAAACGAAATTTTGGACACAACGGAGCTGGACGCTCCGAAAACCAGATCCGGGACCCACGAAGAAGGATCCGAAAGGTCCGGGATATTACAGCCCTCCCCCCTTAAGGAATTTCGTCCTCGAAATTGAGAACAACCAAAGGGGAAAGAAGAGGAAGACTCACTCAAACAGATACGGGAACTGCTGACGCATCTCGTCCTCACGTTCCCACGAAGCCTCACCACCAGAGTGTCGTTGCCACACGACCTTCACCAAGGGAATGACCTTGTTCCGCAGGCGCTGCTCTCGCCTATCCTCCACGCGGATCGGAAACTCTGGGAGAGAAAGATCTGGAGTCACCTCAGGCCAAACAGAAAACTCGAGCACATGAGAGTCATCGGGCATATACTTCCACAACATCGAGACGTGGAACACGTCATGCACCGACGCCAACTCAGGAGGTAACTGCAACCGGTAAGCAACCTCACCGATGCGTTCCACAATCGCGAAAGGACCAATATAGCGGGGACTCAGCTTCCCACGCCGTCCAAAACGCATCACCCCCTTCATCGGAGAAACTCTCAAGAACACATGATCGCCCACGGCGAACTCGAGAGGCTGCCGCCTACGGTCAGCATAGCTCTTCTGCCGACTCTGGGCCGCCAACATGTTCTGACGAACCAGGTGCACAACGTCCACACATTGCTGCACCAACTCCGGTCCCGTCAAAACACGCTCACCCACCTCAAACCAATCAAGTGGAGTCCGACAAGGACGCCCATACAATGCCTCATAAGGAGCCATGCCGATGCTCGAATGATAGCTGTTGTTATAGGCAAACTCCACCAACGGTAGGTGATGAATCCAACTCCCCTGCCACTCCAGGCAGCAGGATCTCAGCATGTCCTCCAAGGTCTGAATGGTCCTCTCAGACTGACCATCTAACTGAGGATGATATGCCGAGCTAAATGCCAACTCCGTGCCAAGAGCTCGCTGGAAACTCCTCCAGAATCCAGAAGTGAAGCGCGGATCCCGATCCGACACGATCGAAATGGGAACCCCATGCAACGGCACGATCCGCTCCACATACAGATGAGCCAACCTGGACACGCTCCAGCTGACCTTGACCGGTAACAATCGAGTCACCTTAGTCAGCCGATCCACCAGCAACCAAATACTGTCCTGCCCACTCGGGGTCCTCGGCAACCCCACCACAAAATCTGTGGTCACATGGTCCCACTTCCAAGCAGGAACATCCAAGGGCTGGAGAGTACCTCCTGGTCGCTGATGCTCCGCCTTCACCTGCTGACAGATCAGGCACCTGGCCATAAATTCGGCAACATCTCTCTTCATGCCAGGCCACCAGAACTGCCTCCGCAAGTTCTGATACATCTTCGTCGCACCCGGGTGTACAGTGTACCTGCTCCCATGAGCCTCGCGTAACACCGCACGACGAACCTGCTCCTCTGCCAGGACGTACAGCCTGCCACGAAACCTCGCAGCACCGTCCTCGCCGAGCTCTACGTCAGCCATAGCCAGAATCCGGGGCAACTCAGGGTCCGCATGTTGAGCCTCTGTCACCTGACGACGGATAGCAGGAGTGACAGTCAGACTCGCAAGCACAGCCAACCCTGGCTCCTGGGGAATCTTGAGCCTGAAAGATACGTCGGGCACCTGTTCCTAGAGCCTCCACTTCCTCAGCATCAAGGTACTGACCGCCACCTTCCGACTCAAGGCATCGGCGACGACATTCATCCTGCCTGGCTGATAAGACAGGGTGAAGTCATAGTCCTTCATGAACTCCATCCAACGCCTTTGTCTGAGGTTCAGATCTCTCTGCGAGAACACATACCTCAAACTCTGATGGTCAGTGAACACCTCGAACTTCTCACCGTACAGATAATGCCTCCAGATCTTCAGCGCAAAGATCACCGCCGCCAACTCAAGGTCATGGGTAGGGTAGTTCTCCTCATGGGGCTTTAGCTGCCGAGATGCATAAGCCACCACTCTACCATGCTGCATCAGAACAGCACCCAATCCAACGCCGGAAGCATCTGTACACACCACAAAACCTCCCGATCCAGAAGGCAAAACCAACACCGGAGCCGAGGTGAGCAACCTCTTCAGTTCACTGAAGCTCTGCTCACACTCCTCGGACCAAACGAAAGGCACATCCTTCCGCGTGAGCCTCGTCATCGGGGTCGCAATGCGGGAAAAATCCTGGATAAACCGGCGATAATACCCCGCAAGCCCCAAGAAACTCCGGATCTCCGTCACCGACCTCGGCCTCGGCCACTGCATCACAGCCTCGACCTTGACGGGATCCACGGAAATGCCATCACCAGAAATCACGTGCCCCAGAAAGTGCACCTCGCTGAGCCAAAACTCGCACTTGCTGAGCTTCGCATACAACTGGTGATCTCGCAGCGTCTGCAGCACCACACCCAAATGGTATGCGTGCTCCTCAGCAGACCGCGAATAAACAAGGATGTCATCCACAAAGATGACCACAAACTGGTCCAAATACGGATAGAACACCCTCTGCATCAAGTTCATGAAGGCTGCTGGGGCATTGGTGAGCCCGAACGGCATCACCAAAAACTCATAATGCCCGTACCTCGAACTGAATGCAGTCTTCTCCACATCGGACTCGCGAATTCTCAGCTGATAGTAACCGGACCGCAAATCAATCCGCGAGAACACCCGCGCAGACTGAAGCTGGTCGAACAAATCATCAATCCGCGGCAACGGATACTTGTTCTTAATGGTCACTTCATTCAGCTGCCGATAGTCAATGCATAGCCGCAGACTACCGTCCTTCTTCTTCACAAACAACACGGGCGCCCCCCAAGGGGAAAAGCTCGGACGAATATACCCCTTGGCCAATAGTTCCTGCAACTGCGCCCTCAACTCCCTCAGCTCAGCGGGGGCCATACGGTAGGGAGCCTTCGCCAAAGGTCCCGTACCAGGTACAACCTCGATCACGAAATCGATCTCCCGCTGGGGAGGTAATCCAGGCAACTCCTCAGGAAAAACATCGGGAAACTCGCACACCACCGCAATGTCCTCGACATCCGGCTCCATCCGGTCAGACACAACCACAGACGCGAGAAAACCCTGACAACCGGAATCAAGCAATCGACGGGCTCGAATAGCAGAGATAAGGAATCGAGAAGAGGTGGAACGGATACCTTGGAAATAGAAGGTCCTCTTGCTCGGATGCTGGAAGTAGACCCTCTTCATCCCACAATCCACCACTGCTCCATGAGTCTCGAGCCAATCCATGTCTAGAATCACGTCGTAATCCCGAAGCTGCAACGCATACAACCTGCCTGGCATACTCCGCCCATCGATCCACACCGGAACCTGGTCGAAGCAATACGGAGTGACCATAAAATCACCCGAAGGCAACTCCACTGCCAAATCACAGGACAACTAGGTCACCGGCTCCTCGACGCTCGACGCGAAATCCTCCGAAATAAACGAATGAGACGCGCCAGAATCAAATAAAACCCGAGCCGCACAACCCAAAATCTGAACGGTACCTTCCACGAGCTGCGACGCCACTGCCTCTGCCCTGGTCAAGTGCGTGATCTGGCCACGAGCCCTCTGCCTGCCTCCCACGCTAACTGACCTGGGTAGTGGCGGATACTGTCCCTGCTGCTGCTGCTGCTGCCTCTGCTGCTGGGGAACCTGTTGCTGCTGAGGAAACTGCTGCTGCGGCGGTCTCTGAGGACAGTCACGCGCCATGTGCCCTGGCTGGTCACACCGAAAACAGATGATCGGCGCCGTGCACTGCCTGCCTGGGTGGGTCCCACCACACCGTGGACAAGATCCTCGTGATCCACCCCCTGATCCCTGACGCTGAAAAGGAATCGGCTGCTGTACACTGCCCGATGAAGCTTGTCCCTGATCCTTGGGCTTCTTACGGAAACCCTTCTTCAAGAACTTCTTGACCTTCGAGCTAAAAGACGCAGATCCTGTCACTGAAGCTGCCGATGCCGGTACTCCTGAACCACCCGACGCATGCTGGAAGAAACCCTGCTGCTGGGTAGCCGACTGCTGGCTGCGACCTGACAAAGACTGCCCCTGGCTGATCGGTCCTCGAGTCCTCTGCATATCCATCTCCAAGGAAATCGCAACACGAGACGCTGTCTCTAGATCAGTGGCCCCATTCGCGATCAAATGGTGCCTCAGCTCCAGCCTCAAGCCCTGCACAAACTACGTCGTCCTCACCCTCTCATGCTCCATGATATGAGGTGCGTACCGACCCAGCTCGACAAATCGGGCCCTGTACTGCAACACGGACATGTCACCCTGCACCAGCTCCAGAAACTCCCGCATCCGCTGCGTAGCAACGACGTCTGGACAGTACGTACGCTCGAAAGCACTGACAAAGTCATCCCACTCGACCTGCTCAAGTGGACGAAGCTGAAAGGACGTCTTCCACTCGGAAGACCACCACCTCCGAGCCGTACCCTGCAACTGGTTATAGGCCAACACCACTCTGTCCTCGGCAGTACTCTTCGCAGAACTGAACACCCGCTCCATCTCATCGAGCCAATCACGAGCCGCATCAGGGTCTGCCTGGCCGCTAAAGTAAGGTGGATGGAACTGCATGAAGTCCCTCACTGCTCGGCCTGGCCCACCCCTGACTGACGAGCCCTCAGCAGCCTCTCCGCCAAACTGCTGAGACATGAGATGGTACATGCCACGGAAGAAATCCTCGGCCCCCGGAGCCCTCGCAGCATCCGCGGCCTCGGTAGCTCCCGGAACTCTGCTATGCTCCTCCTGGTCCCTCTGGACCCCCTGCTGGATCTCCTGACCTCCAGCCGACTGCCCCTGCTGAGAGCGAGAACTCCTCCTCGGCGCCATCCTCGCTCCTGAAGCACAAGACAGAAAACACGGAAACAGCAATGTCAGAATAAAACATGCGGTGCCCAATGCCAGCGTCACATGTACATCATCGTTGTGGACTAGTGGACCACTACAATTACCTATGATTCTCATGTAATTCCACAACCGCGCTCTGATACCAGCTGTAACGACCCGAGAATCCGATTACCGGGAAGGCCCGATAACCCGAGACTCGTACCGCCACCCACGAGTCCGAAGACTCGGAAGGGTTAAAAGGATGGTGTGGAAACTACACAAGTATCACAAATAATTGCAGAAATTAAACAGTTATAATATTAAGCAGGAAATAAGTTAACAATTTACGTGGTCCACAATAAAGAACAATAATAACAGCAGTCTACGACTAGTACAGTGACAAGAAAGAAAAGTACAGCTACACGGGGCATCCCCCGGCTCTGACCTCTGGCACTACCTCTGGGCACCCGCACCACGCTGCGCTCCTGACGCGCTCCCCGAAGGTGGCGCCTCACCTGAAACACGGTGAAAACACGCAGGGAATGAGTCTCAGAACAAGACTCAGTAGGGATCACTCGAACCCTACCTCGAGAAACGAGAAACCACTACTCTAGCGGTAGGAAAGTACCTCGGAGAGGAAAGCCCTGTACTCTACAGAACTAGACCCTACGGCACGCAAACCGACACACGTGCCACGGTACGAGAAGACCGAAACTCAACGGTCAAACCGTAAAACCCGAAGGTCGGAAACACACGACTGACAGTCTAACACTCCGTACTCGACAGGAGTACCACCCACTAGAAGCACAGCCGGTAGCGTCCCCTGACGTCTTACACCGCACCGCAGGTGAACCGCCTGACGTGGTAGGTCCTACCCGAGGCGCAGACACCGTACAAGTAACCACAAACAAGTAACTAGCTAGGGTCACGCCCGTCGACGTGGGTCCAACCGCCCCCAACCACGTGTGCACACACAGACCACGCGTCCTAGGTCTGGCCCTCTGACCGGTTTTCCCCCGCAGCCGGACTCTGGCTACGACGAGGGGCCTACGGTAACCGGTCCACAAACCGTCTCGAAAGGTAGGTGCCCGTACACCACTCCCAGGTGAGACCAGCACCTCGTACTGGTGGGCTACGACTAGTGGAGGGTCACTGAAGGAGTAGACTCTCGAGTCAACGGAAAATAACGTCCGAAACTGACAACGTGTGGGAATCACCCCACGCACCAGCTCCGTCAAACGGGGCCACGGTCGGAAAAAAACGGACGCACCGCCCACGGCCAAACTCATGACCAAGGCAAACGGAACCTCCGGACACCAAAGACACGGTCACGGAACTCCACGGGGTGCCCGGGACGCACACACGGCCCAAGGGGAACACCCAACAACGAACAAAATCGCGCTAGGGATACCTAGCGTGACAGGGCATGTCGCGCTAGGGTCCCCTAGCGCAACAAGGGTTGTCGCGCTATGGCCCCATAGCGCGACACGGACCATCGCGCTAGGTCCTCCTAGCGCGACAAGGATGATCGCGCTATGACCCCATAGCGCGACAGGAACCGGCTCCTGTTCATCTTCTCCGATGAACGCGCTCGGTCGGGGCGGCGCGACCTCCAAGAACGCGCTACTGGAGTATAGCGCGTTCTCAGTCCGCGGCCAAAAACGGTAAGAACGCCCAAAAATTCCAACCACGCCCCCATACCTCCATAGGAGAGGGGGAAAACAAAGGGGAAGACCCCTGGGGACCCCTAGCATGATTCTAGGCCCTCAAAACACGAATCCATGCATTGAATCCATAGATCGGGCGAGCTCTCCCCAAATCATGGAAAAACCCAAAAACGCTCAAATGATCCCCTCTCGGCCTCCCCGCGGCCTATAAATCACGGAAAAGAACGGCATGAGGCTAAGGAACGTCACCCTACCTCAATGGAGCGAATGCTCCGCCGGATCGATCACGAATCACGAAGAATGCTCGAAGCTTCACGAACTCCCCACGCTTCCCACGCTCGCCGCACGCCCACGAGATCGCCTCACCGTCGCCCACGCGTCCGCGCCGTCGCCCCGCCGCCGTCCGTAGCCGGAGAGGGGCTCGCCACGTCCGAATGGGAGAGAGGGAGAGAGAGGAGGCTCACGGTCGCGAGAGAGAGGGAGAGGAAGAAGAAAGAGAAAAGGGAAAAAGAAAAGAAAAAGGATTAGGATTTATAGAAAATCCGAATTTTCGGAAAAATACCGAAAAATAGAAAAATACATTTCTGGAATCCTCGGAACGCACCGATCGCAACGGTACCACTCGTGCCCGGGTGAACGGCCCAGTTAACCCGCAGCGAGCGTCCGAAGGAAAAGCCGAAACACACGCCGGGAATCGGAAAACACACGAGGAAAAAGCCGCGGAACGCCTCCGGGCCTCCGAAACGACTCCGGATCGCGCCGATCCGAACACGAAAGATGTCCGAAACGAAATTTCGGACGCAACGGAGCTGGACGCTCCGAAAACCAGATCCGGGACACACGAAGAAGGATCCGAAAGGTCCGGGATATTACAATTACGGAGGCCTTGAAACAAGATTTCCTAGTCTATTGGAAGGAATATCCAATAGAGAGGTCCTCAAGTCCAAGATTGTGTTCCTATAGTGCAAAGTGTGAACTAATGGTCAACATACCGGAGTATGTGCCATGTACTTATGGAAATGACTCTATTGATAGAGAGATACAAGTATCAACATGAAAATCATGATGAAAACTCCGACAATACAATAGTTAAAAGAATCATGATTTAGAATACAAGACTATAGAATTTTTGGCTTATGAAACTAACATAACTTGAAATACCATTAAGTTCCTGAAATCATGCAACCCCTATTATGAATAATTAAAATAACCTTAAATTCACATAATCAGGTGAAAACTCAAATCAACTAGGCTTAATAATAAGTAAGATTGACGAATCTTATTCTGTCTAGGGTTGACAGAACACAGGGCTTCTAACGGTCTATAAGTGGTGCGTCATAGTAGTGTGACGGTCTATCAAACAGCCGTTACAGTAACGTAACGCCCCTGCATAGATGCGTCAGAGTCAATAGAGAAATCAATAGGCAATCAGGGACTGTGACGGTCCATCGTATGGCCGTTACATGAGTGTGACGGTCCTACGCTGATGCGTTAGAGGGTCTGCTAACAGAAAGTGATATAAAACCTAAGGTATCAACTCACATCATGTCTGTAAATCAAATACCATGTCTATTTTAGGCATGATAACGAAGTATAGGCTATCTATATACGTGGGTATCTGTGAAATAGGCAAGATACATCTTTTTAATTTTCCAATTAGGCTAAGAGATGCATGTAATGTATAGAACTTAGTAAAACATGAAATTGATGCTCTACTATGCATGAAATTCAATCAAACTAGAGGGCTTATAGTCCTATCAAGTTATTTTTGCTGTTCATGAGATAACCTACCTCTTGTCTAGGCTTCAAACTTCCAATTATGGTTTGAACACCGAACCATAGTTCCCTTCTTCCTGTGATTTTTCAGCAACTTCCTTGGGCTCTTACTCTACGACCTCTTGACCTAAAGATGTGAAATTTAGAGAGGAGTTAGTCTAAAGTATTGTAAATAAATACTTCTAAAAAACTTACCAAAGATTACACCTCCTTACCTTGATTCCTTGCGAGCCAAAAGTAAGGGTCGCACAGTTCAGAACTAGGTCCTATTTATAGGGTTTTGGCTAGGGTTTGAAGATTAGATCGATTCTAGAGTCCTTAATTTGCTAAAACCTGATCTCTAAGAGTCCTTAGTAATGTTATAACTCTTCCTACGCTGATCTCTAGTGGATAAGAGTCCAAAGTTTTGATCTTTGTACTTGTTCTTTCCTTCACGGAACTAACAGGATGTAACGGTCTAATACAGGTGCGTTAGAGGCATGTAACGGTCTCACGATAGACCGTTATATTTATTGTTCCCAGAGTTCAACATGAATCAAACTCTTCAGCTTACAGAATTCACAGAGTGTAACGGTCGTAGACCCATGCGTTACAAGCATGTGACGGTCGCACGATAGACCGTTACATTCAATGTATATAGAGTTTCAAATAAATAAAACTCTTTTATTCATTTTTCTATATTATTATTTATATAATTCATTTTTATCCTTAAATAAGCTAAGTAACCTTCTAGAATATGGGCCAAACTTAATGGTTTTGGGCCTTAAACCCTTTTTAGATGATGTGTAAATAGGCTTGGTTAATTATTCAACCTAATTGAGCCTATGATGACTTATTAGTATCAGAATTCATTTATTAATATATTTAGGCCTTTATAAATTCTAGAAAATTATTTTTATAAAATTCTGGGGCACTACAAAGTGCCTCTCTCCAAGATGTTCACCTTCCTAGATCCCTTCGACCCGTTTAAGTGGAAGCTCAAAGGCCACCCCACACAAGGAAGTCATCTTTAGGAAAGGAATTCATATGTCTTGGTACATCACACCGCTTGGCATGAGTACTACGTCGGGTCCGCTCATTCATGTCACCCACATGTCAAGTAGGATGCATGATTAGTTCGTATTCGGGTGTAACGGCCCTCCCTCATTCAACATTGGTCATACGCATGCCAAAAGCATATACGGATGTCCGGGTCCCCCGACATTTATCACCACTTTGTATGATATGTTCACCTATGGATGCCCCGGCCCACCTAGGTCCACCAAAGTCTACATGGCAACATTGCATGATAGGTCCACGTATGGTTACCCCGGTGGTGCGGACACCCGAGCAGTTACGCCGAACCACCGGTACCGCACGCGGAGCACGACTCGAGCCACTTCAGCGTCCATATGGCTCGGAGACAGCCTGGAGACTCCCCCTTGAGTCCCGGCATTTATCATATTTAGTTAGACTTTCTTTGTGTGTAATGTGTGTTTATTTCATTTTATTCGGTTTGCAATTTTGATTGTAAGAGGGGCTTATTTGTAAAATGGGACCCCTGGGCCCCACGGGCCCCCCAGGCCTCCCAATGATCCACCTCAGTCCTAGGGCCCCATGTGGGGTCAGTCAACCATTCAAATGGTGGCTTCTAGAAGGGTGGGCCAAGTGGGGGACATTGGACCAAGAATGTCAACAATTCCACCCACCCCCACCTACCTTGTTCCCCCCTAGTCAAAGGGCTGCCCCCCCTTATTTTTTTAATTATATTTTTTGTGGATGGTCACATGTAATCCCAGCCCTCCATCTCTCATCCCTAGATCCAACGGTGGAGGATGGATTAGATATGTGACCTATATAAGCTTGTAATTTCCATTTTTGATGGAATTAATGCCATTTGAATCAAACAATTTCCTTGAGCAAGGGCTGGTGCGCCCCCCTCCTCTCTCCTCCCTCTTCCCCTTGCAGCTGTGAAGGCTGCCATTCTGAGGTGTGACACCTCCCCTATCGGTTTCGGTCATCATCGCCGCCGCCACGAGCCGCCATCGCACCGCCATCAAGTTCGTCGGAGTTCTGTTTTCAACCGACCACTACCACTTCCATGAAATTCTGCTATCAGCCACGAGCTCAGATCGACTTAGGATTTTTAGGGGATGTTCCATAAGTGTTCCCCACGTTCTGAAAAAATTTTGGGTCATGAATCTTCGATTTGATAATTTCCCATTTTCGTTCACGTTCCAAGTTCAGTTCTGCCAGTTTCAGATCTGATTTTCAACTTTTCCTGAGTTTCATATCTTCGATCCACCTTTTGATTTTTACAAGGGCTCCCAATTTTACTGGGAGTTGTACCCATCAATCCCTAATTCCAAGAATTTTCTTGATTTTTGATCAGCCCTCCACCTATTTTTCAAATTTCGTTCTCAGATCTAGCTATAGTGTTGTCCACCTGTTCCCAGATCCGACCACCCTCCAGTAAACAAATCATAACAAATCATAGACACCTCCAATCAGTCCATAAAAAATATCCCCGTTTTCCTCGTTCAAAAGCCTACAACTTTCGTGAAGAGCTCGGGAGCTTAATCGGCCATCAACCTCTCGGTCAATGGCCGTTCTCAGACAACTCACCTACAGATCTGAGATTTTGAGTACTGTACAACAGGAATTTGTAAATTCAGTAAAGTCTATATCCTACCAGATCCAGCAGTTCTATTTGAGCCTAGATTGAAAGATTTGGAGAGAGCTTTCCAACGATAGTTCGTGCGTCCAGATCCGACGTCGGGATTGATCGCAGCGGCCGTTTTCGCCGGAGCGTGCGCCGGAAAACAGAAATCAAAATCCGTGGGCAGCTAGTTCAACAATTGGGAATCGGGGCCAATCGACCCCCGATCGGCATTTGCGGCCGACCACCGTCCATGGAGGCGCGCCACCATGGGTCCCCATCACAGTGGGTCCCACCCCCGCAGATCCGGAGGACAGTGCCATCCGTGGGCCCCATGGACCCGTAGAATCCGCCGTTCGAAAAGCACAAAAATGCGGAGTTCGGCACCGCCGGGCGACATCAAGATGCTGCCCGTCAACCCGATTTGCGTGATTCCCGGGCCCCACATGTGACCTTTTACCTCCCTGCGTGGAGTGGGTCAAATTATTGTACTACTGGAATATTATTTAACCGGGAGTCCGTGAATTGGCCGGGGTTGTCTTCGCCACGCCGGGTGCGTGGAGGTAAAGGTCTCAACTTCTCGGCATTCGCTTGCTAGTTTAGTATATGGTCTTTTGCCACTGCCGAGAGCGATAGGTACTAGCCCGTGAGTCCATGTCGCCGCTGTGAGTGTGAGAGTGACCCGTCCCGCGACTCGATCCGAGTCCGAAAGTTGAGTCAGACTACCTTGAACTCTGTCGGTTCCTTAACCGCGCACGATCCACGCTTTCCCTCGCATGGGACGACGAGTGAGTTTGCACCGCTGGTCGAGTCGTGTCCGTCTCATATAGCGTCGTCTCCTCAGTCCGTCCCGCATCAGTTTGGTATCAGAGCCAGGTTGAGTCCAGGGTAGTCATTGCATATGTCTTGCATAGTCTAAGTCAAGTCTAGGATCATCACTATTTTCAAAACAAAAAAAAAGATTTTTTAAAATTGCATTTCATCCTGATAATTCGGTATCTTAAAAGGTGTTTTCTGAACGTTAGGCTACGCCTATCGGGAGGTCGCACACTTGCGGGAGTGATCTTCGGATCGATTAACTCCGCCACGTACCGGATATTGGTTTAGGTCTAGGTGCATTAGTCGGTGTTTGCATCAGTTTGTGTCTCCTAGTTCGTGTGTAGTCCAATAAGAGTCAGTCAGTTCTTGTCCAAGTGTCGGCATGTCCAACATGTAGTTCCCCCCAATTTCCCATGGATTCCCAATCACCTGGGCAATATGGCTGTTGGTCTACCCATGGACTTGGCAACCATCCTCTCCCCTTCCGTAGGCCCGAAGCCTCGGATTTTTATGGCTCTAATGATCCGGGCGACTACCTCAATTGGGAGGCCGTCATGGATAAATATTTTGAATGTTACACCATGTCCGATGCCATGCAAGTTAGTTTTGCCCGAGAGAGGCTTGTCCACAAAGCCGCCTGGAAATGGGAGAGCATTGAGCGCATGAGGGAGGTTAGGAGGCAAAGGCCCATCGAGTCGTGGCATGAGATGAAGGATGAACTTAGGAAGGTCTACCTACCCGGCGCGGTCACCTCCAACCGACCCCACGCAATCACCTCCACCCAAGTGGGCCATAATCAAAGGCAAAGCGCCGCGCATGTAGAAGAGCCTACGTCCAAGACTAAGCCGAGTTCATATGGGAGAGTCCACAACATTACTCCTACACCAAACCCCACCATTGCCGAACTCTTCCAAATCATTTTGGATAAAGTGGATATGAAGTGTGATTATATTGAGTCCCTGATTTCCCCTTGCCTACCTCCTAGACAAGATGGAACGAAGCACGAGCCTTAGGAGGTAGCAGTTGGTAGCCCCAACCCGATGCCATCTAAGGTGCCATCCCAAGGCCCTCTCCCCATCATGGTGAATCCTCATTCCCCACCCACGAGACCCCCATTGCCTACACCCCCTGTCCGTCAGGAGGATAAGGGTAAGGATCCACTTATCAGGGAGCGTAGTGGGTCACGACAGCAGTGTTATTGCTGCCAGGGTTTCGGCCACTTTGCCGGACAGTGCCCCACTCGGACATCTCTAGCCCTAGGGGATAAAAGGGTTGGAGAAGCCTCACTCTCCGATCTTTATTCGGAGCCACCTCAGCCACGGCTACCCGTGTTTCTAACGGGAAAGCTACTTATAGCCGAGCCACTCCTTAGCTGGGTTAAGAGTGGCCTGGCCCCATCTCCCCTCCCATCTATGGACCCTATCCTACCTCTGGTGCCAATCAATTCATTTCACACCACTTTCCGGTCTAGTCACTATGTAGATACATTGGATGACCTTCTTAAAGGGTTAGACCGGCAATTGACATTTACGCACTTGTTGGCTCCAGGCTTCGACCGACCCACAGGTCGTAGTTTCACTCATCCCGCTTTAGGGTCCATCACCTTGGTGTACACTGTGGGTCATGTTACCACGGAGGTTCTTCTACTCCTCCCTACACCGACCGAGTCTGACTTCATTCCCCTTTGCCCAAGGGAGGAATCTTACTTTCTACCTATGACTGCCGTCCCACCTCTCACAATGAATGAAGGTGATCATTTACACCTTCAAGATTTTCAAATGTGGGACAGTGATTTGTGGAAGCCTAGTCCGAGGGGTCATACCTTCTTTGATCCCTTCGACCCATTCTCTTGTGGACCCCGTGACCCACCATATTTACTCCACCTTTTTGAGAGAGTCCACCATCATACCCCCACCGTCTCATCTCCCTTCATGAATGAAGGAGATCAACAACACCTTCTAGACTTCCACACATGGGATCTTGAGATGAGGGAATCCATATCGAGGGGTCACACATTCTTTGATCCCTTCGATCCCTTTCTTCGTGGGCCCCTTGGCCCACAACCTCCATTCCACCTCTTTAAGGAAGTCCACTATCACACTCCTCCTACTCGGGCCTGGCAACCTTCACATGGCAATAGCTCCAAACCGTCATTTGGGGGTAATGAAGACTTTGGTTCCCCCGGTCCACCTAAACCGCCCAAACCTCCCGGACTTCCCACATCCAAACCCAATGTCCATGATTGGTGCATCATAGGATGTCTAGGAGTCCACCATGACATTAACCTCCGGTTATGTCAAATGCATGCATGGCACACATTCGGATGTCCTGGACCACCTTGCATATGATTGGGTTTGACTAACATTAGGTTTGTGTAGGGTCGTGTGTGCATCTGTGTGTTTTTCTTCTTGTTAGGCATGTTAGGAGTCTGCATGACGACGTCCGTCGTCACAGTAAATCCAGCAATGCACGGTACAAGGAGTTAGCCGGTGCCCATAGACACCACTGAGAGTTCCAAGAGGGCGAATATGTCATGATCAGGGTAAGACCTGAACGGTTTCCCTCGGGAACCGTTAAGAAGTTGCAAGCTTGCGGAGCCGGTCCATTAAGAGTGTTGAAACGTGTTGGATCCAATGCGTATGTTGTGGACCTGCCCGAGGAATACGGTATAAGCTCTACTTTTAATATTTCGGATCTAGTTGCATATAGGGACCTAGCGGTGATCCCTAGAGAGCCTTTCGAGCCATCTCCTCCAATTGAGAGTGATCCCACACGAGAGTGTCCACCTCCAGCCCCTTTGTCACGGCAGCGTGAGCATATAGATCATATACTGGATGAGCAGGTGACAGTTACCAGGAGTGGATCCTACCAGCACTACCTGGTGCGATGGAGAGGACGGCCCGCTACCGAGGACACATGGATCACGCATGGCGAGTTACAGCGGATTGACCCGGACCTTCTGGAGCGATACCGGAGCGATGCAGCCCCTTACTCGACAGGGTCGAGTTTCTCCCACCCGGGGAGAATTGGTGCGGACACCCGAGCATTTACGCCGAGCCACCGGTACCGCACGCGGAGCACGACTCTAGCCACTTCAGCGTCCATCTGGCTCGGAGACAGCCTGGAGACTCCCCCTTGAGTCCCGGCATTTATCATATTTAGTTAGACTTTATTTGTGTGTAATGTGTGTTTATTTCATTTTATTCGGTTTGTAATTTTGATTGTAAGAGGGGCTTATTTGCAAAATGGGACCCCTGGGCCCCACGAGCCCCCCACGCCCCCTCCCAATGATCCACCTCAGTCCTAGGGCCCCATGTGGGGTCAGTCAACCATTCAAATGGTGGCTTCTAGAAGGGTGGGCCAAGTGGGGGACATTGGACCAAGAATGTCAACAATTCCACCCACCCCCACCTACCTTGTTCCCCCCTAGTCAAAGGGCCGCCCCCCCCCCCTTATTTTTTTAATTGTATTTTTTGTGGATGGTCACATGCAATCCCAGCCCTCCATCTCTCATCCCTAGATCCAACGGTGGAAGATGGATTAGATATGTGACCTATATAAGCTTGTAATTTCCATTTTTGATGGAATTAATGCCATCTGAATCAAACAATTTCCTTGAGCAAGGGCTGGTGCGCCCCCCTCCTCTCTCTTCCCTCTTCCCCTTGCAGCTGTGAAGGCTGCCATTCTGAGGTGTGACGCCTCCCCTATCGGTTCCGGTCATCATCGCCGCCGCCACGAGCCGCCATTACACCGCCATCAAGTTCGTCGGAGTTCTGTTTTCAGCCGACCACTACCACTTCCATGAAATTCTGCTATCAGCCACGAGCTCAGATCGACTTAGGATTTTGAGGGGATGTTCCATAGGTGTTCCCCACATTCTAAAAAAATTGGTGGGTCATGAATCTTTGATTTGATAATTTCCCATTTTCGTTCAAGTTCCAAGTTCAGTTCTGCCAGTTTCAGATCTGATTTTCCACTTTTCCTGAGTTTCATATCTTCGATCCACCTTTTGATTTTTCCTAGGGCTTCCCATTTTACTGGGAGTTATACCCATCAATCCCTAATTCCAAGAATTTTCCTGATTTTTGATCAGCCCTCCACCTATTTTTCAAATTTCATTCTCAGAGCTAGCTATAGTGATGTCCACCTGTTCCCAGATCCGACCACCCTCCAGTAAACAAATCATAACAAATCACAGCCACCTCCAATCAGTCCACAAAAAATATCCCCGTTTTCCTCGTTCAAAATCCTACAACTTTCGTGAAGGGCTCAGGAGCTTAATCGGCCATCAACCTCGTGGTTAAGGGCCGTTCGCAGACAACTCACCTGCAGATCTGAGATTTCGGGTACTGTACAACAGGAACTTATAAATTCAGTAAAGTCTATATCGGACCAGATCCAGCAGTTCCCTCTAAGCCTACATTGAAGGATTTGGAGAGAGATTTCCAACGATAGTTCGTGCGTCCCGATCCGACGCCAGGATTGATCGCAGCGGCCGTTTTCGCCGGAGCGTGCGCCGGAAAACAGAAATCAAAATCCGTGGGCAGCTAGTTCAACAATTGGGAATCGGGGCCAATCGACCCCCGATCGGCATTTCCGGCTGACCACCATCCGTGGAGGCGCGCCACCATGGGTCCCCATCACAGTGGGTCCCACCCCCGCAGATCCGGAGGACAGCGCCGTCCGTGGGCCCCACGGACCCGTAGAATCCGCCGTTCGAAAAGCACAAAAATGCGGAGTTCGGCACCGCCGGGCGACATCAAGATGCTGCCCGTCAACCCGATTTGCATGATTCTCGGGCCCCACATGTGACCTTTTACTTCCCTGCGTGGAGTGGGTCAAATTATTGTACTGCTGGAATATTGTTTAACCGGGAGTCCGTGAATTGGCCGGGGTTGTCTTCGCCACGCCGGGTGCGTGGAGGTAAAGGTCTCAACTTCTCGGCATTCGCTTGCTAGTTTAGTATATGGTCTTTTGCCGCTGCCGAGGGCGATAGGTACTAGCCCGTGAGTCCATGTCGTCGCTGTGAGTGTGAGAGTGACCCGTCCCGCGACTCGATCCGAGTCCGGAAGTTGAGTCAGACTACCTTGAACTCTGCCGGTTCCTTAACCGCGCACGATCCACGCTTTCCCTCGCATGGGACGACGAGTGAGTTTGCACTTCTGTTAGCGACGTGTAACCCATAGGAGCTCTTAGTGTCGAGCCAAGGTCACTCTAGTAGTCGTGTCGTTGCTGGTCGAGTCGTGTCCGTCTCATATAACGTCGTCTCCTCAGTCCATCCTACATCACCCGGTCCACCTTTGCATACCACACACTTCCCACCTGCACCGCACCGTAGCTCATGGCATAAGCATTCAAGCAAGCATCTAGCGACGGACAGTGAGGTTCCTAATGAGTGGGCAAAAGCTCGCGAGTGCCACTTGGGATTCCATGCGATGGTGACATTGGAGTGGCTCTACCTTAGGGTCACCTCCAAGTCGAGGGCACGAGGACTTGGACCTTCCATATTCCAAGTGACTTTGGCAACCTGGCTCACGGGTTGGACTTACCGAAGGAATTTTGGGATACACCCCACTTTCCGTGCTGCGGATCTAGCACCCTCTAAGGGCACCGCGATGGAACCCAGTGAGCACCTTGAGCCTATCCCCACCTTTGAGAGTGATGCCCTCGGAGAGCCTCCATATATCGGCCTGAGAGTCTGACGTGTGCACACGGAGGTGATACTAGGCAAGCAGGGCACCATTGCCAACAAGAGGGTGTGCCCGAGCCACCTTAAGAGACTGAAGAGCCGTCCCCCGACTGAGGATGTGAGGTTGAGTTTGGAGGTCGTGGCTCGCCCGGAGCTGCATTGGAGGACCTCTTCCCCGGCGAACACATACTCGACGGAGTCGAGTTCTTCGCACCCCGGGGGTATGATGGGGGCATCTCTCGCCCTTCACATTTTTTCAAAGCACCGATTGCTCGCCGGCATGGTTCCATTATATCCGTCACACTTTTCTGAGTCAAGTCATGTAATTTTCATAATTTTCTTTGAGTCATAATTATGTAATTTTCCTTTTATTTGAGTCAAGTACCTCGGTTAATGAGTCATCTACCTAAGTTAAGTGTCATAGGGTTGATTAGTTTGGTTAATGGGCCCAATTATATGGGCTCGGCCCAGGGGCGCCCCCC
The DNA here is from genome assembly GCA_022559845.1 of Amorphophallus konjac. Taxonomy (NCBI): domain Eukaryota; kingdom Viridiplantae; phylum Streptophyta; class Magnoliopsida; order Alismatales; family Araceae; genus Amorphophallus; species Amorphophallus konjac. Next base: position 315,418,135 of record CM040121.1, on the reverse strand, counting down.
TTCCCTTGGTTTCTTGTCATTAGTCCAAAAGTCGGGGACTTATTGTAAATTATGGGTTTCCTATAAATATGACCCCTTTCTCTCATTTGAATCTAATGAAAATCTGAGAATTTTAGCCCAACTTAATTGCTTGTTTTCTTGTGGTGAGAAGCGATTAGATAGGGTGAGAAGCCCTAGGGTGAGAAACCCACCTACCCCCCCTCCCCTCTCTCTCTCCCTTGGGCGCACCTACCCCTTCACCTCCCTCCTTGCCACATCATCTCCCCTTCACCCACTCCCCATATGCCACATCACCCACCCCTTCATATCCCAAGGCCCATTGAGTCCTCTCTTCAAGTCCCTCCCCTTCCAAGGTGACCATTGGCACTCCCCAAGCAACTCTTCCCTTCCCCCATGCACCCTTTCGCCACCCCAAGGCCCCAATTCGAATTTCCCTCCCCTTGAGGGCTGCACCCCATTCAATCCTAGACCCCTCACTTCCCTTGGTCACAGCCCCCACCTCCCCTCCACCTTGCTCGGTCGACCTCCCCCATCACCCTCCCTCTCCCTTGTGCTGACAGCAACCAGCCTATTCCCCTCCACCTCTTGCCACACCAGACCTTCCCACCTTCTAGCTCTGCCCCCCTTCACCACCCAGCCACCTCCATCACTCCTACACTTCCCCAGCAACATCCCATAAGCTCCAGCCCCATTCCCCCTGCCATTTTGTCGCCCCTCCCCACCACCACAACCATCATCTTCAACCTGCAGTTCCCAGTTCACTGACAGCAGAGAAGCTTCTGGTTGCAGAGGCTGGGCCGTCATCTCCACGAAGTTCCTGGTGGAAAGTCATACATTTATGAAAAGCTCTTCGAAGTAGCTTCGCAGGCGAGGTAGTCTCGCATCCGTCCGAGCTCCGAGCTGCCCGGGAGAGCCATTCTCCCACGACTGCGCAAAACTGCTCAGATAGGGAACCATAAGCCAACTAAAGAAGCGACCACGGCTGCTCCAGGACTAATTTGGATGTGATTTCTTGGCTGAAGTCTTCTCCTTTAAGCCCCTTGTCAGCACAAACAAGAAGGGATCCATTTGGAGTCCGGACCATAGAGTTCCAATTTTCCTCCCCCAGGTGCGCAGGTCAGTCTCCCCAGAGTCAGATCCAACCCCCCTCACCTTCAGGGTCTCGAGTTCTACTTCGACCTCCGCCGATGACCCCATTGGTCTCCGTTCGAAGAAGACTCGACTACGATTTCAGAGGTTCTAGTCCTGCACCAATCGGACCCCGGGAGTGCTCGTGGCGCTTTCGTCTTTCTGCAGTAGCCCTCTGGGAGCAGTCAGGGTCAGAGCAGTTCGGCCCTGTTCCAGACCCTGCCCCAGCCACCGCCGACGTTAGGAAATTCCCTCAAAATTCAAGCATTTTCCTTGGTCAACTTAAAAAGTTTTGGCACCGGTCTCGACCTTTTCTGAGCTCGGTAGAGCTCGTGGCGGTGACTTGCTATTCCTGAGCAGACAAAACCGACTTGATTTGGCGAATCGGGTTTAGCTTAGCTCCCCCACCCCCGCCTGGCCGGCTTAAAGCCCCTCCCTGCGTGGAGGTAGTGTTTGCATGTAATTCTCATTCCCCCACCCCTAGTTCAACCCTCCTGTGTGGGGTCTAGTGTATGTAATTGATTGGTATAGGTTGAAGCTTCATCGGCGTAGTGTGCGGGTGGCGTACCCTCGCTTCCCCGCTCGCCTCGTCTCCGATCGGGATCGGCATCTTCATGCCGATCAGGTGAGCTCCTGGTCACTTCCCTTGCTGGTTTTACTTTTGCTTGTATTAGTATCGTTTCTAGTTGCCCGTCGGCTGGCGAGTTGAGTGCCTGATCTCAAATTGCCATTATATGAGTGACTATCGTGGGTGAGTTGTAAGAGAGATCATTACATCCCACTCCCTCGAAGTGCTGGCCGCCCGTGAGAATGGGCATCCCAAGACCCTTTTGGGTTCAATCCCAAGCTATCCAATCCCCGGAGCAGTGAGGTCTTGCCCTGGACCCTCACCACCATCATCGGGTTCCCTACGAGCACGAGTGTGCGCTTAGCGGGTGAGTCTGCTCGAGTGAAGCTACCGGTCCACTGAATTGTGCTTGCTTGATAGGTCCAAGGGGCATTGGTCGAGTGGCTGCCACCCCCAAGGTGGTTTCACATCACATGACCTAGTGAATGGTTTGCCAAAGTTAAAATTTGAAAGTGATAAAATCTATGAGACTTGCACAAAAGTCAAGTAAACCCGCATATCTTTCAAAAATAAGGACATTGTTTCTACCTCCCAGCCTTTGGAATTGCTACATCTTGATTTGTTTGGCCCAACTAGGACATCCAGCCTAGGAAGGAAATTCTATGGTTTTGTGATTGTTGATGATTATTCCATATTTACATGGGTGTTATTTCTATCCAATAAAAATGATGCATTGATGGAGTTTCAAGCGTTTTGCAGGAAAATCCAAAATGATAGAGGTTATCTTATCACTACCATCCAGAGTGATCATGGTGGTGAATTTGAGAATCATGACTTCAGTAATTTTTGTGAAGAGCAGGGATACACGCACAATTTCTCATCACCAAGAACGCCTCAACAAAATGGAGTAGTGGAGAGGAAAAATAGAACCTTGATAGACATGGCACAGACCATGTTAAGTGAGAACTCCCTACCCATATATTTTTCAGCCGAGGTGGTAAGTACAGCATCCTACATCATCAACAGGGCAATGGTAAGGCCCATTCTGAAGAAAACCCCATATGAGCTTTACAAGGGTAAGAGACCAAATATTTCCCATCTTAAACCTTTTGGATGCCCTTGTTATATTTTAAACAATGGTAAGTCGAACTTGGGTAAGTTTGATGAGAAAAGTGACTAAGGAACTTTCCTAGGTTATGCACTTAACTCTAGAGCTTAGAGCTTATAGATTGTTTAATAAACAGACTTTAGTTGTTGAAGAAAGTCCACATGTAATTTTTGATGAATCTGACTTAAGACTAACCAATCAATCTATTCCAATTGTGGATGCAGATGAAGAGCCCAAACGTTCAAATGATGCTAAGGCCAAGAATGAACCAACTGAAGGGATCCCCAGCATGAGTGAAGAGGATGAAGATCCTTCAATTGAAACACTTCAAGAGCAACAAGTACAACACCCCGACTTGCCCAGCTCTTCTACGTTCTTAAAGGATCACCCAGCTGAAAACATAATCGATAATCCTCAAGATGGGGTAAGAACTAGATCATCATTCAGGCAAGTAGAAGAAGAGGATTTGATTGCCCTAATTTCACAAGAAGAGCCTAAGGATATTCATGAAGCTCTTCAAAATGAATCCTGGATTCATACTATGCATGAAGAGTTACATCAGTTCGAAAGGAACAAAGTGTGGACTCTCGTGTCGTGTCCTAAGAATCATCCCACAATTGGAACCCGTTGGATTTAAGTTAAATGATGCGGGACTGGTTGTTAGGAACAAGGCCCGGCTTGTGGCCAAAGGGTATAGTCAGGAGATGGGTATTGATTTTGATGAGTCTTTTGCACCGGTTGCTAGACTAGAAGCAGTCCGGATTTTACTGTCCTATGCTTGCTCTTTGAACTTCAAACTATTTCAAATGGATGTTAAATCTGCATTTCTTAACGGTTACATCAAGGAGTATGTTTTTGTAGAGCAACCTCCAGGTTTTGAAGATTTAAAGCATCCAAAGCATGTGTACAAGTTGCAGAAGGCCTTGTACGGGTTAAAGCAAGCACCAAGGGCATAGTATGAAAGGCTCACTTCATTCCTTGTGGAAAATGGTTTCAAAGAGGTAAGGTTGACCAAACACCCTTCACAAGGAAATCAGGTAAAGATATATTAGTAGTTCAAGTATATGTGGATGACATTATTTTTCATCAATCAAGCTTGGGATGTCTTATAGTTCAAGTATATGTGGATGTCTTATGTGAAGAATTTACAGAAATCATGCAAAGAGAATTTGAGATGAACTTAATGGGTGAACTGAATTTCTTTCTTGGATTGCAGGTGAAGTAAACACCCGGGGGCATTTTCATCAATCATAAGTATACACTGGAGCTGTTAAAGAAATTTGGGATGGCTGAAGCAAAACCTTTGTCAACTCCAATGGCCACAACCTCGAAGTTAGACAAAGATGAAAATGGTAAAACAGTAGATCCTACATTGTTTCGAGGTATGATCGGATCACTATTGTACCTTACAGCATGTCGCCCTGATATTCAATTCAGTGTATGCCTATGTGCTCGTTTTCAGTCATACCCTAAAGAATCTCATCTAATGGCTGTTAAACACATCTTTCGATATTTAATTGGCACCATAGACTTTGGCTTGTGGTTCCCATCGGTAGTTCATTTGATTTGATTGTATACACCGATGTGGATTATGCAGGATGCATTGTTGATCGCAAAAGTACAAGTGGGTACTGTCAGTTTCTTGGTGGGTGCCTAGTCTCATGGGCCTCCAAGAAATAACATTCAGTTGCTCTCTCAATGGCCAAGGCTGAATATGTAGCCGCCGGAAGTTGCGGAGCCCAAGTACTTTGGATCAAAAATCAATTGCTTGATTTGGATGTTGAAATGAAACGTGTGCCAATCTTGTGTGATAATACCAGTGCAATCAGCTTGTCAAAAAATCATGTTCAACATTCTAGGACAAAGCACATTGACATTCGACATCATTTTCTGAGAGATCATGTAGGAAAAGGGGTCTTTGAATTGAATTTCATTGACACACACAATCAACTAGCTGATATTTTCACAAGATCAATTTAGCAAGATAAGAAGAGAACTTGGCATGTGCAAGGGTGAGAGCATACATACATAGGTTTGCACTTAGGCTAAGAATAGCATTTGTAGAAACTCATATGCATCAAGGGTAGATTAACATGCATATTGTATATATTTACTTTTAATACCTTGTGTGTTCACATACACTCCTGCATGCTTGAATGTATTTATATATATAGCCCTCCTTGAAAAATATTTCTAAGGCCAGACATTCCTTGGTTAAATAATTGTGGACTCAGTGATGCCGGACCTACGAAAACTTCTGAGGGGGAGTTAGAGAACTTTCCTCAAATCTCTATCTCTTCTGCTTCTCTCCACTTCATGATGATGGTTCCAATCAGAAGGTCGGATGATGGTCCCCCCATATAAAAAGAAAAGAAAAGAAAAAGTCCAGTGGACAGGTGTCTTCATATATGTTGGGATCAATTTGGCAAATGAGCAGTTCATCTATGTTCGACAAGATGATATATACAATAAGCATAAGATCTTTATAGATTTTAGGTATTACTATGGTCCCGATGGATAGCTATGCAGAAATATACCAGTTTATGGGGAAGAAGCTGACAGTGAGGACGAGCAAGCACAGGAGCAGCAACAAGGTCAAGGAGATGCACGCCCTCCAGTTCAGCCTGAGGAGCAGCCTCCTCCACCTTCACCTCATCACATGGATCTAGAGATACCTCCTCCATCACAGTACCATTATGGGGAGTCTTCTACTCCGGGGGCCGGACAACATCCTTGGGTAGACTATGAGACTTTTGACAGGCGGTTCATTGGGCTGGAAACTCGGGTGGATGCCTTTGGGGAACAACTTTCTACCTTTGGGGACAATATTGCAACCATGGGCACTATGCTTGAATCTTTACCACAACATCCAAACTCTTTCTTCACAGCCTTGGATTCCTTAGCCACTCAGATGTACACTCTCTCCACCAACATGACCACCCTCACCCAGAGCCATGAAGATTCCCGTGAGGCCTTTCATGCTATGAATCGTGTTCTCCTGAACATGCCGCGCCATAGCTATGATAGGGATCAACAACTGACCTATATCCAGCACCGCCTTCAGCATCAAGACCACTTACTTTGAGATATTCGGCAGTGCCTTGGCTATGTGCCTCTTGATGAGAGTCTATGAACGATCTAGAGGGGGGTGAATAGATCAATCACCCAATAAAATCGACTGCAACAGTTTCAAGTGCGGAAATAAAAAAAACTACTGCTGGACGGCAGAAAGATAAGCTAAAGCGATCACAGAAAGCCAACTCAAGCAGATCTGAACTTAAACGATCCTAAACATGCATCTACTGCGGATGGAAGATATAATCAAGAGGCACAACAATTCGCAAAACAAACGCACAGTAGACAGGAAATTTTTAAGGTGGTTCGATCTCAAACCCGAGATCTACGTCCACCCCACACTCCAAACCAAGAATGTGGCTTCAACCGCTGATACACAGCTTCGCTGATCCACAGCTTCGGGGTCACAACCCTACAGACAGCTGGGCATTACAGCTTATGCCGTTCAGAGGAATCCTCCTCTGCAAACCGCTGGGGACTTACAGCTTCACCCATCCAGAGGAATCCTCCTCTGCCCGCTGAGCATTACAGCTTGCTCTACTGACACACAGCTTGAAAACAAGATTTGAGAAAACAAAATAGAAAAAAACAAAAAATAAGAAATCCCCAGAGGGAATGTAGCTCACAATGAGCAATATCAGTTCTGGTATCTGAACTAAGAGACTGATGAACAAACATTCAGAGTAAATCTCTCAGACTCCTCTCTCTCAACTCTCTACTTCTCTTCTTCTCTCTTTCTTCTCTTTCTCTTGTCTCTAGATCGTGCAGGCTCTCTCTGCTTCTACACTTCTTGATCTGATTTCTATCTCAATGCAACGATCTTCACTTCAGATGGAGAAGTCTTCTTGTTATATAGCAGCAGCAGATAGGTGGGCGTGTGTCCTCCACGATTCCCGCCCAAGCGCCTTGACCACGTGGCAGCATTTCGGCCTGTTGCAATACACATGTCATGATCCTGGCACATCCTACATTCTTGGATCACGTGCCCTTTCTTAAGTTCCTCGACTAGTAGTCCTGTCAGATCAGACTTGTCATCAGTTTGAGTTAATCTGAAAGGAAAGATAGAAAGACGCACCGAGTTAGTTCGAGAATTGAACTAAGCATGTACAGACTTGATGCGTATAATGCAGTTTGCATGCAGGAAAGTATGCACATTGAAGATGAATGCACAGACACGCCATTAAAGAGTGTTCAGACTTTGTCTGTAATGTACAAATGATGCATCGACTTGCTGATGGGTTGATGTATGGGCTTAAACGCTCGAATCATCAGAGGTTGTACAGACTTGTAAAATGATGCATGAACATTGATGCTCATATCAGCACCGGTTGTACAGACTTGCCACCAAATAATGTACAGACTTTGAGTGCATGGTACAACAGATGTACAGACATGACGTCGAAGAATGTACAGACTTGTTCAGTCATCAAGGCAACCGAGTGCAGACACAGTATTCAATTGCACGAACAGAATGTATAGACTTTGAGTGCATGGTAAAGAGTGTACAGACTTAGCAATGAACTATGCATTGACCTATCTAAGCTGTCCTCTATATGCATGCATAATATGCATATATGCACTGAACCAGGCACTGACTATATGACTGCACTAATGCAAGATATGAACAGATGAAGGCATGCACAGACTTTATGACTGAATAAGACAACACTACACTGATTCAAGATATGCTATGTAGCAAACGTGCATGGGCTTGTGGACTTGGACCAATACAGAATGTTGTACAGACTTGAGTTGAAGCAACTGATGAATGCACAGATGCACCGAGTATGCATGTGTTTCTACAGAGATAATGCTAGAACGCACAACGCAATGCCCATACAGCGTCAACGCTCGATGAATATGCATACAACCTGTTCGATGGAATGACATGCAAATAAGATACTCAAACAATCATCATTCATACTCATAGTGCTTGCTGACATCAAAACCATAGGGGCACAACAATCTCCCCCTTTTTGATGATGGCAACACTATGAGTCACTCAGACCCAAACTATTTGCATGATTCATAGACAAGGAAACTCCCCCTGAATAGATGCTTCTTTTACCCCCCCTTTTGACATAATCTCTCCCCCTAATTCTCCCCACATAATCTCTCCCCCTAATTCTCCCCCTTTGACGTCAGCAAAAAGGAGGAAGGTAAGAGAGAAGGAAACCAGGGAGGATGAATGAAATAACATTCGATGCAATGGTATAGGAAATGAGCAGGTTATAAATCACCCCTTGGGATATAAGAGTCAACAATGTGTATGCTTGATTAAATCTAGGTTTAACAGTTATAGAAAGTGGAGTAAAGCAACTGACTTCCAAAAAATAGGGCTATAGACTCCGTTTATAGCAATGAACCTAAAACATATAGTCATAATAAACTAGGTCAGGACAGTACCCTATTGATTTCAGAAACAGTGAATATCAAGGAAAGTCACTTGAATTTGTATTGAAGTTAAACAGTTGACACTCAATGACTTTTGTTATCTAAGGTTTACAGCAATTCCTTTTTCTGATTCTGAACTTAGTGAACAGATCAGTGGCATTTATACCGTTGGCATTAGGTGTACACCTTGATCAGAGACAGGTACCGCCAGTTACTAGGTATAAACTACTAGATCTATTTCATGTCAAAATTTACAAAGACAGTTCGCACCTTTGACGTTAAGGGTACACCTTGATTAGAGGCCAGTACCCCTAGTTACTTAGTGAAACTACCCATGTAGATTTGATCAAGGATACAGAGTTAATCTGAATCACTTCATGACTTAAGGTATTCTCCATTTCTTTGATGGAGGCCTCAGTTTCTCAGTGTAACTTAGTCATTGCTCTGTCACTTTGTTTATTTCTTTTTCTTTTATGATCTTATTTCTACTGCCCTTATGATTTTTAGAGTGACTGTTTAAAGATAATACACACTCTAGTCTTCTGCATCTTGACTTCACTAAGTCTGTTATGTTCAGGTACAGTGAAGACCTTTCTATTCTAACCATGCGAAAACAAAGTTAAGAGCAATAAACAGTTTCAAACACCTTATTTCTGATGGACAGTCTCTGAACTCTTCAGTCTATTAAGGTTAAACCTTCAATTCAGTCAAGAAGCAACCATGATTCTTATAAAGGAAGGGTTGCAATAACTGCAGCTTACTGTAATGAACCAATAGCGGGATTTTTATCTAAACAAAGTGATACCAAGTGATAATGATACCAATTGATAAAAGGTGATAATGATGCATAGGAGCAGCTCAAAAAAAGGTTTGCAAGATTATATGGACTGATATCAAAGGATAATTATATCTGAAAAGGGAGGAAAGGTTAAGAGAAGTTGATTAAAGATCAGACTTAACAGCACTCCCCCATACATCGCTATGCATCAACTCAAGTTGTACCGACTCTATATGCAGATGGTATAAAGATGTACCGACTCTGACATATGTGATATGCAAGATGCACCGACCTACATGCAACATGAACATAGGATGCATCGATCGTCATGCTGTTTAAAACACCAAATGCATCGACTTCATGCTAAAACCTTATGCACCCCGGTGAAAACGTGCATCAACTATATGTAGAGTGTGCTTCGACATAAAGTCTGTACAAGACAATTGATTGACTATATGCACAACCATCCGTCAACTATATGCCCAACTATGCATCGACTTCAGAGATAGTATGTGCAAGATGTGCAGCCACTTATGTACCCAGTCCACAAGTGATTATTCTATCATCGAGCAACCCTATTCACAGGTTCAAGAACAGGCAAACTCAATTATTTCAAGCACTCTAAAAGACATCACAAGAGAAAAATTAGTCATTTTCTTGCTGAAATTTACAAAGCCCTAGTTCTCTTCTTAGATATCTAAATCTTTCATTTCCAAGAGGTTTTGTAAAAATATCAGCAACTTATTTTTCAGTTTCAACAAAGACTAATTCAATTTCACTTTTGCTCACAGCATCTCTAAGAAAATGATGTTTAATATCAATGTGCTTAGTCCTAGAGTGGTGAACAGGATTTTTAGTAAGGTAGATGACACTAGTGTTATCACATAAAATAGGAATGCATCCCAAAGTTATCTGATAATCTGAGAGCTGATGTTTGATCCATAGTACCGGGGCCGCACAATTCCCTGTAGCAACATATTTTGCCTCTACAGTGGAGAGTGCTACAGTGTGTTACTTTTTAGAGGCCCAAGATACTAGACAACCACCTAGGAATTGGCAATATCCACTAGTGCTCTTCCTATCTATCCGACACCCAGCATAGTCTGCATTAGTGTAAGCTATAAGCTCTAACTCACACCTAGCAGGGTACCAAAGACCAAGTTCTTGTGTGCCTGACAGATACCTAAAGATCTTTTTCACTGCACTAAAATGAGACTATTTAGGACTAGCCTGAAATCTAGCACATAAACATACTGCAAATTGTATATCAGGCCTAGATGCAGTGAGATACAAAAGGGATCCGATCATACCTCTATACAGTTTTTGATCCACCGGGTTACCTTTTGTATCTTGATCAAGACTTGTGGAGGTACACATAGGAGCTGCAATGTCCTTGAGGTTTTCGAGCTTGTATTTCTTCAGGAGGTCCCTAATGTATTTGGACTGGGTGATAAAGGTTCCATCTTTGGTTTGAGTTACCTGCAATCCAAGAAAGAGTTTCAGCTCACCCATTGAGCTCATTTCAAACTCTTGTGTCATTAAGTCAGAAAATTCCTTACACATATTTGGGTTAGTTGAACCAAAAACAATGTCATCCACATAAATATGAAAAATAAGTATGTCAGGGTGACTTAACTTTGTAAACAATGTTTGGTCAATCTCACCTCTCGAGAACTTCTTCTCGGTAAGGAATTTGCTGAGTCTGTCATACCAAGCTATAGGAGCTTGCTTCAAACCATAGAGAGCTGTATTCAACTTATATACATAAGAAGGGAAATCTGAGCATTCAAAGTCAGAAGGTTGGTGGATATAGACATCCTCCTTAATTTCCCCATTGAGAAAGGCAGATTTTACATCCATCTGCTGGAGAGTTATTCCAAGGGAGCATGCATAAGCTAACAAAATTCTGATAGCTTCTATCCTAGCTACAGGGGCAAATGACTCTTCAAAGTCAATACCGAATTCCTGGTTGTACCCCTGAGCAACAAGTCTGGCTTTATTCTTTACTACATTGCCTAGCTCATCAGTTTTATTTCTAAAAACCCATTTAAGTTCCAATGACAGTCCCATGAGCATGAGGTGGGACTAGGTACCACACCTTGTTCCTGTCAAACTGATTAAGCTCCTCGTGCATGGCGTTGATCCAATGCACATCCTTTAAGGCATTGTCAATGGACTTGGGTTCTACATGAGAAACCAATACATATGTATTTAATTCATGCTGATCTCTAAAGTAGCCTCTAGTCCTAGGGGGTTCATTTAGGTTACCAATGACATTACTTACTGGATGATCTCTTAAAAATCTGATATTGATAACTTGGTTACCTTGATCTTCATTTACCTCCCCCTGAACAGTAGGCTCTTCTATATTGTTTTCTTCTAGCTCTTCTTCTTGATCTGATTGGTCTGCCGATTGTCTTTCATTTAATATTTCTCCATTATCTTCTTTCCTGCACTGACCATTGTCACACTTAGTCAGGGACTCATCAAAGACTACATGTGGAGATTCTTCAACCGTTTTAGAATTTGAGTTGTACACCCTATATGCTCTAGTGGTTTCAAAATATCCTAAGAACAAGCCCGGATCACTTTTAGGTTCAAACTTATCAAGATCTCTTTTATCATTAACATGGATAAAACATTTACATCCAAAAACCTTAAAGTGAGCAATTGAAGGTTTCTTACCCTTGAGGATTTCATAGGGTGTTTTATGAGTGAACGGCCTTACCATGGCTCTATTTATTACATGACATGCAGTATTAACTGCTTCTGCCCAAAATTTTCTTGATAGGCCACCTTCAACTAGGAGTGTTCAGGCCATCTCCACAAGAGTCCGGTTCCTCCTCTCCACCACTCCATTTTGCTCTGGTGTCCTTGGTGAGGAGAACCGATGAGTAATCCCATTGACCCTGCAAAATTCATCAAATTATGAATTCTTAAACTCACCTCCATGATCAGATAAAATATTTTCAATTGAATTTTCATTTTTCTATTTTATTTTCAAATAGAACTCCTGAAATTCTATGAATACATCATTTTTATTTGTAAGGAATAAGACCCAAGTATACCTAGAGAAGTCATCAACTAGGACATATCCATATCTCCTCCCATACAAGCTGACTGATCGTGCGGGTCCAAATAGATCCATATGTATCAGCTTATAAGGTTTAAGGGACATGTTTTCAGTTCTTGATTTAAATGACTTTCTAGTCTGCTTGGACTGTGTGCAAGCACCACACACCTTATTTTCCTTCTTGAAAGAAATTTCAGGGAGTCCTCTAACCATGCTATGTTTATTCAATTTATGCAAAATAGTATAGCTGGCATGGCCTAATCTACGATGCCACAGAAATGCTAAATCATCTTTATTTGCAGTAAGGCAGAGATTAGAATGAGCTAAATCATCGAAATCTACCAAATAAATGTTATTCACCCTTTTTCCTGAGAATTTAACTACATCAGAATCAGGTTCAAAGATTTTGCAATAATGAGAATCAAATACTACCTTGTGTCCTTTATCACAGAGCTGGCTGATACTAAGTAAGTTATATGCTAGACCATCAACCAGCAGTACTTCTTCAATGCAACAGGTAGTACACTTACCTACCTTACCTGACCCGATGATTTTACCCTTTGTATTTCCTCCGAAGGTGACAAGACCTCCATTCTTCTCAGTCAACATGGAAAATTTGGCCTTATCTCCTGTCATATGCCTAGAGCAGCCACTATCAAGATACTATATATTGCTCCTGGCTGCCAGGCATACCTGCAATCACAATCAGGTAGAGAATTTTGGAACCCAAAACTGTTTGGGCTCCGAAGCAGAAACAGAACAATTTAAGCAAGATAGCAATTGTTTAGGAATCCACATTTGTCTAGACATGGTTGGCTTAGTGGAATTCCTAACATTCTTTTCATCATTTTTCTTTTTCTCAGCACCAACTGATTGAACCTTATTTTTATGATGCTGTGGTTTTTATTGAGTTATGGCACCATCTTTATTAGCAGCATGATTATTTTTGTGCCAGTGCCCAGGCCAATAGGTACTCAGATAATTGCGGCCTACAGTGGTCCTAGGCTGACCAAAGAAGACCTGTCTATTAGGACCCCATGTCCTAGACTGACCGACCCAGCTAGCAAAATGAGGTCTATGCCAGTGAGTGGGAAAAGATTGATATCTAGACCTTCCCTGGACTTGATTCCATCCAGTCCTATAGAATGGTTGTGGTTGTTTCTGAGGATAGGTGTAATAGGTCTGGACCTTGGGCTGGTGAGTATGGCTGGTTTGCCCCCGAGCAGCATTAAGTCTCCCTTGTATTTTTGACCCACTAGACTTCTGTACAGGTTTGTGTTGCGTCTTCTTCTGGATAGGTGATGGTGGTGGAGACTTGGTGATCTTGCCCTGGAGTTTAAATTTGCTTGGAGGCTGCCCCGAACCTGAGACTTACTTTTGGGTAAAGGGCAGGATCTGCTAGCCTCACCAACCTTCTATTTACCTTTGTCCTTGGCACTGGACATTTTCAAATTAACAATTTTTGAAGCAGAATTTTCATTAACCATTTTTATAAGAGGTCCCTTCCTTTTCTCTGCCACAAATGATATGGTTTTCATGGCAAGGCTTTTCGTGGCAGTTGAGTTGAATCGAAGACCTTCTTTTCTAAAATGCACCTTTGACCCTAACAGAGCATTGAGATTATCTGTGCCTTGGGTCATATTTTCTATAATTTTCCTTTTATCAACATTTTCTTTTTCTAAATTTTCAACTGGTTTCTTTAATTCAAGATTCACACACAAAACATCTTCATATTTCTCATTTGAAATTTTTGCTTTATTTTCAAACATTTGAACTCTCAGCTTCAAATCATCGATGACATTCTTTAACCATTCATTTTCCTTTATAGAATCTATTAAAGCATGCTTCAATTCATCATATTCAGCACATGAAAATATTAAACTATCATTTTCCGATTACAGATAGGCAATTTTATCAGACATGGTTTTATCATTCATAAGTGAGTTTATTTTCTTCTTCAAATGCATGTTCTCCTTTCTAATATCATCCACTTTATCTAGCAAGTCTCCGTAGGCATCCTCCCAATCAAAAATTGTATAGTGCTCAAAAGGAGAGGATACCTCATCGGAGTCTCCTTCTTCTTCTTTGTCACTTTTGGCCATCAGGCAGACAATCTTTTCTTCATCCTCGCCCTCTGAGGTGGTGCTCAGTGTGCCCTCATCCTCATCGCTCCAAGTACTAATCATGGCTTTTCCTTTTCCTCCTTTCTTCCTTAGTTTCTCCTTCTGCCTCTGGAGCTCTGGATAATCTGCCTTCATATGTCCGGCCTTCCTGCAGTGATAGCAAACATTAGTATCAGGTTTCTTCGTAGGGCTAGACCTATACCTATTATATCGCCGGCTGCTGGATTGTCTTCGGTTGAAATTTCTGCCTTCCTTTCTCAGGAATCGCCTGAACTCTCTGGTCAACATAGCAAGTTGTTCTCCATCTATTTCTGACCCAGATAGATTACTCTGCTCGCTTGATGATTCACTATGGTTGGATCTGCTTGTTCTGCTGGAACTAGCCTTCAGTGCGATTGGTTTCTTCTTATTCTCGAGCTCCTCAATTTTGTGAAGGTTCATCTCATATGCCATTAGAGAACCTATTAACTCGTCAACTTTCATCGTCTGAAGAACTCTTGACTCCTCGATCACTATCGCCTTTGTGTGCCAGACAGGAGTCAGAGACCGCAAGATCTTCCTTACAATCTCGTAGTCGGAATAGCTCTTTCCCAAATTCCTCAGACCGTTAGTTATGATCGTCAGACGAGCATACATCTCAGTCACGGTCTCACCAGGTTTCATCCGGAATGCTTCATATTCAGAGACCAACATATTAGCCTTGGTCTCTCTCACCTATAATGTCCCTTCGTAGATAACCTCCAATGTGTCCAACATCTCCTTGGCGGTTTTGCACGATGACACTCTGGAGAATTCCGTGGGATGAAGTGTGCACTGGACAGAGTTGACGGCACTCCAGTTCAAAGTAGACTTTCTAATTTCCTCTTTCGTCCAAACCTCTTCATTCTCGTGCAGTTTGAATGGTCCCTTGCTCACTACCCTCTAGATCTCGTAGTCTTTCGCCCTCAGAAAGACCTGCATTTTGTTCTTCTAGTAGGCGTAGTTAGAGCCGTCGAAGTATAGAGGCTTGGAGGTTGAATGTCCTTCTACTGTCATTCCCTTAGCGTTCATGGACGTTCCTCTTTAGGATGTTAGTCCCTGAAAAAGAGTTAGGCTCTGATACCAACTGATGAGAGTCTATGAACGATCTAGAGGGGGGTGAATAGATCAATCACCCAATAAAATCGACTGCAACAGTTTCAAGTGCGAAAATAAAAAAAAACTGCTGCTGGATGGCAGAAAGATAAGCTAAAGCGATCACAGAAAGCCAACTCAAGCAGATCTGAACTTAAACAATACTAAACATGCATCTACTGCGGATGGAAGATATAATCAAGAGGCATAATAATTCGCAAGACAAACGCACAGTAGACAATAAATTTTTAAGGTGGTTCGATCTCAAACCGGAGATCTACGTCCACCCCACACTCCAAACCAGAATGTGGCTTCAACTGCTGATACACAGCTTCGCTGATCCACAGCTTCGGGGTCACAACCCTACAGACAGCTAGGCATTACAGCTTATGCCGTCCAGAGGAATCCTCCTCTGCAAACCGCTGGGGACATACAGCTTCACCCGTCCAGAGGAATCCTCCTCTGCCCGCTGAGCATTATAGCTTGCTCTGCTGACACACAGCTTAAAAACAAGATTTCAGAAAATAGAATAGAAACAAACGAAAAATAAGAAATTCCCAGAGGGAATGTAGATCACAATGAGCAATATCAGTTCTGGTATCTGAACCAAGAGACTGATGAACAAACATTTAGAGTAAATCTCTCAGACTCCTCTCTCTCAACTCTCTACTTCTCTTCTTCTCTCTTTCTTCTCTTTCTCTTGTCTCTGGATCGTGCAGGCTCTCTCTGCTTCTACACTTCTTGATCTGATTTCTATCTCAATGCAATGATCTTCACTTCATATGGAGAAGTCTTCTTGTTATATAGTAGCAGCAGATAGGTGGGCGTGTGTCCTCCACGATTCCCGCCCAAGCGCCTTGACCACGTGGCAGCATTTCGGCCTGCTGCAATACACGTGTCACGATCCTGGCACATCCTATATTCTTGGATCACGTGCCCTTTCTTAAGTTCCTCGACCAGCAGTCCTGTCAGATCAGACTTGTCATCAGTTTGAGTTAATCTGAAAGGAAAGATAGAAAGACGCACCGAGTTAGTTCAAGAATTGAACTAAGCATGTACAGACTTGATGCGTATAATGCAGTTTGCATGCAGAAAAGTATGCACATTGAAGATGAATGCACAGATATGCCATTAAAGAGTGTTCAGACTTTGTGTGCGATGTACAAATGATGCATCGACTTGCTGATGGGCTGATGTATGGGCTTAAACGCTCAAATCATTAGAGGTTGTACAGACTTGTGAAATGATGCACGAACATTGATGCTCATATCAGCACCAGTTGTACAGAGTTGCCACCAAAGAATGTATAGACTTTGAGTGCATGGTACAACAGATGTACAAACATGCCGTCGAAGAATGTACAGACTTGTTCAGTCATCAAGGCAACCGAGTGCAGACACAGTATTCAATTGCACGAACAGAATGTATAGACTTTGAGTGCATGGTAAAGAGTGTACAGACTTAGCAATGAACTATGCATTGACCTATCTAAGCTGTCCTCTATATGCATGCATAATATGCATATATGCACTGAACCAGGCACTGACTATATGACTGCACTAATGCAAGATATGAACAGATGAAGGCATGCACAGACTTTATGACTGAATAAGACAACACTACACTGATTCAAGATATGCTATGTAGCAAACGTGCATGGGCTTGTGGACTTGGACCAATACAGAATGTTGTACAGACTTGAGTTGAAGCAACTGATGAATGCACAGATGCACCGAATATGCATGTGTTTCTACAGAGATAATGCTAGAACACACAACGCAATGCCCATACAGCGTCAACGCACGATGAATATGCACACAACCTGTTCGATGGAATGACATGCAAATAAGATACTCAAACAATCATCATTCATACTCATAGTGCTTGGTGACATCAAAACCACAGGGGCACAACACCTCTTCCTCCACCAGATGCCCCGCCTCTTGCAGATGACCCATGAGGATGTCTGTTAGTTTCCTACCTCCAGTTTGTGTCCTTTCATCTTGTGTCTTTTGGGTCTCCTCTTCGACTATCACGTTCCCCTCTTTGATGATGCCAAAGGGGGAGAAGTAGTTATGTAGTAGGTTTTATATATTCTATGCATGAATGTCATTATGTTCTATGCATGGTCATTGTGAGGATCTTTTGTGAGTCATTTGCATTTTGAGTTGCATTTCGAGAGTCAGTCTTGCATTTGTCCTTTCCTTGTCTAGCGTGGTTGCATTTCTCAAGCATCAATGTACTCTGTAATGAAATGATGAAATGAAAATGCACTTGGTGGTTGATATAAAGTGATTGTCTCTTATTTCATTTCCCATCTATCTTGGCAAATAAAATGTTGAATGGTTGCGTGTTTTGAATAGTTTGATGCATTACACAAACGCAATTTTGGTTATCAAGGCATGTCATTATTCTTTTAAATTCAATGTTTTGTCATCATCAAAAATGGGAAGATTGTTGAGTCTCTCCTAGTGATTTTAATGATAACAAAACCTTGAAGTAATCGAGCAAGTTTTGAACGGGTTTACAGCCACTTTGTGCAATGCTAAAAGCTTAGATGCGAGATTTGATGGACATATCCAAATGCATAATTTAAGCACTCTTTCAATCTTAACCTATCTTAACAAATGCCCCAGATGGAATTCAAACCAGCTCATTTCATATGGACTCTTTTACCAAACACAAGTCTTCTATGTTTAGATATGATTCATGGACTGAATTGTACTGTTTTACAGGTTTTATAGAGTTCGGTCGACCTGGCCAGCATGGGCGGTCGACCTAATCTCCCAGAGGGGAAAACTCTCTAAATTTATAGAGTTCAGTCGACCGTCACCAAAGACCGGTTGACCGAATTTCCCAGCACTGAAAAGTTCAAACTCTATAAATTTTTGGTCAACCGCCCCCTCCTATCGGTCGACCGCCAGCTTCGAGGCAGCTTTTGTTGACTTGTGTTCTTCAACGTGGGAAGGCCCTTTCATTGGATTTGTTTAATCCCAAAGTCACCAGACTTGCCATGATTTGTGGATCTGGTTCCTGGCTTGTCCCTTGACCATCCAATATCTATAAATATATCATATTGGGGTCAAAAACCCTAATCAGTAAAGGGAGATCAAAGAGGCGATCAAGGGGAGAAAGAGTGCTGCCACTGTAGCTCCGTGAACAGTGCTTCGGTGAAGAACTTCTTCATCCATTTTCAAGTTTCTAAAGATCGTCTGCAGGCCATTCAAGTGAAGATTTAGCTGAGGAGGAAGCTTCATCTAAAATCATCTTCATCCATTAAGGGGGAGCTTAAATATGAGTTTTTCATTTTGTGTTTCTCCTTTGTTTTTCATCAAGCTTCAAGTGTGTGATCTTGTACCTTTAAACACATGTGTGTGTGTGGATCTACGAAGATCCGTGTGTGTGTGTGTGTGTGTTTCTTCTAGTTTTCACATATCTTTGTGATTCGGTGCTTGTGCACCTTTGTGGGAGTTCCAACTTCTCACATGTGTGTGTGTGTGTGTTTTGATCTTGTAATCCTTTACAAGATAGTGTGGAATCCTCACAGATCGTGAGGGGTGGACGTATGTTGCTGTTGTTGCATCCGAATCACCTAAAAATCTCTGTCCATTATGTGGTTTGTTCCTTTTCTTCTATCCCCATTCTATGTAGCACACACGTAGATTTATTTGGTTGTATTGTTTGTGTTAGATCTAGCATAATTTATCATTCTCATATTAGATCTCGGGTATATTAAAAGGTGGGTTCGGATCGGCAAGGCAAACCTTGTCAGGAAGATAACATCTTGCGTGAGTTGAATCTTCAGATTTTTACCTCCGCCATCGTACCTTAAATCGGTTGAGTGTGATAGATTTTAGTAGATCTAAGTGTTGGCTATTCTTCATAGGCAAATCATTTTCCATTAGTTGAGCCGACCCAACCGATTTTATTAGATCTACATTTTCATTACGGCTATTCTTCACACTTGTTTCATTTGGTCAAGAATTTTCTAAAAATTTGTAATCACCCAATTCACCCCCCTCTTGGGTGTCATTGATCGTGGGACTTCATAGGCTTCATCCCGTGGGCAGCCCGATACAGTCGGAGCATGTAGGGAGGTTAGAGATGGCCGAACATAGGGTGGTGGAGGGCTCTCGGGCTCAGCAGGGGTAGATCTCGAGCTAAGGGCTCAATTGGGTACACTCGCTCGCTCGGCATTAATCAACTCTCATGAAACGGGGGCCGGGGACGGGCGCTCACTCATGAACGATGCGAGACTAGAAGGGATATGGGTTAAGAAAGTCATACAGGGAGGAGCAGGGTCGAACCAAGTACCTATCCAGGTCTGCAAGACCAGGGCCGGTTGGAGAAGGGGGCGAGCTGGGGAGTGTGCTCACCCGACTAGCACGCTGCGGCGATGAAGCTTCCAACGGACCTGTATGTACAACAAATGATAAACCTCCACACAGGGAGGGGGAACAAGGGGACGGGGTGTACAACACTACCCTCACATAGGAGGGGGGATCGTGGGGAGGTTCCCCACGATCCGCGGATCACTGCTGCGTGTAGGCTGGCCGGCAGGACAGCAGGGTGATCCAGTGAAGACAGCAGCTGGAGGGCGTCGCCAGGGCGGTCACGGTTGGTCTGGAATGAGGGCCGACCTTCTAGGGGCATCCTCCAAAGTCGTGACAGTTATCGGGCGCCGACTGGAGGCGAGGGGAACCCCAGAGAAAGCCCAACCGTCGGGACTCAGTCTACTGGCCTGTCTGCTCACTCAGGAAAGTTGGGGCTGATCTCTCGATGTCGTGGCCGTCGGGGTCTATCGGAGGTACTTGCAGGTGGAGGGGGGCGAGGGGAGGGTCCCTTTGTGATGGAGGAGCCGGCGGGGTCATTAGTGCAGCCCCGGGGGGTGCCGAACTCTGGATTAGTCGTAGGTCGGCAGGTGCAGGCAGTAGACCAGCCAGATCGCATAGCTGTGGCGTGGACGATCCTCGGACGTGGGCGACCTGCGGGGAGGGTGGGGGGGCGATGTAGTGCCCCAAAATTTATATAAATAATTTTTGGATTATTTTAAGAATTTTCTGGAATTTATTAGGAATTTATAAATGTTAATTGAACTAACAAATTGATATTGGGATTATAAGGCCCAATTATGTTAAATAATTAATCCAACTTTGATAAATAAAGCCCAAAGGAGTTAAGGACCAAGCCCATTAAGTTTGACCCAAATTCTAGAAGGTTAATTAATTTATCCTCGGAATATAAGGATAAATACCATTTTTATAGATAATTATATGGATAAAATAATAAAAGAGTTTTATTAAGTTTGAATTTTGCACACAGTAGCTGTAGCGGTCTATCGTGCGACCGCCACAGGGCTCTGACGCACCAAGACTCGACCGTTACATTCTGACTAATTCCGTAAGTGGAAGAACAAGCAAAAAGATTAGATCTTTGGGATCTTATCTGCTAGAGACCTAATTGAGAGAACATGTAGGGCTACTAAGGACTCTTAAGGATCAGGTTTTGGCCAACTAAGGACTCTAGAATCGACTTAATCCATGAAACCCTAGCAAAGTCATATAAATAGAACCCAGATTGGGACTAGGTGACCCTTACTTTTGGCTCGTGAAGAATCAAGGTAAGGAGTCATAATTTTGGGTAAGTTATTTAGAAGCTTTTGTTTCTAATACTTTAGACTAATAGCTCCCAAAATTTCGTGCTAGGAGATCCAGTATCCAAGGAGTTAGAAGCTTCCAAAGTTGCTAGTTCAACCATAGTGACCCAGGAATCTGAACAAAAGTCCACTGAAGAACAGGAAATTAGGACATCTAAACGAGGTATTTAGAAGTCCGTTCTTTAGAACTTTTTGTTCCAAATAGTTTCATATTTATACCCTCCAAATTTCACGTCTTTAGGTAAAGAGATTGAGGAGTTAGGACGACGTGAAGTTGCTGAAAACCCACAGGAAGGGAAGGATTAGGGCGTGCTTTGCAGACCCAAATTTGAAGTATAGAAGCTTGTAAAGAGGTAGGTCATCTCATGAACGGCAAGAATATCATGTTAGGGATAAAAGTCCTCTGATTTTACTTGATTTCAAGCAGTGTAGGCCAAGAATTTCATGTTTTAGTAGGTCTATGCATACATGCATATCTTTACCCTAAATTAAAGGTAAAAGATATTCTCTTGTTAATTCACTACAACCTATGCATCTAGATGGCCTTTACTTCATTTTGTCATGACTAGAGTAGTTAAGTCTTTTTAAACATGACATGTTTCAATCATAGTCTTTTTTTTTCTATGTACGATCAACAAGGCTCTAACGGTCTATAGTTCGACCGTCAGAGGTATATAACGGTCTTATGATAAGTCGTCGCACCCCCTGTTATACTTGAGTTCCATGTAAACTCTGACGGACTATAAGTGGAGCGTTACAACACTCTGACGGCCCCACGATAAACCGTCACAGCACTATGACGCCCCCATATTAGACCGTCAGAATACTGTGATCTGTCAACCCGAGACAGAATTGAAAACAGTCAACTTAGCTTATAAAAAAAACCTAGATATCTATATTTTGACCTGTTTTCATGACTTTGAGTTTATTAATTGATTCATGATAGAAATTGCATGTCTAAAGCACCTTGAGTTATTTTAAGCATATGTTAATTTCATTTGCTAAACTCTATAGTTTTGTATTAAAACCATGATTTTAAATGTTGTATTAATGGAGTTTATCATGGTTTCACATCGTTATACATTCTTTCTCATCTATAGACTCATTTTCTTTAAGTACGTGGCGTATACTCCTGTATGTGTCCACTAGTTACACTTTTGCACTATAGGAACACATTCTTGAACTTGAGGACCTCTCTATTGGATATTCCTTCCAATAGACTAGGAAATCTTGTTTCAAGGCCTCCGTAAGTCTCCGTGCGCCTGGGATTCCCACTAGGACGTTGAGCTGGTTGTACCATTAAAGCCCAATTGTCTAGAAAAGCACTACCGAAGTTTTGAATTCTGTCCATGTAACGGCCGATTACTCGACCGTCAGGCACATCTAACGGTCCAGTATACAACCGTCACATTATTGAGTCCAATTTATTCTTTCTGGATTCAACCCATTCTAACAGTCCAATACTAGACCGTCACATTCATGTAGCGGCCCATTAATTGACCGCCACAATTCCTGAGTACTTTAACCCGAGGTTTGACCCAAGGGTTGGAATTCCAAAGTTCCTAGATGGATTATTGATGGTCTATGATTTGTCTTATTGTTCAAGATACTTAATTTTAAATTATGGAAGATAAAGAATGTACTGTTATGCTGTCAAATTATTTCCATGAGTATAACATTGTTTTAAGTCATTCTTGATCCCTCGCATTCTTATGCGAAACGTTCATTCATTGAATTATTGTTATCATGAACTTATTGAACTTGTTATATTACTGGCCATATTTTATTGCTTGAAATGTGGAAGTAGCTTGATTTATACTTGAAGATTGTCGGAAACATTGATTGTGTTCAAGGGATCTATGCTAGTCCCCTCGGCTGATTGTCGGAAACATACTGTAAACCATGGGATATGATGCTACTAGCGTCGCATTGCGCTGGGAGTACTTTCTCTATAAGTAAGTGAAAAATCCACGACACTGTTGTGCCCCTTGTGCTTTGATGATTATGTGGTGTTTTAATGATAGCAACATAAATGAGTCACCATATAGTTTTGCTAAGAACATCACATTGAATGGTAGTAACATGAATGCATATGACTGATTTATTCTGTGGAGAATGCATGAGTGTATTATATCTGATTTGTTCTGTGGAGAATGCATGAGTGTGCTAGCTCAGTGGGTCGACCCCCTTCTTAGATGGGTCGACCCCCCTCAAGTCTTTACATCAGATTCGCATGTCTATACATCTCGTAAGTAGTTCAGATGGCGTCAACCCATTGAGTCCACGAGGTTGACGCAGCCTTGAAATGCCTCAGATGGCTTTGAAGATAAGGCTGGATGCGTTGACGCATGGGGTCACTGCGTCGACCCACTGAACTGACCCATATCTAACTTCACATCAGGGTAAACTGCTACGTCGACGCTGTCACGCTGTAGCGTCTCTATACATTTCTGAATTCTACACATCGTTTAGTTGCACGCAACTGTGTTGAGAAAGTCTACACATCAGATTGCCTTGCTTCATGCATAAGTCTATACATCGGTTGTTCATCACACACAAAAGTTTGAACATCGTTCATGAAGTCTGTACAGCCATTGCTTAAGGCAAGTCTGTACATTGACTAGGCAGCAAGTCTGTACAGCCCAAGTCTGTACATTGCATCATGTTGTTCATGCAGTGTCTTTCAAAGTCTATACATTCATGCTTGTTCATTCATTCAAGTCTGTACAGCCTTTTTGCATTGGACTTAAAGTCTATACATTTGGCAAGTCTGTACATCAGACTGTTCATGCATTCATCTCAAGTATATACATCCGATTGTTCAGCTTGTGGCTAAGTCTGTACAACGTCTAGTGTTTCTTGCAAAGTCTGTACACTGCATTGGCATCTTTACCTACGTGCTGAACTGAGCAAGTCTATACATTCTTAATCTTTACCTATGCTCAGTTCCACCAAGTCTGTACATTGGGCTCTCACTCAAAGTCTGTACAGTGCCATGTTCATATGCTTCCAAGTCTATACATTGCACTGTAGCTAGAACTGTGCAAGTCCATACATCGCTGCATTGGCCATGTCTATGCAATGCCATTTGTTCATGCATGTTAGCAAGTCTGTACAGCCTGCGTTCACAACACAAAGTCTGTACATCGCATGCTCACACAAACGCCAAGTCTATACATTGGCTTTGCTTGCATGAGCTTGAAGTTTATACATTGGCTTGAAGTCTATACATCGTGCTTGCATCAAGTCTGTACAGCCTTTCCTTTGGCAAGTCCACACATCGTGAAGTCTATACATCCATTGCTTCAATTCAATATCTGCTATGTGCATACATTGCATCGGTGCATTGCCTCCTCTGTACATATACTGCATCAGTGCATCCTTCAGGCATACAGTCTATACACTAATGTATGTGAGGTCCTTTGCTTTCAAAGTCCACACATCTGTTGTCAGCATGTTTATGCATTCATATTCAATGTACACACTTCACTGCATTGTGCATTACTCTTGGCAGAGTCTGTACATCACTTGAACATTCACTGCACTCTAACTCTATACACTACTTCACTCATTGCACGAAGTCTGCACATTATGTTGCTTTGTTCATACTTTGGTTTGCTAAGTCTACACATTGATGCACGTTTACTTCTGCATATTTGAAGTATGTACATAGCTTAAGGTCTGCATATTTCAAGTCTATACACTACTGCTGAACGCAAGTCCATACATTGCATAACGTCTACACATTACACACTGCAAAGTCCATACATTCCTGTCGCTTTGCAAAGTCTATACAATGCATTGTGTATACTATGAAGTCTGTACAGGGGTTTCAGTCTTAAACTGATAATCCTATTCGACTATCTGACAGGGATTCTTTGCAGAGCCTAATGAAGGCACGTGATCCAAGGAAGGACGAGGTGCCCAGATTATGACACGTGGATGCAGCCCAGCCAGGATGCCGCCAGGTGGTCGAAATGCCTCAGTTCTGGCGAAAGCCTTTGGGCGGGAGATGTGGA
Source organism: Amorphophallus konjac (assembly GCA_022559845.1). Classification (NCBI taxonomy): domain Eukaryota; kingdom Viridiplantae; phylum Streptophyta; class Magnoliopsida; order Alismatales; family Araceae; genus Amorphophallus; species Amorphophallus konjac. The sequence continues at coordinate 315,393,100 of CM040121.1, read as the reverse complement.
GAGCACACGCCAAATTCCTGCTGCTCTATATATATATGAAGCTTCTTCCATCTGAAGAAGACTGATCGTGAGACAGAGAGCTCTAGCAGAAGAGATTGAAAGAAGCAAAGGATAGCCTGCACGATCCTGTGGGAAAGAAAAGAGAAGCAGAAGAAGCAGAGAAGAAAAAGAGAAAGAGAAGAAGAGCAGAAGAGAAAGAAGAGAAAGAGAGAGATAGAGAGCTCGAGCAGAGAAAGAGAGAGAGATAGTGGATATCTGGCATTTGGATCAAATCCAAGCCAAAACTACTCCTTCTAGAGCTATATCATTTGTGCTTTCATTTACAGCTTTCAGTCGCTGATTGTCTTCTTGTTTTTGTTTCATCTTTTATCCTTTCTTCAATCTGTTAGTCAGCGTTTGCAGAGGTGCTGCCTCTGGACGAGTAAGCTGTAATCCCCAGCAGTTGCAGTGGTGAATTCCACTAGACAGCAAGCTGTGTTGCACAGCGGATTATATGGCAAGTTGTGATGCCCAACTATTCAAGCTATGAGTCAGCGGAATCCACACTCGGGTTTAAGTGTGGGGTGGATGTAGGTCTATAGTACCGAACCACCTAAAAATCATTGTGCAGTGGTTTAATTTCTTTGTGGGTTTGCCGCTAGATGAATGCATAGGGTCGATATGGTTTGATTTTCTATATGTGTTTATTTCATTACTGCGCACACTATATGTTTGACTGTGGTATTAAGAGTTCGTTAAAATTGTTCCTAAGTCACTAGTTAGTTCATCTATAAGCATTTCAATTGTCTTAATAGATATGAATTCCGTAATTGCTTATTGGGCTTCTGGTTGTATTAGGAAGAATTTCTTAATTGGGTGAAGTTTTTAAAGGGTATATTCATTTACCCCCCCTCTGAATACATAGCATCGAACCCAACACTTGGTATTAGAGCGGGTCTCTGACCTAATAGATCTAACAATCTGCAGAAGATCCTACTAGTTTTGGGTGCATTTCAGAGTGGGGCTCTTGAGATCGTGTTTTGCTTCACTGACTTAGTGCTTTGCTTTACTCATTTGGTTTTGGTGAACTTCTGTTGATTGCTTTGTGCTTTGAATCTGTTTGTTATCTGTTTTGATGGCTCATCCACCGATATTTAGAGGTGATGACCTTGGCCCATGGTTGGAAAAATTGCATCGGTATGTAAGGACAACCGATCCTAATCTCTGGAAGATAATAACTCATGGTCCACAGAAGTTATCAAAAGATAAATCTAGATGGACTGAGAAGGATAAATTGAAAGACTCTGTCAATACTAGAGCATTAGTGTTAATGAAAGAATCAATTGACAGAGCTCTAATCTCATGTATCTCATCCTGCAGGTCTGCCAAGGAATTCCTGGATAAATTGAAGACTGCTTGCGATAGAGATAATGATCGATGAATGATGGCTCAAGGAAGTGAACCAAGTGACAATCAAGATGAAGAACAAGACGATGATCAGGTAAACTTCTTCGAAAATTACACCCTGGATGATTGGATTGTTGCATATAATGAACTGCTGGAGTCCTATGATCATTTGAGAAAACAGCATAATAAAATGAAAAAGAAAATTGATAAAAGTGATTCTAATTCATCTTGTGAAAAGTGTTTGGAAATAAATGAATTATATGATAAATGTCTTTCTAAGAATCACATGAATTTGAAGCAAATGTGCCTATTGAAAAGGGAAAACCAAGAAGGTATCAATAAAATCTCCGAACTAGAAAGTCAGCTGAAACTGAAGACTAATGAACATTTGATAAATCTGGAAGAGTTGGGAAGGATTAAGGTTGATCTGAAGAAATTGAAAGCTGAGAATGTAGAAATTCAGAAGAAAAATGAAAATCTTGAAGCTAAAATAAAGAATGTCAACAAGGAAGTTGTGCATGATTCCTCTCTCAAAATAAGCTGCAGTAAGTGTGAGGCTTTTAAAGAACGCAATGAAGATCTCTATAATGAGAATGAATGGATGAAGAAACAAATTGCCATGCTTAAAGAGGATCACAAAAATCTGCTTACTGAAAAAATTAAAGTGGAGGAAAGAGAAGAGGAACTAATTGAGAAACTGGAGTTGATATCCAGAAATGAAAAATGTGATGAAGTAAACGAGAAATTGATACAAGAAAATGAAAAACTGAAGCAATTGAATAATGCCATATCTGAAAGGCTTCTTTCATTAGAAAAGGGAAAATCTGTTGATACAGAAGAAACTGAAAAACTGTGCAATCTGGAACAAGAGATTGAGGAATATAAAATTACAAATAAGATGCTAAGTGAGTGTCTGAATTGTAGTGAACAAGAGATTGCCAGTTGTGAATTAAAGATTGCTTCCCTAGAAAATAAAATTCACAATCTGGAAAAATCACCACCCAAGTCTGCTGAAATTGAAAGAAAAGTTAAAGCTGTCAGGAAAGGTGAGGGTGATAACTCAAGAAAAGGGATAAGATGTACTTCTAATGTTAAGAAAATTGTGAGAGACCAGCTATACAACACTTTTGTGCAAAGCTCTGATGCAGCTGGTACTTCAAGTCAATCCCCAAAACAAAACAAAAGTTTGAAAACACCTTCATCATCTGCATTTCAATTCAAAGCACAGAAAAATGAAAAACAAACAAAAATTGTTAAGAATAGTCAGAAATTGAAGAAGAAGGGTCAAATAAAGAAGGTAAAGACTATTCCTGTTCATGACCTAAAATCTGCTAGCTCAGTTGAATCTGATGGTGTACACACTGCTCACGATTCATTTACTTATTCGCATGCATCTAGTCAGTCTGTTAGTAACCATGCTGCCAAGAAATCACAGGTATCATGTCACTACTGTGGTAGGCATGGTCATTATATGGATGACTGCAGTGTGATGAAAAGTGATGATATGATGCATGATAATTTTTTTTCAAATAATCATCACCACCTCAAAAGAAACATGTCTGCTTCAAACCAACATATCATTTGTTATAATTGTAACAAACGTGGTCATAAAGCTGTTGAGTGTTGGTTTAGGCCTTCATGGCGATATAATGACTCAAGAGGCAAGCACTTAGGGTGCTTCGAGTGTGGGAAGCATGGCCATACAGTCAAGGACTGTTGGCATGCCCAAGTAAGTCATGTTAATGACATTGCTTTTAAATTATCTGCAAAATGACCTGTGAACTTTTCATGTTTTAACTGTGGTAAACCAGGTCACAAATCTGCTGAATATTGGATGAAGAAGAATAAGAAACAAAATGTTCATGTAAATAACAGAATAATTTATGCTCAGTTTCATAGGTCTCATGCTGCTGTTGATATGCATCATAGGACCAGACAATCTGTTGTTTCATGTTATTATTGTGGAAATTTTGGACATTCTATGTCTGATTGTTTTCTAATGGAATTTGATGACCATGCTGCAAAAAGAGTGTTTAGAACACCTGTCATGGTAAATGCAGGACCCAAAGCTGCTTGGGTCCCTACAGGATCAAAATGATCAAAATGTTACAAGAGTGCCTTGGGTCAAGGAATAAACAGGGGTTAATAAACCAAGGCACTCAAATGGAAACCCCAGGATCCTACCTTTCAGGTTAGTTCTGAACTTTGTTTAAATTTCATCATCTAAAATTGTTGATTTGCATGTTTGATTTCTGATATTCTCTTCTTGTCTAGCTGATCAGTCTGCATTCCAGACTCAGCTATTGAATTTACTTTTGCACATATTTGATGCTTTTCTCTTGTCAATTGTTGCACTGGTTTTGAATAGTTTTTTAGTGTATACAGTCGATGCTTTATATAGACTTTATGTCAATGCATGCTACACATAGTTGATGCATCCAGTGTTTCAACTACATAATAAGGTCGATTCATCTCTATACCTTCTTGAACACAGACAATGCATGTGTCTAATGTTTACATACATCAATTGCATGACTGTCAAAGAAGTAACTGTTTACACATAGGACTTCTTTGCACTGCATATCGTTGCATAACCCTGGTATATCAAATGGTAAGCTACTAAAAGGCAGGGAAATCTGCCTGGAGGTTCTTACTATGTGTGAGATGGTCCTTGAGACCAGGCTCTCCGCCAAGTACCAAGGGTCAAGTTTTCATATAGGCAGGAAAAGTTGCATATCATGTTGATTTGTTGATGTTAAACTGAAACTTTCTGAAATATGAATTGAACAATCATGCTTATGGTAATTCTCTTCTATCTAATTTGCATGAATCATATCTGAATGCAAACTTTGATATCATGTGATGTGCTTTCAATACATTTCATGCATATAGTCAGGGGGAGACCAATTGTCTTTGATCAATCATATTGCTGCTTCTGTTTTATCCTTCACATCATGCATTTTGTCAGGGGGAGCTCAACTTGTCTTGACTAACCATTCTGCTGCTCTTGCCTTGCTATTGTCATGATGAATCTAGACAGAGGAAGTTTTCTGATCATCTCATTCACTTTCACCTGAAATCCTCCTGTCTAGTTTATTGGATCTTCTAATGCTCTCAGTTTGGTTCAAGTAAATTCTCTGCTGTCTTCTCTAAAACAGCTGATCTGTCTGAACTCCAGACTCAGCTACTGTCTGCTGTTAAACTCTCTTCTAATGCTCTTCTCTATTGGTGATTTACTCTCTTCCACCAGCTTATGCTTATCCTTCATACATCTTTCAGCTGGTGTGACTGATTTGGTTCTACTGATTGATAAGTTGGTCAACTAATTTTTTCTTTTCTGGTCTGAGGAAATTAAGCTGCATGTCATGAAATTGAGTCTGAGAACTTTGTAGAAATTCCTATCATATAGGTTTAAGAATTACCACTGAATCAGACTGATATAAGATTCATGTATTCTCAGATTTGTAATTAAATGAATTGAAAATATCTGAATAATAAGGTTTAATAAACCTTAACCACATGTGTCATGTAAACCTTAGACTCTCTCATCTGATATCTAAAAATTTGAAATCAAGGCTACTTTGGTAGAGATACATAGAGTGAGTACTGTAGTTAAACATTAACTTGAAAAATGTTGACTAAATGCAAAATTGTGAATTCAGAGCAATGACTCGGTCACTGAGAAACTGGGTTCTTTATCAATGAAATAAAGTAACTCATGTCATGAGGTGCCATAGTTATGTCTGATAAAAATTTATCGAAAAACCTGACAGAGCAATGGCTTATTTGTGTTGAGTAACTGGGGAGTCTGGCCTTTGATCAAGGTGTCTTCTCATGTAAAAAGACAATTATATTGCTAACTCTGCTCTCGAAGTTGAGAGGCAATGACAGTTATCACACTGAGTAACTGGGTCACTTCACCTGAGACGTGTTGTGCCTCATGTAAAAAGGTGTTGATCAACCTAAATTGCTCTAAAAAATATAATGTGCTTCAAATGAAAATATATTGAAAATTCTGTCAACTCATATTCTTGTAAAAAGTGTTTAACATCAATACTAATCTGTGTAACTCTTAAAAGAGTCATTGAGATCATGTGTGTAAGATAAAGATGATTACTTTTGAAGGTTATCTGAATACTTGGTTCACCTTTATTAAAACTTGGATTCAGATATGAGTATTGAGTTTAATTTGACAAATTTGGTATACATCATAATTAAATCAGATTGGTTAAGTTGCCACTTCATAACCCTTTATGATAGAAGAGTCTATACTATTCAAGACTTATTGAAGTGGTGCAAGCATTAAAATACTTCATGATCAGATTCTTTCCAGATAGCCTGATCAACATAAATCTTGATATTGATTATTCATTGAGATGTCTTGTGATAATTGTTATCTACTCTTGCCTTTCTATCATCAACCACTTCACTCTCCACACTGTTGGAATCTTCCATCTTGTTTTGCAATAAGTTTTGGTTCTGTGGACTTTCCACCTGTTTCATTCTGTTCATGCAAATGTGAGGTGCCACAACCAGAGTTTAGATTGTTTGTAATGGCATATTTCAGATTGATTTATTAGATAACCAGAGTTCATTCCTGTGCTTCAGGGGGAGTTATGGGTCATCTGCTTTTAAGGGGAGAGTAGTACATCTTGCATGTTGATAGGGGGAGAGCTGTTTCATTGTCATAAGGGAGAACCTCATTTTAATGAACCATGATTCATTCTCTGACTTTGTGTGCTGAATTTTGTCTCTCAAACCATTTCCTCTCTTTTTGATTATGTCAAAGGGGGAGAATGTTTGACGTGTGACTCATTATGTTGCCATCATCAAAAAGGGGGAGATTGTTGTGCCCCTTGTGCTTTGATGATTATGTGGTGTTTTAATGATAGCAACATAAATGAGTCACCATATTGTTTTGCTAAGAACATCACATTGAATGATAGTAACATGAATGCATATGACTGATTTATTCTGTGGAGAATGCATGAGTGTGTTATATCTGATTTGTTCTGTGGAGAATGCATGAGTGTGCTAGCTCTGTGGGTCGACCCCCTTCTTAGATGGGTCGACCCCCCTCAAGTCTTTACATCAGATTCGCATGTCTATACATCTCGTAAGTAGTTCAGATGGCGTCAACCCATTGAGTCCACGAGGTTGACGCAGCCTTGAAATGCCTCAGATGGCTTTGAAGATAAGGCTGGATGCGTTGACGCATGGGGTCACTGTGTCGACCCACTGAACTGACCCAGATCTAACTTCACATCAGGGTAAACTGCTGCGTCAACGTTGTCACGCTGTAGCATCTCTATGCATTTCTGAAGTCTACACATCATTTAGTTGCACGCCACTGTGTTGAGAAAGTCTACACATCAGATTGCCTTGCTTCATGCATAAGTCTATACATCGGTTGTTCATCACACACAAAAGTTTGAACATCGTTCATGAAGTCTGCACAGCCATTGCTTAAGGCAAGTCTGTACATCGACTAGGCAGCAAGTCTGTACAGCCCAAGTCTGTACATTGCATCATGTTGTTCATGCAGTGTCTTTCAAAGTCTATACATTCATGCTTGTTCATTCATCCAAGTCTGTACAGCCTTTTTGCATTGGACTTAAAGTCTATACATTTGGCAAGTCTGTACATTGGACTGTTCATGCTTTCATCTCAAGTCTATACATCCGATTGTTCATCTTGTGGCTAAGTCTGCACAGCGTCTAGTGTTTCTTGCAAAGTATGTACACTGCATTGGCATCTTTACCTACGTGCTGAACTGAGCAAGTCTATACATTCTTAATCTTTACCTACGCTCAATTCCACCAAGTCTGTACATTGGGCTCTCACTCAAAGTCTGTACAGTGCCATGTTCATATGCTTCCAAGTCTATACATTGCACTGTAGCTAGAACTGTGCAAGTCCATACATCGCTGCATTGGCCAAGTCTATACAATGCCATTTGTTCATGCATGTTAGCAAGTCTGTACAGCCTGTGTTCACAACACAAAGTCTGTACATCGCATGCTCACACAAACGCCAAGTCTATACATTGGCTTTGCTTGCATGAGCTTGAAGTTTATACATTGGCTTGAAGTCTATACATCGTGCTTGCATCAAGTCTGTACAGCCTTTCCTTTGGCAAGTCCACACATCGTGAAGTGTATGCATCCATTGCTTTAGTTCAATATCTGCTATGTGCATACATTGCATCGGTGCATTGCCTCCTCTGTGCATATACTGCATCAGTGTATCCTTCAGGCATACAGTCTATACACTAATGCATGTGAGGTCCTTTGCTTTCAAAGTCCACACATCTGTTGTCAGCATGTTTATGCATTCGTATTCAATGTACACACTTCACTGCATTGTGCATTGCTCTTGGCAGAGTCTGTACATCACTTGAACATTCACTGCACTCTAACTCTATACACTGCTTCACTCATTGCACGAAGTCTGCACATTGTGTTGCTTTGTTCATACTTTGGTTTGCTAAGTCTACACATTGATGCACGTTTACTTCTGCATATTTGAAGTATGTACATAGCTTAAGCTCTGCATATTTCAAGTCTACACGTTGCTGCTGAACGCAAGTCCATACATTGCATAACGTCTGCACATTACACACTGCAAAGTCCATACATTCTTGTCGCTTTGCAAAGTCTATACAATACATTGTGTATACTATGAAGTATGTACAGGGGTTTCAGTCTTAAACTGATAATCCTATTCGACTGTCTGACAGGGATTCTTTGCAGAGCCTAATGAAGGTACGTGATCCAAGGAAGGACGAGGTGCCCAGATTATGACACGTGGATGCAGCCCAGCCAGGATGCTGTCAGGTGGTAGAAATGCCTCGGTTCTGGCGAAAGCCTTTGGGCGGGAGATGTGGAGAGCACACGACAAATTCCTGCTACTCTATATATATATTAAGCTTCTTCCATCTGAAGAAGACTGATTGTGAGACAGAGAGCTCTAGCAGAAGAGATTGAAAGAAGCAAAGGATAGCTTGCACGATTCTGTGAGAAAGAAAAGAGAAGCAGAAGAAGCAGAGAAGAAAAAGAGAAAGAGAAGAAGAGCATAAGAGAAAGAAGAGAAAGAGAGAGAGATAGTGGATATCTGGCATTTGGATCAAATCCAAGCCAGAGCTGCTCCTTCGAGAGCTATATCATTTGTGCTTTCATTTACAACTTTCAGTCGCTGATTGTCTTCTTGTTTTTATTTCATCTTTTATCCTTTCTTCAAGCTGTTAGTCAGCGTTTGTAGAGGTGCTGCCTCTGGACGGGTAAGCTGTAATCCCCAGCGGTTGCAGTGGTGGATTCCACTAGACAGCAAGCTGTGTTGCTCAGCGGATTGTATGGCAAGCTGTGATGCCCAGCTGTTCAAGCTGTGAGTCAGCGGAATCCACACTCGGGTTTGAGTGTGGGGTGGATGTAGGTCTGTAGGACCGAACCACCTAAAAATCATTGTGCAGTGGTTTGATTTCTTTGTGGGTTTGCCGCTAGATGAATGCACAGGGTCGATATGGTTTGATTTTCTATATGTGTTTATTTCATTACTGCGCACACTATATGTTTGACTGTGGTATTGAGAGTTCGTTAACATTGTTCCTAAGTCACTAGTTAGTTCATCTATAAGCATTTCAGTTGTCTTAATAGATATGAATTCCGCAATTGCTTATTGGGCTTCTGGTTGTATTAGGAAGAGTTTCTTAATTGGGTGAAGTTTTTAAAGGGTATATTCATTCACCCCCCCCCCCTCTGAATACATAGCACCGAACCCAACAGGCACGACATATACACGTACATGACTTTCTTGCTTGTTACATGATATTTCACAGAAATTCACCAAATACTTGCTCATAAGCAAAAGATGTTGGTGTGATGATTACGTGGTTTGCTAGTACATTCTCGATACATTCTTGATCATGAAAGGCCATATCATGTTCTTGTTACATTCTTACTAATTCATACTTGCTCAATCTATCTTACATGATCGTCTTGTTACCTTGGTTATTTACATGTGAATTATCGCATTCGCATGATTTTACTTTATTTTCTTTAGAGCTAAAATGTTAAATCACTTTAATAGTGCCTTCATGTTGATGCGAAGATACCTACTGGGTAAGTGTGCTCATTACCTATTTCCAATCTTTTCAGGAGATGAAAGTGATTCGAATTCGGAATCGAGTTATTCAAGTAGTGGCACCGAGAGCGAATGAGAGTCATATCAAACATGAGAGTGAAGACTTAGGAAAGTCAATCTTGTTTAGATCGAGTCTTTGTAGTTTTCCTTTTTTCTTGAGTCTGATGGATTGAAGAAAGTTGAAAAGTTATTGTATTTGAATATTTTGATTTGATTACTAATGAAATAAAGTTGAAGTTTGAGTAAATTATTGTGCAATTGCATTTTGTTATGCGTGGTTGTCTTGCACTCTGATCATTCTTGCTTGCAAGAGGCTTACCATGCCGGTTGTTCACATTCCTTGAGCTAGTCTTCTACTGTAATAAAGGCTCGGGGTGTGACGGTTAAGTTGGTATCAGAGCCTAAGTCTCATGACTTAGGGAAAAGAGTCACCTCATAGGATAAGTCCAAGGCTTAAGGACCCATACCTATGAACTAATGAAGAAATTTTCTCACCCATGCGAGAATTAGGTAGAGCCCGGGATAAGATAGTTAATTAGTTTTAAGATTAATCTCTTTCTAATTCCATGAGAATTAACAATTTATTATTTCTCTCAGGTACCTCATTATTACAATGGCTCATCGCGTAGATTGGGATGGCATGCAACAAATGGTTATTGGCTTTACTCAGACATTACAAACTATGGCCCATGCAGGCACAGGGGCGAGGGCTGGTGACTTGCATCACAATTTTCAGAGCTTAAACCCTCCACGTTTCTGCGGTTCTTCTAATCCAGATGAGGTAGAAAACTGGATAGATGAAATGAATCGTATCTTCAATGTTATCCAATGCGCGGATCAAGAAAAAGTGCATCTCGCAACCTTCCAACTCAATAAAGATGCACGCACATTGTGGAAATCAGTTGCTGTACCTCCGGCAGATGCACCTCACACGTGGGAAGGATTTCTCACATTATTCCATGCTAAATACTTTTCTGAGCATGTTAAAGAAAGAAAGGCTATAGAGTTCGCCTCTCTTCGTCAGGGAATGATGACAGTTGCAGAGTATGAACTTCAATTCTCCACGCTAGCACCTTATGCACCACATTTAATCAGTACCAATTTATTGAAGGCTAACCGGTTTATGGACGGGTTATGACCCGGTTTCATTCAGCAACTCGGGACCCAAAGCATTCGTACCTATGCGGAAATGGTCTAGCATGCATATTTATGTGAGAGGACCTTAGAGAAGGTCGAGAAATTGAAAGGAAAAGGAGAAGAGTCCAGTCGACGATCTGATCGGCGTTATAAGAAAGAAAAATTCAGCATCACGGAACCACACAAAAGCCGTGATAGCAAGAAGAGATCTAGGAGCGGGAACGGTGGAAGTTCCCAGAAGAATAAGAAAGTTAAGGAGGAGGAGAAGCAAGTCATGGCGGCTTGCACATTTTGTGAGAAGTTCGGCCACTCGGCCGAGGAATGCTGGAAGCGCCTTGGCGCTTGTTTACGTTGCGGTAGCAGGGAGCATCGTATGCCAGATTGCCCCCTTATGAAGGATCAATCGTCTGGTGGTGGACGTAAGAGGTAGGCTCGTCTCAATGCTGTTCTAGAAGAAGAGAAGCGCCCAGGGATGGTGGGCTTATGGAAGGCACCCTTCAAATTTGTTCGCATCCTGCATTTGTGTTGTTTGATACTGGTGCTTCTCATTCTTTTATCTCCACTATTTTTGCAAAAACAATCCCAATTTCATCAGTTCCCCTACCTTCAGATCTTGCTATTACTACACCCTTAGGTTCTGGAACAAAGCTTACCGAGTATTATCCTGATAGTGAGGTAATAGTAGAAGGTCACAATCTCCCCGCAAACTTAGTATGCCTTGACATGAAAGGTTATGATGTCATTTTAGGGGTAGATTGGTTAATGGATCATGATGCCAATATCAATTGCCGGAATAGGATAATATCCTTTCGCAAACAAGGTTTACCAAGATTTTCCTTCCTTGGTATCAAGTATAAGAAGCATCCTACCATCATCTCTTCTCTTCACGCTTGCAAACTTATATTGCAAGGATGTGAAGCTTTTCTTGCTTCTGTCATTGTTACCGAATCCAAGGAAATCATCATAGCAGACATCCCTATTGTAAATGAGTTCTCTGATGTGTTCCCATCCGAATTACCCAGTTTACCACCCGAGAGAGAAGTAAACTTCACCATTGAACTCATTCCAGGAGCAGCGCCTGTTTCTATAGCCCCTTATAGGATGTCCCCCACGGAACTTAAAGAATTAAAAAGGAAGTTGTAGGAACTATTAGACAAGAGTTTCATCAGACCTAGCACATCCCCCTGGGGTGCACCAGTTCTTTTTGTCAAGAAGAAGGATGGCTCCCTCAGGCTGTGTATCGACTACCGGCGACTGAATCAACTTACAATCAAGAACAAGTATCCGTTGCCGCGTATTGATGAGCTCTTCGACCAGCTTTCGAGACCAGAATATTTCTCCAAGGTAGACCTCAGGTCAGGTTATCATCAGCTTAGAATTAAAGATGAAGATATATACAAAACGGCTTTTCAAAGTCGTTATGGCCACTATGAATTTGTGGTAATGCCGTTCGGGTTAACAAATGCCCCAGCAGCATTTATGCAACTTATGAACAATGCTTTCCAACCATATCTGGACTAGTTCATCGTCGTCTTCATTGATGACATTCTGGTATACTCCAAGATAAAAGAGGAACATGAAGAACATTTGAAGATAGCTCTGTAAATGCTCAGAGAACATAAACTCTATGCCAAACTTAACAAGTGTGAATTCTGGCTTAAGCAAGTTTCATTGCTAGGCCACATTATTTCAAAAGGAAGTATCGTTGTGGATCCTTCTAAGGTAGAAGCAGTTAAGAACTGGAGCTGGCCAATGACCGTATCAGAAGTAAGGAGTTTTCTAGGTCTAGCCGGGTATTATAGTAGGTTCATAAAGGATTTCTCAAAGATTGTTGTTCCATTGACAAGACTTACAAGAAAAGGAAATCCTTCTGCATGGTCGAAGGATTGTGAAAAGAGTTTTCTAACCCTTAAGGAACATCTCACGACAGCCCCTATATTATCATTGCCCGTTGAAGGTGGTGGATTCGAAGTATATATGTATGCGTCTGGCATTGGCTTAAGGTGTGTCCTCATGCAAAATGGAAAGATAATTTGCTATTCTTCAAGACAATTGAAACGTCATGAAGAGAATTATCCTGTGCATGACTTAGAATTGGTAGCCGTTATATTTGCCTTAAAAATTTGGCATCACTACCTTTACGGAGAAAAATTTACGGTTTATTCAGACCACAAAAGCTTGAAATACTTATTCTCTCAAAAGGAGCTAAATATGAGGCAGAGGAGATGGTTAGAATATCTCAAGGACTTTGATTTTACTATTCAATATCATCATGGCAAGGCTAATGCTATAACCGATGCACTCAGCAGGAACCCAATAGAAAAATTGTCAAGTCTCATGGTTATTATGACTAACCTTATTTCTCAATTTACACAGCTAAATTTGAATATTGATATGAAGAAAGAAGAGTGTTTCATAGCTAATATCCAAGCTCAGCCTACGTTAATAGAGGATCTGGTCAAGCTATAAAATGACGATCCCGTATTACTGGAGATTAAAGCCAACATAGAACAGAGGTCGGATTTTTCTGTTTCCAATGACGGAAGATTACTATTTAAGGACCGAGTGTGTGTACCAGATCATGAGGATACGAAGAAACTGATCCTAGAAGAAGCACATAAGTCTAAGTACACCATTCACTCTGGTAGTACCAAAATGTATCAAAATCTCAAAAGAAATTTCTGGTGGCCCAATATGAAGAGGGAAATAGCTAATTTCATGTCCCGCTGTCTCACTTGTCAACAAGTAAAGGCAGAGCATTTAAGACCCGTAGGTAAATTACATCCCTTAGATATTCCAGCATGGAAATGAAAGAGTATAGGGATGGATTTCATTATGGGTTTACCTAAGACAAGGGGTGGACACGGCGGTATCTGGGTGATCATAGACCGATTGACTAAATCTACACATTTTCTACCAATAAAAAGTCGATGGTCTATGGATATTCTAGCAGCATTATACATAAGAGAAATTATCAAATTATATGGTGTCCATGTCACTATTATATCTGATAGAGATCCTCGATTCACATCACAGTTTTGGAAGGGTCTTCAACATTCTCTAGGGACCCGACTGAACTTTGGCACAACGTTTCATCCACAAACTGATGGTCAAACAGAAAGGACAAATCAAGTGGTGGAAGATATGCTCAGGGCTTGTGCTATTGATTTTGGAGGAAGTTGGCATGATCACTTGCCTCTGGTAGAATTTGCATATAACAACAGTTATCAGGCCAACATACAGATGGCACCCTTTGAAGCTTTATATGGAAGAAGCTGTAGATCACCAATATGTTGGAATGAAATAGGGGAAAGGTAATTTCTATGCCCCGACATTATCAGGGATTCTTCAGAAAAAATTAAGCTCATTCGAGAAAGATTGCAGATGGCACAAGATAGGCAAAAATCTTATGCTGATAATCGAAGGCGCGACTTGGAGTTTCAGGTAGGAGATCATGTGTATCTAAAGGTTTCTCCGGGTCGTGGTATTCGAAGATTTGACATCAAAGGCAAGCTAACTCCAAGGTTCATTGGCCCATTTAAAATTCTCAAAAGGGTCGGTGAAGTGGCTTATAGATTGGCTTTACCTCCATAATTAGCAGGAGTTCATGACGTATTTTACGTCTCTATGCTGAAAAAGTATGTATATGATCCTTACCATGTTATCACTTACGATAATTTGGAGATTCAGAAGGATATGAAGTATGAGCAAATATCAATAAAGATTCTGGAACGGGAAGTGCGTCAACTAAGGAATAAAGCTATTCCTCTGGTCAAGATTCAATGGAAGAAATCATGGCCATTTGAAGCAACTTGGGAAACAGAAGAAGTCATGCGGAAAAGATTCCCAGAATTATTCAACTGTAAGTACACTCTCCATATAATCCATGTATTGAATTTGGGGACCAAATTCTTCTAAGTGGGGGAGGGTGTAGTGCCCCAAAATTTATATAAATAATTTCTAGATTATTTTAAGAATTTTCTAGAATTTATTTGGAATTTATAAAGCTTAAATTAACTAACAAATTGATATTGGGATTATAAGGCCCAATTATGTTAAATAATTAATCTAGATTTGATAAATAAAGCCCAAAGGAGTTAAGGACCAAGCCCATTAAGTTTGGCCCATATTTTAGAAGGTTAATTAAATTATCCTCAGAATATAAGGATAAATACCCTTTTTATAGATAATTATGTGGATAAAATAATAAAAGAGTTTTATTAAGTTTGAATTCTGCGCACAGTAGTTGTAGCGGTCTATCGTGCGACCGCCACAGGGCTCTGAAGCACCAAGACTCGACCGTTACATTTTGACTAATTTCATAAGTGGAAGAACAAGCAAAAAGATTGGATCTTTAGGATCTTATCTCCTAGAAACCTAATTGAGAGAACATGTAGGGTTACTAAGGACTCTTAGGGATCAGATTTTGGCCAACTAAGGACTCTAGAATCGACCTAATCCATGAAACCCTAGCAAAGTTCTATAAATAGGACCCAGATTGGGACTGGACAACCCTTACTTTTAGCTCGTGAAGAATCAGGGTAAGGAGTCATAATTTTGGGTAAGTTATTTAGAAGCTTTTGTTTCTAATACTTTAGACTAATAGCTCCCAAAATTTGGTGCTAGGAGATCCAGTATCCAAGGAGTTAGAAGCTTCCAAAGTTGCTGGTTCAACCATTGCGACTCAGGAAACTGAGCAAAAGTCCACTGAAGAATAGAAAATTAGGACGTCTAAACCAGATATTTAGAAGTTGGTTCTTTAGAACTTTTTGTTCCAAATAGTTTCATATTTATACCCTCCAAATTTCACGTCTTTAGGTCAAGAGATTGAGAAGTTAGAACGGTGTGAAGTTGCTAAAAACTCACAAGAAGGGAAGGATTAGGGCGTGCTTTGCAGACCCAAATTTAAAGTATAGAAGCTTGTAAAGAGGTAGGTCATCTCATGAACGGCAAGAATATTATGTTAGGGATAAAATCCCTTGGATTTTACATGATTTCATGCAATGTAGGCCAAGAATTTCATGTTTTAGTAGGTCTATGCATACATGCATATCTTTACCCTAAATTAAAGGTAAAAGATATTCTCTTGTTAATTCACTGCAACCTATGCATCTAGATGGCCTTTACTTCGTTTTGTCATGGCTAGAGTAGTTAAGTCTTTTTAAACATGACATGTTTCAATCATAGTCTTTTTTTTCTATGTACGATCAACGGGGCTCTAACGGTCTATAGTTCGACCGTCAGAGGTATATAACGGTCTTACGATATGCCGTCACACCCCCTGTTATACTTGAGTTCCATGTAAACTCTGACTGACTATAAGTGGAGTGTTACAACACTCTGACGGCCCCACGATAAACCGTCACAGCACTATGACGCCCCCATATTAGACCGTCAGAATATTGTGATCTGTCAACCTGAGACAGAATTGAAAACAGTCAACATAGTTTATAAATAAAGCCTAGATATCTAAGTTTTGACCTGTTTTCATGACTTTGAGTTTATTAATTGATTCATGATAGAAATTGCATGTCTAAAGCACCTTGAGTTATTTTAAGCATATGTTAATTTCATTTGCTAAACTCTATAGTTTTGTATTAAAACTATGATTTTAAATGTTGTATTGACAGAGTTTATCATGGTTTCACATCGTTATACATTCTTTCTCGTCTATAGAGTCATTTTCTTTAAGTACGTGGCGTATACTCCGGTATGTGTCCACTAGTTACACTTTTGCACTATAGGAACACATTCTTGAACTTGAGGACCTCTCTATTGGATATTCCTTCCAATAGACTAGGAAATCTTGTTTCAAGGCCTCCGTAATTCTCCGTGAGCCTGGGATTCCCACTAGAACGCTGAGCTAGTTGTACCATTAAAGCTCAATTGTCTAGAAAAGCACTACCGAAGTTTTGAATTATGTCCATGTAACGGCCTATTACTCGACCGTCAGGCACATCTAACGGTCCAGTATACAACCGTCACATTACTGAGTCCAATTTATTCTTTCTAGATTCAGCCCATTCTAACGGTCCAATACTAGACCGTCATGTTCATGTAGCGGCCCATTAATTGACCGCCACAATTCCTGAGTACTTTAACCTGAGGTTTGACCCAAGGGTTGGAATTTCAAAGTTCCTCGATGGATTATTGATGGTCTAAGACTTGTCATATTGTTTAAGATACTTAATTTTAAATTATGGAAGATAAGGAATGTACTGTTATGCTGTCAAATTGTTTCCATGAGCATAACATTATTTTAAGTCATTCTTGATCCCTCACATTCTTAAGCGAAGCGTTCATTCATTGAATTATTGTTATCATGAACTTATTAAACTTGTTATATTACTGGCCATATTTTATTACTTGAAATGTGGAAGTAACTTGATTTATACTTGAAGATGCGATCGGGCACTGATTGTGTCCAAGGGCTCTATGCCAGTCCCCTCGGATGATTGTCGGAAACATACTGTAAACCATGGGGTATGATGCTATTGGCGTCGTATTACACTGGGAGTACTTTCTCTATAAATAAGTGAAAAATCCACGGCACGACATATACATGTACATGACATTCTTGCTTGTTACAAGATATTCCACAGAAATTCACGAAATACTTGCTCATAAGTAAAAGATGTTGGTGTGATGATTACGTGGTTTCCTAGTACATTCTCGATACATTCTTGATCATGAAAGGACATATCATGTTCTTGTTACATTCTTGCTAATTCATACTTGCTCAATCTATCTTACATGATCATCTTGTTACCTTGGTTATTTACAGGTGAATTATCGCATTCGCATGATTTCACTTTATTTTCTTTAGAGCTAAAATGTTAAATCACTTTAATAGTGCCTTCATGTTGATGCGAAGATACCTACTGGACAAGTGTGCTCATTACCTATTTCTAATCTTTTCAGTAGATGGAAGTGATTCGAATTCGGATTCGAGTTATTCAAGTAGCGGGTCCGAGAGAGAATGAGACTCATATCAAAAATGAGAGTGAAGACTTAGGAAAGTCAATCTTGTTTAGATCGAGTCTTTGTAATTTTCCTTTTTCTGTGAGTCTGATGGATTGAAAAAGGTTGAAAAGTTATTGTACTTGAATATTTTGATGTAATTACTAATGAAATAAAGTTGGAGTTTGAGTAAATTATTGTGCAATTCCATTTTGTTATGTGTGGTTGTCTTGCGCTCTGATCATTCTTGCTTGCAAGAGGCTTACCATGCCGACTGTTCACGTTCCTCGAGCTAGTCTTACACTGTAACAAAGGCTCGGGGCATGACATGCGACTTCTCCAGAAGCAGGGATGCGAGGGGAAGTGATGTTGGAGGGCCGAAGACGCTCCAGGTTACCGGAGGGACCGATCCGATCGCTGTTGTGCGGTTCTGTCCTCCGGTCATGGACAATCTACGCGCTAGTTCCACCTGCAAAGGGCTTGTAGTATGGGGAGTGGACGGGGGGTGAGGGACGGGTCTCAGGGGATGGGATGACGTGGGAGAGAGGGTGAGAGGGGCTGGGGGTTGGCCAGGAGGTGGGGATAGTAGGTGGTGATGGTGAGGGGGTGAGGGAGACTATGTGGCCTGCCTCTGGTGCAGGGTGCGGCCTGAGCTGAGTGCCGATTGGGGGTGGGTTGCTGCAGAAGCAGCAGAGGGATAGGGCATTGTGGCTTAGGGAGACTTTGGGGGAAGGGGAAGAGAGCAGGGGGAGAAGAGGGTTGGCGTGGCTGTGGCTAGGAGAAGGGAGGGAGAGAAAGGGTCTGCGATCTATCCTAGGTGGAGGGGTGAGGGCGATGGAGAGAGGGCAAGTTTTTGAATTTCTTTGGTTGAGTTGTGGAAAGGTAGGGGGAAAGGGGGGCAGGGATCTGTGATGGGGGTGGGGTGCGGAGGAGGGGGGAGAGATTTTAGGAGAGAGATCTGGAGTGGGATGAGAGAAGGAGGGTAGGTGTGCTGGATTGAGAGGGAAGGAGGGGAGGTGCGCGAGGGAGAGGAGAGATTCTAGGAGGGATTTAAGGAAAGAGGAGAGGAAGGTTATCTAGGGAGCTGAGGTGGCAAGGGAGAGAGGAGGAAGAGAGAGAGGAAGGTGCGACCAAGGAAGAGGGAGAGGGGAAGAGAGTTGCGAACTAGAGAGGGAGGGGGGAAAGAGAGAGAAAGGTGCGCAAGAGAGAGTGAGGGGAGATTCTCCAAGGAATTCAAAATTTTCTACAATTCTTCATTTGCTGCAAATGAGGTCCCTAGGCCTCCTTTTATAGTGGAGACCAGGGATTACAAAAGACCTCACATACCCCTAACAAATGGAAGAAAGACCCTGCTATATGGGGGGGTAACAATAAGCTACCTACGACCACTAACCGAATTGCTGCTAGACCTGGCCTATTGGGCCTTATTAACTTGATCCAATAAGGACTAAATGCTCCCATAAAATAAAAATACATCTGATGGAATGTGAAATAGAAGATATCCATATCTGCGCCTAGCCAAGTTCGCGCGATCATGTTATGTCGGAGTCGCCGTCGAAGTGGGGTGGGCCACTGTTGTCCCCACCATCACTTTTGAGTATGATTGTGGGCCGGTGTGGTTATATAACCCGGTCATGGATTGAGATAGTTGTTTCACCTGGATTGCCAGAACTACAAGAGTTCTGTAGTTCTGATTGATTGTATGACGATTGATTTTCTCTGTGATTAGTCGTGTGGGCTTTCGTAGGAATGTCTATGTGACGAATGCATCGTGTGTTGCCCTTGTGTGGAGTTCTAGTGTTTTGGCAACTCGAGCGTTCATTCATGTTTCAGACTGCCAATGTTGTTCTTGGTGTAAGGCTTGTAGGCTCGTGTTGCCTAGCAGACCGTGACCATGACCATGCGAGGGGTATATGTGTTTTTGGTAGGAGTAGTCCTGAATAGCCTGTGTAGCGTGGATAGACCGGGTGAGGACAGCCCTATGTGCACGGCGCTCGTACAAAAGAGGCGAGGATAGCCTAGAGTGTGCAGTGCCTTGGTTAGGACAAGAGTATGTTTCTGATGGTTGCAGTGGCGCGTACCCAGTGTCAGGGAACGGACACAGCCATAGTGTGGGTTGCAGTGGTGTGGATCCTAGCCAGTCTGAGGGAGTGGTGATGTGTGTGTGTCTTTACCCACTCGAGGTTAGGGTGTAGCTGCATACATGATCCCTGTTCGAGGTATGGGCTACATACGAGAGATGTGAGAGGCTGAGTGCCAGTTGAGGCGACTGCGTTGTCGTGGCCCTCAGACGAGGTTGACGTTACCGACTACGTGTCGTGGCCCTCCGGTGAGGTTGACGGTACCGACAACGTTGGCGAGACCTCCTGGCTTTGAGGTAGAGCTGACATGGTGGCGAGGTCATGGCTCCCTCCTAGGTTGTGACTGAGGTTTCTAACTTGAGGTTTCCAAGTCGAGGTCAAGGTACTCTTGTGAAAGAGGATATGTTGGTGACTGTGTAGTCCTAGCTCGAGTTTTCCATCAGTGTGGATGGACTTGAACGACTGAGTTATCATGGGTTTTCCTTAGTGTAGCCGTGTCGTTCCCGTGTTTGAGGGTTTGACTTCTATTTGTCGTGTTCACAGAGTAGCTGTGGAAGTTGTGATTCCACTATAGGCTATCTTGTGTTCGCCCTCACCGTGCTTCCCCGGCTACGTAGACTGTTGTAGCTTCTGTTGTAGTTAGTTGCTAGTCTGGTTATATTTTATGTTAATTGTGGTTATTGTTGCCTTTGTTACTACGCTTGTGTGAGGTAGGGCTCCACGGGACCCCTACTGAACCAATGAGATGAGGCTCACCCCTTTTCTTTTCAGGTCTGGTTCTTTGCCACGTGGACCGACGGGTGAGAGTTGCGCCTGTGCTATTGTAGCTGCCAATTGCCAGGGCCAGTGTAGGCTCATTCAGTGTACGAATTTCTTTCTATTAGATGTACTGTATAGACTTGGACTCGATATTAAAATGTTAAATTCCTGTAAAATATTTATTTATTTTTGTTGTTAAATATTCAAATCATGTGAATTTAAATTATGCCTTTATTTCTAATTATCATGCACCCCCACAACACCAAAACTTTTTCCGTTACGAGTTTCCCACTCGTGGGTAGCGGTTCGAGGTTTGGGTTATCGGTTTACCGGTGCTCGAATCCGGGGTTATGACAGGTGGTATCAGAGCAAGGCTGTGGCTGTGCATAAGAATTTGGGATAAATGTTTCCCTTAAAGGGAGAGTCCATAAAGTCCGGTACAGTTGGCAACTAGCTTAGGGTATGTTGTGTTTCTTACCCTCTTGTTTTTGTGATTAAGTGCCTTGTGTTTGTGCCAATAGTGTGTAGATGTCACCGAGAAGGTAAGTGCAATTTTCTGACTTGTTGGAAGAGGCCCAAGGAGGGCGGAGTAGAGAGTTATCTCTCCCTGTGGTGGTTGCCTCGAGTGTGCCGAGTCAGGCGGATTTCTTTGCTGATATGAGTCAGCAGTGCCAAGGTCACGAGATTGGTGAGGGTGGCTCATGGCAAGCTAGTCGTGGGTGAATTGTGCAAGAATTTTTGTAATTCCAACCACCTCAGTTTGTGGGCCAGTCGGATCCTGATGCAGCAAGAGCATGGATAGAGGTCGTGGAACGAGTGTTAAGGGTAATGGAATGTACCGAGGATGAGAGAGTCTTGTTAGCAACTTATCAGCTGCAAGGATCGACTCTCTTGTGGTGGACTGCGGAATGGGAAATGACCTTTCAGTCCCGACCCTTTTGGCAGATTTTGTGGCAAGAGTTTGTTAGAGTGTTTGATCGAGCATTCAACCCTGCATGCTTGCGAACAGAAAGGACGTTCTAGTTCATGAATTTGGTGCAGGGTGATACGATAGTGGGTCAGTATTGTGCTCGATTTGTGGAGCTAGGTCATTATGCCCCTCATGTGATGGCAGATGAGGCCTTGAGGACTCAACATTTTGTTAGGGGTTTACGAACTAAGCTTTGGTAGGAACTTATTATTTATCGTGTATAAGATTTAGATGCGGCATATCAGATTGCGGTGGCTCTTGAAGGAGATATTTTGAGAACCCGAGGATCGATAATGAGATATGCTCACCAAGATGTTGTTCAGCAGAGGATTCCTTATCAACAGCAAGAGGTGATTCAACAGTCTCCAAGCCAGCCAGGAATTCCATCTTTCATATCCCATGAAGGTGGATCCTCATTGAGATCGAGGCCTAGGCATATGGATCGGTTAATTGGGAGAAATAAGTCGACCAGACAGTATCGGAGTGAAGAGGAGATGATTCCGTCAACAGTTATGCAGCAGCTACTAGTTCGATCGGTATAACATAGCATGTCTGAGCGGCCAGGGCAGTGTCTAAGGTGTTGTGATTTTCACGTTGGTACACCATGTGCGGTGGCTATGGCCGAGTTAGTGTGCTTTAGTTGCGTCCATGTGGGACACATTGCTCGTGAGTGCTCTTCGATGTCGCACTAGTTTGAGTAGTTGTAGTGGTTGTCTTTTGTGAGAATGCCTTGTGTGTAGTGGTGGACCCACTTGTAGGCATTTGTACCTTTCTCTTGTTGTGTAAGAGCATAGTGATATGTTGCCCGAGTGCTTGATAAGCGTGTAGCATGGCGTGCTTTATGTAGAAAACGCCTATGATTTATGTAATGATGCTTGTGATTTTGTATACTATCATTGTGCCTTGATAGTTGGAGCTGGGAAAGAGTTGTTACCAGCTATTCTCTTGTGATGAGTGTGTGTTTGGGCTGTTCGATCTGAGTTGCGTAGCGGAAGTGTGTGGGCCTATAACCCACAGGCTCCAGGATCGGGGTAATTGTGGTGAAATGTTTTGTAGTTTTGACTATGAGAATAGTTGATGTGATGTTCTCGTCATGCTACTTGCCTTTTTCTCTTTCATTCTTCCTTCCTTCTCACTTTACCTCCCCGTTGTTCTTCTCTCGTCTCCCGACTATAGACGGTAGCTTGTTGGCCCAGATAGAGATGGCGGACAAGAAGGGGGGTTGAATTGTCCCCTTGACCTTGATAGCAGATTTAAAAATTCACTCTTAACTGAACATGATGGAATTAAAATTAACTGCGTTAATTAGCATGAACTCAAGTAGGATTAAAAGAATGCTCTCAATCTTTCCGATCACACACGGATATGCAAATCGAAGAACGATCTAACTATGCCCAAGTACAAATAGCGGAGGTAGCAATGTGTAGTGGAGCAGTGAATAAAAATCTATAAATTGACCTGTGAATGGGGATAGAGGAAATGGACAATCACACAGGCAAACCACATGCAGCACAGAGATTTTTAGGTGGTTCAGGACTACGAGGGCTCCCTACGTCCACCCCTCACCCAACCGGGTGAGGCTTCACTACACGCTACTTTCGTAGCAACACGGGGACGAACCCCAACCACACACATACGCTACTTCTGTAGCAATATCCACACACACACGACGAGGAACACACCCCGGACAATAAGCACACACCGAGACGCAGCTCCGTACATGATCCACAAGGGATGAACAATCACACACACACAAGCCGCAATGCCCGCGGCACAATAACTCCACAACCGTTCACCGACGGTTTACACACTCACAGACATGATGTTTAGAAACGAAGGATATGATGAATATACCTTAAGAAACCTAAAGAGATTGACTCCATTAAGCACAAAAAGGATGTAGAAAGAAATTCCTATCGAAGAACAAGGGCTATAGAATGTCTTCTCTATGCCACGGGTCGGAGGGTAGCCGGATGATGACGTTGAGAGTGTCCTCTTGATCCCCTTGATGATATGCTCCTTTTCTTCTTCTTCCACGAGCTCCAAATGTCGAGGGATGTAGATCGAATCTAGCGTTGAAGCTTCCTTGAGCTCTCTTCTTTCTCTCCTACAACAAATAGAACAAGGTTAGCCAAAGGAGATTCTGAAAACCCCAAATTCGTATGTTATATATACAAGAGGGATAAGTTGTGCAAAAGACCACAATACCCTTGCAAAACCCTAGCAAAACCACCCCAATATGTTCATTAGTAACTCAAGGGCAAGTGTGTAAATTTTCAGCCCATTTGGATGTGATTTGGTCGGGTTTCGGCGACTTACGAAAATCCTGCACGGTGCTGCGAACAGGGGTGGGTCGACCCACTTTGGAGGGGGGGTCGAGCCATCTGCCAGACAGTTGCTGTCTGGGCAGATTTCACAGGGGGGGTCGACCCACTTACAGAGGGGGGGTCGACCCACTTGGCAGACAGCAAGCAGTAGGCTTTTTCTTGCCCAGGGGTCGACCCATTGAGTGGGGGGGTCGACCCATTTTCTTGCCCAGGGGTCGACCCATGATCAAAATGTCTCTAAACCATTTCCAAACATTCTAAACATGCAACCCAATAGATTAAAACAAGAATTGCATTTAACTAAAACATCATGATGAATTTGCAAGAGAATTCATTCTAAACCCGAATGAAATCAATTTGTGTCCAACCAACAATCATTCCTCCTCATTCAACATGTAAAACAAATGAATATGCATTGAAAACAAGATGTTAGCATTTGTAGACATCATCCAACAAATGTAAACATTAACCACATTATTTTCACAATGAGAGCTAGTTTTCATTAATTTCACAATGAGAGCTAGTTTTCAACTAGCGAAATGTAAATTCAACATGTGAAGTATGATATATGAAATAAGCCCAAACTTTCCATAAGAGAATACATCCAGAAGTGATTATTACCTTTGTAACAAAGGTTTGTGGGCAGATTTACACCTGCACCATCAACCAATTCATGTTTAAGAGAGTTAAGCCAAGATAATTCAAGGACCCTTATTCAACCCGGTTGAAGGCATGACTAAGCCAATAGAATAGCATGAGGTGAAGATGTGAAATCCATCAAGACCATTTGCAATCAGGTACTTCAACTCACCATTCAAAGAAGATTTTGGTTAATGAACATTGAAACCAAAATGAGCCAGATCAAACAATGAGAGTTGAGAAAGGGCATGCATGAGACACATGCAAACCCAACTACTCTAAGCAAGCAATGAGCATATAACCCGAGGTTCTATTCATAACCAAACCATCACTCTTACCATGTCTTGAAGAGATTGAGAATAAAACCTTACCTGTATATCTGAAACTCAAATTAATGATTAATTCAAACCAATCCAAATTCAATCCAGAAATACATAGTTCATTCCAAGAATTGAATCAATAGTCCCATAGTTAAATAGATGTGTATACATGAAACCCAATTTAACAAGGGACAATTGAACATTTTGTAACTCATTCAACTCAATCAAACAACTCATGGATACTTAGTTCATTCCATAAATTCACATACAGCCTTTAATCAGATGCATAGCACCCAAGTTCAATCCAATGAAGACTGAACTCACTTTTGTCACACAGGTATGCAATACCATCCTAAAATACTTGATCAATTAACATGAAATTCTTGATATCAAAATGCAACTTGAGAATGAGTTGAACAACCCACTCAACCATGCAACATGAATAATCCATATATCAATTTTTTCATTATCAAGAATCCAGATGGTGTGAATAACATGAAGAACATTTCATGGAAAACCTGAAGGCTCCAAAGTCTCATGTATAACACACGAGTCAACATGAATTATAGGTGAAGTTCAAACCACACTAAGGATATTTCCTTGAAGACCATTGTATTTGAACCACCTGCAAAACAAGAATACATCGTGTTAGCTTAACAAATGTTATAAAGCATAAAGCACACAATATAGAGGAATCATCAAAACCATTGTCAAAGACAACGAGGGGGCACACATAACCCAACACGGTAGAGTGTGAGGAAGCTCGGTTGAGTGGCAGTGATGTTGGGAAGTGATTTGCGAAGGAATGTAAGGTGGTGCGTGTGAATTGAGGTTGTTCAATCGATTCTGTCAAGGCGCGTGTTAGAATTGGTAGTGTGACCAGTGTGTGGTAAGCAATGTGCTGTGTTTTGGCCAGCTACTTAAGCTAGTGGGTAGCTAGTGAATGATGTTCCTTGCGAAGGGTTGGGATTGACCCAAAATTGATTTGTGGCACTGGATGTACCTTTGGAGTGAGTACATTGTGCCGGTTATTGTGTGTGATGTTGTAGGCGATCATTCGTGTCTTATTCCTATTAGTGTGTCTATGATCTGCAGTGGTGTTCTCTCGACGAGGCTATGTGTGATAGCTGTGTTGCCGTCTAGCTAAGTCTCCTTCCCTTCTTAGCCCTAAAATTTGAGGACACAATATCTTTAAGGGGGAGGGATGTAGTGACTCTGGATTGCGGATCTGACCATTTCAGATTTCGGAATAATCTCGCGTGTTTCAGATCGTTTGATTCATAATTTAAAATGAAAAGTAATTGTGTTATAATGGAAATTAAATGAATTATATGGGAAAATGCTTAAGGAATGGGCATATGTGCAATATTGGTTCTTTTAGGGTTGGGGAATAACCCAACCATTTTCTCTTTTTTTACCCCATCGAACCCTCCTCTCTCCCCACGTTGCTCTCTCCTCCTTCTATCATGTCCCCAGATATGCAGCGGACTTAAGCCGAGAACGTAAACAGTCGACAATTTAAAGCCTCAAGCTAGCAATATAATTAGAGTGCAACATTCACACATAAAAGAGTGCACACCATATATAAATAAACTCCAACTTTATTGAATAATAATCGAAAGGTTACAATGACACATGACTCCTTGACATAGCAATCCACTAGACTCAATAAAATAAAAGACTTCATAACATGATCAACTTTACCGCCTATTACAGTGAAGGAAATTAAATTACAATAACTGACTCCAGACTTTTTTACTATCTAGGCTTCACTCGTTCATCAATCACTCTCGGATCCGCCACTCAAATAGTCCGAATCCGACCTGCTAGAGTCTCCTGAAAAAGATTGGAAAGTAGGGAATGAGCGCACTCGCCCAGTAGGTATCTTCATATCAACATGATGGCATAATTTAAGTAATCAACATTTTAGCTCTATAAAAAAAATAAAGATGTAAGATGCGATAAAATCAAAGTAACGACAAGATATCAAGACAATTGTAGAGATATGAGAACATGATCAAGTAAGATTATAATATGGCCTTTCATTAACGAGAATGTACTATCATGTAACGAGAATGTACTTTCATAACCTTAAAAAGGCTATGCACTAGAAAGTCATGTAACAAACATATAATTATCAAGCATGAGATTTCATAGATTTCACCCGTTTATAAAAAAAGTACTCCCGGCGCAATGCAACGCCAGTAAGCATCATACCCCATGGTTTACAATACGTTTTCGGCAATCCTCCGAGGGGGCTAGCGTGGAGCCCTTGGACACCGTCTGTGCCCGCCCTTGTATCTTCAAGTTATAAATCAAGCTACTTTCTCGAGAAATATAAACTAGGCCAATAATATCAAGTTCAAACAATAGTTTCATGACAACAATATCAAGGTAAGAGCGTACAAAAATGGAAATCATGAGATAAAGGATGAATTAAATGATATTATGCCACATGAAGAATCCGGCAGCATAACAGTACATTCTTATGTTTCCAAAGTTTATTAATAAATTAATGTATAAGATGTTGGATTAAAGACGATCAGAAGATCACCAGAGAACAGAGTAGGATCAACCCTTGGATCAGACCTCATGTTTGACACAAGATAGCAGAATGCGGTCGAGCCAGGACCACCATCAAGAAGTAGCGGTCTAGCCAAGGCCGCTATCTGACAGGGTCGACACCAGAAAGAAAAGGGGTCGATGGAGTGATCAAGCTTGGCAGAACGTGGTCGGATTAGGACCGTTTTATTGAGAAGGCGGTCAAGTCAAGACCGCAATATGACAGGGTCGACGCCAGAAAGGAAAGGGGTTGACACAGTGACCAAGCCTGGAAGAACGCGATCGCGCTAGGGCCGCCATCTGGAAGTAGCGGTCACCCGTTGGCCGCGATCTATACAGGTTGCAGAAAATGTAAAAAACTCAAGTGCTTTCTAGACCATTGGATTTTAGGGTACAACCAGCTCGGCATCCTAGTGGGAATTCTAGGCTCGCGGAGACTTACGGAGGCCTTGAAACAAGATCACCTAGTCCGGCAGAAGGAATATCTGACGGAGAGGATCTCAAGTCCAAGAGATGTTCCTATCAAGTGCAAGTGATCTAAAAGCGTCATATCGGAGTACGGGCTATGTGTGAAAAACATAAAGGAGATGAGAAGGGAATGAATGAAAACTTAAATCATGATGCCATTAAGTCATGAAAATTCCTTTAAGTACAAACTATAAGGTTTTGGCATGAAAATTAATATACATCAAAATTAAGTTTAACACATGCTAGCACTAACTTATGAGGGCATGACATGATCGGGATAAAAAATAAACGAAATATAGCATGCTTAGTATCATATTTAATGGGGAAATAAATAAGGTTTGGGGCTGGTTACAGAAAGCAGGTAGCGGTCTATATAGGGCTACTACTTTAAGGTGGCGGTTGTCGGGGGCCGCTACCGGAATATAGCGGTCTCTGTGGAACCACCTTCTGCCTTGATCAGACAAAAGCTAAAACCGCCGTGTAGGGCTTATTCTAGGCAATACATGCATGACAACTATAGAGAACATGAAGGTAAGATAGAACAACATGCTTAGGATGGATTTATGAAACAAAAAGGCATGAATTTCATCAAAGATCTTATCTTTTAATTAAGAGTGTAGGGTTAGTATGTAGTGAAAAACATGATTGTGCCGCCATAGAAAAATGTTAAATACTCCGGGCATAGTGCATGAAATCACAAGGTAACAGAGGGGTTTTGTTCCTAGTTTGATGTTTAAGCCAACATGAGACAACCTACCTCTGGAATGCTTCCTAAGCCTCAAATTTCTCACCAGAAGAGGGCCCTAGTTTCTACGCATCCTGCGTAGAATCAGCGACTTCCGGTTGTTCTGACTCCTTAGATGCTTGACCTCCTTCGAACTATGCGATACAAGATTAGGGTTCATGCAAAATGGATCTGGGACCTATTTATAGAGGATGACCTAGGGCTGAGATTTTAGGTCAAATTAGGAGTCCTATGGGTGTCAATTCGATCCCCCAAAAGTCCTAGATAGGTTTTTTTGTCAGAGCACATCGATCCTTGGCAATAGGATTGATAAAAATCCAAATTTTCCCTACTTCTAGAACTCCCGTTTACGGAACCAGGTGGTTGTCTGGTCTAGACCGCCATCTCCAGAAGGCGGTCGCGTGATAGACCGCGACTTGTCTGGACGCCAAAATTTGAATATTGGTCTAATTCATCCTATAATTATCCCCTAATTATCTATTTTAATTAGGAAAATCACCCTATTACATTTCTAGGGTTGGGCTTGGGCCTAAAAACCTTAGGATTTGGTCTATGGGGCCATTTTAAATGGCCTTAATGGGCTACAAATAATTGGGACTTAAATAATCCATTAAATCAATAATTAGTTTATTTTAAGCTTAATTAATATATTTAATTACTAAAATTTTGAATAAATCTAGATAATCATCAGGGTTGCTACACCCTCTCCCACTTAAGAGAATTTGGACCCCAAATTCATTGCATGGAGTTTATGGAGAGTGTGTTTACTTACAATCAAATAGCTCCGAAAATCTCTTGCGCATAGCTTCCTCTGTCTCCCATGTTGCTTCTTGGTCTATACTTTTATTCTACCAGACTTTTACCATGGGAATGGTTTTGTTCCGAAGCTGACGTACCTCTCTATCGAGTATCTTGAGTGGCCTTTGTTCGTATGTTAAGTCCTTCTGTATTACAAGATCGTCATGACTGTTAACATGAAATGGGTCATGAACGTACCTTTTAAGCATCGAAACATGAAACACATCATGAACTCCAGATAATTGCGGCGGCAAAGCTATTCGATAAGCGACCTTGCCAACCCTTTCAAGGATTTCAAAAGGGCCAATGAACCTCGGAGTAAGCTTGCCTTTGATTTCTAATTCCATGACCTGGGAAAACCTTGAGAAACACGTGGTCTCCCACTTGGAATTCTAGGTCTCATCTTCTTGTATCAGCATATGTCTTTTGCCTTGATTGAGCCATCTGGAGTCTTTCCTTGATCAATTTAATCTTCTCAGTTGTATCTCTAATAAGTTTCAGGCCAAGAAGTTATTTTTCCCCAACTTCATTCCAACATATGGGTGAACGGCAACTCCTTTCATATAATGCCTCGAATGGTGCCATTTATATACTAGCTTGATAGCTATTATTGTATGCAAACTCAACTAGAGGCAAGTGGTCATGCCAACTTCCACCAAAATCAATAGCCCAAGCTCTAAGCATTTCTTCAATCACCTGATTTGTTCTTTCAGTTTGACCATCCGTTTGTGGATGGAAAACAATGTTGAAATTTAACCGGGTCCCTAAGGAATGTTGTAGACCCTTCCAGAATTGTGACGTGAAACGAGGGTCTCTATTAGATATAATACTAACATGGACTCCATGTAGCTTAACAATCTCCTTCATATATAAAGCTACTAGAATATGCACATACCATCGACTTTTAATAGGTAGAAAATGTACAGATTTTTCAATCGTTCTATGATCACCCATATACCATCATGTTCGCCTCTTGTTTTAGGCAAGCCCATGATGAAATCCATCCTTATGCTCTCCCATTTCCACTCGGGAATTTTCACGGGATGCAACTTTCCAACGGGCTTTAAATGTTCAGCCTTGACTTGTTGACAAGTGAGGCAGTGAGATACAAAGTCCACCACTTCCCTCTTCATTAGGCCACCAAAAATTTCTTTTTAAGTCTTGGTACATCTTGGTAGCACCACAGTGAATATCATACCTTATTTAGTGGGCTTCTTCCAAAATTAGCTTCTTCATCTCCTCATGATCTGGTACAAAGATCTGACCTCAGAATAGTAATCTTCCATCAGTCATAACGGAGAAATCTGGTCGTTGATCAATGTTAGCTTTGATCTCCACCAGTATAGGGTCATTCTCTTGAAGTTTGACTAGATCTTCTATTAATGTAGGTTGTGACCTGATGTTGACGATAGTACACCTCTCGTCCTCCGTGTCAATATCCAGATTAAGCTGAGCAAAATCTTCTATAAGGTTGGTCATACCTTTTCTGAGACTTGATAGAGTTGCTAGTGGTTTCTGGCTGAGCGCGTCGGCTATAGCATTGCCTTGCCAGAATGATATTGGATAGAGAAATCAAAATCCTTAACGTACTCCTACCATCTTCTCTGCCTCATATTTAAATCCTTCTGGGAGAAGAGATATTTCATACTTTTATGGTATGAGAATACAATGAATTTCTCCCCATAAAGGTAATGTCACCATATTTTCAAGGCGAAGATAACAACAGCTAATTCAAGATCATGAACTGGGTAGTTCTCCTCATGACGCTTCAATTGTCTCGAAGCATAACAAATCACCTTACCATGCTGCATAAGGACACAACCAAGGCCAATGCCTGATGAATCCGTATAAATTTCAAAGCCACCCCCTTCAACGACAAAGCCAATACAGGGGGAGTGGTGAGATGTTCTTTGAGAGTCAAGAAGCTCTCTTCACAATCCGCTGACCATATAAAAGGGTTTTCCTTTCTTGTAAGCCTGGTCAGAGGAACGACGATCATAGAGAAATCTTTTATGAACCACCGATAATAGCCAGCCAACCCAAGAAAACTCATGATTTCAGATATAGTTGTCGGTCGGCTCCAATTCTTGATAGCTTCGACCTTAGAAGGATCTACCACGATACCTTCGTTTGATATGATGTGGCCAAGGAATGAGACCTCTTTTATCCAGAATTCACATTTATTGAGCTTCACATATAGTTGGTGTTCTCTTAGTGTTTACAAAGTTATTCTTAAGTGTTCTTCGTGTTCTTCCTTGGTCTTTGAATAAATAAGAATATCATCAATGAAAATGACCACAAATCGATCTAAATAAGGTCGGAAGACATTGTTCATGAGTTGCATGAAAGCTACAAGGGCATTGGTTAACCCAAACGGCATAACCACGAACTCATAGTGCCCATATCTGTTACAGAAAGTAGTCTTGTGAATGTCTTCATCTTTAATCCTCAGTTGATGGTAGCTAGACCTGAGGGTGATTTTAGAAAATATTTCGCACCAGAAATCTGATCGAATAGCTCATCAATACGCGGCAGTGGATATTTATTCTTGATTATAAGTTGATTTAACTACTGGTAGTCGATACAAAGCCTGAGAGATCCATCCTTATTCCTGACAAATAAGGCCGGCGCACCCGAAGGGGACGTGCTTGGTCGAATAAAACCTTTCCCTAGTAGTTCTTGAAGTTGCTTCTTCAACTCCTTAAGTTCTGTGGGGGACATCCTGTAAGGAGCTTTTGAAACAGGTGCTGCTCTAGGGATAAGTTCGATGGAAAAGTTCACTTCCCTTGTGGGTGGTAAACCGGGTAATTCGGAAGGGAAGACATCGAGGAACTCCCTTACAACAGGGATTTCTTCAAAAATAATTTCCTTGGATTCAGTGATGATTACGGAAGTAAGGAAAGCTTCACAACCTTGGGAGATAAGTTTGTAGGTGTGAAGAAAAGAAATAAGGATAGGATGCTTCCTATATTTGATGCCAAGGAAAGAGAATCTTGGAATGTCCGGTTTATGGAAAGAGGTTCGCCTATTGCGACAATTAATGTTGGCATAATGTTCACACAGCTAATCTACACCTAAGATGGCATCGTAGCCATCCATGTCCAAGCATACGAGATTTGCAAGGAGATTATGGCCTTCTGTGGTTACTTCAATATCTTGGTAGTGGGTTTTGAGTTCCGTTCCAGAACCTAAGGGTGTAG
The DNA here is from genome assembly GCA_022559845.1 of Amorphophallus konjac. Taxonomy (NCBI): domain Eukaryota; kingdom Viridiplantae; phylum Streptophyta; class Magnoliopsida; order Alismatales; family Araceae; genus Amorphophallus; species Amorphophallus konjac. The sequence goes on along the minus strand of CM040121.1, from coordinate 315,360,609 downwards.
TAATAACTAGGCCGTAGGTAAAGGAACAGGTGAAACTGGTAGAGTTTTAGCAAAAGCAGTAGATATAAAATAATGAGAAGCACCAGTATCAAATAATACAAAAGTAGGATGTGACTAAATTTGGATAGTACCTTCCATCAAACCATCATCCTTTGGCACTTCCTCATCCATTACGACATTTAAACGAGCCTGCCGCCAGTGCCCACCATCATTTTTAGAAGATTGTTCCTTCATGAGGGGGCAATCGGGCATGCGATGCTCCCGTCTTCCACATTGGAGACAAGCACTGAGGCGCTTCAAGTATTCCTCGGCCGAATGACCGAATTTCTCATAAAAAGTGCAAGCCGACATAGCTTTCTTCTCTTCTTCTTTAACTCTCTTATTCTTGTGGTTGTTGTTGTCGTTCCCGTTACGAGACCTCTTCTTGTTGTCACGGGATTTGTAGGACCTTGTGATGCTAAATTTCCATTCTTTCCTTCCTCTTATGTCCTTACGGCTAGGTTCTTCACGTTTGCCCTTGTACTTCTCAACTTTTTCAATGGTCCATTCACGTAAATGTGCCTTATGAACCATCTTCGTATAGGTTCGGATATTTTATGGGCCGAGTTGTTTGATGAAGACCATCCTCAATCCGTCCATAAAGCGATTGGCCTTGAGCAACTCTGTACTAACAAGATGCGGAGCATACAAGGCTAGCCTTGAGAATTGGAGCTCATACTCCACTACGGACATCATACCTTACCGAAGAGAGGCAAATTCTGCCGCCTTCCTTTCCCTGACATGCTCTGAGAAATTCTTTTCGCGGAAGATCTCGAGGAACTCCTCCCAGGTAAGTTGAGCATTATGTAGATGGGCCGAGGTGGCTTTCCACCATGTACGGGCATCCTTTTTGAGCTGGAAAGTGGCAAGAAGGACCTTCTCCTGGTCCTCTTATTGAATAACATTAAATATCCGGTCCATTTCATCGATCCAATTTTTCGCTTCATCCAGATTTGACGATCACGGGAATCGTGGAGGGTTCATATTTCAAAAATTGTGATAAAAATCACCAGTAGCCGCCCCGTGCGCCAGCTTGAGCCACGGTCTGCAGGGCCTGGGTAAGACCTTGGACTGTTTGTTGCATGGCTTCCTAGTTTGCTCGGTTAGCAGCCATTGGGAAAATGAGGTGCCTGAGAAAATAAATAGCTACTTATTTTTTTTTAAGTTATAGAGATTAACCTAAGGATTAATTTCTAAATAAACTATCTCGTCCCGGGCTCTACCCAATCTCACATGGGTTTGAAAATTTCTTTCCTAGCTCATACGTGTGGGTCCTTAAACCTTGGACTTAACCTATGACTTAACATTTTTTCGTAGGACTTAGTTAAGCCTAGGCTCTGATACCAACTTAATTGTCACGTCCCGAGCTATGCAGCGGAATTAAGTCAGGAATGCAAACAATCGGCGATTTAAAGCCTCAAGCTAGCAATATAATTAGAGCGCAACATTCACATATAAAAGTGTGCACACCATATATAAATAAACTCCAACTTTATTGAATAATAATCGAAAGGTTATAATGACAATTGACTCCCTAACATAGCAATCAACTAGACTCAATAAAATAAAACATTTCATAACATGATCAACTTCATAGTCAATTACATTGAAGAAACTTAAATTACAATAACTGACTCCAGCCTTTTTAACTATCTAGGCTTCACTCGTTCATCAATCACTCTTGGATCCGCCACTCGAATAGTCCGAATCCGACCCGCTAGAGTCTCCTGAAAAAGATTGGAAAGTAGGGAATGAGCGCACTCGCCCAGTAGGTATCTTTGTATCAACATGATAGAATAATTTAAGTAATTAATATTTAAGCTCCATAAAAAAGAAACAATGATGTAAGGTGCGATAAAACCAAAGTAACGACAAGATATCAAGACAAGTGTAGAGATATGAGACGATATGAGAACATGATCAAGCAAGATTATAATATGGCCTTTCATTAACGAGAATGTACTATCATGTAACGAGAATGTACTTTCATAACCTTAAAAAGACTATGCACCAGAAAGTCATGTAACAAGCATGTAATAATCAAGCATGAGATTTCGTGGATTTCACCCGTTTATAAAAAAAGTACTCCCGACGCAATGCGACGCCAGTAAGCATCATACCCCATGGTTTACAGTACGTTTCCGGTCATCCACCAAGGGGGCTAGCGTGGAGCCCTTGGACACCGTCTGTGCTCGCCTTTGGATCTTCAAGTTATAAATCAAGCTACTTCCATGAGAAATATAAACTAGGCCAATAATATCAAGTTTAAACAATAGTTTCATGACAACAATATCAAGGTAAGAACGTACAAAAATGGAAATCATGAGATCAAGGATGAATTAAAGGATATTATGCCACAGGAGGAATCTGGCAGCATAACGGTACATTCTTATGTTTCCAAAGTCTATTAATAAATTAATGTATAATATGTTGAGTTCCAGATGATCAGAAGATCACCAGAGGACAGAGTAGGATCAACCCTTGGATCAGACCTCGGGTTTGACACAAGATAGCAGAACGTGCTCGAGACAGGACCGCCATCAAGAAGTAGCGGTCTAGCCAAGGCCGCTATCTGACATGGTCTACACCAGAAAGAAAAGGGGTCAACGCAGTGATCAAGCCTGGAAGAATGCTATCGGATCAGGACTATTTTATTGAGAAGGTGGTGAAGTCAAGATCGCAATCTGACAGGGTCGACGTCAGAAAGTAAAGGGGTCGACGTAGTGACCAAGCCTGGAAGAACACAATCGCGCCAGGGCCGTCATCTGGAAGTAGCGGTCACCCGTTGGCCGTGATCTATACAGGTTGCAGAAAACGTAGAAAATAAAGTGCTTTCTAGACCATTGGGTTTTAGGGTGCAACCAGCTTGGCATCCTAGTGGTAATTTCAGGCTCGTGGAGACTTACAAAAGCCTTGAAACAAGATCACCTAGTCTGGCAGAAGGAATATCTGACGGAGAGGATCCCAAGTCCAAGAGATGTTCCTATCAAGTGCAAGTGATCTAATAGCGTCGTACTGGAGTACGCGCTATGTGTGAAAAATAGATAGGAGATGAGAAGGGAACGAATGAAAACTCAAATCACGATGTCATTAAGTCATGAAAATTTCTTTAAACACAAACTATAAGGTTTTGGCATGAAAATTAATATACATGAAAGTTAAGTTTAACACATGCTAGCACTAACTTATGAGGACATGACATGATCAGGATGAAAAATAAATCAAGTATAGCATGCTTAGCATCATATTTAATGGGGAAATAAATAAGGTTTGGGGTTGGTTATAAAAATTAGGTAGCGGTCTATATAGGGCAGCTACTTTAAGGTGGGGGTCTGTCGGGGGCCGCTACCAGAATATAGCGGTCTTTGTGGAACCACCTTCTGCCTTGATCAGACAAAAGCTAAAACCGTCATGCAGGGCCTATTCTAGGCAATACATGCCTGAAAACTATAGAGAACTTGAAGGTAAGACAGAACAACATGCTTCGGATGGATTTATGAAACGAAAAGGCATGAATTTCATCAAAGATCTTATCTTTTAATTAAGAGTGCAAGGCTAGTATGTAGTGAAAAACATGATTGCGCCGCCATATAAAAACGTTAAATACTCCAGGCATAGTGCATGAAATCACAAGGAAACAAAGGGGTTTTGTTCCTACAGGGTTGCTACACCTTCCCACGGTGGAACCCTCACCCCCCTCTCTCTCCCCTACGTCTCTCCCTCTCTTCCTCTCTCTCCTTCACTCTGCTGGCCACAGAGGCGCGGAGGAGTGTGGAAGATACCGTGGGCTGTGCCTGGCGGGCTCGAGAGTGCGTGAAGTGACAGAGCTTCATGGTTTTTGAGGCTAGAATGAGGTGGAATCGTGAAGAATCAACTTCCCTAATGTGGTAAAGCATCAAAAGAGGTAGGGGGATGGATCCCTTGCTCGTTGTGTTGGTTTCCCTGCGATTTCAAGCCGATACGAGCGAGAACGAGTGTGTTTGGGCATTTTTGGGTTGAATTCATGCTGGGGTTTGAGCGGCGATTCTCGCCGATTTTTGTGGCAATTTTGATTCCATGGCATGTTTATGATGTGTGGGAATGGAGGGATGCGATTCCCCTCCGTTTATTTATATTTTCCTTGCGATTTGAGGCCGAGACGAGGCCGATTGTGTGCTATGGAATGTGGTGAATGATTTTAGGGCAAATGATGTAATTGCCCATTTTCTTGCTCATTTTTATGTTTTTTAGCCCTTCCGGTGTGTGTAAGGCAAAGGACCTCGTATTATGTGATTTCCCCGTTGTTTGACACGAACGGGGCGTGGAACGGACGATCCCGCGTTGGTTCGTGGAAGTTCGGTATCGTGACGTGATCGCGGTCATCTTGTGAACCGTGTTAAGCCTTTGGATTGTGAATGGCGTGTACCCAGAGACCACATTTTGACATCTATAGGGTCCGGGTATGGCGGTTGGAGATGCGATCTCCACCCCCACTGCGACTAGAGGTCGCAGCCCTCAAGGGGACCGCGACCAGCCTTAACGTGGCTGTAGCCCCAACCACGATCATCTTTAACGCGGCATTGCCCTAGACTGTGACTCTATCAATGTGGTTTCATGATAAACCGTGACCATGCTATCGTGAAGTGACCCTAAACTACATTTGTCCTTGCTGTTCTTGAGAGTTAGTAAGTCTAGATCAACCGATTAGGGGCCTAGATAGCTCGGTATGCGTCTGGAATTGGGTTTTCACCCTAGAGCATCTAAATGTTATCAAATTGGGTCGTTTCTACCCTGTGTGGGCAATGGTTTCCCGATGTGAGATCATATGACGTGGGCCTTATGGGTGATCATAGGACGCCAGTCCGTGTAGTTATATTATGCATGAATCCCACGTGTAAACGTAAGTCGTTGTGATTGGGGAATAAATGAGTTTGTGTTCCAGCTTAAGGCCATGGTCATGTTATGGCTTGAGGCTGAATTCCCTTGAGTGGCAAAGGCACGCCTAATGCCTTATATGTTGAGTGTTGCTATGTGATTCATAGCGAGTTACCTACGGAGGGTTATTCCCGTACGATATTGTGTGACCACGTGAGAGTCATATCTCCGTGACCGTGTGAGGGTCACTTCTTTGTATGATTGTGTGCCGGTGTGTTGTATAACCTGGTCTTGGATTGAGATAGTTGTTTAGCCTGGATTGCCAGAACTCTGTGAGTTCTATAGTTCTGATTGATTGTATGACGACTGCTTTTCCATGTGATTAGTCGTGTGGGCTTTCGTAGGGCGATCTATGTGATGAATGCACCGTCTGTTGCCCTTGAGTGGAGTTCTTGTGTTTTGGTGACTCGTGCGTTCATTCGTGTTTCAGATTGCCAATGTGGTTCTTGGTGTACGACTTGTAGGCTTGTGTTGCCTAGTCAACCGTGCCCGTACGAGGGGTACGTGTGTTTTTGGTAGGAGCAGGCGTGAGCAGCCTATGTACCGTGGACGGACTGGGCGAGGACAGCCTTGTGTGTTCGATGCTTGTACAACAGAGGTGAGGATAGCCTAGAGCGTGCAGTGCCTTGGTTAGGACAAGAGTACGTTGCTAATGGGTGAAATGGCGTGTACCCCGTGTGAGGGAGCAGGACACGGCCGTATGGTGGGTTGTGTTGTGTCCCCTGTGGTTCTGGAGTTTTGATGATGACAGTATTAAGTCTCATTATGTTTACATCCTTGATGATATAATCCTGTTGCATTATGAGAAACTGTCAGAACAGGGTTGAGGATGTCTCACAGGTCATGAAGTTAACCCAAGTCAAAGAGTAAGTTAAATCATGACAGGTAAGGTGAATGCTCAGATCAGGTAATGCTTTAATTAGTTCTCCTGCATACATTCAGTTCATGTCTGCTATATGCATTCAATTCATTGGTTCATGTTTATTGTGCATTGCCTCACATCAAGTCTAGACATCCTGGTTGCATTCTAAGTCTACACAACCTGCTAGGTCGGTCTTCAAAGTATGTACATTGATCTTCAAGGCATCAAGTCTATACACTAGATTGTTAGCCCTTTCAACTCTATACATTCGAGTGTTAACCTTTAAGTCCATACATCGCTTCAGACTAAAGCCTGTACATCGGACAGTGTTCAGGGGAAGTCTATACATCAGTCCTCAAGTGTTACAAGTCTATACATTGGCCATCAAAACCTTCAAAGTATGTACATCCGTCAAGACTCTCAAAGTCTGTACAGCCTGCTTTGTCGATTCAGATTTCAAAGTCTATACAACGTGGGCTTCAGTTCTTCAAGTCTACACATCATCAGTTGAACGTAAAGTGTATATTTTGCAGCGTCAACTCATTGGGCTGCAGCGTCAACTCAGCAAGTATGCACATCGCCATTAGACTTTCAAGTCTACACACTGGAAGCTCTTCATTTGATTAAGTCTATACATTGTCCTAGGCTAAGTGTGTACAGCGTCTCATTCATGCTTTGATTAATGAAGTCTGTACATTAGTCTTCACCTTCCAAGTCTGTACAGCCATTTGCATTGGATTTCAAGTCTAGACATTGCACTGTTGCATTCATCGTCTTCGTGTTGTGTCTATGTCTTCGAGTTATTTTTGTGTTTGAGTCTTCACGTTATTTTTGTATCCTTGTTGTGTCTTCGTGTCGTTTCCTTATTGTGTCTTCGTGTTGTCTCCGTGTCATCCTCGTCTTCGAGTTGTTCGTACGTTCGAACAACTTAGTACTCGAGTTGTTACAGTATACTTCGTGTCGTTCCCTTTGTAGTGTTAGTGTCACTTACTGTTGTTCCTCGAGTCGTTTCTTCTTCTGGTTTCACTGCTTCATCACGTGTCGTGATAGCCGTGTCTATTTTTCTGTCCTCGTGTTGTCTTTCCTAGACCCCGTGTCTGTCTCGCCTTGTGACCACACTTCGTGTCAGTTTTTATGTTTCGTCTTCGAGTTGGTTTCAGTCCATCTTGTTCTCGTGCCGTTCTCTTTGCTGTTTATTATGTCATGTTGTTTTTGTATTCGAGTCTTCGTGTTATTCTTGTGTTCATAACCTCATGTCGTTCTCTTTGTAATATTTGTTTTGTCACCTTTGAACCTCGTGTCTTCATCTGACTTCGTGTCGTCTTCATTGTTGTGTTAGCTGTGTTCTCGTGTACTTCGTGTCGTTCTCGTTTTACCTCGTGCAGTTTTAATCTGACCTCGTGTCATTCTCTCTTTATTTAGTACTGTAGTAATCTTGTGTATCTCGTGTCATTCTCAGTACAGTGCATCGTGTATTGCTATCACATACCTCATGCAGCTTTAGTTATTGTGGCCCTGAGTCTTAATCGTGTTAATTCCTTGCAGGAGAAGAAGAAGGTGGTCCGAGGAAATATTCCCCAGTGACTGGGCAGCACGTGATCCGAGGTTGAAATGAAGCTGGCTGAGAGACTGCCACGTGGTCCGAATACTTAGGGCTGGAAATGTGGAGGTCACACGTCGGGGGTGATGCTGCTGTTGCTGCTATATATATGAGCCTTCTTCCACAAAAGAAGGGAGATCGAAGCAGAAAGCCGGAAGAGTAGAAAGCCCTTCGATCCAGAAAAAGAAGAAAAGAAAGAAAAGAAGAGAGCAGAGAAGAGAGTGAGAG